>CM030184.1:9684755-9852255 GCA_017639675.1 Aplochiton taeniatus
AACCTGAGTCAGCAACTTAGCAATATCACAAGCTACCATCTCCTTCACCATAGGGTGACACCAGACTCGAAACACAAAAGTAAAAGTAGTCCAGTTCTCTCTCACACAGATACCTAAGATAACCTTCACAGCACAGTCAAGGCTTGAGTTACATGGAAGGTCAAGTGCATGGCAAAACACTCTTACCCTCCACTCAGCATTTACCGTTAATAACGCAGGTCAAACAGAATCCTCCTCATCTGTCCCAGTCCAATGCCAACTTCAGAGACTGGAGCGGGAGCAAGAACGGGAGAGGTAGATTTAGTGAGGCCGTTGAAATCAGACCACATGTTAGGCTGGGGCGATGGGTGCTTCCCTGCTTCTACCCACCCAGAGAGAGGGTCAGAGGACACACACACACGCACACACACACACACACACACACACACACACACACACATAGAGTTGGTGTGTGACCCCAGAGTTAATGAGGAACAGAGCGTCGCTACAGTCGCTAATCAAAGCCAGCTCTGGAAATAGACCTTCTGCTGGACGTTCATTCCTCTCCTTAGCTCTCTCCTCTCTTCTCTCTCTCTATCATTCATCCCTCCTTCCCTATTCTCTCCACTCCCCTTGTTTCTGTTCTCTTCTATACAGTTCTACTCTTCTCCGTTCTTGTTCTCCACACTGAGGCCAGGGGTGAGTCAGGCAGCAATGACTTATGGGGTAGTGAAGGTGAGCCCATAGGAGGTCCAGTGAATCACACGGCTCATTAAGAGCAACATAGGAGCGCAGGAATATTTCCCCTGGACAAACGCACCCCGCCTGAATTCACTCACACACACACACACACACACACACACACACACACACACACACACACACAGTTTATTTGCTGAGAGGAACCTCCTGATAGCTTTTCCTTTTTCGTGGGTTACCCTCTGCGTGAGATTGTGTGTGTATCTCTGTGTGTGTTTGCGTGTGTGTTTAGATTCCCTTTTGAGTCCCTTTCCTATTTTATTAATGATCCTCAGTGACCCCTTCCGTGAAAAATCACTTTCAAGCTCCAAGGCACAAAGGCTACTTCAAAGGAGTCTCCCGGGAAAAATAGCATGAAACAATATCTTTTATTTGCTCATCTGAAAGAGGAAAAGTTAATCCGTCTTCGCCTCTCCACTGGTACCCTGTACTCACCTTGATTAATAAGGCTTTGATTACTGCGATAGTTCACTGTCCAAGGCCGGCAGCAGCAAGGGCTGCCCTGTTCAGTGCGGCAGCAAGCACACATCCCGGTGCATCACCGCACTCCTGTTAGGCTGTGTTTTCAATCTGACAGACAGCTGTAGGTCTAAGTCTCCCTTTAACGACGCCTTCAGGGTTTCATGCAGTGACCTGTGCTCACAGAGGCAGTAAAGAAAAAGCAGCTGCGGAGGTAAGGCTCTGAAGAGGACTGAAAGTTAGGGCTTGGGGTCGACTGCAGGGTAGCTGAGACGGCCGAGAGATGGCATGTATCTGTTCGGGGGAAAACAACACAGGCCTAGCCTGCTTCAGGGGTACAGCTTAAACTGAGCAATAACTTCTCGTGACCATGGAGATGGAGTTAGGATAAATGAAGTGTAACAGGGTCAAATGCATTCAAAACCATGCCTGGCAACACATGAACATCATGGTAATCGGAAAAGAAGCCACTCTTTACTCATTTGAAATGCTTTTCTGTATATTTGGCTACGTTTCCTGCAAACATCGGCGGAAAACCCGTTTCATTTTCTGAGCCCAGTCTCATTCTTCTCATTAGGGTCCTTTTTTTTAACTAATTCCAGACTGTAAACCCATCTCTATGTGAACCAGATCAGAAATCTGCTTACTGCTGCTCAAAGAGCAGCTATGAAGGCCAGACCACCTCCAATCATCTAATAGGACTTGGCTGGAGTCTGCTTTACACATGTACTGTAGGCTATGTGAATGACCTTGTGTACTACATAATGAAATGTGGCTACCTTCAAGAATTTGTCGTGATAACTGGTCCAGACAAAATAGAACATGTGAGGAACTTTGCTCTGTTTGTCAAAGCTCTCTGTCTGTCCTTCGGCTTCTTCTCACACCTACTCACTTGACACAGAGCCAGAGACACCGTCTGACAATAGTTCTATTAGACCACTTTTACAGCGGGTGACGAGTGTTGGCATCTGCTGCAGGCGGTGAGAACACAACTGCATTTGAAACTGCCTGTGCTGCTCATATTTATATTTATATCAGAAGCACCAACCACTTTGAGGAAATAACACAGATAGAAAGAGAGATAGAGAGAAGGACAGGAATTACTAGGCTAATTACTAGGTTGTTGTTGACAAGAAAGAAAGAAAGAAAGAAAGAAAGAAAGAAAGAAAGAAAGAAAGAAAGAAAGAAAGAAAGAAAGAAAGAAAGAAAGAAAGAAAGAAAGAAAGAAAGAAACAAACAAACAAACAAACAAACAAACAAACAAACAAACAAACAAACAAAGAAACAAACAAACAAAGAAAGAGGGATAGAGAGGGAGATGGTGTGGTAGACTGCGCTGAGACTCAAACCCAAGGAACATTGTTTGTGTTGTGGTTTTCAGTTTCAGTGTCAAAACAAACTGGCCTTCTCAGTTCGCTCAGTTTGTTTTGCCTGGGGTTGAAATGAGCATGCAAAGTTATTCTGCCCTTGCATATGTTACGTGTGTATTTTTGTTTAAGACCCCTACTGTGTGTCCATGTTAGTTTTAATGGCCTGTAATGGAAGCCTTATTGGAGGACCACCACAAAGTTCACCACTCATTCTCCTTGCTTTCTAAATAATCCCCAGATTACCAGAAGCTGTCCCAGTTCTCCACTGAGCTGCCAAAACTGAAAAAGCTTTCCAGGAAGTCTGCGATACCGGCTTTCATTTCGACATACATACTCATCGGTACTGGTTGAGATCCGATACCTATTCACTTAATAAAGCCCCGTTTTAAAAGGATTACATTGTCATATTTGAAACCGGTTCTTTTAAAAAGATGCCCACAAAGGCGAACATAATTAATATGAAAAAGCAGGCTCTGGAGCAGTCTCACGGCTAGTCCTCGTGTTTCTGTTGGTTCTCGTGGGGAGCCCGTCAAAGCCAACAGGGGAAGGGGCAGACCGCTGGTTCCCGTGACACACACCAACACCAGGTGCCTGCAGGGCCCTGTGGAACCGTCTCCCTGTCTCTCCTCCGCCTGGTGGGAAGAAGAGCGGCACCCCACCACCAGGCCCACCTGCTGGGCTCCCCCCTCCTCTCCCCCACCCCTGGGCCTGCCCCCTCACCACACAGCTGAGGCCGTAAAAGCAAACTCTACTGACGTTCCCATGCCAAGCCGGGACTATTAGGGTGGTGCAATTATCACGGCAGCCATTCAGTTGGGCTGCCATGTTGGGAAGTTACCAGATCGGCTCCTCTGGTTCTGCCTACATGCAGGTGTAGACTTTGTTAAATGAGCTTTGAGGTGGTCCATAGGGCATGTGACTCTCCAGAGGAGGTAGAAGGAGGACAATGACACAGCCATCAGACCTTCAGTCCCAAAGAGCCACAATGGAGCCTCGAAGGAGCCCCCACAGGGGCCGCTAGGCTGAGAGCTCCCTAACCAGAACCTGATCTGTGGAAACTGGTCGCTCCACCATAATGTGTGCAGCCATCCACATGCCTGTTCTACGGGTCACAAGGCCTCTTGGCTGTTGAATAGCACTTTGGGAATGCTATAGCATTCCGCTTCTCCCTATCATGACAGACAGTATTTCGTTCCTTTTGATATGTCGCGAGGTATGATTCTACGACTGATTCTGACGGGTTCAAATATTTCAGAAAAGGCATACCACCACCCTATAAAAGGGCTAGGATGGCCAAGCTGTTTGACATGTGCTTGATATGTGTTAGAGAGTAGCTTTGATGTGTCTAATATAGCTTCAGTTTGACATCTCTCAGAAGATTTAAGATTTGGCCAGCGGGGGAGAGAACTTATACAGAGAAATGAGACCTGTGTATGTGTGTGTGTGTGTGTGTGTGTGTGTGTGTGTGTGTGTGTGTGTGTGTGTGTGTGTGTGTGTGTGTGTGTGTGTGCGTGTGTGCATGCGTGCGTGCGTGTGTGCGTGCGTGTGTGTTTGTGTGTGTGTGTGTGTGTGCGTGTGTGAGAATGCATACGTGTATTTTATGCACAGTCTGAGAAATTGTCAGCAGTAGAGAAGGTTCTCGGAGGCCAGTAAATCTCCGTGTTCAACAGCGAGTAGCGTAACGCAAACAATAACTCTAACATATGATTCCTTCACCGTGAAGGAGCAGCTTTTCTTGCGCCTTTGAGCCTTACTGTAACAAACGGCTCCCAGCGTGAGGCGGACCCGGACCCCTGGAGTGAGACCTCCCAGGACAGACAGACCGACGGATGGGATGCAGACTGCCGCATCAACCACGGGCCAGCCCCCACTGCTCCATTCACAAACCCCTCACACCCATTTCACACACGTTAGCTAGCTGTAACAGGTTGAGGCGTAAACGCGTTCCATGTGCATGTAGACAAATCACACCTCAAGCCATGCTGGCATGTGTTCACAGCCACACATCCATGCACAAGTACACAAGCTGAAAACCACACCCATACACACACACACACACACACACACACACACAAACATGGACACACAAAAGCTTAAGTCTCATCAATAATTGCCACACATCCCACCATGTCAACTTAACACCAATCTGTGTGTGTGTGTGTGTGTGTGTGTGCTTATGAGTGTGTGTGTGTGTGTGTGTGTGTGTGTGTGTGTGTGTGTGTGTGTGTGTGTGTGTGTGTTTGTGAGTGATACTGTAACTATACTGTCACAACAGTAAAAGTGACAAAGTTCTCTCATCAGGCTTGCAGATTACATTTCCCAGTTTTTTTGTCATGAGGACTGAATGTTTTGTTCCAGGAAGATTTGGGCCGCAAGCTTGTTAAAGCAACAGAAGAATGAAACAATTGGGTAACAAGACATGCTGCCAAAGTTGGTTACATAACTGGAGACAGTCCATTCACCTTAAAATATTCTATTTTTGCTTCAGGGCAGGATGTTGAAACATTTGGATGAGTGACAGGGATGTTTTCCCCATAACATCCCTCACAATTTGTCAGTTGTGCTTGGTTTGCGTGTCTACATACATGTGTGTGTCTGTGCCTGTGTCTGTGCCTGTGAATGCGTGTGCGTGTGCGTGTGTGTGTGCTTGTGCGTGTGTTTGTGTGTGTGTGTATGTGTGTGTGTGTGTCTGTATGTCTGTGTGTTTGATTTAGGGATATTGTGATGTGCATATGTGTATTACAGGTAAATGGGAAACAAGAGTATGCCAAACCTCTACTTTCAGATTAGTCGGAATCAGAGGCTCTCTCTCTCTCTCTCTCTCTCTCTCTCTCTCTCTCTCTCTCTCTCTCTCTCTCTCTCTCTCTCTCTCTCTCTCTCTCTCTCTCTCTCTGTCTCTGTCTTTCTCTCTCTCTGTCTCTCTGCCTCCATCACACACACAGGCTGTGAGAGAAGTCAATACGAGTCTGTCTGATGGTTGTCTGGTCCCCATTCAGCTGTCAGTGTGGTGAGGATTCCCTGGGTTCTCTCTGCCTGCTGATTTCCCACCCCTGCAACACTCTATCTGCTGTCTCCATGGTTCCACTGACAAAGACTGGTCTGATGTTTACTCTGATTATTATACTCTGTAATTCACTTCAAAACCTTGCATAGATACAGGACAGGTTGAAGCCGAGATCAACTGACCAAAATGTATTAGCGCCAAAATAAATTATTATTAATATTTGTATAAATAGAAACACTGAGACGAACATGCATTGCGATTGCTGGCCTCAGCTCCTATTATTGTAACTTGCCAAATCCCTTACAGCAACATTGTCTGTTTCCACCCTTGTTCTTCCTAAGTTCAAAGTGGCATGTCTAGAAGACCAACTTGACTGCATGGTTGTTTCTGAGGAGACACGGTCACGTTTTGACATGGTAGAGAACTCTGTATCTCTCCTGACAAGTGATATATTCTGCATCCCCCCCCCACACACACACACACCCATACACAAACACACACACAAACTGTGTTTTCTCTGGATTACAACCAAATGTCTGGAAATGGACTTCACATCTGCATCCTGTTAAACACACAAATAATACTCTACTCCCTCCTGCCCCCCCCCCCCCCCCCCCCCCCCCCCCCCCCCCCCCCCCACACACACACACACACACACACTCACACTCACACAGACATACTCTCAAGAGGATTAAGACAATTGATTAGGGATTCACTTCAAACTGAGAAACGTTTTTCTTTACATTGGCAAGTTGGGGGGTAGGCATGTTGTAGAAACCCCGTGTCCATCTATCTGAGGTACATATCAAATTTAGCTATGCATTTTAGCTTGGATTAGAAATTGATGTTGGGTTCAAAAGGATGAAAAACATACTGAAGATAAACATAATTAATACACATATGTACATGCTCGATTTTGTTTTCACAGCTGCTAAAACATGTATAGCTAAAAGGTTGCATTGATTATCTTCTATCCAAACGCCTGAGATAGGAAGCTGGTCAATGTGGCCTTGTCAGGGGAAGGGAGGGGTGTAATTAATGACACTACAGTCACTCCCACCTTTCTCTGGAGGGGGAGTCGCTGCTGCTGCCTCGCTGCTTGTCTTGTGCGGACCGTGCTCAGTTTAAACACTCAGCATACTACCCCTCTGTCATAGTGCCCTGTGGACTTGTCTAGGAAAAGACCACAGCCTGGTGGCGTTCACGAAAGCATGGATTTGAAATTGTTATCTGTTGTGGTTATGCTGGCAGTGGCAACATATCTGCCGTTTTCACAAGGTAGGCTCAAGTCTTTAAGCGACATGTTTTAATTTGTGTATTGCCCTAATTGGATAATCATTTAGGTCTAGTGGGCCAATAAAATACGTAGGCCTATAGGATTACAACTGGCAATTGTCTACGAAGCATCTTTTAGAGTCTTACTGTTTGAGACTGTTTTTATATTTCAGCTCCGAATAGATTTTCTTATTCAAACAGTTCCATAATTGGGGATTGTTCTGGTGTATCTTATTTAACGTGTTTTTACTAGGATTGTATTTTTATGTAGGCTACAGTTATGCAATATAAATGTAAGGTTAAAGACTGTCAACGCATTGGTTCCCATATACGCAACGCATTATGCAGAGATAATGCGCTTCTAATCACTTTTGGCAAGAATCATTATTATTGATGCACTTGTTGATTTTTCATGGTAGCCTACTTTATGAGCGCATTCATCTGAAACGGAATGGCCATTGCTTTGCTAGTGGATTGTTACTAGTGTGTATCCGTGTAGCAACATAACCCTGGCCTCGAGCCAGCCTATAAATATTATTAATTGTTAGTTATTTACTCTCTTTATTCAGATTTTGTTTTTTACCCGGCCTAATTACCCTCAAATTATAGACATCTAGACAAAGCCATTACTAAAAGGTGACATCCGTCACCTGGCCTCATGGGCTTCCACTGCCGCCGCTTTCTTATGCTAATAAAGATGCTGTAGTGTTAATAGATTTGCATGGCTGGAGACAGATATAATCAAAGTATTTAGCACCTTTAGCACCATCAACCCAATGATCGCTGAAATGTATAATCCCCATTGTAACGGGTGTGGTGGTTGTGTTGTCTTGTTTTAGGACTTTTGTTTTTGTTTTACCATGTGCGTTTATTTATTTTTCACATGCCTGTATGTTACACAACATTGTCAGATGAGTTGCAACCATTCCCCTAATCCAACACGCGTGCCTATTTATTCAGTGAACCAAGTTGATCACGGGCTAAACCCAGAACAGTACAAAGGAATAGGCTACATACGATTTATATAATTTTATTCGACAGCCTATGACCTAATAATACTATTGTTTTGCAGTGCTTTGAAATTCTCTGCTGTGAAAAATATTCCCTGGGGTGTATTCAGTGGGAAAGTAAAAGCAAATGTTTTGCAGTTTGACTGTTAATGAGTAACACCCAGATATAAATTATTCTGTTATCGGGAGCTGTGTCTTTTTGTCTTTCATGAAACCTGAGATTGAATTGGCCTTGATACCCTTTTGCGCTATTTTGGGGAGAGGATTAAAGGAGGGCTTCAGAATTCCGAACCCCTGCTTTATCGCCAGCCTTGCCAGCATTTTGTTAGAAACCTCGTTGTTCTGTATACTGCTTTGTTCTTTTTTTAAATAACGGTGACAAAAATGTAATGTTAATGTTATCAATTAACATGAACAAAATTTGCTAAAATGTTATCAACTCGGGTCATTTTTTTTTATTCTGCCAAACAACCGCCAACAAGTTGCGATTTGGCCTGATGGGTTTACAGGTTTTTAGAATAACATTGAATACAAACTGAAACCTTCTGCTTTCTTTGGCCTGAAGTGCAAGGCTTTTCACTATTTTTGCCATGGAGATGATGACATTATAGTAATGATAGTAACCTCTCTTTTCAGCCAAACCCATCAGCCTCGTGGAGAGATGCTGGTGTCGGTCTGTCAACATCATCCCCCAGCGCAGCATCCGTGAGCTCAAGTTCCTCCATACACCCAACTGCCCCTTCCAAGTGATGTGAGTACCTCTCCTACAAGTCAGCCCACACACACTCACAGTCACCCCCCACCTCCACACACTCACTCTAGGGTTTTAAATAGTGTATAGGAGACAGGTTTACTCCTTGTCAGACATTTCTCACCATCAATCTTCTAGAGGTGACAGGCTGGAGAAAGGGTCTGAGCGCACACACATCTATACAGGAAGTTTTGTTCAATTCTGTGTTTTTCAATGTGAGAGTGACTGTTTGTGGGGGGTGGGGAGTTGCTGTTGGATGCAGTTTTGTATTTAACGGGACAACAGCGATTGTGCTATTAAATGATCAGCCCAGTTTCTTTTGCACTTTTTTCGCTTTGCCTGTCGCATATAGGCTGATGTTCTGGTCTTAGGCAATTGGTTGTGCAGTCCCTTGAAAGTGCTGTCTATAGGCAACACAACAACAGCTCACTCCATAGGCTTTATAACCAGTCAAGATCACAAAGTATTTAAGTGCGGTTGAAAAGCTGTGTGTTCGGACGACTTACTTAATCGCACATGAACACACAAGCACGATCTACAGCATGGAGACATACGATCCAGACAAGACGCGCTCTTGAAATAGCCACATGGTTATTCTAGACATAGCTAATAATGAATCGCAAAGGCCAAAGGATGAATGAACTTCTGCTACAAGGTCATATTGAACTAGTAAGTGGGCTTAACTTCTTCCCATAGTCATGGCATTCCGGGTCTCTTAATCTTACCATTGAGTACAGCAATTTTTTTCTTGTTGTAAAACAATGAGACAATGATTCATTTTACTGACTTAGGGCAGATAGGGTCAGATTACTACATGACAACAGCATGTAGCTATCTAAATGTAGGTGTGTCTGTGTACGCGTTTCTGAGTGCGTGCTAGAGAGAGAGATAGAGGGAATGTTTGGATATCTTTATTTTCACTTTGGGTAGCTTCAAAAAAGCAATAGATGTTGCGGACTACAATCCTCCTCTGAAAATTCTGCTGTTACGACACTGTTTTCTATTAACAGTAATGCTTTTATTACTTATCTACCTCCATAGTTCATCATTCTCATCCATTCCCTGATCCAATGTCTCCTCAGTGCCAAGCTGAAGAAGAACAACAAAGAAGTGTGCCTTGATCCAGAGACCAAGTGGCTGCAGCAGTACCTGAAGAATGCCCTGAACAGGTAAGGTTTCAGCCAAGTGCCTAACATCTACCTGAACAAAAGCGGTAATTTAGAAAACAATTTGCAAGAGGTTAAATATGGTAATCCACGCCATGCATGTCTTCAACTCTAGCTAATCACTGATTATTAGCGGGTTTGTGAGAGGGACTGCTCTTAAATATTCCTTGGCTATTCATTGGAGTCCATTCCTGGAACATACTAAAAGTGTGGGAGAGAACTTTGAGTGATCCATTACTCTGAACAACACATCAAGATATCACACGTAGTAGCTCTGTAAATGTTATTTACTAATGTGCAGTCTACCTCAACACCATAACCCAACTGTCAACTGTTCTGTAGAGAACCAGTGTTGAATTGGTGTTGGGTTTTTCCAAGCCTGCATCTGAAATACCTCCCCACCAAACCAATGGCAGACAGACATGTTAGCGTCTCCCTAACCTGTCTCTGGGTTGAATTTCCAGTCATTGTCTAAGGTGTGAACTGCTCCTCTGCAAAACAAAACAACCTAGCGACACAGAGAACGATGTGTCTTTGCGATAATGGAAAGGGAGGGGCTGTCTAATGGCCAATCTGTGGGACTACATTGATGCCTGCTCATACGTTTATGTTGCTACGTTGAGAATGTGGACAAATGTCTTTTGATATAAATTTTGAAGAATTTAAAGTAAAAATATTTCAGGAATGATAAATAACCCCCTTTCATGCCTATAATTCCCACATTACTGTGACCATTATATCCATGGGAAAGTGTTGCTGGCTCCAGTAACAGCCAAGTGTTTTGTTTAAGAATAAATGTGTGTGTGTGTGTTAGTGTGTGTGTTAGTGTGTGTGTGTGTGTGTGTGTGTGTGTGTGTGTGTGTGTGTGCGTGTGCGTGCGTGCGTGCGTGCGTGCATGTGTGTGTGTGTGTCTAGGTGGGTGGGTATACACTTCACAAGCTTTCAGCTTCCCCCCTCTCTCAAGAGTCAGCTAATGATTCAGTTTTTTCAATAGTCATGCCAACTAGGTTATCATGTGTAAGGAAAGTGTACAGAAAGGATTTAAGTCGGTGGTAACAAGTCACACTAACCATGTTTCTTTGTCTCTTTCAGGGTCAGAAAATCCAAACAGCCCAACTAGAGGGCCAGCCAGCCTACAGCAGAAGACTTGGCATGCAATATGTATCATGTACTAGTCTGGCATGCTGAACAGCACTTACTCTGCGCACCATGATGCCTCCCTCCATAAGGACCTAGCCAACTATTCACTAAGCCCACCCTAACACTAGCTACCCTCTAGCCCACACCCCCACCCCACCACCCATATTGACACTCCTGTTGTTATAACGCAAATTATATCTGTGTGAGTGTATGTTTTTATAATAATGATGTACATATATATACATATATGTGTGTGTGTTTTTTATTAGTTAACGTTAACAGTAAAGAGATATTTGTGAAGATGTGCTTTGCCCCCTCTCTGTTGTGCAGGAATTATAGCTAAACCAACAGGCACACTACACTGTAAGGGTCAGACATGTAGGATTGTGGGAAAAAGCCTGACTCGTTACAACAACAAGCATGGCTCGCCACCCTAGTTGCTATCACGCAGCTTTACCAAGGGAGGGCTTGGGGATCGACTGTGAAATTGGGGAGGAGCAGGAAGTCTTTTGTGGTTAATTGGGGCAGTTACTTGAGAAAACTGAGACACAAACAAACAGAAAAAGAGAGTGTCGGTTTTGTTCCCTTACGCTGTGGGTAGACTTTGGCAAACTATTTGAGGATTTTAAGTTAATGGCCACCCTGAAGGGGCACCAACAAACCAAAACTGTTCAATACGTTGCAACGGCAATTAGAACACCTTTCTCATGGAAAGTCTGGTTTTAAAATTGCGAACTATTTCCCTGAAATTGGTATTGTGTGACTGTGATAGTGTGACCTCGGTTGTCTGTATTATGGTCTCTGATCATTTGTGAACATCTGGATCTAGAACACTGCTAATTGAGCGACCACTAAATGTGGAATGTTCCTTACGGGAAAATAAAGGCCCTTCAATTCACTGGTTTGTTTGGACAAACCAACACAATGCAACATAGGTACAGAATGTTCAGTCAATTTCAAATAAGGAAGGATGACATAACATAGGACAAACATCATATTGCATTGATGTGTCCATTGTATTGAAATGCAAACTAACCACCCACTTTAAACCAACATTTTGTTGTAGAAGAACTGTTAAATTGGCAGTATAATAGTATTAATTGTGGTAGTAGTAGTAGTAGTAGTGGAATAGTTGAAAGTTCTAGTAGAATTAGAACTTGTTTAGCTCTACCTACTCTCATTGTACAAATAATAATGCACTTTACATCAAATGCATTCATATCAACAATAGATCTTTCTAAAAGAAGATATTAAATGTATGCTGATTTATTTTTCTCTGTATTTAGTCACCACATGGTATTTTCCTTTTAGTATTCTTCCTTTTATTCTCTTGCTTTCTGATGTGTTTTAGTGATAAAATGTCTACGTGTTTGTTATCTTCCTCTTATCCTTGTTATGACTTCTAATCTTGAACATCTAAGAGATCACCCATTCATTATTTAGTGTCCTTGTGTGAAATGGATATTATACAAATATTTTATTTTTGTACTCTTTTATACGTTCACTACAATGTCATATGCAGTTGTTAGAACATATTACGTCACTCATGAGTCACTCACCCAATATCAAATCGTTCTATTGTAAAAAGTGTGTACAACTGTCAGTAAATATGTATTGCCTGAACCTTTTAAAAAGCATCCACTGAGAAGTTTGTGTACATTTTCCAAGTTGTTACAAACTTGTGCTTTGTTTGGGGTTGTTTGCCTCAAATATGTTTATATTAAACATTGTAAGGGACTATTTGACGCACACACACACACACACACACACACACACACACACACACACACACACACAAACACACACACACACTATAAAAAAAGTGTCAGGCCTGTTTTCTCCCCTGCAGTTCGGACAGGGTGTCTATCTTGCTGCTGCTACCAGACCCATTATCACAGAGCCTTGCAGTGGCAGACCAGGGCACTTAGACCATTAGAGTTCCTCATTAGTGGATCAGACCAAGCAACATGGTGCCCCAGAGTTATTTTTCCAGTATACTATGTGTGATGGGCACTGTTCCAGAGCCCATAGCAGAGCCGTCATACCGTTACTGTACACATACTCAGGTCAGCAGGGTGACATGGCTCTTTAAATGTTAGGCGACACATGCTCAACCTCACCAACAACGGTGGATGAAAGAAAAATAGAATGATCCTACTTGTTATTTCAGCACTAGCTCAACCCAGCAGCTATCGGGAAAACATCAGTGCTTGAAGGAATTAACTTTGAACTGTTCTTTATGAGGCTTTTATAAGATGGAAGAGTAGTGGGATCTATGATGAGAGTGAGCTGCTGATCTTAAAAAACAAGCAAGCAAACTAAAAAAAACTAAAAAAACGGGAAAATAACAAACGATTCAACGCTGAGATTTGAGAGATAAAATCTGATGTATTGCCCAATGCACAGGACATGCATGTGGGGGTATTTGTAACACGGTAATCCTTTATAATTAGTGTCAGTGGTAAGATAGTAAAGTTCCAATGATGAACAATGGCAGGGACATGCCTGTACACAAACTAGGCTTAGATAGGCATTCAGTGGTATTATGATCACATAAAGGTTTCTATATGACAATACATTTGTTTTGGGACGCTTGCTTTATTCCACCTACATCAGCAGATTATGTTACCAGCTTGTTTAGCGCAGTTTAAAATAGTGTATACAACTCTAATACTGAATTCTATATTCTAAGCAGAAAAAACAAACATTTACTTTTCTTTTGCTCTCAGAAAATTAGGTACTGAACCTAAACCAAAAGTGAGACGGTATTTCACTTTACATTAGAATTAGAGAAAGGGTGTTGGAGCAGTCACGTACGCCATACGGTTGATGAGAACCAGTTGCCTGTGATAGTTTATACGTTATTTTTTTTAACAGGACCTAAGCCAGCAGTCCCCAGTTAAACTATGCAGGTGGGGTGGCTGGTGCCAAGAAGCTAAATATACAGTAAAATATGAAAATAAAATGTTTGGGTTGTACATTATACACTCTCATGTTCACGTTAGCTTGCGTTTCCCTGTAAATGGGACATGGAAAAGCCTCAAGCCAGCCAAGAACCAATACCATAAAGTTCTGATGTTTTTGGTTAAGGCCAGTGTAATAGCACACCGTATAAAGTAATGTATGTTTAGGAGACAGAAGGGTTTCAGTAAAAAAACAATAGACTGTCCTTTCCAATTGTAAGTAACGGACAACAAAAAGGCAAGAAAGTGTGTACATTTTCACCACTAGTTTTAATATGGGTAGATCAAGAACAACATGCATTAAAAACAAAGTTGTGTTGTGTAAATGTAAAGGATAAACAACTCACCGCTTAAATAACATATAATGTTAACTGTCAGTACGAGTTTTGAACAGGAGATTGAGTTAACGGACAGAAGAGAACCAAAACAATCGCATAACGATTGAGGAGATGTGCAACTAATCCCCAAAGTGTCATGCCAGCGCTGCAGGGGAGATGGGCACAGAGCCTATACCTAAGCACACACACACACACACACACACATACACACACACACACGCACACACACACGCACACACACACGCACACACACACGCACACGCACACACACACACACACACACACACACACACACACACACACACACACACACACACTGACACACACACACACACACACACACACACACACACACACACACACACACACTGCGGTTAAAGAGTTTTGTAGTAGGCTGTGTGTGTGTGTGTGTGTGTGTGTGTGTGTGTGTGTGTGTGTGTAAGCCGCAGTAAGCCAGAGCCAAACCAGGCCCAGTTGAACCAAACAGGCTTGACTGGCTTCTCATCCTGTGGCTACGTATCAGAGCTTGTTCTTGGCTGATAGAATTATGTCATTGCCATGCTGAATGTTTTGATGAGGCTCTTTCAGAATAGTGTTTTCAAAGTTTTTTCTTTTTGAATGCTCTCTATGAATGAAACCAGCAGCCACCATTAGAGGCTACGCAACTACCACTACGTCTAACGGGAATGGAAAGTGCATCAAGCCATGTGAAAATCATAATGAGTGCTCTCTTACAAAACTGTGGCGAGAGTTCAGCTACACGGACAGAACATTGAAGTGGCACCAATACAGGAATTGAACGTTTTGTCACAGGAACAATTGAGGAATAAAAAAAAAGAGAAAAAAAGAAGAGAATAAAGCACATGTTGTCGTTTAACTAGACTATTACCTTTTTACTGAGACCTAAAAGTTTCCAGATGTAGAATTAGTTGGTGGAAGAGAGAGCCTGAGATTATATAAAATCTGAATATGAAAATATGAGTGCTGCAGAGGTCAAAAGGAACCAGTGATTACTACTCCTGTGACCTTTTCATTTCTAGTAAGGCTAGCAAGGTACCAACTGACCCGGGTTCAGCTCTAAGCTCTGGTTCCACAACAATCGTATGTGTGCGTTTGTGTCTGTATTATCAAATGTGTATGAGTGTGTCTGTGCGTGCAACATCCTCATTCAACTCTGCTCCAACGCTGTTCAGGTTTTTGCCTAAAGTAGAGCTGACAGCTGAACACAGAAATATTCCAGCGTTTAGAGATTGTCACTGCCAGAATGGCAAAGGATCAGTCAAATTGCCCCTCATTGCTTATTTAGCGGTCAGGAGGCAGACACGCCCCCATAACTGCGGTCAGACCTCATTAGAGCAACGCACTGGGAACGAAGGAGCCCTCAGAAGGCAATTCAGGTCTATTACCAAGCCATTCAGAACATGTGTGATCCTAAACGATTTTTTGAATTGGTTGCAATTTAAATAACTTTTACTACTTTCTCCTGGCTAGCGTTAGCATTGGTGTAATAGTCCCCTTATTTAGCACAATTCTTGACGTCATTATTACAGCACATGTGTAAATAAGCAGACATGTCATACTTTTGCATTTTGCAACCGATAACGAAAAGCATTTATGTTGTTATGACATTTCAGATTTAACTAGTCGGTGTTACTTGAGTACAATGATGCCTTCAAATGTTTGTGTAACATTCCTATTAGTGGCATTGCATTTTAACACACTGTATCAAGATTAAGATTAACTTTATTTTGTTAGAAGTGGGACATTTTGCTTGGCCTTTCACCCGTGCTGCAGCCATAGATGGCAACATTCCACATACAAAAAAAATTAAAACACACAGACAGATGTTAAAAACATAACATACATACATATATAAAAACATACAGTAAAAATATACAAGGCTCTTATAATCACCTATATATATATATAAACACATACATAAAAACTATAAAAAAGCAACACATCATTTAAAACAAAGATCTGCACGCATCCCCTGTCTGCCTTTATTTAAAAGTTTTACCGGTCCAGGTATAAATACATTTTTGTATCTATTTAATCTGCAAAAAGGGACTCTGAACCTCCTCCCAGAGGGCAGTGGCTGATACTCAGTGTGCAGAACATGTAATGGGTTGGTAACTATCCTGTTAGCTTGCCTTAGGGTGGCCTGTTTGTAGGTAGACTGCAATGATGGATGCTTTCTTACTCCTGCAATCTTCCATGCAGTCCTCCTCAATCGGACCACTTTGGATTTTAGCTGCAGAGAGAGATGACCAAACCAGGCTGTGATGGCGTATTTGAGGCTCGCCAAGACTGATTTATAAAAGACTAGCATACATTTTTGTTCAACACCGTGGACCCTAAGTCGACGCAGGAAACGTAGTTGTTGTTGTAATCTGCAACAGAGACTGTCCACATGGGTTTTCCAGGTAAATTAATTGTCAATGAAGACACCAAGGTATTTGAATGAGGAAACCGATGAGATGGTTCCGTCATGGATGACCACAGGCATGCCGTCGTCAACTCCCCTGGGGTCAAACACCATCTCCGCAGTCTTTTTAACGTTCAAGTCAAGGTGGTTGTCCTAACATCATTTTACAAAATCTCTGAAAAGTAGTAGATCGTAGATCGTTTTTCAATAAAGCTAGGATTGCAGTATCATCTGAGAATTTAAGCATGTGATTGTTGGGGTTATACCTTCAACAGTCGTTAGTGTAAAAAGGACAGATGAACTGAGACAACCCTGATGAGTTCTGGATTCTGAGAGGGCACCATTACCACTGGCCTGTTGTTTATCATTGGCTGAAAATGATTATTACCATCTAATAATGAGGGGGTGGGCATTGACCCCCTTCAACTTCTTAATTAATAGATGTGGCCGTGTGTAAATCCTGAACTCAAATCTACAAATAAGACATACATATGAGGTAGGATCCTCTAAGTGCTTAGATATCAAATGTCCCATGGCCCGTCCGTACCTCTATTACACCTATAAGCAAACTGAAAAGGATCTAGCGAGCAGCTGACTTCTGTTTTCAATAGGTTGATAATAATTTTCTCAAAACACTTCATAACTTCTGAAGTCAAGACAACTGGACGGAGGTCATTATTTTCCTTACAGCGTGTTTTTTGGAAAATAATAATAATAGTTTTTCCAGATTGAAGCCACAGTATGTAAGTCCAGTAGATAGGACACCAGGACTCCAGAAATGCCGTCTGGCCCGGTGGCCCTCCTGGGGCAGGTGCGTGAGAACAATCTCTGTATTACATGCTGGTCATTGGTGAATTTGGATAGTTGGATGCAGGTTATGTGACTAGAGCCACTTTTTGCTCCAGTGAGAAGTCGGTTAATTCAATCCTCACGTAAAAGTTATTTCATTCATTGGCCTTCTCACCCTTGTTAAAAACACCAAGGGACTTTTGGCTGGAGCCATGTTTGTCATAAATTTCATAGAGTCCCACATTTTTGGGTGTTGAGCAATTGCAAGCTGAGCAATTAGTTTAAAATGATTTCTCCTGCTTACTCCTAGCCTTCCTTAATTTAGGATTGAGTTATTTCTGAATACTCTTCATAGCCACAAGATCCCCACACCTAAATGCTTTTTTCTGAACTATCAGTCTTTTCACCTCTTGATTTCTGATGCAGCCATTCCATAACTCTCACTCAAAGCTTCCTTAACCTTGGGGGTTCCATTTTGTAAGTGTGTGTGTGTGTGTGTGTGTGTGTGTGTGTGTGTGTGTGTGTCTGTGTGTGTGTGTGTGTGTGTTTGTGTGTGTCTACCCAGAGTTGAGTTTGTCTGGGGCTGCTGCCCTCCTTCACCTAAAGCTCCTTGGCCTCTTCCTGACGTGTGCTGTTGTTATTTACTCCTGGTCCCAGGCCAGGCCACTGCCTTGGGGCTGCATGTTAGCCACAATCACTGTCCCCAAGGGAAACATTAGCACAGTCATGGTTCCACATATCAGATGACCCGTGGCACATTGCCCCAACTCTTTCAAATTCTTTCCTGTGAAAAAGCTTGGTAATGATTTGTAAACTACCCCTACTGATTGTGTAGAGAGAACCATTGGGCGTTAGTAATTACCCTCACACAGCCTGTGACCCACCACAACATAAATCACACTTAGGACAACAATTACTGAACTGTGTATCTCTGAACAATTTTTTACACTGTCCAATGTAGAGAGTGAGTGTAATGGAAGGGGCAGTAACATGCCTGTGTGTGTGTCTGTTTGCGGCTGAACGGGCACCTAATGGCCAGGCCCCTGTGAGTGTTTGAAACAGGCCTCATGCAGCCTCTGCTGCTTTCATGTGTTAATATGAGGGAGCTTATGAGACCCCACGCCACCGGCCTCCGTGCAGGCAGAACAGACATAGACAAACACAAACACACACACGGACGCAGCATGGACACCTACATGGGCCGGCAAGGGGCCTGGTCTCCACACAAAGCACATACAGATTAATTTGGCCTGATTTAAGGCGAGGCCTCTCTTCACTTTGGTATAGATGAGAGACAAAGAGCCCGTTGGCTGATTGAAGTTGGTAAGACTCAGTGGCCAGTGGGAGGCCTTGATCTGCGGGGCCCGGGGACCCTAAACCCCCCCAGTCCCCCCACTCCCCTCTAAACCTCTCTGAAATATCATGCAACCGACTGCCCTTCGCCCACGCTCCTTTCAAGATCATCATGCAACCTAATTTGTTGGTCGATCTGCCCATGATATATCTGGGAATGGTCTGTTGTGTGTCTCACCAGAGGGGCCAGTGACACACAAAGAGAATGGGTTCCATAGGGACTGTTGCTAATCACTGTAAGAATGGAAGTATTAGTCTGAAAGGCTTCCTGGAGCTGAGACCAACATAATATACTCGCTGATCAGTGGTTCATTACCGCCTGGGCCCCCTATGAGACTCCCCTCACTGAGGTACCAGTGGGACTCACGTTCTGTCAAAGTCCATCCTCCTCCCCCTCCTCCTCCTCATCATCATCATTATCTCCCCATTTAACAAATTTTTTGGCACTCTCTCACAGTTTCATCACTTTTATTCCTTTCATCGTTCAATATGCTGTCCCTTATTCATGTAGTGGGGCTAGAAATGGCAAACGCGCCACCCAAACCAACATGGCGTACCTGACACACAGTCTGTTCTTCTCATTCCACACATCAGTTATTGTTTTCCCACAACAACTGGTGAAATGTTTGGGAATGTTTCTGTTTAGGCCAATGTAAGTAGATAGCCTGGTACATTGCTGTATTTAGTTTGGCATCAAAAAAGCATCTTGATTAACATTTAAACAAAAACCAGAGTTGTACACAAATCCTGGGGGCTCTCATAAGTGACCTTGCTGATTACAAATTATGTCTAAATGCTTATATGTTGCGTACACATATCCTACAATTCCTGTTCACTATTGTGGTTTATAGATAATAAATTCAGTTTTGTACAGGTGTAGAGTACAACCAATGCCTTTCCATCACTGAACCAACTCAACAACAAAAAGGCTACATCTTGCTTTATGGAGTCTACACCAAACATCAGCTCCCCGCCACACAGCTGTCAGCTCCACATCCTCCCCATCAGGAAATAGCCGGTAATATAAAACAATAGTTCAGAGGGGAAAATGGAGGAGAAAACAAGAAAAGCATATACACCTTGCTGCCAGGTTGTTGATTAGAAGTACCCATCTGGCTGACCTCGGTGGACCTCCATCTTTGTTGGATCCAGATCAAGCGGGTATGACTTGAGAGCCAAGCCAAAAGAAAAGCATCTGTCTGTTGTATTTCCCATGGAGTGCATAAAAAGAAAAAGAAAAAAATATAATAACTTTTACTGTCTGACTGGGTTGAATTTGACTCCACAGGAAAACCCATCTTGTATGTTTTATACTTTTTCCAAATAAAGGCCAGACATTAAGTGTGTCCTTGGCAATGGTTCCTTTAAACATGAATTTAAAACAATTAAGCTTAAAGAACAGCTATGGATTGGGCTAATAGGAGAGCAATCTGGCAACCGGGCATATCGCCACCTGGCTGTTCAATGGTAATAGACCACTGGGGGAGGGACTGCCTTTCGGAGTATCTGTCCCCACCCTGTCTATTGAGGCACAGGAGGCAGGAGACAATCTTTCAAAGTTAGGTTGGCTGACTGGCAAGATACAGTAATACAAATTCACGACGTTGATGCATGGCTACAGTTTGTATTTATCTTTGCACAATAGTTTGAGCAGAGTGGGGCCTATTGTGTTGAAACCGATTCAACGGCTGTGAAAGCTCATCTTCCAACATTTGACATGTGTGGCCTGATGGTGGGATACAAGTTACAGACCTCTGTTACAAACCTCAGACAGAATAACTGATAGATTGTACCGAAGGGATGAAAAAACCCATCAACACATCAACATATCAGCTAAAGAAAACTGTTCAAATGTTGTTGTAGTGTGGTTTCTTATCGAAATAGTTATAGAGACTGTGAGAAACATCTGGTGCCTAACAATTAACTTGACATATTGAAATGGATGACATCATACGGATCAGGACCTTCTTCTATAGATAATCTTAATACAAGTTTGCAATAATTCAAGTTGCAGTGTTCCAACAAGTATGGTTGAGAGAGAGAGAGAGAGAGAGAGAGAGAGAGAGAGAGAGAGAGAGAGAGAGAGAGAGAGAGAGAGAGAGAGAGAGAGAGAGAGAGAGAGAGGGAGAGAGAGAGAGAGAGAGGGGAGAAAAGATGGAAAAGTGAAGAAATACTTTTTGAGTCAAAACTAATTTTGCTTTATTTGCTTTATGAGGACAACAATAAACTATCAATGTTTTTGAAGCTTCTAGAGTATATGAATGTTTCATGAAGAATATTTACCAAATTGCTGCATCACTTTATTTATTCTGCCAAAAAAAAGCGAAGAAAAATAGCTTCCATGCGCTCTGAAAATCTCTAACCATTTAATAATAACACAGCAACGATATGTTTTGTGTTTTCCTCTCCCGAGTGTAATATTAGGTGCATCGATGTCTTTAAAAAGGCACCTAAGGATAAGTTCAAGAGGCTTTTGTTTGTCATGTTCCAAACGTTTTTACGAATGAGACAAAAAAGAGCTACAGGACAGACTCCTTGAACTGATGGAACTGGGGTGAGAAGAAGCACACAGAGATGAAAATCTGAGCGCTGATTCTGAGTCTAGAGCGGAGAACACATCACAGAGACAACTATAACTACCGCAAGGAGAAGAGGAGCTTTTCTCACGACGGTTCAACAACGTGATAAACCACAGGACACATTCCTATTCCTTTAGGGCTCTGTGGCAATAGAGCTGATGTTGTAATAGACCGATGTGGCAAGAGGCTGATGTTGGTCCACTGTCAGGACTATGAATCTGAATTGAAGGGCCTTAAACAGAAACACATCACTACATCCATTGCAGCACAATCTTTAAATACTCCTCTCCTGTTTGCTAAAGACAGTGCAGGGAAGGTCTCTGGATGTGCAGATGTTCCCCTGTTACGTAAACGGTCTCACGAGGAGCCACATTCTCTGTCTCTGATGAACCCTTAGCAGTTGTCTCAAGGACGCTTACCGTGTAACTTGCATGAACCTGATGCTGTGCTGAACTTCTTATAGGCCCCATCAGACACCGCCTACACATGCACACAGGAAAAGCACAAATGCAGACACAAATAAATATGCATGCATGCCAGCAAAAACATACACGTGAACACACACACGCACATACACTGTGTTTTTTTTTAGCACATCCCCCATTTGAGCGTATAGGAGCAGAAAAGTGCCAACCCTTTTTTGTTCTCCCTAACATAGGGAGAAAAAAAGTACTTACTGTAACTTTGAAGGAAAATAGTTTTGACAGACTGCCCTCCTTGAAGGCAATTTGAGGGATGAAGCTTTTCGTCGTACTGCTAGCAATTTATTCTGCCGAATGGATTATATTTTATATATTTAGTTTTTGAAATCCCTGTGGGATTGTGATTGTTGTGTCACCTGCTCAAACTTGATGCAATGTTGAGACAAAAATGAAAGGCGTTGTAACAAATCACTTAGAAACGAAGAATCAGTTCTCATGAGTTCAACCATTCTGGATTGGATCCGAGAAGGCCACAGTGAAATAGTTTATTCATCAAGACTGTGCCATGATGAACATAGAAGTGTCTGGAAACCTAAACCTCAAAGGAGTTAGGATTATTAGGGATGTTGTGGTGATGCCAGCTTGAGGAGGATATTGTTTTTTCAGTCAAAACAGCGGGTGAATTTGAAAGCATGAAAGAGAGACAAAGAGAAGAGGAGGATGTAAGTGAAGAGGGAGACAGAAGAGGGGGAGGAATGACAGGAGGCTCATTGAGATATGCCTTTACCAGTGTTGATACGAGGGAGGGCTAGTGGAGAGAGTTGAAGAAAAGAGCGCAGACAAAGTGAAGAGGCTGAATGGGAAAAACATCGAGTGCCCGTGTATTTGTGTGTGTCTGTGCGTGTGCGTCACTCACTTGTATCCAGACTCACATCTGTCAAATTGTTACACCAATTATCTAACTTCTGGTTGGAATCTTTTCGATATCAAAATACAGGTGAAGAGAAACAATCACTTTGCCAGTTACAGTATTCAGTCCTCTCTCATTACATGACTAAATGATCAATTTAGCAGTGTGTCCATGGTTCTGTGCTTACAGTAACAAAATTGCTTTGTCATTGCAAAAATTAACACACGTGGATGGGTGAAAAGAAGAGTAGAGAGCAGGGGAGACTAGTGGAGGAACGCGAGTCAAGGAGAGCAGGACACAAAGAAGAGAAAGGGGAGGGTGTGGAGTAATTTCCTGAGAGGTGAGAGAACACTTTACACCACCAATGTGCTGTTATTCCACTTGAGGGAGCCCAGTGGTGCGGCAGTCCAGTAATTACAGTCGGGTCCAGGAGGAAGCCTTGGTCTCTGCTCTCCGGCCCGCTTCCAAGAAACTCATTACTGTGACGGGTGAGATCTGCTTATGAACGTGAAAATCCCCTTTTCAAGGGTGTTGTACAAACAAAAGGAATAGGGAACAGCACATGGGCAGATCGGGACGGATATTTGTTTGGGGACGTAGGGGGCAAACAGATCAAAGTGTAATTACATGCAGCTCAGACTAGTAAATCAATCAGGATATTATTAGTGGAATACTTGCTACTACCATGTAATACTGAGCGTGCGTTTTATGTATGCTGTTATCCTTGGTTTCATGATACGTATACAGCTCATAAAAAAGTGAATGTGATCTAAGCTATCTACAATTGTTTGGATGGGAAATGCTGTGGAATTTGTCCCAGCACCGTTTGTGAAATAATGCGTGGTATTTCAAAAAATTGCAGAAGGAAAAACTCCCAATTGTTTAAAAAAGAATGCCGATGACACAGAAAGAAAGTGTTGTATGACAACATGTGTATGTAGAATATTCCTTAGGCAACTAAAGTACAGGGATTTAACAAATTCAAAATGAATCGTACAACTTTTCTGTGCCAAAACCTTGCCCAATTCTAGCATATCCGTGTTTGGTCTATGAAACATACCAGTATAGGTTTGAATGTTTTGATCATTTCAACTTTAGCATTTCATATTGCGAAGATTTCACAACTACTAAATAGCCCTCCGACTTGATGTCATCAGAGTTTTAGGATTTCACACGCCCAAAAAAAAGGAAAAAGAGATACATTATGAACATATGTGCAACATGAAAGAAGAAACTATAAAGGAGAAATATTTCAGCACAAGATTAACTTCCGAAAGTAAGCCATCAAAATTTGTTTATCATTCCTGTTGTTCCGGGAATAGGGTCTCCTCATGTTTATTTTGTCACGGGCCTAACTGAAACTAGATGAAATGGGATAAAACACACAGAAACATAGGCATGCACACATACAAGCCAACACAAACACACACACACATACCGACGCACACACTGCAACATACATCATTGCTCTGATAATGACCTGTCTAACTTCAAAGTCTCAACACGCTAACCTATTATAATGTCATTATTAGGGACAAAAGGCATATGTTTTGTGTTTAAACTCTCCACACGCTCTTTATCTTTTTGCTAACAGTCCTCACTATGGGACAGGACCATCCGTCTGGTGAGCCAGTGATACAACAGTGCATTCTGGGTACAACAGGTACTCCGAGAAATGTTCATGAAATGATGTGAGATATTCCCCAAATCATGTTATTTTGTAAAAGTATTTGAAGAATAATTTTAAGGGTAGACTGTTACCATTGCACTAATACAAGCCAAGGCGCTGTATTTTCCTTTCGAACCACAGAGGGGTCGGAATAGGTTGTATGTTTGCCTGTCTCACTGACAGAGGATGTCATCCATCAGTAGCCTTCAAGCCTGAATGAATTGCTGGTAATTATTTTGAACACCATCCCTCTCTGCTTTGAGAATCAATGAGAGGTGATCTGTCACGATGGGCCACCAAAACATCACCTGTGGAGGGGGATCAATCACAGCATGACAGACAAAATAAATGTGGTCATAACAAAGGAAACAATACCTGCAGCACCATACTGTTCATAACTTTAACAGTTTAGAGTGAAAGACCAACAAACACATTCTCTCCTCTCTCTCTCTCTCTCTCTCTCTCTCTCTCTCTCTCTCTCTCTCTCTCTCTCTCTCTCTCTCTCTCTCACACACACACACACACACACATACACACACTCACACACAAAACGACACACACACACACACACACACACACACACACACACACACACACACACACACACAGACACACACACACACAAATACACACCTCCAGGCTACTGCCCTACAGCCTGGAAATAAAGAGGATGTTTAGACGCCTTCCCAAAACCCCCAAAGCCCTTGGGGGCTATCAGCCATGAGGGACCCCGGAGCCTCGCTCACCTTTGACCTCACAGAGAGGGCTCTGAAAACATGGACACTCTGGGATTTCACACAAGAGAGAGGGTAATGGGAGGCATGGGGAAAGGGAGATATATGGTTGAAGATGAGAGTGGGATAATTTAATTAAAGATGCACTTTTATAAATTACTAAACTGGTACATACTAGGAACAATTGGATCAAGAGAAAAGCATTTAAAATAAGAAAAAAGCACCAAGGACCAACATTTCGAATAGAAAAAGTGTTTGAAAGTCTGAGAGTGTATGCAAGAGAGAGGGAGAATAAGAGGTAGAGAGAGAGAGAGAGAAAGAGAGAGCGATAGAGAGAGAAAGAAAGAAAGAAAGAAAGAAAGAAAGAAAGAAAGAAAGAAAGAAAGAAAGAAAGAAAGAAAGAAAGAAAGAAAGAAAGAAAGAAAGAAAGAAAGAAAGAAAGAAAGAAAGAAAGAAAGAAAGAAGGAAATAGACGATGATGGAGAAAGATGAAAAGACGGACAGTGTGAAGGAGACAAGGGAGGAAATAGGAAGTGGGAGAGCAAGTTGTGATGTTGTGGAAGTGTGAAGGATAATAAAGCAGGACTTAGCAGGCTTAGAGGGCTGTCTGTTGAAAGCAGCAAGACAAACGAGAGATCCTCTGCAACGGCAACTTTACTGACCGCCAGCTGAGTCAATAACAGCCGGCTGGAAAGACAGATACCTGGGAGAGCATTCCCGTTTGTTTTTCTGTGTGTGTCTAGTCCATTCACTTAATTCTGCTTTCTTAGGATTTCCTTAGTCTTTCTAGCGTTTAGCGTCCCTGCGCATCCGATAATTAAATTCCTGTGAAAGACAGTGTGAAAATCCATGTGTAACCATGGGGGGCTGCATTTCTGTGTAACAATTCTAAAAACTGCATTGACTTTTCTGTTATATCTACATCATCTTAAACGATGGCGTAGTAAATCCTTTATTTTCTGGCAATTGTCCATGACACATCTTCAACTGTGGACCCCAGACCTTGGATCATCGAATTAGGTGGGACCTCACACGAACTCATCCAACAGACAACCCTGGTTCTGCCAATGAGGGGTAGTAATAACCTACAATAGGAACTGTAATATATTCGCCTTTCAAGCACTTTTAGACACTATGGCTGCGGCCCTCTGTTTTGTTCCCTGCAGTGGAACCACAGATCCCCCGGTCCACTTCCTGACGACGGCATGCCCTCTGGACTATGTTTTATCCTCATCCTCATTGGCATAAAATAAGATGCTGGTCTCGCCGAATGACAGCGGCACAACAACATTTCCTGTCCTCAATGTCCCCATCATTGTCTAATTCCTCACTCAGCAGGAAAAATAAGCCTTTGAAAGAACCATGTGCATGTGAGCGTTTGCGGTGCATGACCTCATTCTGATGGTTTCCATGTTTTGAGTAATGATTGGATTCGACAACTGCTTGTGAGCACTATAAAAAACCTGCTCCACTTTTGCTGGAAGAGGTCTGGGCGCTAAAAGCAAACAGTCCCTGGTTCTCTCAGAGGCTATGAGATGGTTTATGTCATACGCAGAGGAGCGCGTCCCTTTGCTCTGTACCCGCTCCCCTCTTTCCCCTTCCAGCCTGCTTCCCTCAGCCTCCGAAGGGACTTCCTTCCTCCGTTCTCACAGCATATGTGGAGCTCATCCACGAGACAAGTTCAATGGATAGAAATGGGAGTTATGAGCATGCTCCCACACCTTCAGCAACCTTCATCACTTTGTGCCCTCTACCCCAGGATAATAGAGTTTGCGCATTAGGATTCTGCTTGAACAATGGGGATATGCAGGAAACCCCCATGGCCTGTGTCAGGAAAGGGAGCAGTGCATACTGTACACCCTTGTGCACTCTTGCTCCACAGTGACAGTGACAAGTGACAGCGTGGCTACAAAGGCCTGACATGAGGAGGTTCAGCGCACTACAGCGCCGTGATGAATAGTGCCGTGGAGGCGACAAGTAAACAAAGCCAACATGCAACAGCAGCCATTCATCTTGCTGGAGGCTAATTAACGATGTTTACTTGCAAACAAACGAGGGTTCATGAGCAAAGTAATTACTGACATACTCCGTAATTGGCACAGGATGAAAGTATGGAGGATACTGGCCAGTTTTGGACAGTTTTGTTATGAAGAAGCAGCTGTGAGTTGGGGCTTCTGTAATTCATGAGATTTACACATACAGGACTATCTGTTAATGACATGCAAGTCAGGCCTATGGGTTTAATAAATACGTTTAATCATTTTAAGTTGTTACGCTTGAAGTGTCTGGAAAACATTGTGGCATATTTTGTTACAGGCCTCGGGTGTGCCGTTGACGTTCTCCCGCTGGGAGGTGAACTGTACCTGTCAGTCAACACCTGGCTGGTCATGTTAATTTGAGGATGGCTTTCCTTCCGACCACAACAGTTCCTGATACAGGAAGTCAGGAAACCTGAGCTTGAAGGAGCATGGAGGCAGGAGGCTCCGGGTAAGGAAAACAGGGCTGTTCAGTGGGCAGACAAAAAAGACAGAAAAAAAGGTTGCTGTCTCTCTGTGTGTGCAACTGCTGCACCAGGATAACAGGGGAGAATAAGTAAAGTGGAAGATGACTGGGAAGAAAAATCAGTTGTCCTAATGATCAGATATCGGTCCCCAGTCTCACTCCATTCCCTCTACTCATCTCCTTGGTCGACCCCTGACATAATTAGAAAGCATGTTGTACTCAATGAAACAAATTGACCCATGTCCCATCCTGGTCCTGCAGGACTCACATCTGATGTCAGATCAAGTTATACAAGAGGGCTTACAGGCTCTTGGCCCTAAGATATGTCAGTGTGTCTGTTCATACTGTATGTTAGCCTCCTTCTATATTTCTATATGGATTATGTTTGTATTGTCAGTAGCACTGGAGTGCTTGGATCTTGCCTATACTTCAGACTACAGAGGAGCTTAGTGGCTTCATAAGGATGCAGTATATTTACTGGGTTAGCTCATGTTCAAGGGGGGGTTGACGTCAAAACCCAGAAAAACCAAAGAGGAAATCTAAAGTAAAGCTGGATTTATACTGCGTCAGAAAACATGGAATATAATGCAATGTAGGTTCCGATTCTTGTGATTTCTTTACTTTGTTTATTATTCTGTTAAACAAATGTGCAACAATTAACAGAAGTATGTAATCACACAAAATCCATCAGTGGGCTTGTTAATACTGAAAGTTCCCAATGTGTTTGATATATTCTAATAAGCAAACTTAACAAAAGAGACACATGTTATTAGTCTCTATTATTAGTTTTTCTCATTACAACATCCATCCCATAACATAATCTTGGCAGGCGTTTTGTGAGCTTTGACCACAGAGGTAGGGGCCCACTATTGGCAACATGCAGTTGAATCAGTATTAATCATGTTAATGTAGAGCACAGTCCTCTCCAAAGCAACTGACACACACATAAATGACTGATAAAAACCTTCTATAAAACATTTATTAAAATTCCACTCAAACATAACTGAACCGAAACCCAGATTTAATCACTCATGAGCACCAAATGACCGCTGTGATCTAATGTCTGAAAAAAACAGCAAGGCACAATAACAGGCAGCAGCATAACAGCGAAATGGTGCACGTGTGAATTGTTGAGTGATGGTGTTCCTCTCCTGTTGGGTCCAGAGGGTACCTCCTGTTTTTGTCCTCCAACCCCAGCATCAGTCACTCTGACTGACCCCCCCTGTGGAGCTGTCTGCTTCCGACTACGTGGCGTGTGGGGCATGCTTCCAATCACCCAGAGTGAGGACAGAGGCCAGATCTGTGGGGAGAAAGGCCAAGTGTGGCAGAGAGACAGGAGGCCAGGCGTGCTGGTGGTTAACAAAGCTGCACGGCTAATTTACGACTCCCAGGGCAGAGGGAGGCCTGGTCCTAACTCTTTGCCCCTTAAAGAGAGCCCTGCTTGGGGTTGACCATCTCTTGATGCTGGCCTGGAGTAAATCAACCACTCTGAGGGGATGACAGAGGGAGAGCCGCCCAGCCCACAGTCCCATATCCCAATTGGTGGTTCTGCTCTAAATCAGATGGTTGTCATACTGGGGCACAAAGGGAGAGATGGACAAAGGACTCCCTTGAGTCTGGGGCCCGGGGGAGACCCGGTGGACTCTGCCTCCTGTCATCGCCTGAGCTCAGCTCTGTGGGCCGACCCAGTGGTCGAGACAGATACACACTGCAGGCACAGAGAAACACTGGCCTTCATAGGCACAGGCATTAGGGGCTGACAATACCAGCCTCTATAAGGAGGCCCAGGCAGACCTGACCTCACTGATTCTCTGTAGTCAGTGTTCACTGTCTGTCCCTTTGCCTTTCTGTCCGGTTGCCTTTTACAGTGGCGCCATGGTGGAGTGTTTCCAGTCATCTTGATCACGTTATTCATTATTAAGGGGTGTGAGGGACCCATTAGTCTAAAATGAGTGAATCAAACTGTTTAGGGGTCCCCTAAAAGAAAAGATAAGGTAATGATATCCATTCAGTAAATTCTATGTATCCATTTTTATGCATGTATTTTCCAAGCCGAAGGAGGATATTTCCTTTCCTAACCCTAAACTTATTTATTTTTACTTTCTTCCAAAAATGGGGTTATGGAGGATTTTAAGGACAAAATGTTCTTGAAAACATTAAAAACAGTGGGGTGGTGAAATGTGTTCTATAAACTGTGCAGTTGGCTGATACTGTAGCTTCCCCTTTCCTGAACCCAAACCCCAACACAATATCTCAACCTGGTTGAAAAGCAGGGCTTTGCACTTTGACCTAACCTTCCAAACCCTTCATCCTGTCAGCCTCATCCTCTCTGCTGCTGACTTAGCCAAGCTCATGAAAAACTCTCCCCTGTGACCTCGCTCCAGCTTTGTCTTAGCTCAGAGGGAAATCGCCTGTTCATTTCCTTAGTAAAAAAAATAGTCATATAATTTTCCTCTAAAAACCCATGTTTTAGCTCAAGGGTGCGTTCCCAAGATAGCAGCATATCTTTCTAGGTCTATGACCAGACAGTATCTAGTGCTGTTTGGGGACACATCTGTCCAGTCCAGAGCAGGCCTCTGTCTAGAATCTGACTGGAAATTACACACAAAAGGGCCCCAAACACCGCAGTAGTAAATCACCCGATCCAGAATCAGACTTTATATGTGTACATGTTTGCATGCAGAGGCATGTTTGTGTGTGTGTGTGTGTGTGTGTGTGTGTGTGTGTGTGTGTGTGTGTGTGTGTGTGTTTGTGTGCGTGTATGTGTGTGTGTGTGTGTGTGTGTGTGTGTGTGTGTGTGTGTGTGTGTGTGTGTCTGAGTGTATGTATTGTGTCTGCATACCTAGATTCCTGTTTGTCCCTCAGTGTGGTCCCTGATTAAGCACATAAAGCCTGAAGATTCTGGTCGTTGTGGCCTATCCCTTTACAGTTTACTGGAGAGATGAAATTATGCCTGTAAACCTAATGGCCCAGCAGGTGAGGGGGCTCTGGACTGTGTGTGTGTGTGTGTGTGTGTGTGTGTGTGTGTGTGTGTGTGTGTGTGTGTGTGTGTGTGTGTGTGTGTGTGCGTGTGTGTGTGTGTGTGTGTGCACAGTTCTTTCTCAGGCAAACCGGGGTGCGTTCAGCCCCGCTCCTTCTCCCTGATGGCCCCCACATGGCTGCGATTAGGCTGAGAACAATAACCCAACAAACAATGGGGCTGTGCTTGGGAAGTCCAGACTGCCGCCCGTCTGGTCACAGCAACACCAGCCATATCGAGAGCCACAGAGAAAGACTGGGACTGTAAGCATTCAGGACAGCTGACAAAAAGTCAAAGCTCACGCTTAAACAATGCTCAGAGAAATTGATGTTCATTGACCGTGACTTTTCAAAGCTTGGCATAACTGTGAATACTTAGGGCATTGCAAATCCAAACACAGAGCACACAGAATATGTTGAAAACAAGCGTAACTTTGTCAATATCGATTTATTTAAAGCCACGTCATAGCCAGTGAGAAGGGCTGTCTTCAGAACATGTAGGAGCAGACAGAGAATATAATGTTCGGCCCCGCATGCCACAACAACTAATCTATTGTGCCAACCACATGTGCCTTTTGTCATTGCCAGACCACTGTAACACCCTCGACTAATACATATGTGGTGCTTTTGCTCAGCTTCTGACGTCTTCTCCATCTTGCAGCAATAGAGTGTGGCAGGCAGTGCATCAATAAATGAAAACAGGCAAATAAAACAAACAAAAAAATGTATAAGGAAGCTTTTTTTTTTTTGTGTTGGGGGGTGGGGTCGGGGGTTGGGGTTATGGGGGTCAGTGTTTGGGCCAAGTGGATCTTTAAAAGAGACACTTGGGTGCAACATAAATAAAATATGTGGAACAATAGGAGAAAAGCAGTATTCAGAATGGTTGCCAAAGCCAAACCTGTAACACACAAACTTGGGCACGCACTCACACACCCACGCACATGCGCGCACACACACACACACACACACACACACACACACACACACACACACACACACACGCACATACACATATACACACATACACCACACACATACACACAGAAACCATATATTACACTGGACACTGTGCAGCATGTGTGCCTACAAATGTTACTCATACAACTTAACTAATCCCTAACTCCCCTCTTTCTTAGACAAGCAACAAAAAGAACCCGTAAATGTGGTTAATGTACTTGGGGAGGACTGGTCTTGACGTTTTCCTGTTTTAGGAAGTCCCTTTAGCTGGAAGCTTTCTCCGCCCCTGCAACCTTCCAGCTGTTTTTTTTTTTTTGAGTCTCTAAATATGCACACGTGTTTCTGCTAAACATAACTGGTATTCCAAAGAAAATATTTTACGGCGGCATGGCAGTTGTATTGAAACTAAATTGCGCTCATCGGCGTGGATCGACTCAGTATCAAATCGTCCGGCCGTCTCTGTATCCAGCGTAGAGGATCCTCTCCAGCTGTATGAGCTCATGTTCTCCTCCGGGCTCTCCCTCTGTCACATGTCCCACTGCTGCCACTGTGTATCACTGATGCAGACCTGATCCCACTGCCGGGGTTCACAGCTATCAACTGTGTGGGGCTCCCGCAAGCCATGTCTGGAGAGAAACCCCATTTATCACTGAGGTTGGAAAGTAAGCGTCCACACACACGCGTGCGCACACACACGTGCACACAAACGCGCGCACACATGCACACACGCACACAAACACACACACACACACACACACACACACACACACACACACACACACACACACACACACACACACACACACACACACACACACACACACAAACAGATACATTTACACGTTGTCTACGGAGTGGTTTTGGCCTGTCACTGCAATGTCTGCGCCTCGATGTGATTCTCTGTGGTGTGGTTCTCTTCAGCTGGGAACTGAGGTCTGGTCTGTGGGCAGTCCTGCTGTGTGTGAACGAAGAGGAACGTGTTGACGTGACCTGGGATGGGAAAGCGTCACAGCACACAGGGTCGCACCAAACCAATGGCTAATCAGCACGGGCCAAACGTGTGCAGATGTCCCACCGCAGACGGACGTTTTAGCCTCAGGCCTACAACACGAAGATAGCAGTCCGATCTACGCGCTTCAGTATAGATATACAAAGAATGCCGCAGCACAACTAAACTACTTTTTTGTTAGCTGGTAAGATATAGATCTATGGAAACGCTACAGACATCACACACATTGACTCATTGGCAAACGCACGCACACGAACACACACACACACACACACACACACACACACACACACACACACCTGTAGTTTAACTAAATAACTAGCATATGCATTGTACAAGTAATAGGGTAGTGCTCTCACTGCTCTGATGCACTTGGACAAGAACACAACCCACCCCTGTAATTACTATCAGACACACACAGACACACGCAAAGTCGAGGGCACATGTGCTATACATCAAACCAATATCACACAACATTTTACGTAGTGAAATCTGTAAATTCAGAGGGGCTGATTCAAATCTCCAGCTACATTTTTTTTTTTTGCATCTCCACCATTGGGAATGTTTCAGTTCAAAGTACAGTATTCTGTTAACCGCCACCTGCGCCCAGTCCTCGTTAAGTCTTTATGAATGTTTTGAGTGTGACAGCGATGGCGACAGCATACTAAAACGGTCGTCTGAAAGGGTCAGCTGAGCACTTCTACATCTAATTTCCTCCCCTTAAATCTACTTCTCTCTGTTAATGCAGCGTTGAGATCATGTGGAGAACACCACGGTGAAGTTCACACTACACCACGGCACCCTTTAAGGCATCACACTCTACTCCCCCCCCCCCCCCCCCCCCCCCCACACACACACACACACACACACACACACACACACACCAATCAATTTTGCTGCAAGGAAATTTATTTCTCACCCACACCGACACGTGCACGTACACACCATCAAGCCCAAGTGAGTTATAGTACACCTACACGCACAAAAACAGGCACGCCCAGAATCACAGAGACTGACAACCCTCTGTCACCTCATAAATCTGTTGACCTCAGCAGTTTATCAGTTCTCCCACTCCTGAGTTATGAAGTGCCGACAACACAGCTATTAAAAAAAAAAGAGTAAGTCAGAAGACCTCTCCAAACAGCTCGGTTTTTTAAAAGACGGCCTCAGTCTCCTTTGCTTTCTCTAGGTCGTCTGAGTGAAGCCAGACAGGGCCGCTTGAGTGCTGTGTGCTGAGGAACCAGGCTCCGGTAGAAAGATAGACTGTTTGCTGCTGGGGAAATGGGTTGTGTCTGAGATGAGATGTCCAGGTGTGTATGAGAGGGATATTTGATAGGAAGTCTGTGTGTTGTGAGTTACTGTGTTGAGGAGAGGGGTATTATGTTAGGCGTAACAGGATGAAGGTGTTGGCAGGATAGATCCTGTGTGCACTGCCCTCCTCCTAGCTCATCATTTAATCAAAGGTCCACTTCCCCAAGTAGCTAAATCTCACTGTGAGGTTTTAGTGATTAGAACTTCAATGGCTTGATTAATGATACCCTGGTTTATCATAAAATATTATATCATGTACAGTCTGAAAGGTTTGACTCAACATCTGTTGAATAATTTAAAGGAATCGAGTTTACATTCCTCTCGCCAGGTCAGCCCAGTAGTTTAAACAATCTAAGAGTGTATCGTAATATCGCTCCCACAAGTGATTCATCATCAGCGTGATCGTTTATTTGAGCTGCTGCTCTCTCTCTTTACCTGTCCTCCAACAGTCAACAGTGGCAACAGTCCAAGAAATACTTGGAATAGCAGAACACCACATCTAGCTACCTGGTCAATTAGACACGTCTCTTTGTGTGTGCGCGTGTGTGTGTGTGTGTGTGTGTGTGTGTGTGTGTGTGTGTGTGTGTGTGTGTGTGTGCGTGCGTGCGTGCGTGCGTGCGTGCGTGCGTGCGTGCGTGCGTGCGTGCGTGTGTGTGTGTGTGCGCACATTGCTTTTACGTCTTTGTCAAGCATTTCCCCCTCTTTGTGTACAACATGTGCTTATCTTATCAACATAGTGACACCACATCAAACAAATTGCTATTAGTCGTAATTCATATAATGAATATTAATAATAATTGCAAATACATTTGATTTAATGTCCTTCTGAGACATTTCAACCACAGCTATTTATGGTCTCATTATTTCACTTAGGGTAAAATGTTTTGATATTACTTTTTAAAATAAACTGAGAATGACCCACACATTAATTCCTTTTACCAACAAGGCAGTGTTCCTCATTTATTAAAGTGGGACCAGAATTCACTATCCAAATATTGATTTGTATATTCAAACTAAATAACAGTGAATATTTTGTTTAATTAAGTCCTCGATTTATTTTTTTATACTTCTGTAAATAAACCTGCTCAGAGGACAAGTCTTCTTTCATTTCCGGCTTTCATGCTGATTCATGTAAAACCTTTGGGATTAGTTTTAGGGTTAAATTAATCTTCAAGTGCCCACCTTGTCAGTTGTCTCAATGATTGAAATGTAAATGTTTTATATATTATATATTATTAAAAGGCAATTGATAGGAAACCAAACACGACACTTAACCTATTAAAGACATGTACAGTTGCGGATAAGATTAGTCTCATTCAATGGAATGAAAGACATTTTGGCATTCCCATGAGTGTGATGATGAGGGTGATGATGATCATGAAAATAACGAATGAATGAATCACTGGTTGCGTTTTGAAAAGTCATCTAACTGCTAATGTTGAAATGTGGTGCCATCTGGTGGACTTAATATGTCAGTATTTGCAGAGCTTTGCCATGAGGGGGCGTGGGGTAACTGAGCCGCATTATGGAATGTTTCGTAGTTGTCACCGGAAGAGTCGGGGTTTAAAGGGGTGAAGCCACCGCACCGGTTATGTTGTGTAACAATACTTGTGAGTAATTAATTGTATTTTAGAAAACGACGAATAATCCGATAATATTATGATGATATCGGAGTGGTTGGGTTGGTCCATTGGACCCCGGCTAGGCGGATTATGACTGAATATTTGCTCCCTGCTAGTTAATGCTAGCTAGTATGTTAGCATGCACATCACAACACAAAAGATGAGAGGAAAAAGCCATGAAAAAAATCAAGTTAAACGTTAAGCAAATGGTGTTTAGGGTCAGAATCGATATTCAGCTAAGTTAGCATTAAAAGCTAGCTAACGTAGGAAATAAGTCTAAAAAAAGAGACAATTCATTGAGCCAAGATGCCCCATTACAAGTCACCTCTCTAGATAGTGTGAGGGTCAATGGATTTAACGTTAGTTTCAGTGACAACTTGAATGACTGTTTCCTCTACGTGTCTCTCCTCTCACAGTCATATCAATATGCCAGTAGATGGTAGCGAGAACCAGGTGTCCCCATCCCTCTCCAGCCCGAGCAGTGCTGCTCTCACTCCGGGAGGAACGGAGGAGAATGGGATCAACGGGACTTCAGCGTCTTGCTCTATCCCTGGAGCCAGTCAGGACTCGGAGACTAACATCGCCTGCCCAAACAATGCTGCTCCTGGAAAGGGCAACAGCGGTAAGCTAATTGCTTCAGTTGCACAATGATACAAGAAGAGGGTGAAATCTCTGCAACTATTGGAAAGGTGCACTGCTTTCCCCTATAATTCATCTCTTACAATCAGCCAAAAATATGAATAGTAATCAAATGGGTATCACTTCCTTCATGGGATGTAGTGTAGAAGACTAGAAAGAATTAGCTTGGCCATACTCCACTGAAGCCCTGGTACTCATGGCATATTCCCATGTGTTAGACCCAGGTGTCAAGAGGTCTGGAGCCCTGGTACATATCGACCGGCAGCGCATCCAGGCGGCGAATGCCAGCTCAGGGGCAGACGAGTTGGAGGGCCTAGGGGTGGCTGTGTACGACCAGGATGCCCTGGAGCAGGGGGTGATGCAGCAGGTGGACCAGGCCATCCAGGAGGCTAACCAAGCTGCAGCCAAGGCCGAGGCTGAGAAGGAGTACCAGTCTGTCCTGGACGACGTCAGGTAACACAAACTAGGGAGCTGGGGAAACACACGCGGTCGTGTAAGTTGCCGTGACAGAGTGACATACTCTTTTTCTGTGCAATTGTTTTGCAGGTCAGTCACATCAGCTTTAAAACATATCAATAAGATCTTGGAGCAGCTGACCCCTTTCGCTGCCTCCAGCAAAGACATCAACAGGAAGATTGAGTCTGTCAAAAGGCAGAAAGAGAATAAGGTACTTTAAAACCGCTGTGGTGATGATGGTGATGATGTTGAGGATGAGGATGATGATGATGATGATGATGGTGGTGGTGGTGTCGTCTCCGTCCTTTGTAGGAGAAGCAGCTGAAGAAGATCAAAGCCAAACAGAGGAGACTGCAGGGTATCCTGGGAGGAGAGGACACACTTAGGGTTGAGGCAGAGCTACTCGAACAGGACGATGAGGAGGAAGGTGTGTGTCTGCTTGGTTGTGCAAGTAATCCTCCTGTTTTTACAGAAGAATTAGTAGTGATTACTTGCTTGGATGTACAGACCTATGGTTAACCCTGTACATGCTGTGTGTGTGTGTGTGTGTGTGTGTGTGTGTGTGTGTGTGTGTGTGTGTGTGTGTGTGTATATGTGTGTGTGTGTGTGTGTGTGTGTGTGTGTGTGTGTGTGTGTGTGTGTGTGTGTGTGTGTGTGTGTGTGTGTGTCCGTGTCCGTGTCCGTCCGAACAGAAGCAGGCCCCTCCACACTGGGTAGCATGCTCATGCCGGCACAGGAAACGGAGTGGGAGGAGCTGATCCGTACCGGTCACATGACCCCGTTCGGGACGCGGATCCCCCCGAAGGAGGAGAAGAAGGCTCCGCGCCGGGTGACGATGTCGGAGAACTGCGGCTTCGACCAGTACCTGGCCGACCAAGCCAAACTGGCCACGGACAGGAAGAGGCCACCTCCCCTGAAGAGGAAGAAGAGCACCACTGCCCTCGGCCCTACCGGGGAGGCCAAGAAGAAGAGCAACGGAGCGGCGAGCCATGCCGTACCCAAGGACAAGAAGCTGCAGAAACGTTTGAGGAAGCTCCAGGTGACCGCTCTGAAGGCCCACCCCAAGGCCCGGCCCAAGGTGGAGCCCCAGCCGCCCAAGCCCAGGAGGAAGCACCGCACGGAGGCCGAAGGGACGGACAGCGAGGGGTCCGAGTACCTTCCCAGTGACGAGGGTATGGACCCCAACCGGGAGGACAGGGAGGACAGGGAGGAAGGGTTTGGAGAGGAGGAGGAGGACGACGAGTATGGGCTAAAACCCTACCGGAAGGAGACCGGGGAGAAAGGGAGGAAGAAAGGGAAGAAGGAGGAGAGTGAGGAGGAGTACTGCCCCAGCAGCGAAGAGGACGACGACGAGAAGAAGGGAAAGGACAAGAAATATAAAGATGATGGAGACATCGACTCCTACAACTTAAGGATAAGGTATCGTGATGTCCATGGCCTGGCTACATTTAGCATTGACGACCGTACAACTAACACCCTGCCTTGACCCTTCAACCAGTAAAAAAAAAACATAATCATCAAACTTACAGATGCAGGTCTATTCCAGCTGCTGCACTGCTGAGTGGAGTAGAAAACGAATCCCTGATGAGATTGGCAGCTGTTTCTTGACTAAGCAAATTGCCCCTCTCTCTCTCTCTCTCTCTCTCTCCCTCTCTCTCCTTCTCTCTCTCTCCCCAGCACATACACACTCTCCTAATTATCCGGCTGCACATGTTTTTTTTATGCACTCAACTCATTCTAACGCGCAAATTAATGGAAGACCAGGCCCTAACGAGATTTCATATTTATAGCGCCTCCATAAATTGTCTTGGCATGTGTCCTTTCTCCTCACTACCGGGGTGCAATGCCAATTGTGCCCCCACCAAATGTCGAGGTGCGATGGCAGGGACAGGGGCAGGGGCTGGCCCGTGGCTGCAGAGAGGAAAACTATTGGGGATGCTCTGGGGGCCATGGGGAGGGGGAAGGGCACGGAGGGAAAGAGGGAAAGAGAGAAAACTGTAATTAACTGAGCCAATGCTTAGTCCTGACTTAATTAGAGAGGCTGGTCTCCCAGGCCCGGCTAAAGGACCAGCTCCATTGCAGGGTGACAGGACGGGGCCCAAATGAAGATGGATTCTTATCCTGCTCCTCTCCTCACCTTTCTGGGGAGCCCGCACTACTAATTGTCTGTATCAATCTTCATTTGCCTGGTGACGACTGTGCCTCCGACTGCCCTATCCCCTACTCGATTAAAACGTCTCTCTCTCTTTACATTCCCCCCCCCCCCCCCCCTCTTCAAAGCCACACCGGGGCGTAGACGTCCCTCTGGTCACTGGCTATATCCACAACTACAAACAGCCAGTCACTCAGTGGGCCACCCCTGCCTGCTCACTCCATCACCTCTTCTTTGCTTTCCGTTTCATATAATGCGGGTCAAGTCAGCATCATATCGTAACGGTGTCGCCTAATTAATGCTTGTGTAACCATTCTATTCTTTACTTGGTGGTTGAAGCAGAACCACTTTTTGCTGAGTTCGATACCAACTCTGAAACGGAGGAGGGGGGTGTGCCTTTGGTCGGATGAAATGAATCCAGCTAATCTGTGTCCCGGTGGCGTCCCGTGTGTCCCTCCAGGAGGTGGAGGAGGCAGCGTCTCCGAGAGAGGGAGGACATGAGGGAGAAGGGAGAGGAGCAGAGCGACGACAGCGACGCAGAGTTTGACGAGGGCTTCAAAGTGCCCGGCTTCCTCTGGAAGAAGCTCTTCAAGTCAGTGAATCCCTCTTTACGAGCGTCGTTCATTAAATAAATATGACTTTAAATGACCTGTGTGGCCCAACAGTACGTTCTGAAAGAGTTTTCTCCGCTCTCAATGTCTCAATTAAATGGAAGAGCATTATTGTGGATGATTCATGCGTGTATGTCAACCCTCTTCTGTTAGAAGCACAAACACTTTTTAGCCCGTGGAACACAACAGGCCTTGATGTTAGAGTTGGCATGAACGCTCATATTCGTCATGTGCCCTACAGTAAAATCCCTCCCATGGCATTTATGGCCATAAGAGCTGATACTGATAGATAATATATTCATTGCAACACATCTTAGGCTTGCTGCTCTTAAGTATATTTTGTGGGTGTCTGTGATATATACGTACAGTATGTGTTCTTTTTCTTTGCACTGAGGTGTGTGTGTGGGTGTGTGTTTCAGGTACCAGCAGACAGGTGTGCGGTGGTTGTGGGAGCTGCACTGTCAGCAGGCCGGGGGAATTCTGGGAGACGAGATGGGATTGGGTAAAACCATCGAGGTCATCGCTTTCCTAGCAGGGCTGAGCTACAGCAAGCTGAGGACCAGAGGCTCCAACTATAGGTACTCGTATGAACACACACACACACACACACACACACACACACACACACACACACACACACACTGTATGACCCTAGCAGTGGGCAGAGACTGGGTGTCTGTGTGGGGTATGAATATTTGATCACATTGTTTTCGGCTTGAGAGTTTTTGTCTGAATTATTAAACATGTTTCAATTATTGGACTCCTCATTTTCTTACAGCCGGCATCAGAGGAAATTGTGACATGACACTGTGTTGTTTGTGTGTGTGTGTGTGTGTGTGAGTGTGAGTGTGAGTGTGAGAGAGTGAGAGAGTGAGAGAGAGAGTGTTAGAGTGAGAAAGGGAATGAGGGAACCCGTTCTCTTCGTGGCCTCATAATGGGGTCATCGACACATGAAAAGAACAGAAGAGTGGGCAGAATAGGGGGGAAACATCAACCACCTTCTAGGCAGGCACATTTAGGTTTCCCTAACCAACAAACAAACAAACAAACAAACACACACACACACACACACACACACATACACACGGAGAGAGTCTCACTCTCTCAGGGGGAAGGAGCCTCCCAAATGGTCAATACTCTGTCTGCAACCCATGTCCGCAAATTGATTGTTTGCAAACTCAATTATGGCCCAGTATCAATAACTTCCACCTAGTCGAGGTGCACATCAGCCCATTAATGGTGTGTGTGTGCGTGTGCGTGTGCGTGCGCGCTTGGCCCAGCTAATGCTTTCAGCAGTTAATCGTTTGATGATCTGTCCACTCATCTCTGCGGAGTGCAGCAGCAGGAGGCGCCCTAGACTGATCTGGAGCCAGCTGTCATTCAACTGTTTGTTTTTCCCCCCCGTTTCTTTGCAGAGAAGCTCACTCCAAAGATCGGTCTCACTGTGCCTGTGACCTTTTGACCCCTTTGATTCCAGGTATGCAGGGCTGGGTCCCACCGTCATCGTGTGCCCAGCCACCGTCATGCACCAGTGGGTCAAGGAGTTCCACGCCTGGTGGCCCCCGTTCCGAGTGGCCGTTCTGCACGACACCGGCTCCTATACCAGCAACAAGGTGTGTGTGTGTGTGTGTGTGTGTGTGTGTGTGTGTGTGTGTGTGTGTGTGTGTGTGTGTGTGTTCAGGGAATGCTGCCTCTGGGGGGCACCAGAGGCTTGCTTAAGCAGAGCTAGCTACTGAAGCCTCAGTTTATCAATCCACACACACACACTTACACTCACACTCACTCGCACACACACATTAACTCTCTGTAGTAATGGCTAGCTTCAGCAGCTGCCCATTACTATATTCACATACACTATATATATGGCTGAGCTGTGTGTGTGTGTGTGTGTGTGTGTGTGTGTGTGTGTGTGTGTGTGTGTGTGTGTGTGTGTGTGTTACAGGAGAAGTTGATTCCCCATATAGCCGCATGTCATGGGGTCCTGATCACGTCCTACTCTGCCGTGAGGATAATGCAGGAGAGCCTCCAACGCCAAGACTGGCACTACGTCATCCTGGACGAGGGCCACAAGATCCGAAACCCACATGCTGGGGTCACGCTGGCCTGCAAACAGGTACCCCCCCCCCCCCCACACACACACACACACAGTGTTCTGTATGTACTGTATACACAATAATTAACTAATGAAGAACTGTAGATAGTTACTGTCACTGCGGTCCCGAAGATCAGTCCCCTCAGATTTAACTAACTGACTCTCTCGCTCTCTCTCTCTGCCTGTCTCTCTCTCTCTCTCTATCTGCCTGTATCTCTCTCTTTCTCTGTCTGTCTCACTCTCTCCGTCCCTCCGCCCCTGTAGTTCCGCACCCCGCACCGGTTCATCCTGTCGGGCTCTCCCATGCAGAACAACCTGAAGGAGCTGTGGTCCCTTTTTGACTTTGTCTTCCCCGGGAAACTGGGCACGCTGCCCATCTTCATGGAGCAGTTTTCTGTGCCCATCACCATGGGGGGCTACAGCAACGCCTCGCCCGTGCAGGTACACACACACACACACACACACACACACACACACACACACACACACAGTCTAAAGAAGATCTCTGATTCTTTGCAACTGTGACCAGACCAAGAAAATAGGTCATACTTATAATGGAAGGCAAGAAAGGCCGGGCAGTTTGGACTCACTGTGGTTAGTGCCTCCCTCCCAAGGGGTGGCAGGAAAAGAGAGAGGCAGAGATGTGGAAATGGGGAGAGGGAGAGGGAGAAGGAGAGGGAGAGGCGGTGAGCAAAATGATAGCCTCATGTCATTAGCGTCCAGTCGTTAATAACCCACTGACTGTATGGATTGAATTATTTAAGCTCGGCATCGATGCCTCTTCCGCTGTCGATAATAAAAACCTTTACTAATTATTGATGTTATTAAATGGTCAGGGAGAGGCTAAGCTGTGCTGCTTTATCCTCTCTTAATCCGAGAGGCTTTCGCCGCCGCAAGAGTGGTGCGTGCTTGTGTGCGTGCGTGTGCGCGTGCGTGTGCGCGTGCGCGTGTGTATGTGTGTGTGTGTGTGGTGGGATCCATTACTGTAACATATGTACGGCCCCCTGTGGAATCCACTCAGCAACTTACAGAGGGAGATCACAGGATCAACCTCTCCACTAGCCCCCTTGTTACGGCCCCCTCTGCCCATCCTGTGCAGGCCTGTCTCACTTTGACCCCCCCCCCCCCCCCCCCCCAACTCCATTCTGCCCCCCTGGTGGGCTAATGGTTAAAAGGCTAAATGGCCCGTGGCCCTGGCTGGATCAGCTGGAGCGATCCATTCGCAGAGAGGGTTGTCTTTAAGCTGGGGCAGAGCACCCCCCCCCCCTCCCCGCTGTGTCAGGTGGAACAGGCCAGCAGAGCTGATGAAAGGGGAGGTCCCGGGTCCCAGGAGACCAAGCACTCCCATCAATGTTTAATGGCCCCCCATTCTGCTGAAAGGGAGAGATGGAGGAGGGAGAGGGAGAGGGAAGTGGGGAGAGGGGCTTAACGACAAACATGCCCCGGGACAAACGCTGGATGACAGGTGTAGGAGCTGAAAGAGGGTGGAGGGCTTGCTGTTGTGATGTCTCTATTGTGTCTCCATCTTTTGAATTCTGTGAAAAGAGACTGTTGGCAATGACCTGGCTCTCTGTTTTAACCTGTGTGCTTGTGCGTGTGTGTTTGTGTGTGTCTGTCTCTCCAGGTCCAGACGGCCTATAAGTGCGCCTGCGTCCTGAGAGACACGATAAACCCGTACCTGCTCCGACGGATGAAAGCCGATGTCAAGGCCAGCCTCTCCCTGCCGGACAAAAACGAACAGGTACTCATCCCCTCACATGAACAGGATCCCATGTGAACAGCCACGGAACTGAATTTGGTCTGTCTTTCTTCACTTGTGGGGGTGGGGGCTCGAGTGGATGGTAGGGCCTCCCACTCGTTCCCCCTTTCCCCCCGTTCTGCTCCTGGTTGGGGTTCCCTTTCTGGGGTGTTTGGTTTGGTGGAGTAAACGGTCGCTCAAGGCTCTCGCCAGCGCCGCACAAGCTCCCCATCTAAAGAGAAGCTGAACAGTGAGTGGGCAAGGTCCCTGTCAGATAAATGCAGCTTAATCAAGTCCCGGTCAAGCAGGAAGAAGCAGGTTTTTCATTAAGGCTGGTTGGCTGGTTGGCTGGCTGGCTGGCTGGCTGGCTGGCTGGCTGGCTGGCTGGCTGGTTCCTAGCTAGTCGTTCAGTCTCCCAGGTCCGACTCGGCTCATTAAGGCCAGTCCCCCCGGGGGGACGCTCCTTAAAAGCACACCTCTTCTCTGTGATCGCCAGTCACACTCTCCACTTCATCAGGGGCTTTTCAAAGAGGGGGCTGACTCTGTGTGCTCATTACACATACTTACACGCCTCTGTGTGTGTGTGTGTATGTGTATGTGTGTGTGTGTGTGTGTGTGTGTGTGTGTGTGTGTGTGTGTCTAGGTTCTGTTTTGCAAGTTGACCGAGGATCAGCGGGAGGTGTACCAGACCTTCCTGGACTCCAAAGAGGTCTATCAGATACTCAACGGGGACATGCGGGTAAACATTTAGTTTTATTCTGATGTGTTATAATTTGTCTTTTTCCTACGTGCTATTCTTTCATAAGTTTAAAACAGGAGCCCGGGGTTTTTCCTGGTTGCAACTTTGGGCCGGCGGAATACTTTCCCGGAACAAGACCTGCCGCATAATTCATTATTCATCGTCCATACGTATGTGAGAAGAACTATCTCGACCTCCGTGCGCCCTTACTTCCTTAGCCGCGAGGGCTCTGGTTCTCTCCCTCTCTGTCCACTACTCTAAAGGGCCCTAATTAGTTCACTTTGTTAATGTTATTACGCGGCCAATAGCAGGCTTTAGAACGGTGTGTTGTACAGAGGTCCACGCAGGCCGGGCCTCTCCCATTAACCCCTGGCCTGCTCCGGAGAAGCTCTCTCCCACCAACCATTCATCAATACGGACCCACATGGACATGGTCGGAGAGCCAGGGCTGGCCGCAACAGAACACACACACACACACACACACACACCCTCTCGGTGGTCACTCCGAGTCCATTAACCCCCCATTACTAATGCAGTGGCCGTTGGGTCTTCATAAGAGAGGCGGCACATCCTTTATCTTCGGTAGTAAGTGCGTTATGTAATATGTAACTCATTAATAAAGGCGTAGAGAACATGTTGGTTTGTTTAAAGAGGCAGCAGTGGCCAGGCTGTGTGTTTCTGTATGTATTCATTTGTTTTTCTTTTCTGATACGGTCAAAGGGAACTTTGCCACGTGAGTTAGCGTCGGTCTAACCGGCGGTCGCCCCTCCCCTCTCGTCCTGCCCAGGTGTTCTCCGGCCTCATTGCGCTGCGTAAAATCTGCAACCACCCGGACCTGTTCTCCGGCGGGCCGAAGATCCTGCGGGGCATCCCCGAGGACCAGCTGACGGAGGAGGAGCACTTTGGCTACTGGAAGCGCTCAGGCAAGCTGATGGTGGTGGAGTCCCTGCTGCGGCTATGGTTCAAACAGGGACACCGGGTCCTGCTCTTCACCCAGTCCAGACAGGTCAGCATGGGAAGGCGGCAGGGACTGGCCGCGCGCATTTATGTGAAATGGAAAATCACGATTCAATCTGTCCGTCTTCTAAAGAGGCCCCAAATTTCCTGTTTCTTTGTGCAAATAGTGTTAAATTGCAGAGTGTGTTGGCGTGCATTTGTCAGAGACAGAGAGAGGGACTGAAAGAGTGTGTCAGGGTGTGTCTGCTTGTCTCCCATGCGAGTGTGTGTGTGTGTGTGTGTGTGTGTGTGTGTGTGTGTGTGTGTGTGTGTGTGTGTCTGGGCCCAGCTGTCTGTGTTCAATACCAATGAGATTAGACCTGTGGGGGAACCTGAGACCCTCCCAGTTTGTATGTCTGTCCATGTAATATTAATCTGCTCTAATCCTATTAGAGATCATCGAAACCTCACTCTTCCTCTCAACACCACTCTGCGCGGGCGCGCACGTGTGTGTGTGTGTGTGTGTGTGTGTGTGTGTGTGTTCACCACCAGATGCTGGAGATCCTGGAGGTGTTTGTGCGGGAGAACAGCTACTCCTACCTGAAGATGGACGGCACCACCACCATCGCCTCGCGCCAGCCCCTCATCGCCCGCTACAACGAGGTGAGGGGGATTAGCCGCCTCCTAGAGCTCTCACAGAGGAGCGCGCGTGTTCCTAGGCAATCTAGCCCTGGGGTGAGGGGGGTGGGGGGTCTCAGCCTGCTGCTCACTCACCACACACCCGCCCACTGGGGAAACAGACATTGAAAACAGCCCTTAATCCTGCTACCATTGGTTTGTCCCTAATGGGGAATGTCAAGATGGGATCCTCCCTTGATCTGTAAAATTAGATTTCGGTATAATTCACGGCTCCTAATGAACATATATTGAAAAGTGAAGTGATCAAAATCTTTTATTTTTGCTGCAGGACAAGTCAATATTCATCTTCTTGTTGACCACCAGAGTAGGAGGTCTGGGAGTCAACCTCACTGGAGCTAACAGAGTCATCATCTTCGACCCAGACTGGAACCCCAGCACTGACACCCAGGTAGAACACACACACACACACACACACACACACACACACACACACACAGCATTTACACTAAATATTACATAGAGCCATATTTCCTATCCTCTCTATTCTTTCCTTAAACTATAAGGCTTATCCAATCCCCAAACGTCTTCTATGCTTTCTGGTGTAGGCGCGAGAGCGAGCATGGCGAATTGGTCAGAAGCAGCAAGTAACAGTCTATAGGTTGCTGACTGCTGGGACCATCGAGGAGAAAATCTACCACAGGTAGGACCACTAACACACTCACCCTTAAAGACTTCATCTTTTCAGGCTTAGCATTTGATCAAAAAGTAAAGAAGCTATAACAGCCATAATGCTTTAGTAGATTTTGAATGTGTGATATTTTGTTAATACATTTGTTTTAATGCTAGTTCATATGACCAAACACTTTTTTCTGCTTTGCTCCTTTCTGTGGTCAGTCATTGAAAAAACAAAACAAATGTGTAGATGCTACTCTAGGATTGCTTTAACCTCACATTAACTCTCTGCATCATAAACTTATACACAGGCTAGCCATAGTCTAGGCTGCATTACAGAATGATTTGCCTGTGAATTATTTGACTTTTAACCATAGATATATTGTCTTTTTTTAATATCAGTACTTAGCATACCTGTGTCTATTTTCTTTGTAATGAAACATAAAACCAATTCCCTCCTGCTCCGAAACCTTGTGTAGCCTACAGTGAGGTGGTATCAGGGCATTAGCGGCTGTTGAATGTGGGTCAAGAGGTATTTGAAAGTGACATTATCTCACATCTGGATCCAGAAAGCCTAGCAGGGAGAACCTGGAGGAACACAAAATCAAAGTCATCTGACTCTTTTTGTTCCTCTTCCTGCAGGCAAATCTTCAAACAGTTCCTCACCAACCGTGTTTTAAAGGACCCAAAGCAGAGACGCTTCTTCAAGTCCAATGACGTCTATGAGCTGTTCACTCTGTCCAACCCTGACGGAACTCAGGGAACAGAGACCAGTGCCATATTCGCAGGTACTGATGACCTGGGTTATCATATGATCCGAGATCACGTACGTGAAATAGTCGTGTCATGTCAATAACAGAAACGGTGAATTTGGACAAATTAAAAGGTGTGTTGCGCTGTTTGTCCTGTCCAGGTACGGGCTCTGACGTCAAGGCTCCCAAGAGACCAGAGAGGCACAGGTCCAACCACTCTGACCAGCCGCACAAACACTCCTCCACCAATCACATTCCTACCTCACAGGACGGAAACACCCCTACGTGCCGTCACAGCTCTCAGGACAAACCAAACGGATTGACGGACCCAAGCACCAACCACAGCGGCGCGGGTTTCGGACCAAACTCTTGGACTGGCACACAGCAGCCGGGAGAGGAACTCAAACGCTCCAACGACAGGGCCCCCGAGCCGCTGACCCACCAAGGAGCCGGCCTGGACACACGCAAACACGGGGACCGACCCCGAGACAGCCCCCAGAAACACAGAGAGAAGAGGAAGCACTGCCACGCGGCGGCGCACAAACACAAGAGGCACAAAGGTGAGCGCGGCGCCCGCTTCGAGGGCCACCACATCTCCCACCTGGTGAAGAGGAGGACCTACAAGAAGGAGCAGGAGCAGGAGGAGGAGGAGCAGAAAAAAGACGAGAGGAAGAGTGATGACTACGTGCTGGCCAAGCTCTTCAAGAAATCTGGTACGTCCGGACTTCCCGCCGTGATAACATGGCAACGTTTCAGTTAAAAGGTGGTCACTGACTGTGTGCTCTCTAGGTATCCACAGTGTGATGCAGCATGACTCCATCATGGAGGCGTCCAACCCCGACTTTGTCCTGGTGGAGGCCGAGGCCAACCGGGTGGCTAAAGACGCCCTGCGAGCCCTGAAGGTGTCCCGCCAGCAGATCAGACAGCCCTTCAACAGACCCCCCCCGCCGCAAGCCAGGTATTCACACACACACACACACACACACACACACACACACACACTGGTCAAAGCTAGCGTAACTCCAGACATTAGCAGGTCATCTTGTCTTAACATGTCCGTTCTCTCTCCCAGAAAACGGTTTGGCCAAAAGAAAAACCCTCTGCTGTTGGGGCCTTCTGCTTCAGCGGCCCCAGCTCCAGAGAAGTGCAAGGTATGTAGCAGCAGGAAACATTGTACAAATCTGCTGGTGTGTTATCTGACACCCTGCTGTTTGAGGCCAGCAGCTTTCCTATGCGTCATGCTCTTCAGTCTTGACTAGCAGTATCCCCTCCTACAGGACGCTGCCATCATAAAGAAGTCCATCTCCCTGAACCCGGGAGCGGGGGCTCACTTCAGTGGCGACGGCGCCGAATCTAGCTCTGCCCTGCTCTCCTCCAGCTCTCTGCTGGCCAAGATGAAGGTCCGCAACCACCTGAGCCTGCCCTCCAAACAAGAGGAAGAGGAGCTGGAGGAGGGAGGTGCGGAGGGACCCCCCGCTGGGCCTCCCCCCACCCCCACGGAGCACGACGAGCTGCTGGTGGACGTGAGGAACTTTGTGGCCTTCCAGGCCAGCGTTGATGGGCAGGCTAGCACCAAGGAGGTGCTAGAGTACTTCACCCCCAGACTGAGCCAGAAGCAGACCCCCGTGTTCCGAGAGCTGCTGCGGAGCATCTGCGACTTCCACAGAGCGCCCGGACAAGAGGGCACGTGGAGGCTGAAGGAGAGTTACCGCTGAGGGGAGCAGAAGGGGGCGGGGGGGGGGGGGGGGGGGGGGGGGGCGTTGGATCTGGACATGGGTAGAACTGGTTAAGCCTATCTTTAGTTGGCTTTGTTCTCTGAGGGGAGCATCTGACTTTGCTGGGACTCTTGACGTTGTTGATGTTGAAATGCATCACTTATGAAATGCAATTTTGATACTTCATACTGCCTCCGGTTCATTTGGAACTTTGCGATATCGGAATAATAACGGCTGTTGTCTATTTAAGAAAACGATGTTTACATGAAGCAATGCATTGTCTTTTACATTATGTTCTGTGTATCTACCACATGTAGAGCTTTTTACATTTTCCTCCTTTGTATTGATTTTCTAAGACCATGTTGTGGAGACTATATGATTGTGGAGGGATATTCTACCGTACCTAAACGTCTACCTCTCCAGACTACAGTTTCTGTCAGGGACTAGGGAAGCTGCCAACTTTGATGGAAATAAAAAAACATAGGATTATGTTGCATATTCTATTAATGTAGAATAAAAGTTGTTAAGTCAGTGGATTTTCTATGTTCTGTTTTGGAATTATTTTTATCTGTAAACGTTCAATGGCTTTCTGGTTAGACTAAACTATGAATCAGGTTTCTGATTGTATTTTAAATATTTGGAAATATTGCAAATTAATGAGTTAGAATTTTACTCAACAGTCATTTTGGCATTGGGCTTTTATACCAAAGTCATCACTTGTATAACAAATTACTTAATGATGAAGGGTATTAAACTGAACTATCATAAGTTGTGCCACATTTAATCGTACATTTCTAATGAAAAATAAGCCAGATCATCATTATGATAAACCTTTTGGAGATTTGACTGGACGGGAAGCTCCATACAAACAAGCACTACGGCAGGTGTCTGCGCAGCTTTTATTGTTCGGCCTCTAATAGGCCTGCCTTGTCAGAGTTGTCTAGAGTAAATATTGAGATAAAGTTATCAACAGTTATTTGATTTCAATTTTCTCTATGCGTCTCGCCGAGGTCATAATAACTTTATTTTCAGCAGTGCATAAATTAATTATGCGCATTTAATAACCAAAATATCATTATATTCCCCCTTTAATATCATAAACGATGCACGCCAGGGAAACCCCTTAATAGCGCGGGACCCTGTAACTGGCTATTATCGGCCTGTAATGATATTACAGAACCAATTACGCGCCATTAGACGGGATTTTCTGCACTTTATATGCTTTGATCCAATCCCGCCCCCACTTCTAAATTTCGGCTGCTACTCGTAGCCTCATTTTGCTTCCACCTCAGAGACAAAGTCGTCTGCGCTCTGTCGTCCCAGATGCGCTTTAAAAGTAATTGAAAGGGTCCCGCTGCAGATCATTTATCCGAGGAAGCGAAATAAATCGTTGGACCCCTTGCTGTGAACAAAATCAAAAATGTGGCCTTGTGAGTTGTCTGCACGCGCTATCCCTTGTAAAGTGGACCCCTTAACACACCTAACGAGCAATTAACCGGCCCCGCAGTCAATCTAAAACCCAAAAGCATTCATCTTCTTTTTTAATATAGGAAATACAACCACATAATAAACTACCTGATATGTAGGCCTATGCGTGTTTGTTTATGCTTTGGGAACACTTGACTCGGGAATACAATCACTTGTGATAGAATGTTTTGGGCACCATGGCAAAGAGTTGCCATTTCCCACCTGGCAATATACCGATGCCCAGAAACACACGCTTACAAACGCGCGCGCGCACACGCACACGCACACACACACACACACACACACACACACACACACATACACAGAGTGGGTCTTGCACTGACACTTCGCAGGGAGAGGCATAGGGCACATAGAGAGACATCGACAGACGCGCGCACACGCTGAGGAGACAAAGCAATGGTAATCCGATTAGGACCAATTAGCCGTGAGATTTTGAAGGCAGGAGCTAAAAACCAGAACACGTTGTAGACAGCCATAGGGACATCTGGACTAGAGAGAGATGATGTGAGATGGGGAGAGAGAGAGAGAGAGAGAGAGAGAGAGAGAGAGAGAGAGAGAGAGAGAGAGAGAGAGAGAGAGAGAGAGAGAGAGAGTGAGGGGAGAGAGAGGGAGAGACGAACAGAGAGAGAGAGAGAGTGAAAAGGGTGTGTGTGTGTGTGTGTGTGTGTTGGGAGGGGAGGGGGGGGGGGGGGGGGGGGTCGGTCCTCTTGAGCAGGAACTTCTCGCATCCTCAGCATTGTGTGGACAAGCAAGCCAAAACACACAGCGTTTGCAGTGAAGGGAAAAGAAATTCTTCATCGTTTGAAAGGGCAATGTTTGACTAGGCTACAGGCAAAGAACCTATCGGACGCACTGTTATTGGGCAACTTTTTGAAACCTAAAACCATTCGTTGGCTATAGCCTGCACATTTTTGGACGTTTGTTTTTTAGTATTTAACTTTAAGATTTAAATCAGTGTCATTCTATAATCATGTTCTACTTCCACTGTCCGCCTCAGTTAGATGGAGAGTGCTGTCGCACAAACACACGTAAGTAGACAATATATTACTCATCTTTATTAAATAATATTCCATTGTCAAATGTTTATCAAAAGTCTACAGTTTTTTTTTTCATCACGGAAAATGAACCTAAACATTGTATTTAGTTTTAAGCTACAGATGCAAATATCTAGAAAAACAGAGCCAAAAACAGTGAAATGTTTGTCCAATATGCTATGCAGAAAGAAAGTTTGAGGACTAGGCCTAGAAGGGACAAATTATTGGAAACATAGCTTGTTGCTGTGCTTGTTCTTGTTTTTAGTTTTAGTTTTTTCGGTTAATTTGACTAGGCTACTTTAAGCAAGAACTTTGTTTATGTCTGTGGTACATTGGCCTATACTCACATTATAGTGCGTTTTTAAGGGACACATAGCCTTAGCCCCAGGCCATCTATGGGTGTTTTGTCCTGGGCACAGATGTTCGATGTCATGGCTTTTAGAGTGTCACGGTTTCCCTCAGACCTGCAACATCAATGTTTCATGCCCTTAATCGAAATACAACGGATTACAGCTTCTCTCAAATGAGCATGAACAATTTACTCAGACCATAAATTATAGAGGCCATAATGTGTAGGCTACATCTTTTCTTTCTTTTATCAAAACATTTTAAAATAATTATGCAAAGGGTTGGGTATCTATGTAAATTGCCTGGAAGGATATTGATGTAATTTTTTATTTACCTTTCAGTGAACTCAAGTGGGTTTTCCAACCACACCCCAGGAGATTTTGACGACGGGTTTCTGCGCAGAAAACAGCGTAGAAATAGAACAACATTCACACTGCAACAGGTAGGCTTTCATATGGTCATGACTTCATCGATCTTTTGATTTTGGTTCTTCAACAGGCTAAGCCCAACAAAATAAGACAAATATACGTTTTTTAATGATATTTTTTTTACAATAGACTAAGATGGACTACAGTATGTGCATATATAGGCCTATATATAAAGAATGTGTCTGGTGTGAACTAGAAGCTATATAGAGAGAAGAGGCCTTTCGATAGCTTGAAGGTAATGTAAAAAGGCTGCATAGCCTATAGGCTGCATGCCTGGTCTCCACAATATAAATTATCAATGTAAATTAAGGGTTATGGCCTATATTGATCAATTAATCAAAGGGAATTTATATTTTTATATTTTAGTTTTCTATTCATTAAATAATTAGTTCAATAGCCAATTTGGATTATTTTGTAAACGGCTTATTCAGGCTCCAAGCTATAATTGCAATAAACAGGTCAACCAATATAGAACATATAAGTTATTGTTTTCACAATATATACCTATTTTCATGTCTATAATTTCTACACACTCATATATATATATTTTATATATATCATTTTTTGGAAAGTTGGAAGCTCTGGAGGCCGTTTTCGCCCAAACGCACTATCCGGATGTGTTTACCCGCGAGGAGTTGGCCATGAAGATCAACCTGACAGAGGCGCGAGTGCAGGTGAGAGACGTCCCTTCGGACAGGCACATAAAGCGTTCTGGGCACGTCTGACCAGAGAGGGTAAATTAAGCCACTCTGTCATTCTGCAATGCACTTTAATAACACCAACATAATGGTGAATATTAGATTAGCTTGATTAATTGGTCATTCATAATTAACCAGCGATAATGTTCTTCACTAATTTGTCCGCATCTCAAAGGTACAAAAATAAATCATCCATGCAGATCCATTTCCGCAACTCAAAATGGAAACAAATATGCATAGACGCATATGACACTACATGCTTAAAGATGACGAAATAGGAGCATTATAGGCTAAGCCACCTACTACCACACACAAACACACTCACACACATACTTTTAAAAATGTGTCAATTTATATTCTGCTCCTGCTCTGCACATATGCGTGGTTATAAACTTGGCAATATGTAATTAAATTCTGTGTGTCCTGTATGTAATTTTCTGCATTCCAGATTTGCTTCTGGGTTTTGTTGTGTGCGCAGATCTAATTGTGGGAAATATAATAGTTTGCCTTTTGTTCCCCTGGGTCATCTTACTATCGCTTAAACCCAATGGCGGGGTTGATAATGGAATTCAGCGCTGTAAATTAGGAATTGTAAACAAATTATTCCCTTCTAATCCGATTACCACATTCCTATTATTAAATCTGAACATGAATCGACCGCTGTATGCAGGGATATTAAAGTTATATTATTATTAGAAAATAAATTTCCTTTCGGTTGTAGTGTTGTTGCCCCCCTTTTGTAAAGTGTCAATGGGCCTACCCCGCATTAAGAGCACGCGGCAAATTGAGATTAATGGAGCAATTATAGCCCATTCAGAAAGAGGGGGCGCGACTTCTAGCAGGAAGGTGCAGGGGTGAGATAAGTCTATTCGTTGGTATTGTTGTCCTGCCACTAAACTGTTGTCCTTTCTTTATGCCGAATGAATGCACGTGTTTTGTTTGGCTGTTGACATCATTGTACCTCTCTTACAATAGGATGGATGCGACTTATTCCAATACAGCGAGAAACTAGCACATTCAGACGTCCTGATTCTAACCTCCATTCACACGTCGTGATTAATGCGTACACGAGCGCAGTCTTAATCGAATCTGATGTTGTCAAACAATCACTAAATAGGGAAATAAACGACTTCATCATAGCCCCCTCTCTCTCAGGCAGCACAACTGTCAGTGGGAAGCCATTAAAATATGATAATGAAAAATGGCTCAATTAAAGGTTGTTATAGGCAATGACCTTCATTCAATTATGATATAAGAACTTGTATATGTGCTCAGCTGTAGAGTTGTCGAAGTTTGGAGAAGTCACAGCATAGTCACTGAAGCAGACAGCTGCGGACTTTCAGGCGGGAAGGGGATCTTTATCTTCTCATTATAGAATCAGACTAATCTGTCAATTTGATTGGTAAAGGCTGTAGACCAGGTGATGATGCATGAAACATGTCAGCTTTTGGGCCAACTACATCTTAACTCTTTGTTTGTGTATAAAAAAGGAGTATGATTTCTGTCATTATGATGAGCTCTTCCTCAATCTCCGGTCTCAATAATCTATAATGTGGGGTAAAACTATGAGCAAGTTTGCTTGTTGTTAATTTGTGGAAATAAATAACATGTAAATTATGTTGATTTTAAGGAACCAATGCATCCTGAATTAAACAAATTGCATTTAGATATAATAATTTTAGTGAACAATCAAGAAACAGCTAGTCCACCAATAATTAACCCAAGTACAACACATTTATTGTGTATCTCACTAACGCAGATTTTGCGCTGTCATTCCTCACCCTCTTTTATCCGTCTCTCTGCCTATGCCTCTCCTCTGTCCTATCTATCCGTCTCTCCAGGTATGGTTTCAAAATCGCAGAGCCAAGTGGAGGAAGACTGAGCGAGGGAGCACGGACCCTGATGTAGGGAAGGAGCAAATGAGTGAGGGAGGCACACCTCCGTCTCGCGGCCTCAACTCTCAGTCCCCCGTGGACAGCAGTAGGAAACAGAAGGAACCAATGGAAATGCAGCAGAGGTGAGATCTGGAGACGTGGCCTATCACGGTGACGTGGTAACAAGAGAAACACCTCCCATCATCTGTTAGCCATGGGTACTAATATGCAGTGGCCGTTATGATGGTTGTAGCATTCTGGTGTAAACTTTTCCTTTACCCTTTTGAAAGCGTCAGATAGGAAAGTGCAATCACAGTAGTAACAAGACACGTTCTGTGGTCTCCAGCATTAACCGGACTTTGGCTCCTGGCGGTCCATTCTTCCCCTCTTGTATACCGGGGACCCTCCTCAACTCTGCCACCTATGCCCAGGCCCTATCACAGGTTGCTACACTGAAGGGTAAGACTTGGATTTTCGGTCGGGCATTGACAGTGTTTATAATGTATATGGTGGTAGTGTGCATATTATATTGGATTTTATAATGTTATATTAAATTATCTTCAATGATACAATGTCATCTAAAGGTTGGTTGTACTGTAGACAATGTTTTGTGTGATGTTGTAAGTGTCATGTTTCTATGTTTCAGGTGGTGGCCTTTGCTCCTGCTGTGTCCCTGACCCCATGGGCCTGTCCTTCCTGCCGCCCTATGGCTGTCAGGGCAACCGCACTGCCAGCGTAGCTGCCCTGCGAATGAAGGCCAGGGAGCATTCTGAGGCCGTGCTGCAGTCTGCCAACCTCCTGGGGGCCGCCACCGGGCCTGGGGCAACAGTAGTGGCCATGCATGGGGTCGGAGTAACTGGAGCTGGCCTTACAAGACCCGTCGCGGGACCTTCTATGGGAGTCTCTGGAGTCGTGGGAAGAGTATTAGGGGGAAGCTCCAGTCCCAGCCCAGCTAACAAGGCCCCAGCCTTGGGCAACAGTCCTGATAAAGACTCTCATTGCTCCAAGGAACCCCTTGAGAAAAAGTGAGGAGGTGGATGAATGGACAAGGAGGACAACACAAATTGAGGAACGGACTTTATTCTTCAAGCAGTTCCATAAAAACACAACTATGGACCTACTCTAACCGAAGCAGGGACAAATTGTTTTTAATTATTTTGTCTTGCATTATGGATTTGACCACAAACCTATTTATTTGATTGTAAATTATTATTGCTTGTGAAAATTACTGAATATTATGGGGCTATGTGGTCCCTTTATAAGCACAACTGTGGTTACTGTATAGCTGTTCTGTATGGACTATCTTGGACACTGTGTGATGAATTAATATAAATATTGTGTGTCTGTGAATCAAAGACTTTTAACCTGGCTGATAATGTGAATTTACCTATTTTTCCTCTAATCCACTTATTTATAAAGATGTGTTGCTTATTAATGAATTATCTTGAGGCAGTTACAGGGGCAACATTTTATTTTTTAAATGCATGTGAAACTGTTGAAGAAATTATGTCGCCACTGGTAGGAGATCCATGGAGGGGTCATCACTATAGTTTTGATGAGAGACGTAGTCTAAGGGCTCTCTGGTGACTGGGCCCTCAAACTGGTTTATTTATTGCGGACTTGAACTTGATAGTTAAAGCACATTTGAACATGAATAAAGCTTTTCTTAACGTAAATGTGATCTATGTATGCAAAGGTATGTTGATCTTTTTTTATCCAAGCAGGCTAAGCCAAAATCAGAGACAGTAGGCGGGTGGTTTGCCCCTCGTCCTCTGTTAGCACGTCTGTAGCGCAAGCAGACAGCCAACACTCTGGTCCTGTTGTGACATGTTCTTTAAAACAATTAAAGATGTCGTCGCTCATGTTCCTCTCCTGTTGCCTCTTGCTGCAGCCATCTGTTCTGATCCATTATTCATCAACTTCCCTTTAAGCCGGTAGAGGAGAGCAATCGTTGCACTTATTATTTATTTACTTTTAGGAACGCTTTCTCTCTCTTGCTGTCTCTCTCTCTTTCTCTCTCTCTCTCTCTCTCTCTCTCTCTCTCTCTCTCTCTCTGAGCACCTCCTCCTTACTAGCTCCATTAGATAGGATTTATGCTTATTATTAATATTAAATGTTACATTTGTTACTTGATATGTCCTATTTAACTCCCTAAGGCATTACCATAGATCATCAGGGGTTGATACATTTCTCATCATCATCATCATCTTCGTCCGCTTACTGATACATTTCTATGAAACGATTAATTCCTAAATATCTTTTTTTCGGCGCTCTCCACTCTAAAATGGTCAGGTCAGATTTATATCTATATATCTATAATACTGCAGAGCATACAACGAACACTTGAGTTGATTCAATTTGCGTCCTGGAGGATTTTCAGGAAATTACTTTTGATAGTCAATAACACAATTAAGTAAACTACACACACATTAGCATGAATTATTGATCAGAAATTATGTATTACCACGAAGTACTGGTTCAATAATTGATGAGGCAACACCCTGGTGACATGGAGGAGGGAGATAATGTCAGAAGTCCTGCCTGGCGGTGCACAGAGCAGTCAGCTCCCAGCTCCTGGCCATCTCTGTGTCTTTTTCAGTTTTACCTGAGATAGTTGTGCATGTTGTAGATAAATATATGAATAAACAAAAGTTTTAGTTGTGTCTGACTATTTGAGATCCTTTTTGATTCACTTTCAACAACATAAAGGAAATACACCACCATATATTTGAGATAATTTTGTAACAATTGCATGCTAAAGCCAAGCCAAATGACTTAACCTGCTGTACATCCGTTTTGTACCTTAATTTTTATTCATATATATATATATATATATATATATATATATATTAAGGGGCATAATATTATGAAAGTGTAATTGCTGGCATTTTGGCATTGTTGTTATGTCTTTTTCTACAGTAAATAATATAAATAACATAAGTATATTTGTATAACAAAACAGGGACATTTTTCAGGTGCAAATAGTATAATGCATTGTATTATTCATCCCAATATAGTTAGATATTTGCATTAAGTGCATAAGAGAGCTCAAGAGCAACAATGTTAAACCCCAGTGACATGGCAGCCAACGATAACGCTGTATCCACTCCTGTTCCAAAACCGGAACAATACATTCCTATGGCTGCTGTTAACATCCAGTCAAATCACACAAAAGCTGCAGAAAACACATTCAATTTGAACAAATTGAATACTGTAGTTTTGGAATTTAATCATTAGCCAAAACAAAGGATGCTGACTTTATAACGACTCCTATCATCATTAAGTTTTGAATGGTACCCATAATTCACAGCTTTAATATTTTATAAACAAGTCAACTTGGTGTTGACTTTCAGCTCTGTGCATGTGGCATCATTGATAATTTCCTGTCACCTAAAAAAAGTCCCAAGGCAGTTTGGTGAAGCATTGTTATATCAAATTAGCTGGAGAGCAGCCAGAAAAGCAGACAAACATGGTGAATACGGAGGACAGCAGTTGAACTCTGTTCTTATACTCAAGTTAATGGGCTTCTTTTGTTACAGTAATGAAATATTATGCCAGGGTATGGAGAGAGATGTCCTGCACCAGGAAGGCCCCCCACACTCACATTCACACTCACACTTACACAATCTCACACTCCCATTCACACTCGCACTCACACTCCCTCACATACACATGCACACACACACACACACACACACACACACACACACACACACACACACACACACACACAAACACAATCAACTCAAACCACAAATGCGAATTCAGTTTGCTTCTGTGACCAGAGCATCAGTTCAAATTTAGGAATGAGCTGAACACAGAGCTAGAGAAAAACAGGGATTTCTTTTCGAATCAAGGTATAACCTGATCATCCCCGTCATCACTGCTTTTAATTCCTGTATCTGAATGGATCAATAACCCAATCAATTAGAATCAATTAGGGTCTTTTTTGACAGAGATAATACAAGCATAGCATATTTTAATGCAGTGAGTAATGCATCCATCTGCTGTCTGCCATATAATAACCAAAGCTTGGTTCTCATTACTCAGCATGAGGAAGAGCAGTGGAATCAATGCAGATCCCTGAACTGAACCAAACAATACCACCCATCTAGTTGACCATATGTAGAGGATGTGCCAAACTGTAAACAATGTACAGTAAATGTGTGCTATTTGCAACATTACTAATATAAGAAAAAAGTTCAGTCTATAAAAAAATTGACAGTAGGAATTCCATCTAGGCCACTATGTAGCAGAAATCTAGTTTTAAAACATAAAGTGAGGAATCAAAAGTCAGTGCTGATCATGGCCACTAGATGGACTTAGTGAGCAACAGACTTGTCCCTATTTACCACAAGAACACAACTTATTACACACCAAAGAGCCACTGTTCACTGTTTTGTGTCCTCCAAAAAAACAAACTTTATTTTTCCTGTTTTAGTAGGTCTTGTTTTTACCAAAGAAAATGTTCAACATCTCTCCCTCTCTCTCCCTCCCTCTCTCTCTCTCTCTCTCTCTCTCTCTCTCTCTCTCTCTCTCTCTCTCCCTCTCACTTCTCCAGCAGTCCTGCAGCGTTAAGTCATGATCGGTCTCAGACACGGTACCAGAGGAACACAGTAGGCACCTACCACTCCAAAGCAAACAAAACAGAGTCTCTCTCTCTCTCTCTCTCTCTCTCTCTCTCTCTCTCTCTCTCTCTCTCTATCTGAGAGGCGGGTACAGAGGGGACTGGGAGGGTGGAGTTTGGTCAAAGGGGGAGGGTTGGGGTGAGAATGGCTAAAGAGGGGTGATAAGAAGGGGTAGTGTGAAAGGCCCCCTCAGCCTTTCCCAAGGCTTGGAAACTGGACAGCAAATCATAGGCTATGTGTGTGTGTGTGTGTGTGTGTGTGTGTGTGTGTGTGTGTGTGTGTGTGTGTGTGTGCACCGTAGAGTCCAGCCCATGTGTGAATGTCCATCATCTTGCTAGGTCAACCCAGCAACCGCTAAGGCTCCCGGGAAACTATCTGCTGCAGCAATCTCCTATTATAGCAGTAGGCTGCAAGGGAGAGGGGGCGGTCCCTGTCTCTACCCCTTCCTCTGCCTTATGGCCTTATCTGCTGGGAGGTAAAGGATCCTACAGCAAAGGAGATCAGACTACTGCAATGAATGGGCACAGGTTCTTAAACAATAATTATATTAAAACATTAGGCTAAACAGAAGACTCCAAGGCACACTTCTAGATAAGTCTAAGGCTAAGTCTTCACAAACACACACACACACAACAACAAGAGGGCAAGAAGGAATATAGGCTGAATATACATTTTGGTCCAAATTCTACTTTCTCTTCATCTGCCAGGTTTAGGTTCACCACAGGTGCTAAAAGTTAGCATTGGCAGCCAGTGGTTAACGGTTAGCCGTTCCAAGTGTATAAATAGTCGGGGGGCCTGTTTGTTTCATCCATCTGACACTCGACACCGACGACGAGTCACACAGATACATGTGCTGTGCTCAAGCCCTCATCACATCTACAAAGTTGGACGCTCTCTCTCTCCCTCAGAGAGAGAACTCTGTGTTTGGTTCTCAGCCCTGAGTCCCGGTGCTAGCCTGCCTCTGGCCAGGTGCTTATAGGCCTGCTATGAGCTGTTGCTGTTGGGACTTCACATTTTTTTTGCTTTGATTCTAGTGAAAAAACTAAGAAACAGAGCTGCTAGTGTATGAGCTTACAAGTTGTTGTTTTTTTTAGAAGCACAAAAGGCTCTGTCATCTGTGCTGCACCAGCATGCTAAGGCCTTACTAAGGAGATGAGGTGTTTATGTGGATTTAGCAAAGAACAACAAACATGGAATACATAAACAGAAGGTAGGACAGAACAGAGGACTTTTACATTTGTTTGTTATCAGACAGTCTTGCTTGGTTTCTTATAACATGTTTTATTTTGAAGGATGCAGTCAAAAAGGACCATGACAAATGGCTGCACAGAAATATACCATCACCTATGCATTAGTCATAGTTGTTCAAGTGTAAAGTATTTCTAGTAAAAATTTGTAAAAGTAATGTGGTGGGTTTGACACGGTATGGTCTACAGTAGAGGTACAACAGGTTCCTTTTAGACGCAATGCCCCTCTGGTGTCAGGTTGAAGACTTGGAAGACTTGGAGACATTGGATAAAAATAAACCTGCCCCATGCACAGATGATCAGAAATCCCTATGGCCGTCTAACAGATCAGATAGTTAACACAATATAGAAAGACCCTATCTGCGCACGTGAAAAATCTGTATGCGTAGGTTTAAGGTTGTCTCTAAGTTTGAAATAGCCACACAGATGGAATAAGATTTAAGATGGAACATACTGAATTTACATTCATCCATTCCTTGCTATGTCTTTACAATACCAAAGGAGGTCTATCTTTTTGTGACCACAGATAGACACGTAGACACAAAGACACAGAGAGGTTGCGGAAGCGGCCTACCCTTGTAACTTCTGTGATTGTACTACAGCTTGATGTTTAAATGGCCTCAGAGTGCTCTTGGTATGATGTTTGTCTATAACGTTCTGGGGATGTAGACTCCATGTGATGGCTGGCCCCTCAGGTCACAAGGTATTAATGGGCCACTAGATATTCTGGGCAAGCTGAAGACTGCCTGGCAGCCGCAGTAAAATTAACCACAGCATCACGTTGTTTTACTCTTAAGCTCTCAAGAGAAAAGCTTTGAATTGAAGCAGCCTCTGTATAAAGTGCTAGTTAGAAATCTTTGGTATTGCCAGAAACTCTTGAGCTTTACCTTTTGAGTTGTATATTTTGTATAGCCAGGGTAACCTAGTATTGTCTAACTTCCAACTAGTTACCTTATCAGTACAGTAGATTAGCACTAGTATTTTGATTTAAGAATTTGAAGACAACAAATTGCTGTCATTCATCTTTTTAAATAACTTTTGACATTAATTATGATTATGACAAAGTTATTTTTGGAGGTTGATGTCCACTTTTGAATGCTTAGCTGATGTCATATTCCAGTTGTTACTAAAATATCACTGATGATGCCTAACAATATCTGTGTGCGAGGGTGCATGTGTGTATGTATTTGTCTATGGTCAGGGTTTGTAAGGGAAGCAGTTACCTCTCCTGAAATAACTCACGTGAGACTGTCTTTACCATGCCTAGCAACTGGGGGGCTAAGTTCACCCCATGTCCCTGAAGGTCACACTTAACGACTGGGGAGGATTTACACGGTTTTCAGAACAGCATACAGAACATGTTTAATTCCTTTTAGCTGAAATTCCTTTTTATGGTTATGAAGTATTAGATACCTATTTGTTTTTGTTAGCCTGCTTATTTCTTGTATTATTAAATATATATCAATATCTGCTTCTGCTGAAAAGAGTAATTGATGGCGTTCTAGTAGATATTACATTAATTAAATATTCTGTATGACTCAGCAATATTGATTTACAGAGTACACATCTCCGAATCTATTTTTATATTTCTTTGTCTTGCAGGAAAACAAGGAATAACTGGAAGTCTATTGACAGAGGACTACTCAAATGCAAAACATTTTAAGAGTTTCCAGCTGCCACAGAAACGGACTGGCCTCAGTCAGGGACCTGACCCCTGACCCCTAACGCAGAGCGTCTGCTTGTGTGGGGCGTGTGTGTGTGTGTGCATGACCTTTTGTGTGCATGTGTAAGTGTGTGTGAGCGCCGAGAGCAGGGCTCCGCCGGAGTGTGCCTGCATCGTCATGACCTTGGTGGAGAGGCGCCACTCGGGGAGAAGGGGCAGCGGATACAGGAAGCACAGCGACGGAGGCTACAGCGATACCTCCAGCGGCGGCTCCTTCCTGGACGAGACCGACCGCGAGGTCAGTAGCCTCACCGACCGCGCCTTCAGGAGCCTCTGCATTGGAGACGAGGCAGTTTATAATGACTCCGACCTGGGCGGTTCCTCGCCATCTGGGCAGAGAGAGAGACAGCAGGCCTTCAGCCAAAACATCCAGGACTGGGACCCCGAGGGCAGGGACAGGGAGGCCCTAAAGAGAGCTGCCCAGGAGGGCTTCAATCTCAACCTGCAGCAGTGTGGGCAGCAGTATGGGCAGCAGTGCGGGCAGGACTGGCTCCAGGATGGGCAGTACGGGGCTCTGCAGAGCCAGGGGCCTCCTCTCTGGGGGGGCTATGCGGAAGGGAGGGTTTCCGGCACATTCCAGCGCTCCTGTATGGAAATGTCGCAGCAGGAGAATGCCTTTCGGGAGGAGCGTCTGTCCTACCTCAGTAACGGGGTGACGGACATGGATTTGCAGCAGCAGCAGCGTCGGAGTCGCTCCCGAGTTTCCTCCCTCATCAAAGCCTTCAGCTCCGAGGGCTACCGAGAGGGCGGGGGGACGGACTGGAACAGCGAGTCCAGCTGGGACAAGTCGGCTCTGATGAGCATCCAGAGGGAGCTCTCCGAGTTCTCCACAGCCTACCAACAGGACTTTAGCAGTGGGCCCTTCTCCTCCAGAAAGCAAAGCCACTACTCCTCGGAGGTGGCCACCGCAGTGAACCACATGGACGCCACCGCCTCCTACGCCAGGGCCACTCACAGTAAACAGAGCATGTGCACGCAGCTCAACTCGAATTCAAACTTCTTCATGCACAGCGAGTTCAGTCCCTTCCAGGTGTGGCGGGACTCCAACAGGTTCCCCTTTCGACATGGAGAGGTCTCAGGGTTTATGTCCTCCATGGAGTTCCCTAAATGGTACGAGACCCCTATGTATAAGGAGCTATCCTTAGGGCCCCAGAACCACGGCCCGTACGGGTTTGAGGGGAGGGGCAGTAGACACCACAGGAAAAGTCTGGAGTCGTTGGCTCCTCCCCGCTCCACGGCGCTTCAGAAAGCCCTCGCTCTGGAGAAGCGCTGTGAGTCTGAGCTGGCGGGACATTATCCCCCGTGGAAGCGAACTCAGGCCGTGGGTACGAACGGCCTCCTCTCTCGCCGCCCCTCCACCGTCTCCCCCACCATCGAGTTGTCGCGACGGGCCCGAGACGCCGTCACCTCCATCACTGACCTTCATCAAAAAGTCACCACGGTAACCACGGAGCGGAGCGTCACCACGGAGATGACAACCGGGCACAGGGGTTTGTTCCACAGCAGCGACAACTTGGCTCCCTTCAGCAACAAGATCACCACAGTAACGGTGGAGCAGAACGTAGTCAGTGGCAACACCACCAGTACAACTCCCTTCAACATCAGCCAGCTGCTGACTCCCGTCATCCACCCGCAGCACCCAGACACGGAGATGTCAGAGGTCCTGCAGGGGGCTCTGGAACACTCCCCAGTGCGGGGCGAGAGCAGGGGCCCCACTCCCGACGTGAGGATGTCCCGCTACAAATCCAGGGCCACAAGCCTCCTCTTCAACCTTAAGGACAACAGAAAGAGGGTGAAGAGCACGTACAGCCCAACCAAGTTTAAAGGCCAGGAGGTGATGGACAGAAACAAACAGCCTTCCAACCTGGACGGCATGGAGCCTCGGGACACAGTGATCGATATCCCTGATCTCCCAGATATCCCGGGTCCTCAAGTCATGGTGCAGCAGGAGCCAAGCACGGTGGAGGGTGGGCCCTACTCCTATTCACAACAGCATCATAGTCCGACCTCCGCATACACTTCCCAACCTTCAACAGGGTACACAGGCCAATACACAGGGTATAACCCAGAGGATTACCTGATAGGGAGGTCTGCTCCTATGCCAGGTGACTTAACCAATCATGCTGAGTTGAGTCGTTTTGTGCAGGAGAGCTGCACAAGCAACGACCAGCTTGCTAATGGACAGGATCACCAGAGGCACTTATCTGCATTGGCCCCCTATAAGCTTGGGGAGGGTGCTGACAGTAGTGATACAGGGAGTCAGGCAAGCCCCGGGTATGTGAGTGCAGATAGATATAAGCAAGCGAGAGAGAACAAACATGATTATGGTGACACACTCTCTCAGGGCGGCTGGAAAGAGCAAGTATATGTGACAAACAACACAAATAGCCGAGACACAGAGACACTGAGTTTGGATGGCAGAGCCAATGCAGCTGCACCTCCGTGGAAAGGAGAGATAGCTTTGTTAATAGAGAGAGACAAACAAGCACAGCCATCCCAGAGAACAGCAGCGATGAAGCAAGACATCTATTTTCCAAGGAACAAAAATGGAGGACAAAACAAGTGGACTGTGAACAAAGAACTAGACAATGTTACGATGAGGGAGAATTTAGGTCCAGACACCTTTACTTTCCCAACAAAGGAAGAATGTCCTGTTTCTGAACCCACATTGCACAACCATAACAGTTCTAATGAAATTAAGCAGCATGCAGCCAATTCTGAAACTCTGATCAGGAACAGTTTTACCGTCAAACAACAGTCGGGGATGCTGGATTCATATCAACATCAAAAACATCATGGACTGAACGAAGGAAGAGAAACAAAAGAAAAAGGTCAGGCACAGAACTACCCAATGTCTGCAAGTAGAGGGCAAGAGTACAGAACACAGCACTATCCTTTCGATGACAACAAGAATATAACAGCAAATAGCTCGATCACTCCGAAAGAGCAGATTCAAAAAGGACATTACGCAGCATGGTTGAAGGAGAATGAAGTGCTTCAATATCAACTGAATGAGGCAAAAGCACAAAATCAGGTTAAACAGGAAAGTTTGTTCTATAGCAATGATAACAAGCAGTATACAAAAAACACCTCTACAAACCAAGTAAATGATAGCGGACGTGTGTATGTGTCATCCAAAACCGATCAGGTCAAGGAAGAGCAAATAAAATCACGAGAGGTTAAACAGAAACTATTCAAATCAGACCAGGCAACTGCTGGGTTTGTTAAAGAAGAGCAGGCCAAAGCAGAAAGAATGAAGGCGGAACAAGCCAGATCAGAGCAGGCTAGAGCAGAGAAAAACAGAGCTGAGCAAGAGGAGCAGGCCAAAGCAGAGCAAGACAGAGTCAAGCAAGAAGAGCAGGCCAAAGCAGAGAAAGACAGAGCTGCGGAGGACGAAAGGGTTAAAGAAGAGAAAGAGAGAGTTGAGCGTGCAAGAGCCCAAAAAGCTAAAGAAGACCAGATCAAGGCGGAGCAAGCAAATGCAGAGCGAGCTAAAGCAGAGGCAGGTCAAACCAAAAAGCCTACCATTGATTTGGCTAAAATACAGAAAATGAAAGAGCAGTCAGCTAAAGCCATGTTGAAACAAACAGAAGGAGAGCAGGCCAAAGTTGAGCCAGCCAAACTGGAGCAAGTTAAACATGAATTAGCTAAAGCGAAAGCAGAGTTGGCTCAAATTAAGGATAAGGTGATGGGAGGGCAAATTGTCAAAAACACAGTCTCCTTGAAACAGGGCGAGGTCACAAAACAGGCAGCAAATGAAGTTAGAAATACAAGCCATTTGGAGTTAATGGAACCTGCTCAGACTGGAAGAAGTGCTAGCGTGTATGACAGAGGGGCCGATGACTATGAGCGGGTGAGGGAGAAATATGGTTTCCGTGATACGGCCTCACACAATGCGAGCCAACTGGCGCCACAAACGACAGTTGAAAACGACAAACATAAAAATGATGAAGGTAGTACCCTCAATACCTTTCCCCCACCTCCCTTGGAAGGACGAGAAATACATCTGAGCGCCAAAGATGACTTTGTTCAAGAAAACCAATATGTTTACAGTGAGTCCTCCAAAGAATTCAAACTGTACAGTGCAAATGAATCACAGAATAGTTCAAGCAGCCACAAAGCAGAGGTCAAAGACAAAAATGAAAAAATAGATCCTCCCAAAGACAGTTTAAACAATTCAAGCCCCCCTGATACAGTTGAGGTTAAACATGACCTATTGGAGGGTTCAGCAGCCAGAAGTTATGTTACTCCTGAAAGAAAACTCAAGCATTCTGAGAAAAGCACAGGTCCAACTAAAGACATGCATTATTTGCCATTTAAAGCATTGTCTCTTAAAGAGAAGGGCCAGTCCAAGCAGGAGCTGCTGACATCAAAACTGAAGGCTCACGCGGAGAAGGAAATCTCGGCCATTAAAGAAAAAGGTTACGCTATACGAGACGGACATCTATCCAAGATGCCCACAAAACACCTCGCCCTGGGACAGAGCCATAACGTACGCCAGAAGCCCCCGTCACAGGAGGGGCCTAAGAGGGGTGAAACGATTCCTATTCAGCAGGAGTTACACGGGGGGATATCAAAAGAGCCGTGCAAGCTTGAACCAGACAGGAGTCCACCGCAAGAAAATAAACACCTTACGCAAGGGAAGAAGAATGAGACTAATGAACAGTTGACAACTGAACCTGAGACAGTAGTCCAGATAACTGAAGAGAGCGGGAGGAAAGAGGATTTGACTGGGGTCGACTCCTCCACAAAAACTCCACCTGTAAGCATTGCCAAAGTGGAAACCAGCGAAGACATCCCTCAGGACATTTCACAGCCAAAGAATCAAGATTATAGAAATGAAAACCTTGCTGATGATCAAAGCCCCTCACTTAAGCTTTGTCTTGGTTCGAAGGAGACTAACATGGACGATAATAGCCTGCAAATAATGGGAATATCAGTGACCGTGAGAGAGAGGAAATCCTCCGAACGCAAGGACCCGGTGGACAAAAGTCCTTCCCTACAGGCCATTAAAATAAAAGACAAAGAATCCAGTAAATCTCTGCCCACTGACACCAATCAACATCCTCCCAGTTCAACACAACTGACAAAAATGGAGGAAAGCTGCCTGAAACGAGAAACAAATTCAATCTCCGCTAAAACAGTTACAGACCAAAAACAAGACCGTTCGCTGATTCAAGACAAAAGGGAGGAAACACTGAGGAACAGTCCTCCATTGGATGGCAGATCTCACAGGGAAACTCTACTCCATGACACCACTGCAGTTATAGATGAACCCACTGCTGTCGTTGACCAAGGTAAAAATAAAGCGCTGGCTGAAACCCAACCTCTCCTATTTAAACAGGGGATAATCGCAGGGAAAGCTAAAGACTACACAAACCAGGATAGACATGAGAGCTCAGCAGAGAGCAGCGTTCAAGATTTGAAACACGCAACAGCATTCTTCAAGGACAGTAATCAAGCTGGACAGAGTGCGCCTCTAGTGGTAAAAAATAAACATGCAACTTCAAGCAGTACAACAGCACCAGCAAGCATAGGAACACCTTTGCCAAAGCACCAGGATCAAGCAAATAGCCAGGTTGAAGAAAGTCTACATATTGACAGTATTTCAGTTTGTGTTCTTCCTGGAACAGTAAAGAAAGACAAACGGGAAATTACAGAAAATCCATTAACCGACCGTCATACTGAAGCCAATGACAGAAAATCAGCAAGCGAGGACTCAAAACCCGATCACAGCCAAGAAGCCCAACACATGCCCCCCATGTTGAGACAGGGGGCCTCTTCATCACGGCAAGCGGACAGGAGAGATGACACCGAAAGTAATGGTTACTTTCAGTTGCAGGGAGTCCGAAGCAGTCAGGAGCAACCCTTGTCAGCGGAGCCGCAAAATGAAAAAAGTAACATACTTGTTTTAAATAAAAGTAGAATCAGAGAAGTGAAGCAGGGCGCCAAACAACTATCTCCAACACAGGGAAATGTAGAGAGTGGGCTAGTTGGTGACAAACCCGACGTAAAAGCAAAGCCTAAAGACAAGGTCTTCACCATGCCGGAAATAACTGCCATTGCCGACTACGCCAGATTAAAAGTAACCAGCGCAGACGAGGACAGGCCTAGCAAAACACAAGACACGCCACCTGGCAAAAAGGAAGGCTTTGTACCTAGGATACAGACACGTCGCAGCAAGCCTCCAGTGTTCACCCCAGAGACGCAAGACCTCAAGTTGAGAGAGGCCCCAGTGGCGAAAGAACCTGAGATCACTGCTGAGGTCAACAAGGAGCCTGCGAGTGGGTTTTTTTCAGCCATGGAGCAGGAGCACAAAAAGACAGGGATGTTCCTACTGGGGGAAAAGGAGAAACAGGAGAACTCCAAAGGAAACGACACTCAAAGAATTAGCCTGGAGGGACAGCAAAGATCCTTTCAGCCTCACAGTCATCCCACGGCATCACTTGCTGTGTCAGCAAACCGTAGAACAAGGACATCTTCTATATCATGGCAAAAAGAACAACATGTACAACCCATTCAAGTTGAAATGCCTGGAGAAGATGTATTCACCCCCAAACAATTGGGGATACAACACATAGAAACAGCTACTCCACCAAAGCACTCACCAGGGGAGAAGAGAACAAAAGAGAGTGAAAAGGAGGAGAGGAGTGCAATACAGAAGGAAGAGCAGGAGAGTAGAGCAAAACAAAGGGAAGAGGAAGAGAAGAGAGCGACACAGATTGAGGAGGAAAAGAGAGCAAGACAACTTGTGGAGGAGAGGAGAGATAAACAGAAAGAAGAGGAGATGAGAGCAAAGCAGAGGGAAGAGGAGGAGATGAGAGTAAAACAGAGGGAGGAGGAGGAGAGGAGAATAAAACAGAGGGAGGAGGAGGAGAGGAGAGTAAAACAGAGGGAGGAGGAGGAGAGGAGAGTAAAACAGAGGGAGGAGGAAGAGAGGAGGGCTAAACAAAAAGAGGAGGAGAGGAGAGCGAAACAGAAGGAAGATGAGGAGAGGAAATTAAAACAGCTGGAAGAGGAGAGAGCTAAACAGATTGAAGAAGAGAGGATAGAAAAACTACTTGAGGAGGAGAGAAGAGCAAAACAGAGGGAAGAAGAGGAGGCGAGAGCGAAACAAAGGGAAGAGGAAGAGAGGAGGGCAAAACAACTTGAGGAGGAGAAGAAAACAAAACAGAGGGAAGAGGAGGAGAGGAAATTCAAACAGAGGGAGGAGGAAAGGAGAGCTAAACAGATTGAAGAGGAAAGGAGAGCAAAACAACTTGAGGAGGAGAGGAAAGCAAAACAGAGGGAGGAGGAGGAGAGGAAATTAAAACAGAGGGAGGAGGAGGAAAGGAGAGCTAAACAGATTGAAGAGGAAAGGAGAGCAAAACTACTTGAGGAGGAGAGGAGAGCAAAACAACTTGAGGAGGAGAAGAGAGCAAAACAGAGGGAGGAGGAGAGAAAAGCAAAACAGAGGGAAGAGGAGGAGAGGAGAGAAAAACAACTTGAGGAGGAGAAGAGAGCAAAACAGAGGGAGGAGGAGAGAAAAGCAAAACAGAGGGAAGAGGAGGAGAGGAGAGCAAAACAGAAGGAAGAGGAGGAGAGGAGAGCAAAACAGAGGGAGGAGGAGGAGAGAATAGCAAAACAACTTGAGGAGGAGAGGAGAGTTAAACAACTTGAGGAGGAAAGGAGAGCAAAACAACTTGAGGAGGAGAGGAGAGCAAAACAACTTGAAGAGGAGAGGAGAGCTAAACAAAAGGAGGAGGAGAGGAGAGCAAAACAACTTGAGGAGGAGAAGAGAACAAAACAGAGGGAGGAGGAGGAGAGGAGAGCTAAACAAAAGGAGGAGGAGAGGAGAGCAAAACAACTTGAGGAGGAGAGGAGAGCAAAACAAAAGGAGGAGGAGAGGAGAGCAAAACAACTTGAGGAGGAGAGGAGAGCAAAACAACTTGAGGAGGAGAAGAGAACAAAACAGAGGGAGGAGGAGGAGAGGAGAGCAAAACAACTTGAGGAGGAGAGGAGAGCAAAACAGAGGGAGGAGGAGGAGAGGAGAGCTAAACAAAAGGAGGAGGAGAGGAGAGCAAAACAACTTGAGGAGGAGAGGAGAGCAAAACAACTTGAAGAGGAAAGAAGAGCAAAACACCGCGAAGAAGAGGAGGAGAGAGCGAAACAGAGGGAAGAGGAAGAGAGGAGGGCAAAACAGAGGGAGGAGGAGGAGAGGAGAGCAAAACAACTTGAGGAGGAGAGGAGAGCTAAACAAAAGGAGGAGGAGAGGAGAGCAAAACAACTTGAGGAGGAGAGGAGAGCAAAACAACTTGAAGAGGAAAGAAGAGCAAAACAGCGTGAAGAAGAGGAGGAGAGAGCAAAACAGAGGGAAGAGGAAGAGAGGAGGGCAAAACAACTTGAGGAGGAGAGGAAAGCAAAACAACTTGAGGAGGAGAGGAGAGCTAAACAAAAGGAGGCGGAAAGGAGAGCAAAACAACTTGAGGAGGAGAGGAGAGCAAAACAACTTGAAGAGGAAAGAAGAGCAAAACAGCGCGAAGAAGAGGAGAGAGCAAAACAGAGGGAAGAGGAAGAGAGGAGGGCAAAACAAAGGGAAGAGGAGGAGAGGAAAGCTAAACAGATTGAAGAGGAAAGGACAGCAAAACAACTTGAGGAAGAGAGGAAAGCAAAACAGAGGGAAGAGGAGGAGAGGAAAGCTAAACAGATTGAAGAGGAAAGGAGAGAACAACAACTTGAGGAGGAGAGGAGAGCAAAACAACTTGAGGAGGAGAGGAGAGAAAAACAACTTGAGGAGGATAGGAGAGCAAAACAGAGGGAAGAGGAGGAGAGGAGAACAAAACAGAGGGAAGAAGAAGAAAAGAGAGCAAAACAAAGAGAAGTGGAGAAATGGATAGCTAACCAGAGAGAAAATGAGAAAAGGGTAGTAAAAGAACTTGAGGAGGTGAATAGATCCAAACAGGTTGAGGAGGAGAGGAAAGCAAAATACAGAGAAGAGGAGGAGAGAAGAGCAAAACAATTGGATGAAATTGGAGTTGCCCAAAAAGCTGAGGAGGGGAGAGTTGCTCAGCTAGAGGAGGAGAGGAGAGCAAAAGAAAGGGAAGAGGAGACGAGAGAAGCTCAGAGAGAGGAAAGAAAAACAATCAGGAGAGAAGAAGAGAGGGTGGCAGCTCAAAGAGAAGAACAGCGGAGGGCATTCCAGCTTGCCAGACAGGATAAGATGGATGCCATCCAGTACTATGCCATTGCCTCAACAGATGTGGAGAGGAGACTCAGAGAAAGACCGCTGCGCTCCCCCATGCCCTCCCAGAGAAGAGTTGACTCCGTAGGCTTGGATCCGGCAGAGGACTGGGGGAGCTACAGCCGGCCCTATACTCCTGCCTCCCCGGCCCCGTCGGCCCCTCGCTCCAACACCTCCTCCCCCGCCTTCGGCGCAAAGCCCACCATGTTCCGGGTGAAGGACAACACCTTCCGGAGCTCCTCGTTCACCAAGTCGGTCAAACCCCGGCTCTACAGGAGCTTTGGGGAGGACTTCAGGGTGGGTTCTCCCCTGGATGGCTCCAGGGGCTCGGGGACAGCTGACGAGGAGCAGGACTGGCAGAGGCAGAGTGCTGGTACTCCTGTCCATCACGACCGATTCCCCGCCGCCAGAGAGGCCCACTACCCAGCCTCCGTGTGCGAACAGAGGGCCTACTCCAGGAGGAGCCTGGCCCTGGATGAGGACGACTCCCGCTCGGTCCACAGCACCATGTCGGAGGGCGTGGACAGTTTTGCCACCAGCGCGTCCGACCTGGCCGACCTCAGAGGCCTGTATGACTCCGACCAGGTCCGGAGTGGCTACGAGAGGCCTGAGTCGGCCTGCAGCTTCAGTAGTGACACGTCTCGCACCATGGGGAAGCCCCCCACCGTGCCCCCTAAGACGGAGAAGGCCCTGCGGAGGGCCAAGAGGCTGACCACCCGGAGGATAAAGAAGGAGCTGACTAAAGCTGTGGCGGAGCCCCCGGCCGCCGTGGAGAAACCCCTGCGTGTCGTCTCCAGTTTCCCCTCGTCCCCCAATGAGCTCCGCTCCCTCAGCCGTTCGGCCGTGGCCTCCCCCCATTTCTCCGGCCCCGTCTCCCTGGCCCACGCGCCCACTGACCATGGCTCCTCCTACCTCTCCTTCCATGCGTCCCCTCACGCCACAGCCCCAGTCTCCATCCCGCGGGCCTTCCCCCAGCACGCCCCCGCTCTTGCTCCGACCGCTAAGATGGTGGCCAGCGTACCCTCTTCTCCCACCCACCACCGCAGCAACACCCCAGCCTCAGTGACCCAGTACAGCGTGGAGCCCGGCTATGCCCAGCCCTACCCCCTCACCCAGCGCAAGGTTCTGCAGGACCCCGGCTCAGGTCAGTACTTTGTGGTGGACATGCCCGTCCAGGTGAAGACTAAAACCTTCTATGACCCCGAGACGGGGAAATACGTCCAGCTGAACGTGCGCCGGTCAGGCCAGAGTGACGCTATGGGCCAGCCCCAGGCCCAGGCCCCTCCAGCTGGCAGGCCCTATGTGGTTTACCCGGACTACCAGGGCTACCCCCAGGGCTACAAGCCTGGGCCGGCTGCCGCCCTGCCCCCACCCAGATCCTCCTCTGCGATGTCAGGCCCCATCCCCCCTGTCTCAGACCCTCGGGAGTCAGAGCCAGTGAGGGAGAGACAGGCCTGGATCCAGGGAGAGACCAAGCCTAACTATGGATACCGGGAGACCGAGGGACAGGAACAAAACACACATAGACGAGCAGGCAGGGTCGAGCACGCAGCCTACATGGACACAGGCTACGCCTACGACAACAACAACACACACGATGCACACACAGCTCACAACACGCGCACCTCACGCAGCACACAGGGAGAATATGACACAACCAGTGAGATTGGAGAGGGCTCAGTGTATGGGGAAAAAGACCCCCCTGCTGCCTCTAGCTTGCAGGCACGTGACATCATTACTATGAGTGAGCTGGAAGACTTTGCTATGGACTCCACTGATTGGTGAGGACTAACAAACTTGGATTAAATTGTTTTCAAAGATGAGCGGAACTTCAGCAGCTTTAAGATGCAACATGATTAAAAATATATATTTTATTAGCACAGTATATATTGTCCATAAAAAAGAAGTGATATAGTTGTATATGTGACTTATTTAAGTATACAATTTTATGTAATTATTAAAAGATCATTTTGTATTTGTTTTGTTAAAATTGTCCTCATTTTGAGTTTGCTGTTAAATTGCTGCTGATGGAATATTTAGCAGTTTTGTGGATTAGATATAACCTGTTTATTTTATTGCTGCAGAAATGTTAACCATTCCATTTCATTTTTGAATGTGTTGTGATTTCATAAATCATGTTCTAGTGCGTATGATGATTAGCCTTCTCTTGTCTAGAACTAGAAAACATTCATCCACCAGCTGCAGTTTTTTAAGTATGTAGGACTTTTAAGTGCTGCTAACAGTGACATTTTTCAATCACTTTGTTTTGTGCTGGAGAAATACCTGCATAGTGCATTTGACATGTTGTGGGTATGCATGTATAATTGTGAATGTGTATATAGCAGAGCTCAGAGCTCTATGCACATTACACTAATAATATTTTATCAAAATACACTGGCATTGGATACATGATACAAGCTGTTGTGAAATACTTGCTGTTTGATAGGTCTCATTTCAGAGACTAGTCCACACCTCGAAAGTGGAAAATATTTAAGAATGTTTCTGTCGTGCTGTGAAATAGAAAAATAATGACATGGACTTCTGCATAAAATAAAAGCACAACCTCTGCTCAACATTCTGTTAACTGACAGTTCTATACATCTCTTTCAAAAGCACCTTATAAAGGAAAAATTAAAAGGTAAAGAGGATATGTTAATTTCGACAAACAGTGGGCTTTCTTGTTCTCTTGAAAATTGGCTTAGTTTCAGTGTTACCCGGAAACTCCCGCCTACTCTGATCACTAGGCCTCTGATTGGCACATGTGAAAACCAGTGTGATTAGACACCTTCCACTGAGCCTATTAAATGGTCAACTGGGTGACAGAAATAAGGTTCCATGATAGTTTGCCAATAAACAGAGTGGGGAAGTGATAACATTTGTCAACCACTATAAGTGTGTGTGTGTGTGTGTGTGTGTGTGTGTGCACGCGTGTGTGTGTGCGTGTGTGCGTGAGTGCATGTGCGTGTGTTTCGATGTGAGTGTTTGAATGGCCCCAGTGACTTAAATTAGAGTCTACTGCACTTACGGGACAGGAGGTTACAATAGATATGAAAATGCCTTTCCTTTGATTTCCCTTGATACATTCCTTCACATTAAACGTGTATAAACCCAAACTGTTTTCACTACCCTCACATATGCATGCACAATACTCCATATCGGCTAATGTTTACCTGTTTTATTAGCATATAGTCATTGTGTACATTATTGAATCAGTCATAGTATGTTCCTCTTCCTGGTTACTGTTTGCCCTTGAGGAGCAGTAACCAGCATTGACCACCAAAGGGCAGAGTGGAGTGGAGTCTTTACCAAGCAGGAGCTATGACAACAGCTTGAACCGCATCGAAAAACAAAGCATGTCTGTTACAGAACATACACAACGTATAATACGTTTAGTGCTTATTGCCTCAGGCAACCTCTTGTGCCATAGGAATGATTTACTCACCACGAATGTTTCCCCAACATATCATCATTTCTTTCCATTAGGCACCGGACCCCACATTTTAACAACTCAACCTCTTTCCTGAAAACACAGTCTACAATGCAAAGAAATCCTGCATGAGGTATAAAGGGTTAAGTGCGTTGTGTAATTCCATTCGACTCCGGCAGTGCTGTGAGCGCCAGCAGAAGTCCTGCCTCAGCGTTTTCGACTGCCCAATAAAGCAGCAGGCCCCAGCCCACAGGGACAGCCTAACAACCACAGCCAGAGACAGGGAGAGGGAGAGGTCCCATGCAGGGACAGGGAGAGGTCCCATGCACTACGTTTGTGCAGACATACCCTGACACACACACACACACACACACACACACACACACACACATGCACGCACCTACACACACCTTCACCCACAGGTCCTGCTAACACTCAACCACACAAAAATACACATAAAGCTTACCTATGTTTATTTTTTGGGTGATACTAGACTCCCAGCAGACCAAAAAGATACACAATCTTGTTTGGTAAAGTTCTATATTTAAAAAGTGATAAGTAAAATCAAGACCCATTCCTCATTTATTATGCATTTTCTTTTTGAACTTTGGGTCTGTCCCCCTGTCTGGCTGTGTGTTTGGGAAAGTGAGATTTTGTCTGGCTTCTCTCGTAAGCCTCTAAAAAAGATGCAAAGGGTGGCAGAAACAAACAGTGCCTTGAGTGTGTGAACAGACACACACACACACAAATAATGGAGGGACCTGTCCATTGTTTTGGTTCTGTTCCACAACTCCTCAAATGAACACAGGAAATGACATTTCCTACATTTTGCAAGAGAGAAACAGAGCAATGCAGGGAGACACAGTGTGTTGGGAGAGAGTGCAGTGGGAGTTTCCTAAGTGAGAACAGAGAATTTACTGTTTCATATTACACACACACACACACACAGTGAGCAGAAGAAGCAGAGAGAAAAGCGAGGGGACGAAACAAGCAGTCAATGGTGGGCCAGGGCTTGGTGGGGTGCTGTGAAGCTACTGTCGCATTTTGCAGTAAAGTCGTTTGGTGCTCTGCTGGTCTAAGTGTTGTGTAGCTGTGTGAGTTTATGGATCCACTGACTGAGGAAAATGTTCTTCTCTGTAGTGGCCCTTCTCCTGACTAAAGCTCTGCTAGCAGGTAAGGCTGACCCTGTTTACAACTGATGTGGTGGGATGAAATAAAGAGTGAAAGAATGAAAGAGTGAAAGAGTGAAAGAAGGAAAGAAAGAAAGAAAGAAAGAAAGAAAGAAAGAAAGAAAGAAAGAAAGAAAGAAAGAAAGAAAGAAAGAAAGAAAGAAAGAAAGAAAGAAAGAAAGAAAGAAAGAAAGAAAGAAAGAAAGAAAGAAAGAAAAGAAAAGAAAAAGCATTAGTTATGGCATTTATGTACAGACTAACTTGCTCTTTGAAACCCTTTCTAGAACTCCGACTTGTAAATGTATACAAAAAGAATAGTCACCTCAGCTGTTAGCAAACACTCAAAGAGTGTGGTCAAACACCATTTAATGCAATGGAAATGTCTGCTTCTATCAATCAATATTGTTTACCATACCATAGTTAACAAGTATGTATATTAAATGTGCCCCTTAATCGTTTACACAAGTGAGAGGCTTTTTTGGGCACCATCAAAGTTTGCGTCTCTGTTGCTTGAGGGAGACTCAACACAAACAAACCAGAGCGCAACGCTGAGACACAGATGGTCCCTGTTATCTTGTCGTGTTAGTCTCCCCCACGGTTTCAGAATGTTCTGTACTGGAGATAAATGCTTCCCACCTGTAGAGTCTCTCTCTCTGTCTGATCAGCCATATTGTCTCCAGACTGTGTATCAGAATTGACCCAGTTGGGGGGAAATAACTCATCAACTCAACACACTCATCTAGGTAGATCCAAGTCACTGTACAGTTATAGAAAAGAAACTATCCATATGTGTTTTCTCAAACAGTTATGCACCTACATTTTACATCCTTCAGAAATCACAGGGAATTCAATAATCTGTATAAAAATGTATTGACAACAAAAGCTTAACTTCCTATCCTATAACCTGAAAAACTATACTCTGAACACTTAATACGAGTGCTTACTTAGTGTTTGTCAGCCTACTTTTCCTGAATGCAATGATTATGGTTAATTGGCAGGTAATCAAGCATCTGGAAAAATTAAACTCTTGCAGAGAAGGCATTTTCCACATGTTTACAATCAAGCAGCCCCCTAAATCTTTATAAGTTTATACAAATTTGAGTTGACATTGTGTATATAACAGTGTGTGTGTGTGTGTGTGTGTGTGTGTGTGTGTGTGTGTGTGTGTGTGTGTGTGTGTGTGCGTGTATGTACGTGTGTGTGTCTATTGTGTCAACAGAGTTGTGTAATGGCTTAAATGTGACGGTGACCCCCGGGCCTGTTGCCATGGTTACCACAGGTGACAACCTGACGGTGTCCTGTCTGGTGTCACAGAGGAAGAGGACCAGTAGTGTTCTCGTCCTCCGCTGGTTCTTCTCACCACCTCCTGCTCCCTCCCTCTCTCCTCCTCGCATCCCTCCGTCCCCCTCTCCTCCTGTCATCTTGCCCACCGACCTCCTCATCGTCAAGCTAACGATGAAGAGAACCAAGGTGTACGGGAACTACACCCGTGGCTTCCCGCAGCCCAAATTCCGTCTGTTTGAGGAGAGGGAGGGAGAAGTGTACCCGCTGCTGGTGCTCAACGTGACGGCCATGGACCAGGGCTCATACACCTGTAGGGTCCAGGAGATACGTCGGTTCAGAAACACCTGGCGGGCTTCATCGAACGGCACCGCCACCACACAGCTTAGAGGTAAATGAAAGGGATGAAACTACAGAGAACTGTCGAAAGATTGAGAGTAGTTGTGGGGGGAGGATGAGGGGAAGAGGTTTTAAGAGGCGAGGTGTTGGAGCAAGTGTCAAAGCGACAACAGGCCAGCTGTTTCCTACAGAATGCTGTTGGTCAGGAATTGGGCATACCTTCGTAGCTTTTTCACGCTGCCTTTTCCCAACAGACATTTTGGTGGTATGACGCATTACAGGGGCTCGCTGAAGCTCAGTTCTTGTCAAATGCAAAAGCTTCACTTCCACAACAGAATACAGTACAATACAAGACAGCACAGATTGACTGTAGTCCCCTAGCAATTTGTTTATAACACGAGAGAAAAGGAGCCCCCCCCCCCCCGCCCCCCCCCCCCCCCCCCCCCCCCCCCCCCCCCACATCCATATCTTTTCCATTGCACACCCTTTTCCTGCCAGCGAAAACAGCTGTAAGCCTGGGGCAGAGAGAGGCCTGGTACCAATTCACAGAAAACATTTACCCTGGCCTTCTTCCTTTCTTTCCAAGGAATCCCCAAACAGTGAATTGGCTCACTTACTTAAACATTATAGGAGACACACGTAGGCGTGCTTTCTCTGGCTAGCATGAAATGATAACGACGAGACAGACACCAACAGAGAAAGCAACGGTCTTCTTACATTATTAAAATAAAATAACCGTTCACATGCAGCACGTACTCTCCCAAATCCCAGTTGACCTTTTACATTAAGCAGCGTGTGTCTGTTTGAGTGTGAGCCCAGTCCACTGGCATTTCCATGTCAAAACAATGAGCTCACACAGTCAAACCCCACTCTACAACCCTTCTCTGTAAAGGTAGCTCCCACTCAGCTAGTCGGCTAGGCTTAAAAAATACTGCTCTACATGACGCAAGCTTAATGGCCTTGTTTTCAAACGAGAAATCATTCATTCAAAATCCAGTTCCACTTGGATTCCAGTGGCAAAGAACATTCACCAGCTACCAGAAAACAAAACAATATGTCTTTACTTCTAGGCACCTCTTTTCACTGTAATAGCATTTCTGTATTTTAAGGACGTATTTTTTAAAACGGCCCACGGTCAGAGCCAGAGGCAGGCAGAGCTGCGACAACGCCCTACACACAGTGCACTGTCCCTGGGAGGAAGCCACACAACCTCAGGCATCTCCGACACGCATCCACCACAGAAACACAAACAGACAGAACAAACACACACACACACACACACACACACACACACACACACACACACACACACACACACACACACACACACACACACTCTGAAACTTTGAGGGGAGAACAAAGAGAACACACAAAGGCTGAAGTGTATTGTAGCTTGTTTGCGGAGCCCCTTGGTCCAGGGTTCCCCCAGAAAAAAAGACTGTATCCTGCTGAGATGGCCCACTCCTTCCCTGTCCCAGCAGAGACACTCCTGCTTGCTCACCTCAGAAGCCAGACTCCGGACCGTGCATATTTTCACTTTACGGCCGCGGCAGATGCTGACTGCTCCTTTCCTCAAACAGGCCACAGAGCACACAGCCAACCCTCTGACATCAGGCTCTTTTTACGGCATGGAGCGGCATCGTTCTTACAGAGACTGCTCTGAGGTCAGCCTGCTGTCCTTCACTGTAAAAAAGGGATGCTCACTTCCAAGAACTGCGACCTGGGCTAAAGCTAGATTTAGCTGACGACAACACATTTCAAGTCCTATCAAAAACGTTCTGATGTAAGATGTAAGATTTCTTTATCCTGAGATTAGATCCACATATCTTTGATACTCATCTAAGCCCCAGCCCTCTGATGTTTCTCTGTACGGTAAAACTCACTGACTGTCAATTCAGATCATGGGCAGAGGTGCCGACATCAAAGAGACCAAGGAACAGGACGTGCAGGAGTGAGTGAGTGGTTTAATATAGAGCAAGGGTCAGCTATGCGGTTTGATAATGTGTCTGTAACTTTAGACCGCTTTCAGGCGGCCAGAGTCTGGTCTTCATTAGAACTTTACTTATGGGAGACTCCAGTTTGACTGTTGAAAGGCTCGGTTCAGAGAGCTTCGACTGTCCGCCTTCTTGTTCCACACGTATAGATCTATAGGGATATGCTGAATATCAGCACTGTACTATTTTACGTGCCGTACAGGATGTACTGTACTCTCCATGGGTGGTTTGAATACAAAAGCTTGGTCCTGTCTGCGGGAGTGATTTATGATGGGTGTTTGTACTTCGTCGTGGTACAAAGACATACTGACAGTGCATTTCTAGACGCCAGAGGCCTAGCATGCACAGAGCTGTCTCCTCTGAATCTCCATCATAATGTACCCTGGCTGGTACAAACCCCACCAAATGCTAATGCATATGCAGGCTTTCCATGCACCTACACACTCACACTGTACCGTGAACACACAGGCACACAAAATAGATGTAGAGCATGGGGGATCCCCCTTGTGCTGTCCAAGACCAGAGGTCTAGCCAGGCCTTGGTGTGTTGGAGGGAGTTTGCGGGTTTGGCTGAGGCTGCAGTTGTCTCTCGCTGCCTTGCTGACTCCAAAGTGGTTTGGGTATTTCTGGAAACAAATGAGGGAGTCTGTCTGGCTCTATTGCATTGGGTCAATGCCCTGAGACCAAAGTAGTTTAGAAATACCCACAGTCATTGGTGAGGTTTCTATGGCTAACATTCTCGGTATATTGCATACGACTCAATGCTCACTTACTGCTTGGTTCCTTACAGTGCACACCACTCCAGTGGACAGCAGTGATGACGGAGTATGGCGTTTGTTTGCAGGTAATATTCGTGCCACTACCTGCCTCTTGTTTAGATGCCATCTTCCTTGCGCTTACGTCCCTCTCTGCCTGCCTATGTGTTATTCACACACGGTGTGTGTGTGTGTGTGTGTGTGTGTGTGTGTGTGTGTGTGTGTGTTGCAGACGTGTATCTTTGTGCAGTGCTGATCTGCTCCTTGGGCCTCCTGTCCATCTTCCTGTTCACTCTGATTTTAGCCTGCCAGCACCTACAAAACAGGCACCGGCTCAAAGGTAAACTGACCCCTCGTCATAGTTCTGTATCATAACCTTATGGCTACTGTGAAGTTAAACTATATATGACTTTGTCGGTTGCATTTTCAGCTGCAAGTTATTACCTGGTCAAGTGTCCGGAAAGCAGGTAGGTCCTTATCAATGAATGTCTTTATCTTTTGTTCATCTTTTATGATTGATGAGATAGTCTCTATGGTAACCCCCCCCCCCCCCACACACACACACACACACACACACACAACGTCTCCACCCTACACACACACACACACACACACACACTTCTTAACGCCCTAGCTCGGGGGAGACCGTGACCAGTTCTGCCAGCTCTTCCAGCTCGTCTCCTGGAACCCACAGGAAACCCACACCTCAGCGAAGAGAAACATCCACAGCACCCAAAGTGCCAACAGAGCCACCACCACCTGCTAAAGGTGAACCTGCCAGTCCAACCGGTTATTCTAGGATTACCGGAGGAGAAAATCATTGTGTTTGGGTTTCTGCTGCAGAAAGATAATTCATGATGCTCACAGCATTGAGATTTGATCCAAGTATAAATAATGGAAGTCTAAAACTACGATGCAATAATGAATAGTCCGTCATAATAATGTCACTACTCATACTGGGATTTGAAAAACAATGTGGACATATTATTAAATGAAGGACACATAATGGATAGGCTTGGCGTTTTTGGAATGTCCTGATTTACACTGATTGTACAGTAGGATCAAATCTGTGTTTGGACCAAAACCTTCTACCTATCCTGCACTCTCACTTACAAATTACACAGAACAAATTTCAATTTTGACAAGTTCTATTTAATTTCAAGAAGGAAAACTAAAATGCACAACCATCCATAAGGTTACATTTTACCGCCTATATCGAAAGGTTCGTGCGGTAGGACACCATCAAAGTTAAGTTTGGAGAAAAGTCTTTTAACTCATCCTGACCTTAGCTAACTTGTGGTTGTTTCAGTGCCTGTGGCTTTGCAGAGACCCAGGAAGCCCCGACGATTAAAGACCCAGCCCAGGAGATCTGTTACAGTAGGTCCAACACTCTCACCCCAATTAAGAACCTTAATAGAGTTCAGTTATTGCATTACACTAGTCGGCAATTTTCACTTACATTTATTAATCATTTCCTATGTTTAATCGTTTTGGTCACTATTTGTGTATTAATATTCATATTTAAAAACCTTTCCTGAATCTCTTCCTACTTTCAATTGAGTTATTCAGACGCACAAGGGAATTGCTCGATTGTCGACTGGAGTTATTGCTGTTTCTGCCTAACCACAGTTATGAGGCTGCTAATTCTGTTTAGCTTCACTGCTTTTTAAACACAATTGTTTAGAATGCTTCTGTGTTATTGAATTCCATTACCAAATAAGGTGTCACAAAAGTATGTGAAACAATCTTAAACACAATGTGTTTATGATGGTAGGATTTGTGTGGTTTTGTTGTGAGAGGTTTCTGTCTAATTGGCTTCAATTCAGCTGGTCTGATTCTGAATGGCTGCAATGTGAACGAGCCACTTGCACGAACCATGTTGATTAAATTAGTGTGACTGGGAGGATCTAAGGGTACTGGATAGCGCTCCTATTGTGCTGCTATGGCAATTCGATTAAGCACAACGGAATGCAGGACTTGTAAACAAATATTTTACATACACAACACAAAGGGCTTTGCAAAGCCAACAGAGATTGTTTTAAAAGTAATACTATTGAATCCACAACAACAAAATTCAACAGGTACCGCTAAAAAGACAAATGAGAAAACAAATGCAAAAGGGAATCAAGAAATAAACCCATTCATTATTTTACACTCTTTCACTTTATCTTGTACCTTCCAGCCCAGAGTGTCTGAGGAGGATAGTCTGACCTATGCAGAGCTGGAGCTGGTTCGACCCCGACCCGAACCCACTCCCGCCTCCGGAGGCCCAGCCCAGAGCCCTGACCCCACAGCCTCCAGCCCGGACACCGTGTACGCTCAGATCCTCTTCCAGGAGAAACAGCTGTAGACACAGCAGCTAATGGATGCATGGTTGTTAGTCACACCCTTGGCGAGGGGCCCTCTCTCTCTGGGAGAGAACATCCTAATGGACCCAGTGACATCCACAATACTATCTTTAAGTTCTGTTGGACTCTACAGAAACTAAGAAACTCATTATGTATACGGACGGGGCAGCGTACCCCAATGAAGAATCCCCTTCAATCATTGCTGTTGAGTTGTGTGGTTTACTATGGGTGTTTTGTTGGTAATGGGAGCCTGGAGGCCAGATGTCTCTTTATTTAGAAATGCTTGAGTATCTACTGTTATTCATTTCCTCAAGGCCATAACGAGACCAACAAAACTGGCAAAAACAACTAAAAACTGACGGGTCTTTTTCATTGTAAGTGCAGATTTAAAATCTGTACACATCCATGTAAAAATAACAGTAATGGTATAACTTGATTTTGCCTGGAATTTACAAGAAAGACACATTCATTACGTAAATTATAATTATTGCTTTGTTTAAAACATTTCTATAAAACATTTGTAATAAAAATATCTATAATAATGATTTGTTTGTGCTCGTAATTGTGGCCTGTCTTTGCTCAGGTGCCTTGACATAGACCTTAGTGTTTTGATATTTTACCCGATTGTAATAGTCCACAGAAACAAATCGGCTATAAATTGAGACTTCAGATTGAGAACGGCAAAGACACCGAACAGACACCAAACAATTATGAGAGCAATATCTGGAGGCAGCAGGCTACACGCTCGGGTGCTCAGGAGAGGCGAAGGGTGGAGGCCATTTAGTGAAGGTCAGTTAGTGAGGAATGGAGTGAACTGAGAAAGGTTTAGCGAAAGACAATGATGCACAGCCTACTTTCGGAAACTGAGGGAGGGAAGGAAAGCGAAAGAGAGGCCGTCCCCATCCCCCGCAGTTCAGACTCACTGACTAGGGTGAACCTGCTAATGACTACATTTATTTAAATTAGACTAATTGTAATCATGGTTAATAATTAGCTTTACAGTGCATTATAATTGGGTTAGGCTACAAGATGGTTCTGCCTAGGTGCAATAATTTATTTGATTTAATTATTCTGAGGAACCCAATGGTTGGACATTAAATATCATAAAACCAGTGATGTAGAGATAATGGAGATGGCCGTTGTCTTTAGAGAAGGTCATCGCTGGCTCTCTGTGAGAATTATGAGGACCATTTTCCACTCTATTAAGCTACTCCACTTAGCACAATTAGCCACATGCACAAAGGTTAAAGAGAAAGCCCTCCCCTCCAGCAGGAAGAGGGAGTTGGAAAGAGGTTTAAAAAAAAGAAGAAAGGCAAGTACCTTCCAAAAGTACTTCCCCCATCTCCTGAACTGTGCAGTACACCCATATATGCCTAATACAAACTCCTCCATATTACAGCTCTCCAAGTATTATGATCACACTTACTTGTCTTAACAGGCAACAACAGCATTAGCACTGAATAACAAATTGCTGTGGGTAAAGTTGATCCTAGCAGACATTTACACTGTGTTTGTAGTTTAGGAAGCTTGAGGTATACTGCGATGATCAGTGGTTTGGTCAATGAGAAAATTGGTCTGTCTGGTATGGGTTGCATCGCCGTGGTTGGCCAACTACAAACCACGAGTACAGTGTATTCACACCACAACCAGAAAGGTTATTGCATGCATTAACATAATGTTGAACAACAAACAAACCAAAACTACTCAATAACAGCATGTACAGCATAGGAACAACCAACTCAAAGAACGTTTCAGGATACAATCACTAGCATACTCAAAAACGAGTCAATTTCACATGTGCATCTGCATCACAGACTTTTTTGGACAGTAACGAGTAAATGTCACGCGAAAAACAAGAGAAGTCCAATTTATGGTTTTACAAAACTAGCCACACTATGATATGAGTAGAAACACTGAACAAAAATGAGACTAGGAGATCAACAGGAATACAGATTTATTCCAATTACTTATTTACATAGATACATGTTCAATTAAATATTTTTACCACATACCTAAAATAAGGTCACTTCAGTTAAAATGTCCTGTTACATTTTGTCATATAATACTGTAAGCATACGCTTTCAATCACTGCTGCGCCTTTTCCTCATTCATTTAAATCGAGAGCATTTATCCGTAATAAAGTGACTTAGATGTGCCAAACACAACAACAAACAGCCTTCCCTGATGGCAGACACAGACAAAATGGACCATAATAGCTGCTTAAGTTTGGCTCCATTGCTCAGGAAGCTCAAAGACCTGAGAGTGAGTTTCCGTGACTACCATTTGTCTTTCTATTTCACGGTTGGGTCGCCAAGCAAAACAGAAACGCAGTTCCATCGGAGAATCGTACGAGGTCTATCTGTCGGTTTCTCGGAGTCTGTCCTGCCAGCAGGAGTGGACCAAGGTTCCGTAGAGGTAAATAGACGTCAGCCTAGTAGATAAACAGGAACAGGGAGCAGCTGCCCACCTCTCACTCACAGGTCCAGGTGAAAACCCGGCCCCAGGCATCGCCCACCAACAGAGTGGCGTGAGTCCTACACAGGCACATGGGGGGGGGGGGGGGGGCTACTATGAGAACAGTAATGGTGTGGACAAGTGCATTAGTCCAAGAGATTGAGAGTGAGTCTGTAGAATATGTGACATGTTGAATGTGCTTCTTTTACGTACCTGGACATTGCCAGGGCAGTAATGGCCGGGTTGGTCTTGTAGCGGCGGCGTGACACGGTCTGACTGCGGTTCAGTTCCCGACAGAGCACCAGGTGTCTCTCCCAATCTTTTTCCAGAGAGCTGCCATCTACACGACCACAACATACACAGCTATGTACATCAATCATTTAACTGATAGCAAAAGCAATACCGTAACTCTGTGTCTTTACACAGTATCAAATATTAATGCTTAGCCTGTAGATTGTATACTGTGTAATATTATTTCACCACACAGGTGCGAGCTCTGGCTCTGACCTACAGAACCAGCCCCATCTAGTCAAGGCGTAACGAATTAGAGCTCTTTGTTTATCTGTGGTCAGCAGGCTTTTAGTGGGAGAGATATCCCTCCAATATAAAGCCTTTGGTGTTCTACACCAGGACTTGTCCCAATGTAATTTGCCCAGTGTAATACTCCTATGAGCTGACGCTAGGCTGTAACCAACGTATGCCAAATTGGATCTGGGTATTATTGCTTTTCTAAATTATACACACGCACGTACGTCAGCAGAATTACTCATCAGTGTTTACCGCCTCTATGTTTAATAACTTTATAAGAATATAATTCTGTACTGCGAGCCCTAATGCTGGCAAGGGATGGGGTGGCCATTATAAATGTTCATCTGAAAAAAATCATGGTCTTAACTCAAAGATGAGTGGTTGAGAATCATCACCTCACACACAAAAGAAACCAAAAAATTGTTCAATGACATTTTTTTTTTTAAGGAAAAGTTTGTATCTGATAAATACATTTCTTTACCACAATGTTTATGATGACGCCCCTTAACTCTGTTTTTGTCAAGTTGTCAGGCTGGACAAAGCACTTGCATCTTACCAACATTAGCATTCGTCAAATTAACTTCAGCTGTGCTAGCATTGCCCTCTCTGTCTGCCTGTGTTGTAGGACACTGCCCTAGGGACACAAGCTCTTCTGGAGACCCAGGTAATTGTATTCTGGCGTACTCCGTCCTCCAAATCTGTGAGAGACACATAACGAGTAGGAAAATCAGGCATAATTCAACATAATAATGCACACAAGCACACCGTCAACCATAACTCAAGGTAATAAGGATAAGATAATAATCCCATCTGTGTGTGTAAGGTACGTGGCGGAGCACCCATTTCCAGATGAGTCTATATGCCTGTGTGATTGTAGATAGGCAGCATATGCTCTCATTAATACCTTGGTGGACATCCAAACCGCTGCATGCCAGAGTAATACCAAGATAATGACCACCATATTGGACCACTGTCTATAATATACCAACTATACTGTATTAGTTTAAAAGAGAAACTCTCAACCAGTCCAATCACTTCACTACTGTACCTCCACAGGGACTATAGATGTAAATGAATGTGCACTCTTCCTGTCAAATAAAACAATCAAATGAGGTCCCAAACAGGCTGGCTTGAACAAACATTCACCCTGATGATGCCGTCCGCACAGCCGGTGACCAGAACGTTCCTGGCGTCCCACTCATGGCGCTGGGTAAAGGCCACACACAGGATGTTGCCCTGGGGCCCGCAGGTTGTGTCGAGCCAGGTAAGCAGCTGGCCCTTCATATTCCACAGATAGAGCAGGCTCCCTGCACAGGACGCAATCTCCCCCTGGACAGAAGAAAGCGAACATAGGGTTGAAACTAGGGATGTCCTGATCCAGGTTTTTTGCCCTCGGATCTGATCTGATACTTTCATATTCAGTATCTGCCGATACAGAGTACCAATCCGATATTTGTATTTTCCTAGTCACATCTGCACAGTGTCTTCTGCAAGTTAGTAAAATCAATTCGATTTAGGTTTGACAATTGATTAACAACAAATAGCCTGCAGTACAGCTTTCCTTTAATTTCCTTTATTTTTGTCTAACAAATGAAACAAACTGGAAAATATATTTTAATAAATAGGTCTACAAAAATAAAACAAATACAGCTGACATTTTTGCATTTTGTTTACTACATAACACGTGCCTCACTGCCGCAGATTGTGGATAAAAGCCTAGTAGTTTACAAAGTGTTGGAATTCACCAACTTGATATAGCAAATACCAAAACTTAAAATTATTTTTTTTATATCGGACCCAATACGATACTTGGTATCGGATCAGGGCCTCTCTAGTTAAAACCCGTTCACAGTGAGAGTATGCGCCTCACAAGCCAATCTCATACTGGCCGTATTGTATGTGCAGGCCTTAAAAATGGCGCGGGTGCATAATTGAATGGAGAGCAATGGATAGAGAGTTCAGAAGAGGATAAAAGTGTGATTGAAAGAAACGAGATGCCAACACACCGTGAGGTCATTGATGGCCAGGGCCGTAATGCTGGCCTTGTGCCCAGCTAGCTGGGTGACGTAGCTGAGCTCCTCCAGGTCCCAAAGGATACAGGTGAGGTCCCTGGAGCCACTCACAATGACGCTGTGGACCTCGGACACCGCTAGGCATGTCACTGTGTCGGTGTGTCCATACAACGCCTGAGGGGGAGGTGAGATGGTGTTGTGACATAAAGCTCTGGAATAGTGTTACATACTTGTGTGCCCAGACACACACAAAACCAGGGAACCGCATTGGGCTGAAACACACACATATACACACACCGAAACAAGCAAAACAAAAACTCACAAACCTGTTTGAGTTTCATGTGAGTCAGTTTGTCCTTATTGATTGCCACTTCCCACACACACACTACAGAACTGCTTCCCGCAGTGACAACAGTGGTCTGGTTGGGCCAGGCAGCGCACAGTGTCTCGCCCCAGTCACACAGGCTCTCACTTACAGCAAAGACCTACGGGGGACAGACATGTAATATCAAACAGAGGTTCAAACAGAGGACTCAAAATTACTTTCAATTATCCATGCTATCTGTTCATACTGGGGGTTATAATACATGTGCACCTTTTCTGTGTGGTAGTTTCCGAAGGCACAGCTGGTGTCCGGGAAGCCCCAGCTGAAGTAGCAGTTCCAGAGAGTAGGGAGAGCGAGGCGGTTTTTCTCCAGGACCAGGACCTCTTTATCTAGACACACTATCTGACCAACTGGGCCTCGTAGCAACTCTGGAGGAGGGGGACCAGGGTGGGTAGGACGGCAAAAGTCACAAGGAATGTCAGTTTGCTTTGCAGTTACAATTTGCTTTTGTAATCAGCGATACAACATACGATATCTAGACCAAGAGACAGCCCAAGATGCAAAAGCCAACCTCAACAAAACGTTTTTCTGCTACTACGGTCAAGCGTAAATGTACCTGGTCATATCAGCAATAATACTGCAGCTATGTCCTATTACAGGGTCTTAGTGGCTCAGTTCACTTCTGCTGCAATTTGTCATAGAAAATAAAGAAACTAACTACAGAACCCATTGCAGTTCAAACAGTAGACTTCACACTGTACACCGTGCCATGGGGGAGTGTCTACATATTAGTCTTCAAAATGTGTATGTTTACCTGTAATTGCACCTCTTTTGACCTATTCATGCAGGGACGGGCGGAAATCGTTATTTCCCCTTTCGTAAGCTTTACTTCTTAAATCCCCAGAAAGTGCTGGCCTTAATATCCCCCCTGCTATTCATCTCCATCTGCTTATTGATCAGGTGACACTACAAATGCAATATGAAATGTAAAATGCACGGCCCCGTCTTCTCTTCCTGGCGGGGCCTTCGGGGATGTTCCGACTCTAAAGTCATGTTCCGTGCCACCATCATTTCCAAGTTGGGGAGGTGCCTTCTATCTCCAAAAAGGTATAAATGAGACTGCGGATGCCAAGCCATCCTACGTCTATTGCTCCCAACGGACCCCGCTACATCTTCTACATAGAATAATTGGAAGAATGCGCATAAGAAATAAAATAATGGGAGGTGCTATATGAGATTGACTCCAAATAAGATGACTCCAATTGATTGAATATGGTTGGTTTCCTCTCGCACGCAGAGTGCAAACCTGACTCAGCTGTTTCGAAGGGAATTCGGTTATGGATAAGATACTTCTGCACAGCTGTTCACCCAAAGTGTGGTTGTGAGCTGAAAGTTTTACCTCGGAATGGCTGGATGGAAGGTTTGAGCTTGTCTAGCTTGAAGAAGAAGGGGTTGGGGTGGCTAGGAGAGGGTCCATCCTTCTTGGAGCCACTACGAGGGGGGTGGGGCTTGGTGAACAGCTGTGGGCCACAACGGCATTGGTTAAGGGTTAGTTGAACTTGTTCTCTTTCGATACATTTCTGATCCGCGTCATTCATTTATAGAGGGAGCCTTTGGACAGAGTGAAGCTAGCTACTCAAGTTTGTACATTCATGATTTTACATTTCACTTCCAGTCTACCTGTTTTGGGACCTGGCCAAAGTTGCTGACATAACCCAGGATGGTGCTCTTGATTAGGGGGTCAGTCAGAGCTCCCTTGCTCCCTCTCAGCCTTTGGGCATAAAAGTAAGGGTGGAAGATGTTGATGCTCTCCACAGCGGCAGGGCCCTGCTGGCGGTGGCCAAAGATCAGGTCGATCCACAGATGGAGATGGGAGCTCACATATTCACTCTCCAGAGCCTGAGGGCCAACAGGGGGAGACGGTTGAGAAGACTACCAAGCACCTGGACCATGTGATGACAAGCCGACTGCAATGCCTCACACACACACACACACACATTTCAGCAATAGCGTTGAATGACATTATTATTGGAGGTGTACCAAAAACCATTGCTCATAACTGTTAAGCAGGAGAAAATAGATTGAAAATACACTGCAGCTACGATTTCCAACCAAAGCCCATTTAAAAAAAGTCTGAAGTAGCAGGACGCTTTACAGTTCTGTTATGAGTTCATATTTATGCTCGAATTACAGAATCATCTGTGTGACTTTACAGTAGCACCGGATTCGTTTTAAGCTGTAAAGGAGGGAAAAGAGGCCATTATGGTCCGGTCTTCATAAACCCAATCTTAATTACACAAACCTCAAATAACACTGAACCGAGGAAGAAAATGATATCTAAGTCTCATAACTGGGCCATATTGTCTTGAGTTTATTTGTCTATGAAAGAAAAAAATAATAATACAGAGATTGCTAATTCTGTGAGAATAGGAAGGGATATGAAAGTAGTTCAGTAGATTATAGACTGATAACCACCCTAGATGCCTGTAGGCATACAGAGATAGGTGCAGGGACCGAAACGGGGTGAGCCAGGGAAACGGGAAAGGACAGAGAAAATCTGAGGTAAAAGAGCTTAAAAAAGAGGGTAAGAGTGCATTCTCCCCAATAAACAGCACACTGAGGTAATGGAGTTAAGACAGAGAGATAAGGATACGGTTGCTTTTCTGGACGAGGGCTGAATAGGCCCATTATCCTGTAAAGATAGTAGCCTTAAACACAGATGTGGCTGTCTGCTCGATTAGCACCACAAGCCCTTACTGTCTCTGGAAACAACCATAACCAAACAACTGCTGCCAAAACACATATAGGAACGAGTTGACTGTCAATGTTAATAGTGAACAAAAAGAACCAATTGAACAGAATAAGGGAGGTCACCAATAGAGGGCTCATGTGTTCGTAATCAATACCATTCCTGTTTCTCTGTCACAATAGCTGACATTAATTTATCATCAGCCTCCATGCAGAAGACATGAGCCAATGTGTGTATGTGGTAGACTAAGTTGCTAAGATGCTTAAGTTAGGGGTCGCTGACCTCTCTCTGAACCCTGATGAACTCCTGAGGGTCACCCTTTGCCCATGGAGGCAACACCACATCTCCCAGACTAGTACCGTCCTGCATACAACCTATGGGAGGGAGGGACATGCACACAGGAATGGTCACAACACATCACACAAAAGCAGGCACACATCGTTGTATGAGCAAAAAATGGCAGTTTATAACTTCCTTCTACATAGTGTGTGGCCATGAGTAGGGGCTCGTAATAACTGTTATGATGCTGTGTTTAAACGGACAGTGGTCTGAGGAGTGACTAACCCATCTGGATGTGGTTGGAGTTGATCAGGAAGTCGGGCAGGTAGTAGAACTCAGGGATTAGCTCTCGGACGTCCCCCATGTTGTCTCTGGAGGCCGACTCCCACTCAGACTTCACACTGTGGAACATCCTCTCTGGCACATCAAAGCCTCCCTAAAGACAGACAGGGCAAAGACATTTGTACAGGGTAGGGAATATCTGTCAAATGTACTTGGTAGATCGAGTAGCCTGGCAAAGTCTTGTTTTTATTTCAAAAACTTTAACAAACCACGACAACAGACCACTCTTTGTCAGGTATATTACGTTCAACCATATTCAATATTGTTTGTTCATTGTATTACGTAGGCAGAAGCTACTCGCCAACAACCAAAGGAAGGTTTTCATCTTTCTGCAAAATGCTTTAATCCCCGATAGAAATCTCATGAGATCAAATGTAATTTAGAGTAAAATAATTACCCCATGAAAGAAAATGAAATGAAAATGAAAATAACATATATACAGTGTAAACTGTGTTAAGAGACACAAATGTAGTTATGGATATTACTGCGCACCCATCTTGGTGTTTCTTGGAAGGAAAAGGCACTGTGATTCAACAGCCTAACCTCTTTATTGCTTTATTCAGTATCAAATATGCATGCGTTTCATTATAATCAATTGGTTGGTAGATTGTAAATTGGGAACTTTTGGGCAGCCGAATAAGGGTCTTTCACACGCTTTTTATGCTATTGATTTGCATATATATTGAAAACTTGGTTAATTCACTTGTTTTCAAACCCAAAGTTGATAAGGAATCCAGCGAGCCTAACATTATTTCATTAAATGACATTATTAGTAAGATTACATCTCACAAATGAATAATAGAAAACGCTGACATAGCTCAATGTAGGCAAAAAAACAAAACAACTACAGTGTAAGGGGTTTTTATACGACAAAAGAGAAAAACAGCTTTGTCAAGGTTTGATTGAATGACTTTGAGGGGCATGAGTGTCCTCCTCACCTGCAAAGCCAGGAATGTGTGTGAGAAGGGTTCCATCCTGACAAGGAAGGAGGCCACAATGATGGCCGAGGAGTAGTGAGTGCAGTAGTGGCACTGCGCTGACAGGTCACCTGCACAACACAGCACAGCACAAACATGCTGGCGTCTGGCAAACGCAAATGGTTCACATTCATCATGAACAGGTCAATGTTTTGTTTGTTTAGGACACAAAAGTTCAGCCGTACCTTCACTATTTTCAACTTCATTGTATCTCTTGATAAACATCTCCCTTCTCTTCTCGGTCTGAGCTCCCATTGGCTTAGACAGGTCACGGAATATCGTTGGATTGGACAGGTCCAATGTCTATCAAGCATACAGCCAGTAATGGGTGGGTGGGGGGGGGGGGGGGGGGGGGAGATTGAAATAGGAAAATAAAAAGCCAATCACATACTAATTTACCATCGATGCAAAAGCCCTATTTTATTGGCTCTCACCTCAGCGTAATAGTCTGCCAGGACCCAGGGGAACACAGGGTACTGCATCAGGTCGTTGTAGGTCCTCCCAGCTAGAGTGTTGAGATGCATCAGGTACTCAAAGTTGCTCATTTCACCTCTCTGTTGTGGGTAGAGGGTGGAAAACATTCAACAGTGAGGGTTTGCAAAACCTTTGTGAACACATAAGATTAAATGATTCAGATACAAATCAAGCGGATCACATTTTTACCTGCCACTTAACAAGGGCTGTCTTCTCAATTAATGGAGTCTTCCTAAAGTACATCAAAAACACAAATAAATTGGTCAAATGTGTGTCTTATATTTCTCAAAACTGTATTCCATAGCCATTACTTCCTTTAAAGGTAGAACATCAAAATAATTAGGATAGGTCTGTGACATCATAGAGAAGCAAAGATGCGTAACATTCCGTTTGTTCCCTGTCAAAATAGATTGGTCTAGTTTTGATTGGGTGTTGCATGGCAACCGGCATTAGAATTCCAAGGACTCTTGAGGGTGCTGGGTTTGCAACTTCAGAGCAGAGCAGAGCTGAGAAGAGAGAGGTAAGGGTTTCTACATGTGTACACAGCTGTGAGAATAGTTAGCCAGGGGAATCGTCCAGTAGTCAGATGATAGTTTATAGTGCCCTCTATGGGATACCAGGAAATTAGCTTTAGGTCTAATTACAACACTGTATTGGATAGAGTATAATCAAAGATAGGCATTGAGCAGAAAGAACATTCTCATAATTTTTTTGCAATGAATGCATTTGACATGTGGACCCGGCATTAGGAACATTTCATTCACACAGGAAGGTGGTGCCCACCTGTAAAACAGGAACCACACACAGACAGGACGCCATAGTTCTGTCATAGAATGCACCTAATAACACGGATTAGATTTTCTATTGCAGTTTTAAAAAAAGATGCTGCATTTCCAGCATTGTAAGTTTTACTACAAAAATATATTTACAAAGGGTCATATTATATATCATATACTGGTTAACAACAACTTGGCAAATTTCCCCCAAACTTATATTCTGTCCACTATGCACAAATGCATAGTGTCTCAACTAAAGACAAGCCTTTTAATTGACCACCATTTAATTAAGCCTTTCATTCACTGACACCTATCCAAGTAATATTTAATCTGAATTAGGAAAACCTTCAACTGCTCCTGAAATCTCTTCTCCCTCTGTGGTACTATAACACAGCAATAAAGTCCTGGCGCCAAACACCCCTGTTGCTAAGGAACATATTAAACAAAAGGAACCTTGACTTGCTAGCTGTAGCCGAGAGGATTGTTGAAAGACACATAGGAAAGGCATTCCAGACCATTACTCTGTCTTCCTCGAAACCAACAATAACACAGCCAGTCTAAACATTTTTGGAACCTAAATGTTCTGTGAAAACAGGTTTTAACGTTGTAAGTATTGAACCTTTTGCTGTTGTTGAATGAAAATAGGATTGGCAGAGAAGTGACTGAATGCAGGCCTGCATTTAACAATGAGTTTCTTCCATACAGAAATGGAAGGTTTCCCTGGTGAAACTGAATATTCATAGGAGCGAGTGTTATGTTCCTAGCACGGAAGACGCTTTAACCTCGGCAATACAAACATAATATGGTGAGTACTGGACAGGTCCGCTCACTTTTAAATGAATGTCTGAGCAGTCATAGTTTACCAAAACGTTAAATCCCAAATGTGCTCTTGCAGAGAGTAAGTAAATCTGTTTGTCCATGGTGTACTGAAGCATCCTTCATAATCTGACTTCATAAGAAAAAGAAAGTCTAGGAAAAGTGTATCTAATTTCTCCTGACCAAATTATTTTGTAAAACCACACTAAATCAATCATTGCATTTGGCCTGCTGTACGCTCTATCTAATTGCAGGTAATAATTGCATGCAATCATTTGCTATAGGAGGTTATAATGAGAACAAGCGCTGGTGGATCACCTCTCTCATCCTGAGGATGATAAATGAGGCGAGAGAGGGCCTTAGGGTGTAGCACACAGACACAAACTCTGCTCCCCGAGACAGGGAGGGGAGAGAGGAGGCACAGCCCGGCTCACACTACACACACTCATTTATCAAAGACCTGATTTGACTTGCAGTGCACACATCCCTCCGTCAAACATGCTTAATATTTGGTCAAATTCAAATTTGGAATTTTTGGCCGGGAAATGTTTGTGATTTTAGTTTTTCTTACTTAGAATAGGTCACATCCATGTGCACCTTACAAAAATATGAACACACCAGCATTTAGGCAACACACACACAAACAAACACACACTGGAATGCAGTTGTATCAGCTGAATAGAGAAGCCTCCTAACATCAGTCAGTAGTCACTGCTGTATTATCCAGCGCTGCCTCTCTCCTATTGTTTCTCAGCATTAGCCCTTAATTAGACAGTCGTGCTCTTTAATACTCCCACAGGCAACACTGGGTGAGCAGGCAGGGGTACACACATCACACCCCGACACACACACCAAAAAACCCTCTCCGTCTCCAGAGAGCACGCTTTTTCCTCCGAGCACCTCGGGCAGTACACGAGCCCTTTTATCTCTGTAAATAACATCAGTCCTGTCCAAAACACACACACACACACACACACACACACACACACACACACACACACACACACACACACACACACACACACACACACACACACACACACACACACACACAAACAGGCGGATTAAATAATAAGGTTGCAAATCAGTCCCTCATGGACACAAATCACGTAGGAGACACAGAACAGTAATATAAAACTCAGCGCGTTTTTCCTTCTTTTTTTTGTATCAAAGCGCCATGGCCAAAGGGAAGAAGGGTGGAGCCAAGGGCAAGAAGATAACCTTAAAGATAGCCAAGAACGCGGTGCGGGTCACCCCAGAGGGCCGACGCTGCCTCAACCTTAGCAACATGGGCATCGCCGCCATCCCCAAGTGTCTCCTGAAGCTCACGGACCTGGACGAGATGGACCTCAGCCGCAACATGATCCAGAAGCTTCCAGACTTTGTCTGCAGCATGACGTCAATCAGCCGGCTGGACCTTCACAGCAACCAGCTGGAGGATGTGCCGGAGACTATTGGAGAGCTGGTGAAGTTGACCCACCTCAACCTCTCCAACAATAGGCTGACCTTAGACGGCCTGCCCCCTTCGCTGGGCACCCTAACCTGCCTGGTGACCCTTAACCTGGGCATGAACCAGCTGGACGATCTCCCCCTCGCACTGGCAGCTCTGACCAGCCTGCAGGACCTGGGCCTGTTTGATAACCTCCTGACCAAGCTGCCCGAGTTCGTCAGGGGGCTGCCCAACTTGAACAACGTGAACACCAAGAGAAACCCCCTGGCTGGAGCTCCGGGGAAAGGTGCCGGGGCGCCGGGCCCGAAGCGCGGCCCCGAGGACAACCTGTACCTGGCTAAAGAGAGCCTCCTCTGTAAGACCTGCCTGGAGAGGTGTAAAGAGGAGAGGGAGAGGCAGCAGGGGCAGAAGAAGGGCGGAGGGGAAGGGGAGAACAGCAGGAAGCCCTATTCTGGTCTCATCACGCCCAACTCAGTGGCTCAGGTCAGACAGAAAGCGTGGAGGTGAAGAGAGGAGCCTGGGAGGCCTATGGACAACTGGGAATATTTATCTCCAGCCAAGCAACGATTGTATATATTTTCGCAAAACCCACAGGGGCTTATACTTCACCTCAGGAAGAATATGCTAAACAATGCCAACGACAAGAATACTTTTTAAGAACGTCATTACATACTGTCAGCCAACGTTGTGTTGTCAAAATGAATGACAATAAAAAAGTTAAAAGAAATGACTGCATTCTTGTTTAATCTTGCACTCACTTGGCGCTAGCAATGACCTCAGCAACTCCTCTCCCTCTTAGAGATGGAACCACTGAATACAGCCTGCAAAGAACGAGAAACACGCACGTGCACAGGAACGCACACACACACACACACACACACACACACACACACACACTAAATGAATACATAATATTGCGGCATACACTATTTGCATCAAATAATTAATTTTGAAACTCCCTCGATACCTCTTATACGCCAAAACATGGTCATTATTCAGGAACACCAGGAATGCTGAGTGTCCATTCTTCATAAAGATTTCTAGACCGTTGTCCTAGGGGGTGAGGATTAGAAACTTTAGCAAAAACACCAGCTCCGTACTTGTCCAAAATAACAAATTATATCTGTGCATTTCATAGATGTATGAATATTGCTCTAAAAACCTCTAGGAGGAAGCGTATGAAGCGAGCCTCCTTTATGTCCTCATAAGACCACCGTCTGCAGGTGGGGTTGGCTGGTAACTGGCCTTTATTCACCATGGTGCTGATAAAGGAGTCCCTCACACTTGGAGACACACAGTGAGACAGAATGGGAGGGAAAGACACACCATTTTTATACATCTATTCCTCACTCGATCAAGCAAGTCTCTGCAGTGCACACATTTGGGAACAACACAAACACCAAACGCATGCTGAACACAGGGGGCATGGCTCCTCCGTTCAGGGCCAGCGCAGCTCTTGGTTCTTCTCCACTGCAGTGGAGGCCTACCTGCTGGGATGGTGATTCCTGCAGCAGACGTCTCCGGACGAGCTCAGCACGAAGCCCTCGCACACATACAGGGTCTCCTTCCCAAACAACAGCACCCCCTCTGTCACACTGAGGCCACTCACCACCAACACGCTCATTTTAGATTTCACCTAGAAAGAAAGGGGCGCACACACGCGCACACACACACACATTACATACAAGCACTACTAGTAAAGAAAATCAGCCCTATTCTCTCTTGGGAGAAAGCAGGCCATTGGCGGTGGGCAACAAAAATCCAGACTTGACTTGATTGATCATTTTAATCACACGCCCTGATCATTATTAAAACGACACAGTTCAACACTTCATTATCAGAATTGATTGATAGCCAGGCCTCTTTCTGAGTGTGGCAGCGGTCCATCCAGACTCGCCTCAGACCGGAGCCACATGCTGCTTTCATATAGGCTGCGCTACCCCAGCTAAAAGCTAACATCACAGTGGTAAAGTGTGTCTAATTCTATTGTCCCCCTTCATTTCACAGCCAGTGTTTGCACCTGGCCTCCTAGCTGTGCTGGCCCCTCTCCAGGCCCTCTGGGATCCCGGGCAACAACAACCATATGGGGCCCCAACGCACCCACAGGCTCCTTACAATTTATACTAATCAAATCAGATCCCCCCCCTCCAGTCACACAGTGTGTGTCCCCTCTCACACACAGTCACCCACCGCACACAGAAGAGAAGGGGTTGGTTATTATTAGGAAAATTAATCACTGCCACAGACACAATAGGAGACCTGCTAAGTGATCAGAGCCTCTTGTCTTAATGAACACACAGACACGCAGTGCAAAGTATAGATAGACGTATACACACGTATTTAGACTTATGTCCAGACAAGGTAACCATCACTGACTAATATCTATTGTATTAGGAGATTAATATTGTTATAAAAACTATTATTATATGTGCCTTTATCATTAATTTCATCTGTCAAAACCCAGAGACAGGCAAGGTTCTTAAGGAAAGACTAAGATTATAGTGCAGGTAATAAGTGGTTAACAGCTTTTCTTCTGCTCCGTTGCTGCCTCTATCTTCCTCCCTCTGTCCAGGACAGATATGGGTTATCAGACTGCGGCTGATTTATCAGAGGGGATGGAGGAGAGGAAAAGAGGAGGAGGAGGAGGAGGGGAGCACTCTTATTGACCGAGAGGCTAATGTCAGGCCATTGATTTCTCCCCACACACATTATCACCGTCATAATCACACTATTGGCGCTGGCAAGCTAATTATGAGTGTGCCGCCCTGTTGTGTGTATGTGTAACCTTGTAGCTGGTGTGTGTGTGTGTGTGTGTGTGTGTGTGTGTGTGTGTATTTAGGGGGGAGACGTTGTGAAAGAACAGGACTTTACTCCGGTGTGGACTAATGAGTGTTCATCTGACAGGAAGCTCAGCAGGAGATGTGCGTCAAACTGTTAGTAGACAGCACACACCCACACCCGTTCTCTCCCAAACACACACACACACACACACACACACACACACACACACACACACACACACACACACACACACACACACACACACACACACACACACACACACACACACACACACACACACATAGATGGCACCTCCTACTGCTTTTATTAATAGCGCTGTCAGAGACATTAAAAGGCGCAGCTGGTGGCCTGAGAAGGGAAAGTCCGCAGCAACAGAACAGTCGACGTGTGTCTGGCCTGCTTTGATGGATGGGAGGTAGACGGGTGGAAGCTTAATGATAACAGCTACAGTAATGAGATAAGAGAATCTGGGATTGTGATTGCTGCAATTAACTACTAGAATCTCATCCATGGAAGGAGGGGACATCAGGGCCGTCATAAATATTGGTCTGATAGCTATGAGTCTGTGAGACACACACACACACACGCACACACACGCACACACACGCACACACACGCACACACACGCACACACTCGTACCTCCTCTCCAGGGTCCAGCTCCTGCAGGATAATGTGTGTGTCGGGGCAAGTTGGTATGTGCGAGCAGGGTTGAGGGCTGGTGCTGGGTTCTGGTGTGGTCTCAACGATAGAGGCCATCTCTTTCAGGACAGGGAAAAAGGTCAGACGCTCACACTCCTGCCCTTCCTCCTCCTCCTCCTCCTCCTCCTCTTCCTCTGTGGCCTCTGTGCCAGCCTCGCACAAGATCCTGAGCTCTGAAAAGCAATGAAGCACATACTGTCTCACACACATTCCCCGACACCGTAGAAATTCTAATGGGATCCGGACACCAAACGATAAGACGCCACTTCTACCTGGGTCTGGCTCTGGTCCACCTCTGCTCTCCTCGAGAACCCTGGTCCTCACGCCCAGACCTAGTGTACCTGGTAGCTAAACAATAATGCAGAGAACATTTTTTTTTTTTTACTCCACAGGTTTCCCGCAGCTATACATGACGATAAGAGATCCGGACCAAGTCAGGCGAAAGAGAGAGGGGGAGAGTTGTCACCCGTTTGGATCGTCTGTGCGCCTTCCTGCGGATGCGGGGTCTCGTGCGGTTGGGCCCCTCGGCCGCGTCCTGCACCCAGCCCCTAGTCAGCACCACTCCGGGGCGCGGCCCGAACACGGCCCTCTCTCTCAGCAGCTCCTCCTCCACGCGGAGCCACTGGTCGCTCACCCGCTCGGCCTCACTCGCACACAGCTTGGAGGGGAGAGGGAGAGAGACGCATCCAGGGTAGAGGGGCAGAAGAATATGGTTGGAATAGAGTCATACTGGGATTTAGATAAACATTTGTTTCGTCCCATTAGTCACGTCAGAAAAGGTCCTCCAAACCTGTGAGTGATTCGTCCTCATACTCTCAAATATCTCCCGCCCCCTCTGCCTATGGGCCTCCATGCAGGACAGGAACTTCTGAACAGACCACCGGAGAGAAAGAATAAAAAGAGCTCATCTGCTGAACAATCAAACTCCTCTGCACACCTCCCTATCAGAGGACAACAGAAGACCCCTCTCCCCCCTAACACCATGGACACACACAGCACGTTCATAACACCATTGCTTGTTTCCTCATGCAATTACAGCGCATTGGTACAATTACATCTCCTCTAAATCTCATTCACTGGGCAAAATAAGCTAGTGGCTACAGTTGCACAATAACCCTGTCTGGAAACGCTATCGTTTGTGGGTGTGATCTAATTAACATAAACATTAATATCGCAGTGGTGCGCCACAGTTAAGGGGGCACGGATGGCGTGTCCGCCGCCGTGCAGGTTCATCCGGTAGATATATCGCCTGGGCTGGCTTTGCGCGGCAGGATGCCGGGGAGCGGTGGACACACAGGGCTCGTACGTTTGAGTGTTTACCGGTTCATTAGGCCCATCATCACAGCAGAGGCCTCGCGGAGAGCGTCGTGAAACAACATGGGTCCGTCCTAACGAAAGACCCGGGAAACACCGCTCACGGCGTCACGGAAACCGTTAAAGGCTGAACAAACAGCCAGGGCCCTTTATCTGAATAGACTAGCTAGGGTTTCAGAGGGGTTATCATCCTAAAAAAATACTATTACCAGCTCTTTTCATTAAAACACTAGGTGTCCACCTTAGTTTGATAATTTAGCTGAATGTAACGTTCATTATTCTTCAAACAGGGCTTTAAAAGTTGATTGATTGAAAGAGGACAACACTGGGACTATACTTACGTACTAGTAAACTTTTTACTTACCAAAATATATTTTCAACTTTCAAAATTTGCCAGCAAACTTTGACAAGATCTTTTGAGAGTGACAGCTGTTTCTAAGAAAGACTGGCTAATTGACCCACTGACTGACTGCCTATACAAATGAGAGTGGAAAGCCGCAGCAAACAAATACAATACACAGAAATAATTTGAATGAATATTATAGAAATATTACAGAGAAAGGGGGAAAAAAAAGTTTATGAACTAAAGGCCTGTGTTTGACCGATAAACAGTGAGTCGGCGTAGTCTGCTAATTTCATTCTTTCATTTAGACAAACATAAGTAATATATAGCATTAATTACCCTATTTAGCAGATAGGAACCTCATTGGCTTTTTAAACGCTGCATTAAATACATAACTCATCTTTTCCCTCTGCAATTAACATCAGAACATCACACTCATTTCCATTTTAATGACTTCCCAACAATACGCCACCTTTGATGATAAGGCACAATAATGTCAACTTCATTCTGAGCTGCCAGTGAATGTGTAATGAACTTAACGTGATCATTAGTGCTGTTAATTATCTTTCTAATATGAGGACACAGATATGATTATGGGAACGCTGCAGTCGGTGATGAAATAAATGCCTGGGAGCTTTGCACTGCTGCGTGTCAAGAGGCCGGAGCATGTCTCACTGTCTAGTTCTATTCTCCACTTTAAAAGCGTGGAGGCATTCAATCAAAAAAATGACGCACAGAAAAGAAAAGAGTATCACTGCGTCTATACAGACGTCAAAAGACCTATGACTTTCTACGCGGATCTCATGTGACTTGTGTTATAGATCCCTGTAAATAAGCAAAGACAAGCCATTTTGTTTTGGGGGGGTGGGGGTTGGCTCCTGGCTCCTCTGGAACGAGCAGACAGACAGGAGGAAAGAGGAGGTCAAGGGTGCCACGTTTTTATTGATCAAGAAACCGTTCTGTCTTGCACTGCACTAGCTCTAAGTGCATTCGCCTAGTCCTAGTGAACCAAAGTTTCCTCTCTCGACTCTGCCTCTCCAAGGGAAAACAATTCATCATCCCCATTGAAAGCCTGTCACAGACTGATATGATAAAGAACAACATCAAATGAATAATGTTTTCATCAGATTGATACCTCCATAATTGCCACCCCTGCTTCTGTGCGCAGGAGACCCACACAGAAACAAACACAAACACACACAGGCGCTTTGTGGGGGCGCGACAGACACACAGACGCGGTAATTTCATGCCTGTGCGCCTGAGTAATACGTCCCCGCTCGCTGCTCCAGATGGCGCGACGTCTTAAGCGGCGTGGGGGAACTAATGATGTGGGCCGCGTGTTTCGGGGGGAAAAACAACAATAAGCGCGTCTTTAACCTTCAGCGGCAAACAGGGTGTTGTAGCGAGTGTTCCCCTGGATACCCAGCAGATATCAATTACTGGGCCCACTCGGGGGGAATCAGCCGGGATAATCCAAATCCATTTAAAGGAAAGAATCAAACAGTGCCACGGGGCGGGACGGCCCACAGCACACACACACACTACAGTGACATTGAGAAGAGAGGAACTCTGGAATGTGGGAGAGACGACAGGGATTGAGGGGCACCTGGGTGTCATAGAGGTCTAAGAGACGCGACCCTGCTCGCCAGGGTACAGGACAGATACACAGAAACACAGCAACAATGTATACCGTTTATGGCTGTGTTGTTTGGAGTATTGGTGGTGTATGTGTGTGTGTGTGGTTTTGTGCGTTACCTCCATTGATGCGGTCTCTCTCCCCAGTCGTCTCTGAGCAAAGCGGACAGCTGTGCTAATCAGACCAGGCTTCTTCTGGTGACTGCTGGCCAGCTTCCTCCTCTCGGTTTCTGCAGAAACAGTGCACACAGAAGTTTGCTTGATTTTTGACACTTGTTGTGACATTGACGTTGCCTTCTTTTGAAAAGTGGCGTCAAATGTGGTACAAGCTAGGAAACAAGCCATTTTAGAGACGTTGCTGTTAACTAACAAAAACAAAATGGTGTCTCAAAAGTTAGAAGAAAATAGCTAATGTCATAATTGTAACCCGTCTGCAGATGACCTGTGAACGACTGCCAGGCCTTGTGGGCTGTCTCCTCCCACAGGGGGCTGATGTCGCTCATGCTCACTGGCCCTGCATGTCCGGTCTGCTTGGCGGATAGCTCGATCTTGTAGGTGTCCTCCAGAGTGTGTCGTCTCTCGGCCATTATCTTACACCAGCAGGCCTCCACCAGCGTCATCAACTCTCTCTCCACTGCTGCTCCACGGACACACACAAAACACACCGCGGTCAGCTAGGTTCTTCTTTGTTAAGACTGCACAGGCACTAAGTGACGACATAGAGTACGACACAGACACACAGGCCGGTACCTGTGGTTGATCCAGTTCCGTGGCTCAGGGAGGGAGAGTGGGCACGACTGGTCTTCCGAGGCAGCAAGTGAGACAGGAGCCTCCTCCTGCTGCTGCTGCTCTGCTCGGCCTGCATCTCACACCCAAACCCTTCAGGATAGCTGCAAACACACCAGTACATGGACAAGAATCAGTGTGTGTATGTGTACGTGTCTGTTTACGATGGCGTAATCGTATTTGTTTTAATGCATATGTGAGTGTGATTCCCCTTACCTGCCAGATCGGATTAACAGTAAACAGTGCAAGAAGCAAGTCACGAAAGTTATATTGGCGTTGTAGGTTGCCATGACTATGTCCCAGCGCTCTACCAAAACCCGGAGAGATCTAGTGACCACTTCCTGTTCTGCTGGCAAGTTTCGAGGGCGGGACAGGAAGTAGAGCAGGGATTTGTTGGTGCAGGTGTAGATGGCTGTCACAGTAGTCTCTCTCTGTGACTGGCCCCTCTCCATTGCCTAAGAGGACCAAGAATTAAAATAATAGAAAATAAAAGCAGCTTTGTTTTCTGCATGTGCGCGTTATTGTTTGTTCATGTCTGTCCGTTTCTCACCGCCGCTATCTGGTCAGCTAGGAAATTGAGAAGGGTCTCTGGCTCCACCAAGAACATGCCAGTGTAAAGTTTGTGCAGTAACGTCTTACTGAAGAACGCAGAGTTCTCCATCAGAGTAGACATCTGTCCGTCAGGCTTCTGGGTCTTTGAGTCTTAGAATGGTGGCAAAGGAGAGGAAAAACAGAGAGACGGTATGCAGAGGAACCTTCAGTGTGACTCAACTGTTACAGGAGAGCGTAGCGTGGGCATTGACTTTTACCTTGAGCGTTGAGGTGCGTGTTGCTGCCCTCTTGGCTGCTGGTCATGTGGACGATGTCCATGAGGAACTCCAGCAGCTCGGTCTGGAAGTTCTGCCGCTGCTCCAGAGATGACGTCTCTGGGGAATACTGGAATGACATAGGGTGGCTTGGTCAGCTGTAATATGTGGGTAAGCGTGTGCAAGTCTCAGCTCCTGACCTGGCTCTCTGGGGATCTATCTGTCTAAGCCCTGTAACTGAGAGCAGAGAGCACGGAGGCCGGTGCGGCCTCTTCTTCTGCCTGGCGGTGAATAGTTCTACGTCATTGGCTCTCTGCCTAATAACTGAGCAAAGAGTGGCACCTTCTGGAGAGAAAAGAGAATTGTGCAAGCGGTTTATAGAACAAAAAACACCATTCAAACATGGATCGCTTGATAATAGATATTATTTCATATAATATAAATGTAATGTTTAAAACATTTCGGGATCTTCAACCTGCACTGAAAAAGTTATAAAAACAAAAGGTATAGAGTTAAAATGCATTATTTTGCCCAAAGACACGTGTTTGGTGTACGAGTGTGTTTGTGTGTTCACCTCTAGCAGCAGGAGGAAAGGGTGGGTGTTCTCTCTGGCAGGGACGTTGAGAAGGCTGTCCATCAACAGAATACGGATGAAGTCACACACTTGCTTCCTAGCTGGATGACACCTGAGTGACAGCTCATTGTCCACTGCCCCGACCCCAACCTCATCCTCGCCAACTTCGACCCCTTTCTGAGGAGACAGAAAACAGTGGATGGTTTGGACAGCTCTTACAATATTGTCTCAAATATCATTGTCACGTAATAACACACTGTGGGTCACACACTCTCACACACACACACACACACACACACACACACACACACACACACACACACACCTCAAGGCAGTCCTGGGGATATACAACACTGGCGAGTGTGGTCAGGAACTCGGGTGAAACCCAGAGTGGGTCTCGAGCTTGAAGACTGTGAAGGAGGCACAGGAACTGCATCACACTCCCCGGGAACTGCAACTCCCAAGATGCATCAGCACCCGACAACCGCTTCGCAGAAGGGTTATACTGATAAAAAAAGCGTTAGTGTTAAATAATTACAAAAGACAATCTAATGTTCAACCAGAAAACTCTTTAAAAAATTCCATTACAAATCAAACTGAAGAGTTTGAGCATCTAACCTGAGTGATAATGCCTTTCACCAGTTCCAACAGAATGGCAGCAGCCTCTGGGCAGAGCTGCAGAGAAAGAGCCTCTCCTCTGCCATCTATCAAACCCTGGAAGACTTCATCCAGGCTCCCCTAAATATGGAACAAAAGTAAAGAAATACAACGGCAACCGTGATCCACATATAATATTCATATTTACTCAACAATTAAGGAATACTAAATAGAGGGATAGTTCGCCCAAGTGCTCACCTGTGCCTCTGGTGCGTGAGGGCCCTTCTTCCCCAGCATCAGAGCAGCCAGCGCTCCGTACACCTGGGGAAGGTGAGCCCGTTCGGCCAGCAGCCTCTCCAGCACGTCAAAGCCTGGGTATGCCACGCTCAAACACTCATAGGACCATGTGTGGGCCTGGAGGTTGTCTGTCCGGGAGCCCGCAGAAACTTCAATGGCACAGTCGATCATTATTGATCATTGTCTGAAATACCTTTCCACTCTCTAGACATGCGTACCCATAAGGACAAGAGGCTCCTCAACGCCCTCCACCAGGATCCCTGGGGACACGCCCTCTCGGAACCGGTTCTGCCGTTTGTGATTGGCCAGGAGGTGAGTGAGGAGGAGGAGTCCCAGAGACATAGTGGACGGGTGCAGGTGAGGCTGGAGGAAAAGAAGGAACCAATCGCTGCCCAGAGTCTTGAAGAACATTTTCTGCTGGCTAGAGGGACAACAACGGCCGTACAACACCACACAATGAAAACAGCTACAACAACAACAAAAATCATTAAAACCCCTAAAATACGAATCAATATAGTATACACCCCGAGTGTCCCCGATGAGGTTTCACCAGCCAATGTTAAGGGTCCCATGCATAAGATCACCCACTCTGCAGTCAGCGGTCTTCTTTGGGTGAGGAGCTCCCAGACAGAGAACAGCATCTGGTTCCTGATCCACAGCAGACCGGCAGAACCAGGGGTCTCAGCTGGAGGACACAACAGAAACCGGAGGTCTAGGTCACCACGCACTCGACGTGACAACAGACGATGCAGGGGCCACAGTAGTCAACGGAGGTGGCTTTTACCTGGCAAGTCTTCTTGGGCAGAGCTGTCGGAGACTGCGGAGCTTTCCGCAGCGCTGGTGGGAGGCAGAGTGTACACTAGGAAAAGCCCAACCCTGAACAAAGCGAATGGGATAATGGTTTTGAAATCCAAAAACATAAACAGTAAACGTTACTTTTCATATGATGATGATGATGATGATGATGATGATAATGTTTACCTTCGTACGTCCATGGCAGTGAAATGTCCCCTCAGCAGGTGTTTGATGAGACATGTGATGACTTTGACCTTTGAGCGGGACACAGTGGGGTCGGCTAGCAGAAACAGCAGCTTGGGTAGCAGACCCAGACTGTGTAGGACCTGGGTGTTCCCTCCTTCCCCCTCTCTGAGCATAAGGGAGGAGCAGGGAGGGAGAGACAGAGACACACACAGCCACACAGAGTCTAGAGGTTACTAAAGCAGCATACAGCCATGCCTTCTTTACAAAATAATGTCTGATTCTACACTTTCATGAGGTTGTTTTCGGCCAGGTAGCCAGGTAAAACTGATCAAATCAAAACTGACATACTGCAAGCAAACCATATTACCATGATAACATTAACATTATGTATTGATGGTGTCATAATATTATTACCTTGATGATTTAAGGATGTCGGCCAAGTGATTCAGAACCGACAAGTCCAGATGGTTGGAGGCATTCTGCCACACCTGGAAACGATGAGGTAAAGTAAGACTACAACAACACACGTAGACAACACATACTGAAACATCAGCGACCAGAAGACTGGCTCACTGAGAATCAACTACATTACTCATACGCATATTGTTTCCACAGTAGCCTTTCACATAAGCACCCGTTTTGTAAGGGTATGTTGGCTGGGTGAGAAGACAGAGTAAATGATAAGTCTCCTTCCTCTATAGACCTCACCTCCAGATCGCAGAGCAAGGCCTGGATGGCTTTGGTGTTGTGCTGTAGGCGAGCGGGTCCGGAGCCCAGGTCCACCGAGCCGGACAGGGACAGAACAAGCTGGAAGGTCCTGCTGCTGATCAGACCACTCTTCATCTTCAACAGGAACGCCAGCAGCTTCCGAGGGAAGACAGGTCTTAAATACTTGTCTCACCGCTAGCGCAAGGTCTTTCCAGCATGAAGGGGTCAGTGTCTGCATGTGATCCAGCCGCCATGTCTGCACCAACCTTGTATCCATTGATACGAGTCATCTCTTGCACAACGGCGGGACTCGTCTCGAGCACAGAGAGAAGAACCTTCACTGCCGCGTAAAGTGAGGCGTCGTCGGGCGCCATGGCAACCAGACTCAGTAACACCGCGGGACCGCCAATGTACAGGAAGCCATTAGCGGCACTCCTAGGAGTGAAGGTGCGCACACCTGCAGGCACAGTTTTCACTCGACCTCTTCATACCACAACACTGGGACATTTATGCAGAGTTTAATTGAACGTAAGGTTTACCAAAATGGCCAACCAGGGCAGCTCCAATTGTGCGGGCGGTTCCACTCAGATGTTGGCCGATGTTCTGAGCCAGGAAAACAGGCGTGGAGTTGTCTCGAGACGTGATCCCTAACTACAACAACACACAATTAAACTACAGTAACTGAAACACAAAACCATCCCATATGGCTACCCCTCACCCCAATATAACAAACTCCTTTAACAACAGTTTAAAGAGCATGCTTGAAATTCCAATATCAGTGAGGCTGAACAAGGTTAGCCATGAACTCTTCCTACCTCTTTGGCGATAAGCCGACAGTCTACCTCGTTGTAATCTTCTCTGATCTCTGCTACAGTGGTGATTTTGGCGATGGCTGGGTTGATCCCAAACGAGATCCTCTCTTCGGCAACCAGTCTGAGAGGCTCTCCATCTGCACCTACGAAGAATAAATACAACTCAGTTTTCATAACTGCACACTGTTATTAATCTGAGGCTTTCAATAGCATTCAACAAACCGGAAATGTGCGATTTAAATGTACGACCACATTGACCGGACTCTTGGTGGGAAAGGCTGCCCACCTGCACTGCGCAGAGCCAGGTAGTTGCCCAGGTAGGCAGTTCCCTGAATGTACATGGCCCCCACCGCCTCGGGGCTCAGAACCTCCTCCCACAGGTAGGTGGGACCCACTCTCCAGACCAACGCCGCATGCTCCTTCCACAGCGACGGCGTGCCGATCAGGGCGCACACATCGATCACTGCCGTGGGGTCCATTGAGACATACTGGCCAGGAAAGGGCTGGACGTAGCGCATCTGACAGGAAACAAAAGAGACGTTAAAAGCTATAGCTAATAGGTAGCTAAAAGTGCTTGAATTGATTAAATGAAGCCAACCCGACACAGACACGGGCATTGTCTTCACCCCACAAACACACCCCACCCCCCCACCCCCCCCACCCCCCCCCACGTCCGTTACCTTGGCTGCTCCAACCAGCTTGTTGTTAAGGTAGGCCGACACACGGCAGCTCTTCTTCACCTCCTTGGCCATGACCACAGCCAGGTGGTGCCACTGGCCCGGGACCAGGTGGCTGGAGCACTTGAACCTCAGAATGGCTGGCAGGGGGCTGGGGGTACACACCTCCGGCTCCATCACGTCTAAGGGGCGGGCAGAACAACAGTTAACGCAATCCAGCAGACAACTGATTACAGACCAGTCTGGACATGTTGGCTGATACATTAAAAAAAATTGTTGAGAGGGATAGTGATAAGAAATAATACAAGTACATAATATATATATATTATAAAAAAATATGGAAAGTCTTTATCCTCTTAAATTCATTTTGTCAGTTATGAATTAACCATTAGTTCCTAAAGGCATTAACTCAATGATAATATTTCACCCAAGAATGTGAAGGCCTCCTCTTCAGTGGAGATGACCAGACATCCATCACTGGAGGAGAAGGTGACTGACAGACAGACGTACTGCTGCTCGGCCCGGGACATGTGGCGGACCACGGACAGCAGGCGAAGGGGGTGGGTGTCACAGGCCGAACTGAACCGGCTGATTTGGAACCAGCAGGAGAAGGACAGTCCGGCGGTCGGGGGGAACCCACGGCAGTCTGCAGAGAGAGGGAAGAGAGAGGGAGGGAAGGAATATTAGGCATGTTCATTGAAGTGGCGTTCGTTGAATCACTGCACGTGGGAAATGCATGCTGGTACCAACAGCTGAAAGATTATGGACAACTCCTCAATGAGTCTCACCTCCTCCAACGCCTCCAGTGGGGATGGAATCAGAATTCACTCCTTTCACAGTGGCCAGGGAGGGCAGGAAGAGACAGCTACACACACACACACACACACACACACACACACACACACAAACACACACACACACACACACACACATTTAATATAGCACCAGAATCTGCAAATAACCTCAATCATTACCAATTCCCAGCCGTAGACTCACCCATATCCACTCTCGCTCATGTCAAACTCGACAAAGGCTGGGGAGGAAGAGACGCGATGCGGTCTGAAGCTGCGCGGGGCGGTCATGGAGACCAGGCTGATGATCTGGTGGAGGGGTAACGGGGAACCCATGGGAGACCCGTTGGGGACGGAGGTATTTAACAGGCTGAAGGAGCGCTGGATCATGGGGGGCCGTTTTGACTCGGCCTCTTTGGGAGGACCTCCATTCACTGAACTGTGGCCTGAGGGATAGAATGTTAGTGTCTTTTTTTTTTTATTCCCAGAAGGTAAAACATGGTAAGAGCGCAGAATAAGCCCTATTATGTTTTCCTACCATTGGTAAGGGGAGGTAGAGTTTCTGAAGATTTGAAAGAGGACCTTTTTCCAGGGGTACACATGAGAGGGTCTGATAGACGCAGGTACCTCCTATTAGAAAGCAGAATATTGAATTAGCACAGTGTAACAGTAGATCTGTGGCAGGAGAAACAGTAGCAGAGGTGAAAGGAAATGTTAACAGCTTTTAAGAAGTGTTTCATTTCTAAACTGTAAAACACCAGCCAGACTTTCACCTTATCAAAAAAATTTGAATTTGAATTGCAAAAATTTGGATAAAGCATCATCTGAACTCCTGTGACCACCTTGTTTGTGCGGGCTGACCTGAGTTCTAAGTGTGTGATGGCCTGGGAGGAGAGTTTCTCCAGGATGCGGGTGACAGGCAGATGCAGGGGGTGGTTGGTGCCAAGCAGAATGCTCCCACAGTGGGTCAGCAGGGTGGACACCAGGCCCCCCTCACACATGATCTGGCGGTTCCTCTCCGACTTCACCAAGGCCTGGATGTGGTTGGCCACGGAAAACTGAACTTCCAGAGACAACTGGGACATGAAAAAGAAAGAGAGCGCTGGTGACAAACCTTGATTTTTTAAGAACAAAACAGACAAAATACCATTCCCCTTTGTTGACGAAGAGCAGAATACGGCGAGCGACGCTCTACCTGTGGGTCCTCAGCGGCGAACACGGAGGGCAGGAGCGTCATCATGACTCGGATGGCACCAGGATGTAGGATCGTGTGATCGCAGGTGAACCTAAAACCAGCACACCAGCAGCCACGTTATCATAAATGGATACCAGAAACACACAGTGTTTTCCACAAACTGTACTGCTGTAAGACTGTAGGCCAGAACCCACCTATAGTGGCTCTCAGAGCAGACTGTGGAGACGCTGTGTGCCGCGCTCCTGTTGCGTCCTGCTGGATCCTCCTCCGAAGACAGAGGCTCTGCTCCTAACTGGACTTCACCGCCACCTCCCTGCACTTCCCCCTCTAGGGCTAGCTCCGGAGGACAGTAGGTGCCGGTAGCAAACTGGTCGAGGTACGAGAGCAGCTGGACGCATGTCTGCAGAGCCAGGGGCAGGGGGGGCTCGGAGGCAGCAGAGAGGGAGGAGGAGGAGCTGGCCTCCGCGAGCGCCACAAACTGGTGGAAGCTCTTGCCCTGGAAGCGCTTCTCCTCCTTACTCAGGGGGCCCTCGGCCCAGGGCTCCCCCAGCCCCTGGCCCTCCGGCTGGAAGCAGCCGAGCTGCAGCAGGGCATCGGCCAGCCTCTCATAGTAGCCCTCTGTCTGGAAGCTGTGAGAGTTGACCGGGTGAAGGTGCACAGCCAGAGCTAGAGTGTGGAGGGCGAGGAGAAGCAGATCCAGCACCCCCTGACGCCCCAGGGCCCCCCACACTGGTCCTTGGGGAGGGTGGGCCAGGGCCCCCTCCATGTCCACCACCAGAGAGAGCAGGCCAGTGAAGCCACCTGCCCGTCTGAAGGCCTCACAGCTGTTGGGGTTCTCCAGCACCTTTAGCACCGACTGGGAGATAGGACACACAAAGCTTTACATAATTCCCTTTTCTGTAGAAATGCTAATCAATAGTATGGGCTGGAAGAAAATTCACAGAACTTACGCTTATATTTTCCAGACAATTTTTACCTTCTAAATAGTTCTTTTCAGTTGATTAAAACATCTTAACATGATGATGCCATGAAAAATGGACAAACCCCAAATCTGTAGGTATACCATAAATCACTTCTGGTAACCGGTTTTGAGAGCTAACGCAAAAATCGAATTATCTTTATCCAATTAGGAGAGCTAGTACATCAGGTAGCTAATGTGTGTCGCAGAACGCAATGGGAAATCGGATTAGCTGAAACTGGAGTAATCACAATGGCTTTCAACACCAGACAGCCCGGGTTCCACCCAATTTGATTGCCACCTGCTTTAACCCGGTTAACACGTACACACACAAACACAAGTAAACGCACACACCAGACACTTGCCCGTGTGCACATATACCATAAACATACGTTGATACCGACACACACTTCAGTGATTGTAAGCTAGTACTCCTTTGTGCGCAATCTATAAACCCAGACACGTACAGTGGGTCTGTAACTCTGTTTGGTTCTAATCAAATCTTTGTCCCATTCACTGATCTGATAGAGGTGGCTCTTTCTACGGAGAGCCATGACACAAGGCTGCAGGTCTAATCCAATAGACCAGAGTTAACAGTTTGCGCTGTATTAGCAAATCAATCTGCATTTGCCCATAATGCAATCGGGGTCCCCAATGTGATGATAATAAATTCACAGGCTCATTATGTTTTAACCATGTTACAATTTGGCGTGATAAGACGTGCGCTGTGAAAACAACAATTGAAAATGTCTTTTCCCACGTGTTTGAGAAGAGTGCGGTTGACAAATCCATACTCATGTGTGTGTGTGTGTGTGTAGCGGGTTACCTGCAGCAGGTCATGCTTGAGGCCCAGCTCCAGTTGGGTAGAGGAGCAGAGGGCTCCTACGGCCGTGCTCATGAACTCCTCAGGGTTGACCTCGGACAGCTGCTCCAGGATGCCGAGGGTGGGGCCGCGGTACTGCTCCTCGTCCAGGAAGATCTTGATGTAAGGGACCATGCCCAGGTCCCTCACAAACACTGGGGAAATGAGACAATGCCTTGATGGGACCTCTTGAGAGTGTCACACTGGGGGGTCAACTGTTTTACCAATATATTATTATTTCATTACTTTTTAATCTTAGCTTTGTTTTGTTTTCATTCTATGTCATCTAAAGTGCATTGAGCAGCACTTGTTGTTTGAAATGTGCTATACAAATAAAGATTATTGTTATCATAAGGGTCAAAGGAGTGTGTGTGTGTGTGTGTGTGTCCTGTACCTGTGTTCCTGATGGAACGGAGGGTCAAGCCAGACACTACTTGGAGCATACATCTGGTCAAAGCTCTCTCACTGTTCTCCACCCCAGGCTGCTCCTGGAGGCCTGTGATCATCAAGCAGGGAAACCATGCTCCATCAGCCCTTAAAAGCTCAGCTTACACATTCATCATCATCATCATAACATTAAAACAGCTCCAACTTTTCTGTTCCAGTGTAACAGGTTACCTGTGTCTGTGGCAGGCGCAATGCCAGTTTTCCTGAGGATCTTGGCTCTCTTGCGGAGCTCTGAAAGTATCAGTTCCAGCAGGCCCCCATCACTCAGCACGTCAGCGAGCAGACCACTACGCAGTGTCAGTCTGAGGAAAGAGACAAGAAAGTACCAATGAAGGGCTTCTAACGGAAGCAAGCCAACAAGGTTCTCAGTCGCAGAACATTGACACCGGAAGCCAGGGATGGATCCTCACCTGTGGAAGCAGCTGAAAGCAGCCAGTCCAAACTCTGCTCCTGCCACCTCCCCTGTCAGTGTCCCAACCCATGCCTGCTTCAACACTACCTGCACAGCACGCAGGGTCTCGTGGGGGATGTAGTTTAACTGGAACACTACCTGTGGGAAACCAAGCGAAAATCCTATTATCTTTTTGAAGAATTGACACCTACTGAGTTTGTTTCTTCACCTACGCGCGGTGGAAAACACACCATCTCAAGAAGGGAAAAGAAGAGGCCGTGCACAGGGGCTGGCTTGCGCCACACACACGGGGCGAGCTGAGCCAGCGACTGAACGGACCACTCCAGGAGGAAGAAATTGGCCTGGTCCCATTCCCACACCATCCGCATGGTCTGCAAGACCTGGCAACACAGCAGGGAGTCCTCCGAGCGCAGGAAGCAGTTCTGGAGGAGCTGGAAGGCCGACAGGTTCTTCACAGACCTGCCTAAGGACAAACAAATCATACAGGGCAGGGTAGAGGATGAGCAAGGAAAAAGAAGTGGTCGCAACAAATATTACTGATCAGATTATTTAACAGTGATTGTTAAAATCTTGATATAGAAGATAGATATGTGGTATTATTCAGCTGCACTTAAGAGGGCTGAGCTCCTATACAGGCCGCTTTCTTTGTTAGCAAAAGGTATGATTTTTATTTTTTGAACAACCTGCTCTGTGGTATCGTGTCAGCTTCACTGTTCAAGGAAGTTACTTTCCATGAGCACATCAACTGGGATACTGACAACAACATTGTCTGATTTCATTGTTTGCTTACAGTGAAGTTAAGCTTAAATTACACTCCCAACAGCACATTAATTACTTTTAAAACAAACTAATTATTAGAGTAGTTGATCTGGGCGAGTTGTTTTAAGAACCATTCATTGCATTTTCTTTTTGCAAGGTCAGAATGTCAATTTCATCTAAGTATAAAATCCTGGAAGATCAAATCAACAACAACCTTGACCGAGTCAATTGAGTTACACATGCATTGATAGATATATAACAAACAATCTAACACATACTAAGACAGTAGAAAAAACATCATAATTTGCACTGATACATTTTTGTACCCACACTGTCAAAACAACCAGAGAAAGAGTTTGATTTGTGAGCCAAAATGCTCTGGTGTTGGTGGCAAATAAATATATAAGTGGGTGATAATGTGATTCATTTTCACACTTAATCAAAATCACATCAGCGCCAAATAAGATCAACCTAAAACAGACCCTGGCCTCTCTGCTGGCAAGAGAACTGCTCCTCCTGGTGATAGATGGGTGCAGAGGGTGTGTGTGTGTGTGTGTGTGTGTGCACGCGCACACATTCATGTGTATTATAGATGGGTGACTCCTGGTTGCTATAGAGTTAAATCAAGGACTATCTGGGTGCGTGTGTGTGTGCGTGTGTGCATGATAGATGGCCGGTTGCTGTAGGCTGATGGTGAATGAACGCGTGGCGTCCTAACACGGTTAGGAGCGCAGCCTCCACTTCATCATCCCAGACATAATCACCTCAGGTCCCTGTTAACCTGAGAGGGTGGTGGAGACGGGGGAGGCTGGTAGTGGAGAGGGTGGATGGGCCAGGGGAGAATTAGAGGGGTGAGGTGTCGGGGTAGTCGATTTTAGGGGATTAGAGGGCATAAGTGCAAACAGGGGATTGCAGAAGATGTGATACCAAGGGGAGTTTCCCTTCCAAACCCTCTTCAACATCGAAATAGAAGCGTGAAATTCTGAATATATTCGTAATATAGAATAGAGATAGAAGTAGGGTTTAGGTTTATTCAGGGCCAGCCAGACCAGTTTGTTCCAGGGAGTACCTACCTTTGGTGAGCACAGGATCAAACTTGAACCCTGGAGGCTGGGGGTTGCTGACGCACAGAGCCACCTTCAGCTCAGTCTTCCCTAACAGGGTGAGAGACGCCACCAGGGCCAGCAGGTCCTTCACAGGCTGGAACTGCTCCTCACTTCCTCCCTGCTCACAGCTTGGAGAGAGAGAGAGAGGTAGAGTAGGATGAGGACAAGAGAGAGAGAGAGTGTTCGGAGATAAATAGAGTGGTAAAGGGAAATCGAATGCTTTGAGGAAATCGGTAATAGAGGGGAATGTTTGGTGTCATTTATTTGTAAAGCAGTAGTAATGAAATAAGCTCACGCCAAAGAAAGCCTTATTCATAGAAATCACACATACCCGTCTGTTCAGTAATCTTAACAACATTGTGAAGCTATTTTCTCCATGTCTTTTTTCCCAGGCTTCTTTTTTCCCACCATTTCAAACGAGTGAAACCAACGACCCACTTTTTCTCCATCTTCCGACCCTTTTTCATTTTCTCAAATTCCTCCACCCCTCCCGGTCACTCACCGTTTCAGAATGGCCTCCAGGGCGGTGTAACCGTTATTGCTGTCGAACTCAGTGAACAGGGCCGGGTTGAGGGGGTAGGAGTCCGGGATAAAGCTGAACACGGCAACGGCCACCTCAGCCAGCACGGTGCCTGGGAGGTCCCCGCTAATGCGCAGAAGATTCTGGATGCATATTCGCACACAGTTTTTAGCTGAGGAGAAATGGCAGTCAGAAACTGTCGTTCATGAACAACAAATTTGCATCAATACTGATTAGAATGTTGAAATAAGCTTCCGATTTGAGCTTATTAAAATGATCTATCTATCTTCCAATCTGAGTGCTTTAAATAAATTGCAGAGTTGCTCTGTCCATCTTTCAGTCACATGCCAACATTCCCTCCTCGTTTTCCAAAAACAACCCAGAACAGAATGCCTCATGTTCTTTGACCAGGGACAGTTAAGTGGAAAATTGGCTAGCATTGGACATGGACATCATGTGAGAGGGAGACGTGAGACCCTGAGACTAGACATTTATCAGGTGCTCTGGTGATGACTGGATTCAACCACCATATAATAAACATCCAACCCTCACACCCGGGTTTTTCTACCTGAAAAAGAATCCTTTCAGCTATAATTCCCTCAATGTGCCCTTTGTCTATTTTTGGAAATACTGTGCTTATCTCCTTGCAATTCTGGTAAATAGGGACGTGCCAAACTGCTGTAAAAGGGTTCCTTAATTCGGCGTGCTTGCGAACGGACAGGCCTTTGTGCTACCCTTTCATGAGCATGTGAGAAAGGGTGTGTGTGTGTGTGTGTGTGTGTGTGGGAGTGGTTGGGGGAGGGGGAATACATTTCATAAGGTCTGAGGAAAGAGGCCTCGGTGGAATGAAAAATGAACAGCTGCTCTGGTCTAACGGTTAACGCTGGGCGGGAACCAGAGCCAGTACACGCACACAGCCCTCATACCCATCTCACCTTGCAGGTTGGGAACGGTGTTGTGCGTCTTTGCGGCCGAGATGGCTCTAAGGACGCGCGAGGCCTGCCGCCTCCAGAACGCGCTGGTCTGGTCCCACAGCAAGGTGAGGGCGATGACCAGACACTGCAGCTCCTGGGTCTCCACCATCTCCTCCACCCTGACTGGCTGCTTACACAGCTGCAACAGGACCTGGGAAGGAGGGGAGAGGGGGACGGGCAAAGGGAGAGGATAGCAAACATTAAAAGCATTAAGAGTTGAGGATGGTAAGGTAAATAACAGAGGTTAACCAAAATGCGTAATACGTAATGACTCGGAAGCATTCTGCCAGTGAAAAGAACCTGTCAGCATCACGTTCAGTGAATCAGCAGTTCACGTGTGATTGAGGAGGTTACCTGGACGAGAAGGTCCTGGAAGGTTTCCTCCCTGGCCGAGCTCTCCTCCCTGGCCGGCAGGGCCACCAGCAGGTAAAGACACTTGACCAGAGCCGCGGGAAGACCTGGCTTCACCCTGGATAAGACCTCCTACAGACAACACACACATATACACCCAACCCCTGAACTCTACTACACACAATACCTGAACTCTACTACCCACAATATCTGAAATCTACTTCTAAGCACATAAGAGTCCAAGATGTTGCCACCAAAATACAGGACAAGCCCGCTTAGTTTTTGCTCCAAATGCAAAGTGATGAGTTAATTTAGTGTGCACAATATTAGAACACCCTGCAGAGATTTAGGGGGAAACCCTGCAGTCATGGACGCAGGTTTACAGAGGTGGGGGTGACTTCTGAAAGCTTGTCTAGGGCCAATAATAGAGTTTGTACGTGTTTTTTGTTGCCTCAGCACCATATTTTGTTTGTTAATGCAGTATAAGTCATGTGTCACTCACTGAGTCCTGAGCAGTGAGGAGTGATAGGGCCTTCAGCAAGAGCCATCCCGTGCGGTCTGTCTCCGTAGAGTCTGGGGCCGAAGTAGGTTTGTGGAAGAACTGCTCAACCTCAAACCGAGCGTCCTCTGGAAAAACACACACACACACACACACACACACACACACACACACACACACACACACACACACACACACACACAGGGTAGAACCATGGTTGGAAAGGTTTTGTATAAGTTTGGTGACGAGCTTAAATTAAATCAATAGATTCTCGACATTGCACTAGACAAAGGTAAAAGGTGATGTAACTACCATTTAGAAACAATACTGCTTTTGTGCCCTAACCCAGACATTCTAGAATTGAAACGGGGTGCTATTGAAGTGCAACACTAAAATTAGCAACAAAAGCCTTCTGTCAATATCTCCTCTTCCTCAACCTTGAGATGTTACACTAACAACATGCGAAGCACTTTATTCCTATTTTACATTATTTTAGTGACCTTTTTACAAGCAGAGTTTTACTAATCTGAAAAAATTGGATCACTGACTCATGACTAGATTTTTCTGATCCAGTCCTCACTGACAAGATCATATTTGAGATGAGATCATCACCTTCTACTGTGGTTAACAAGTGGCAGGTAAAGCAAAAAGCACACGTTTCCCCTAGCAAGCGACACAATAGGGAATAGAGTTGTGAGTGTGACTATGCAATACAGCCTTAGACCAGAGCAGAGGGGGAATTCAGAAGTGTCAACTTCCCTAAAACAAGTGTCATACCCTCACTGCCAAGCTGATATACAACCAGATGAATCCGAAGTTACACAAATATTCTCCAGGCAATCAATCAACATTAACTTGCACTGCATTGATAAAATGAACGTGCATCCCCAACCCCAACTTCCCAGCATAGGCCAGTCTTTGCATTGGGGTGTTGCTTTGGGTCTGTGCTGAAACATGGCCACAGTCTGGGCAGTCACAGCTTGACGAGCAAGAGCAAGACGTTTCAGAGAGACCCTTACCCGCTGGCCTCTCTGCCAGTCTGTGGTGGATGTTGGAGACCAGAGTGTCCGCAGTGAGGGCAGCCAGTCCTCTGCAGTCCAGGGCCTCAGCCCTGCTACGAGCCTGATCACAGGCCTGGGGGCCGGCGGGGGAGGGAGGACAGCAGACCAACAAAAAGACAGAGAGAGAGAGAGATAAGGGAACATGGATGCTCGGTTCAGGGAGCACAATCAATCAAAATAGAAACCTGTTCCCCTTCGCTCAGCGCAGGTTTCACTTCACTAGGGGCTACTGCGTTTGTGGTTGGATCCACAAGACAACAAAAAACACATGTCAGAACCTCTTCAATTTTCTCAACAACTATATAAAATAGATTAAAAGAAGACCGCTTTTTCCCTGAAGCTTCTGGGACTATGTAGTGTTGGGTGGTGGTGCTGGTCAAGTCCCACACAGGAAGCAGGTCACAAGGCTGGTGTGAGCTGTGTGTAAGTGTATGTGAGCGTGCCTGCGTTCAAGCGCACACACAGAGTCTCCCATGCAGAGGCCCCTGACCTCTCTCGCATATAGCCACCACTAATTACGTCCGCAACTTCAAGCCTAATCAAGGAGTCCACACAAACAAACAAGCACACTCAATTCTCACATATGGCTGACAGAATGTACCATGAGGGGGAACATGCGGGTTCAAGTAGACCTGCTTGACTATAAAACAGTCAAACCACTGCAGGACCAGGACATCTAATTTGCGACAGGATCTCCACCTTCCAGTGGATGAGCCAGTACACATTAGGAAGAGGCAGAGGACTGTGATCTGGTGTTGGGCAGGCAGCAGGTCGTCTCCTCCAGTCATGTGGGGGGAATGACTAATGGAATCTTTTACCATGGATTCACAGACAAAAGTCTGTTTGAAGCTACTGATATTACTTAAAAGCCTAATCAAAATGTCAGGCCTTTTTACTCAATTTTTCTGGTGTTGAGGAGTCAGAGAGAGACAGGGTAAAAGACGTCATCCACAATCACCTGCACATAAAGAGGCAGGACTCTGAGCAGGTGCTCCTCTCCCTGTCTCTGCTCGGGGGACCGGTGTGTGTGTGTCTGGGCGGGGTCAAGGTGCGTGTGTCTCTCCAGCTCTTCTAGCTGCTGTCTGAGGGCCAGCAGGGGATGAGGGCCGCCGGTGGCCCCCGTCTTCCCCTTCAGCTCCAGAGAGTCAGCCAGCTCGCCTGAAGCACTGAGCTCTCCTGTCTCCTTGTTTATCCTCTCCACGTCACCCATCCACTCCTGACAAACAGAGAGACGGTAGACAGAGAAAGAGAAAATCTGATTTTCATTTTGGAATTCTACTTAAAAATGGAGACAAATTGAGGACAAATATTTTTTGGCAAAAACCTATTAATTACAATGGATATTTAAAAAAGGACCCATTTTCACACATGCAGAAACAGATAAAGGTGAAAAGAGACAGACAGAATAGAGACAGAGAAACAGATTATGAAAAGAAATGAGAGCTATAGAAAAAGGCTTTTGGTACCAACATCTGAGCTAGTGCAGCCCTCAGGGTGCTCTTCCCAATCATATAAATTCAAGATAATCCCTAATGATTTTATCCCTCCCTATGCTTTCTGTATTGTCCACATGCTCTGTCTGGGTCAACAACCAGAATACATTGAGAAAGAGCCACAGAAAGATAGCACTACCGAAATGCCCCTCCCAACAAATATTTACAAGTCGTTACCATACAGCGCATCCGAACAATAATATCAAGCAACATTTGCCTATATGAAAATATCGACATGATCAATTTGGAATAACTAGCTAAATAACACAGGCAAACCCCGCTGCTATTTCTCTCTCAACAGTAGATCTGCATCTCCATCAGAAATTCAATAGACAAACATGCACACATACACATTACTCAAGTCCTGTTCAGACTAAACACCAGATATATTCATTGGGCAACCAGTGCTGAACCTCCTAACTTCTTGGCACTCTAGAGAGTGCAGACGTCACTGTCTAATCTCCATCTCAATCCTCCACACTGACCCGTGAAGCAAGCCTTAGGTTGTGGGAACAGAGAGGGGATAAGTATCCTTAGCCTATAGAATAATTCCGTCTAGACCTGTTGGGACAGGCTCAGAGAGCCAGTCACCTCACTGTATGCCTTGAGGGTGATTACCTCAGGGGATATGGCACATACACAAACAGGCCCTCTTGTGATTTGATTCCAGCTCCACAAATGCAAAGACAGAGAGAGAGGGAGGGAGACAGAGAGCGAGAGAGAGAGAGAGAATGACTGACTACCAATAAACTTACAGTACATAATGGAAAAGTAAACTTCATTTTAATGACAAGAGCAATGCAGACATTCCGCTCTCATTAGTACCCTCGTGGTCTGTTTCCCTTTGTAGACGCCCTGTTTGAGAGAAAGAGTGATCTCCCTCTTGTACCCACCTCTACTTCATTTCATAAAACATGTCCTACACAAAAAGTTAAATACAACAAGCAATTCCAAAACATAGGGTTTAGCTGGACGATTGAGTTAGCGTGTTTGTGTACACATGTGTTGACAGCAAAGGGCGCTAGGAACAGATTTTGAACATGACCAAAGTGATTGGCACAGTGATAAAATGCAGTTAGGCATGGGATCACACACAAACTGGCAGGCAGGCAAGTTCCATCATGCCTAAACAAATGCATATCATGCCACAATGAAGTAGTAACTTCTCTATCATTTGGACCACTGCACTATCCTTACCTGTAGTTGCGTGAGAGTCATCTCGTCAGTTGACTGGCTTTCATTTCAGTAACCCCAAAAGAAAACACCCTATCACTGTGTCTTTTTGTCTATTCCCATGTCAGGCTGGATTGGTTGGGTCCAGGTGGGGCTTGCTTACTTTGCTAACGTAGTCCCCAACGCTACTGTGTCTAAACCTTAACTGAGCGCCCCTCAACTAATCTTCAGCAAGTAGAGTGAACTTTGCACAAGGAGAAGTACTTACATCAGCTGGCCCAGGTCATGTGCTTGACTTCCTAGGCAGAGAAAGCAGAAGTGAAGAACTCGGTTGTTCTGCCGGTTCGATGGGCCCCTCCCCTTACAGACGGCTGTGAACAGATTGGCAGTGTATTTATAAACTTGTCTTGTTGACTGACACACACACACACACACACTTACTGCCATGTTGACATGCATTCAGCATTACCTTGTGATTACAAACAATGTGGCAACGTTTTTCTGGACACGAAAACATAAAAGGAGTTTCTGGTCATATTATATCAATGGGGCCTAGCTCGTCAGGCGTACAATGTAGCTTAAATGTAATTCATTCATCGATGAATGATTGACGAATTTACATTTGTTACCACTGTTTGATAATTCCCCTGACTCCGAACACATAATAGTAGCCTAAACTCAACTCTGAGCCTGGTCATTCGGAGCCTGCTAATGCATGCATAGGCATACAGTGCCATCTTGTGGACAACAGGCAGTGCTTTCACCCGGCATATATTGCATTCATGTATTCATTCAGTGTTAGCACTAAAACAAGTATCAAATATATACGTCAAATACAACAAATACAGTTAACAACGTTATTTTAGGTAGCGCGGTTTTCCTAACTACTTGAATAGGCCTAGCTACCTGTAAGGTAACGATGCAAACAAACCTTATAGCCAAGTAAGCTGACACAGCCGTATGGTATTTCTTCACACTCAACGATTATGTTTGAGCCACACCTTGGAAAACACCAGAAATTCGGAATTATTTGGGACATTAGTAATCTATTAGTAACCTATGCCCACACATTGCTAGGTTCCTCAGTTCACTGCAGCATTGTGCTAGGATTAACTTTGGTGCGTCCACTTGCTTTCAGGCTACCACCGTTTTAAGTTAAAGTCACAGTTGGGACTGGGAATAATTCTTACTTTTGTTTTTCGTTTTAGAATGTTTGTACACTTGCACTCGTAGGGTGTCGAACAAAGCAAGCAATTTATTTATGGATACTCATGTTTGTTGACGGCAGAGAGCAGAGAGTCACATGTTTTGCTGTAGCCAATTGAATGACAAGGCGTGGTCTGCTCCAATCAGTTTAGCACGATGAAAGATCCTGTTACTTTGTAGCGATAAATGGTCATCTTTATCTTACGTTGCAATAAAATTATGCCTCAGTCGATACGTTGATTTTTTGTCTATTGCAATATCTGCCGGGGTTTCATACGGACTAGTGGTCTATCCTATCAGTATGCACCCGTTCCCTGTGTGTCCTGAGAATGGCGGTGGAGACATATTCGACTGTATTCAGAGAGGAAATATTGAACAGTGTGCACATCTCGTACAACTTGACCGAACAATCCTCAAACTCAAAGGTAACATGGATTACATCAATAACATCGTATATGGCTTATTTTATCATTTTGTTATTGAAATCAATATTGTGAACTTTTGAAATGCATGATTGCCTTCAATAGCATAAATGCGACCTGTATAGCAGACCGTTTATGTTCAGTACTGTTGGATAATATGTTTTTGGGACTTATTAATCAAAGACAGACAGTTACACATTAATATATATTGGAGTACAACCCTAATAGCCTACACTTACTTTCTCATTCTATATCCTTTAATTTAATCTCCACAATTGATGGAAAGTTGGATCAATAAATACCTTGACATGCATATAACATAATAGTTACATGCTCTAAAGTTATCCCAGTTATAGTTCGTGTACAGTCTAGTGGTGTAGATTTGCAAAGATGATCTACCTGAGTATTTTCTAGACTTGGTTTGATTTTCATCCTTTTGCCAGGCAATAACTAATCTAGGTGTCTTAAAGGATCTGATAGGGTGTTAGCCTGCCATCATAGACAGACATTTCCTCTGATATTTTGACAAACACGGTCAAACATGTCGTTTAAATCACTAACAGAAACTGAAGCATGATTTATACTCAAATTATTTTGTTTTCATGCAGCGTGACCTTGAAGGTGACAATTTATCTGTTTGTGTTTGTGTGGTTGTGCAGGATGGGGAGGTTTCACTCCTCTCCACTGTGCTGCTCTCCATGGTAACCGTGCCCTGGTTGACCTGTTGCTAAGCAATGGAGCTGACCCCAACCTGACCTGTGATGCAGCCCAAACGCCATTTCACTTTGCCTGCAGGTCAGTAACACCATGGCCAGGTACCGCTGCTAGTGTTTCTCTGGCATCACTGAACAGGTTTTGTTTGGTTCTTTATGACTGATAACCCCAAAGCCTGTAGCACTTTGTTTTACAGTTACGGAAATGACCAAGTAAGTACCCCAAACTAACCTGGTACTAACTGGTATTTATCAGTACTTCCGAGAACAATGTTTATGTTAAAACCAGTCACTTGTGTCATAATTAAAAAGCTAGTACCCAAAACAAACCTAGTAATAACTGGTAATGATAGGTACTTACTCAAACAACATCTATGTACGACTAGGTAATGATTTGTGTAATTATTATTTAGGTACCAAAATACATTGATATATAAATTACCAAATAAGTACCCCAAAATAACGTTCCTAAAGTACCTTTTGTAAATTACTTATATCAGTCTAGTGTCTTGAAAATTATACCTTAGTTGTCTAGTACCAACATGTGAAACAAATAAATAACACCATGGTAATAGTATTGTAAACTAAAGTAACACTTGTTACCTAATAATTGTTCAGTACTTTTCTAGTACCATTTGTAGATTACTTATGGTCATGGTAAAGGCAATAGTGCTGTAAACTAAAGTCAAGGTTGTAAACCCATTGCCATATGGTACTTGCATGGGCAGTATTGTGGATGATGCTCATCAGCCAACCGTTTGGATATTGGTAATTATTTTTCTGATTCTCAGTAATTACCAAGTTTGTTTCTGGTGCTTACTTGGTAATTATAACTCAAATTACCTGTTTTTAACATAAACATTGTTCTCGTAAGTATTGGTAAATACCAGCTATTACCAGGTTAGTTTTGGGAACTTAATTTGTAATTTCTGTAACTGTAAAATTAGGTGCTACCGCCCAAAGCCATAGGATTGATATTCTTTCAGCACAACGGTGTTGTAGGTATTTAATGTTCCCTGTTTGAGAAATACAGAAAAGTTTGATCTTCTCTAAAGGTACTGCTGTGAGATAAGAATAGCCAGTACTATCCCAGTTGAGTCAGTCCTATGTGATAGATGGAGGTGCTTATGTGTCCTCAGGCAGGGCAACATTTACATCATTCACCAGATGATGCAGCACGGAGCTGACCTCCGCATTATAGACCTTCAGGGAAAAACATCCCTGCACCATGCTGTCACCGGAGGCAACATGTGAGTCTCATACACACACACACATACACTGTACATACACACACAAAACACACTCAAGTACACACACACACACACACACACACACACACACACAAACACAACATCGACCCACATTAAAGGGATAGTTCAGCATTTTGGTATGTAAGTAACTCAAAACTGGACGTACGGACATATACTTGATAGCAATCATCTCGTCTGACTAGGGGTAAGTTGGGGCATATCTTATTTCCCAGAAGGTTGGGAAACCCTAACCCTAACTCTCACTTTAACATTACGTGTACATTATCACCTTAGCATTCTTTTGTTTTGTTACATTATTGAAGTAACTGATAAACTGATAAATGTGTTCCAGCGGACACACACACACACACACACTAACCTTATCTTTCTTGATCTTTTTTTCTCAGTGCTGCAATGCATTACCTGTGGGAGACAGGCATGTTCCGGTTTTCTGATACTGACCTGCACCATGTGTCACCCCTACATCTAGCCGCATCTACAGGAAACACAGAAGTGGTCCACTATCTCCTGAGGGACCAGGTTTGTTACAAACCCACACACACACACACGCACACGCACACACACACACACACACACACATCACACACACACACACACACACATATACACACTCGGAAACATACACTTAGTTACATCCATTTTGGAATCAGTACTCTTCATTACCTGAACACACACACCATGTTTCATCAATACCTTTCTTCTTCAGAAGAAGAAAAATTTCAATGTTCAATATCAGCCATTGTCTGCAGCGCTTGTGATGAAATTTGGTAATCGATAATACAAATCTAACCAGGTCTCCATTTGTTCCAGAGATGTGCAGTGGAAGCTGTTGATCAGCAGGGGGCAACAGCGCTACACGTAGCAGCAGAGAGAGGTGGAATGGAGGTGTGTTGGGCTTTGCTGCAGAAGGCAGGGTACAGGGTGCTGCACCAGAAGAACCACAGTGGCCTCACCCCTCTGGACCTGAGCAGACAGGGGAAAACGTTCCGGTACACACACAGTACTTCGTCTCTATCACTTGAACACGTTATAATCTACCTTGACCCTTCAGTTAGGGTGTCGAGTGCATGATATGGACAGGACACAATTACTAAGTGCAATGCTGGAGCATATTATCTTTTCCAAAAATTCGACATTCTAAATGATTTCTTAAATTTGAATTCCTCCTTCTTTTTTTTTCCAGACACCAGCAACTCGTCAAACTCCTGAGTCTCTACGTCAACGAGCCAATACACCTCAAGCCGAAAGAGTCTCATGGTAAATAGAAATAAAAAATTCACCCAAACCAATTGTCATTTAAGGTAGTCATACATACATCTGTCTTGCTACTGTATAATATAAATCATTTTGTTTTTATATTTTTGACTTTGCTTATTTTGTTTGGCCAGTGTTGTACTACTGGACTTTACTGTTCCCCTCGCTGGGAGGGGCAGCCATCTTGTTGATAGCAGCCATGGTGGGGGGCTACGGTGCTCTGACCTGCAGCCTGCTCTTCCCCTGGCTGGCTCGGAGTATCTTCACTCAGTACCACCGCATGACCACCTATCAGAGGTCAGACGTCAAAACACAGCTGTCAGAGCGTATCTCTGCGTTGTGAAAAGGATTACAACCAGGCTTAAGATATTTGATATTTGTTTTGACGATGTGACAGCGTGTTGCTACTGTTACAGGTTGCCAAATCCTATCTACCTGGGCACTTTAATCGCTGGCCTGTTTCACACTCTGCTCTGCTTCTACGGGAAAATTATGCCTAATATCCTTGCACTGGCAACCCATGCCCTCTGTCTGTATGTTTGAGAGTTTTACCTCTTGAAATTATAAAAATACCCCTTAACCTGTCACGTGTGTGGCCAGCCAGCGTTCTGGTTCAGATATCGATGGGTCACTTTTCCCTAGTTCTGGGCCTGTTCTGTAAGGTTCTTACCCAGGACCCCGGCACCCTGGCACAGGCTGACGCTGACCCCAGGTTCTCCTGCATCGCAGACCTGGTGGAGAGCAACCAGAGCCCTCATCGTTTCTGCCCCTACTGTGAGGTGAGGACTAGCCACATATGACTGGTTTGGACCACTTCAGACCAGGCTTAGAAACAAATAGGCTCCTGTATTATTTGCTTATCCAGTCTGTGTTAATGATCTCTGGTAAATGATAACAGTATAAATCAAATGGGTGTCTCGCTTTTCTCCTGCTGTCCAGTTGTTCCAGCCAGACCACAGTAAACACTGCAAGCTGTGTGACGTGTGCGTGCGGGACTACGACCACCACTGCCTCTTCCTCAACCGCTGCGTCGGCCAGGGCAACCACCGCCTCTTCCTCTTTTTTGTCATCTCCATGGCGACCGCTCACCTCCTCTTTGTTCTCACTGCCACCAGCTATCTCTACACAAAGTGGACGGCCCTGGGGTTACGCAGTCTGTCGTGGGTCACCGTGCTAGGGGCGGAGTTCTGGGTCGTCGTCATGGTGATCATGAATGCGCTGACGCTCCTGTGGGAAGCGTGGCTACTCACAGAACAGTTTGATGCCGTAGCGATGGGAACCACCACCTACTTCCGGCACTGTGAGATTCCTCCCCGGCAGCGGTCTCTGGTACAGCGCTGGGGGGCTGTGATGTCCTTCCTGTTAGAGGGACGTCAGGTCGGCATAGGACGAAAGGGACAGGAAACGGCTGCCATAGACATTTAGAGACTCTGCAGTGTTTTGCAGCGCTTGTGAGATATTTAATAGGTGTGTCTCTAATCACTCAAGCTCTGTGGTCTGATACTGTATCGTTTTTGTTGCAATTTCAAAAAGTATAACACCTTCACAGGGATCACCACCATAATAGTGTTTATATTGAAACGTGAATGTAGAAAGGTATATTGATATATTTTAATAGTGTAGTCAGCCAGCCATTTCACAAGTGACTATATCCCAAGCGCCAGTGTAGTTTGTTTGTACTTAACATGGTTACCTCTCTTAAAGTGTCTTTTTTAGGAAAATGTTTGTCATATGTCCTGTGGAGCTTTACTTGGTGCACTGAATATTTTAAGACTGTGTTTTAGCAGGAGAAATCCAATAACCTGAATGTCAAGTCTTATCTTCAATGTGTTTTATACTTTATACACTTAAACTTCAATGGTGTTGTTTTGAATAAAATAGGGAAAAAATCTTATATGAAGTCTTATATGACATTTTTTTTTTTTTACTTTATTGCCATAGCTTATAGCAATTGAACAGGTTCATGCTAGCATTGGCTAATAGCATGTCCATATACAAGACTGGATTCCAAGCACGACATTAGCTCTCTGACCTGCACCAAGTGGTGGTAGTGTGACCCGTCCACTATCACTAATAGACCGGGCCCAATCTGGTCCTCCAATAAACACAGTCACTTCCCCCGGGTGCCAGCGGGCAATATTTCTGGCATATATATATTACAGATGGCGTCCACCATGCCTCTCTAAGGCTGGAGGGGGCTGCACTGTATGGGAGTGCTTTGTTCATTATGTCAGAAGCGATATGATTGACTGGCCTCCGTGTGCGCTACTCTGCATACGAAGTGGTCAGGATGAGAGACGCGATCTGCAGGTTAAAGGGAGATTACGGCGGTTTCAGCGGCAGCTGCTCCTCGTCCATTAACCAATGAAATCATCCAGCCATTGTCTTGCTCCTTGCGGTGAGATAATCTCTTTGAGACTCTGAGGTCATAGTTATGGCTAGTCTTGGGGGGTGGTTTATCTTGTTTGCCATCGGAGCTAGGGGAGATTGATTTTGCTCAAGGGAATCCACGCATGTACAGTTCACATCAGAGATAGAATATGGAGCACATGACAGAAGCTCTTGAGTGTGGGACATTCCCCTCCCTGCTGTTTTACATACAACCATGCAAAACACTCGACGCGCTAATCAGATGCTCTCTTTTCTATGCAACCGGTAGCCAGCAATGTATTAATATCCAAAGGGGGAAGTTTGTCAATGTTTTTTACTTCTGGTCAGCAGATTTCACTTCTCAGTTATGACGACTGAGTTCCTGAGTGAGCAAGACAGGCCTACTGAAAAAGGGTAAAGGCTGTGTTTAGCTCTACCCATTGGAGGACATGCCGAGTGAGTGGAGCTGTAAGACTCTGTGTGTGTTTTCGTTGTCTGTTTCCTATTTAGTTTTTTTCCCCAGACCAGGAGTCATCTAGTCTGCTCATTGAAGATGACAAGGCAAGTAATACCCTCATGATTGTGCTCGGTCATACAAAGTTTCCTGTTTTCTGGGTGTGTGAATAACCTCAATTGTTTCTACGCATTTATCAATCATGTCAGGACTAAGCTGCCAGTGTGACTGTGGTAAGTGGTGGTGGATGATGATGTGACTGGCCATTCTCTCCCCCTCTGTGTGTGTGTGTGTGTGTGTGTGTGTGTGTGTGTGTGTGTGTGTGTGTGTGTGTGTGTGTGTGTGTGTGTGTGTGTGTGTGTGTTTGTGTGTGTGTGTTATCTGTTACGTCTGTAGATGGAGATACTGCTCCTACGGACACGTTGCTCAGATGGAAACACAGCCATGAATGCAGCCAAGCCTCTCCTCCTTGGTGACAGACAGAAGAGACTGTCAGGTAAGACCCAGCTCTCTGTTTCCACTGAACTCTGTTCTGATGAGAATCTGACGAGCACATTCTCATCGTCCTGTTTAGAACCAACCTGATGGACCACTAGAAAAGCTAGCAAACATAACCTTTCACTGAATCAAGATGTTAAAGGTATCCAAAAAGTAATTCTAGTGTTCATTTCCTCTGACTTTGATCGGTAAAGACTCTGAAGTTATAAATTTTGCAGTATTGTAGCGCAAACTTTTTTTTTTTTTACAAACCCTTCTTTGAAGAGAGCCATGTTAGGACGTGTTATAAGTCTCTGTGCTCTGTAGCTCATGGTCCCAGCAGTGGGTCCCATTAGAGAGCACACTCAGCTGTTTCCTGTCCAGCAGTTGGCTTTACACACCTCAGTATCACCCAGAGGCTTTAACTGCAGCACTTATCAGCTCAGTGGCTTCATCTCTACCGGGCAATAGCAGAGAGCTCATGGCCCCCGGGAGAATCGTATGGAGTCAGAATGATGTGTGACTGGGGTGGGACATTCTTCTCTCTACACGCCTTGGACGGAGGACACTCAGTAAATATGGACGGGGCGGTTTGTTGCTGTGTCATTATGGCAGTGTGACCGGCAACGCAACTCCGCCTTTTATGACCTTCGAATTAACATTGTTACGAGTTGGATTGGTACAGATTTCTTATTTCAGGTTCAGCCCCAAACTGAGTTGAGTCGTTGCAAACGTTTCGGACAACTGAGAACGGTGTGTGTGTGTGTGTGTGTGTGTGTGTGTGTGTGTGTCTGTCTGTCCGTGTGTGTCTGTGTGAGAGTTTGTGAAGCAGGGTGGGGGGTGACAAGACAGAGGACACACAGCCAGACATATTTATAGACAGTGACAAATTGATACGGAGAGAGTGCAGTGAAAGGCAGAAAGACAGACGGGGGGCTGAGGGAGAGAGCAGGCAATGCTCGAGGTATGTGAGATGAATAACGGAGATAGAGAGAGAGAGAGAGAGAGAGAGAGAGAGAGAGAGAGAGAGAGAGAGAGAGAGAGAGAGAGAGAGAGAGAGAGAGAGAGGGAGCTCGTTCGGAGGGAGAGTGCATGTGAGCAGGAGACAGGGAGTCTGCCGGCGTCGGAGAATGGGGATGATGCTGTAGAGAGGATGAGGAGGGCGAGGCAGTAGTGAGAGGCAGTGTGTGTTTGTGTGGCAGTGTGTGTGTGTGTGTGTGTGTGTGTGGGGGTGTGTGTGTGAGAGAGAGAGAGAGAGAGAGAGAGAGAGAGAGAGAGAGAGAGAGAGAGAGAGAGAGGCAGAGCCAGGAGGGAGAGGGCAGTTTGTGTGTGTAAACGGAGGGATGCAGACATGTCTCTGAGAGAGGGAGCGGCACGGCAACGGTAACCATGCTGAGCCCCAAGATAAAACAGACACGCAGGGGTAAGCACAAAGTCTCTCCTCCCCTCCCTCCCCCTTCTCTTCCACCCCCCTTCTCTTTCTCTCTCTCTCTCTCTCTCTCTCTCTCTCTCTCTCTCTCTCTCTCTCTCTCTCTCTCTCTCTCTCTCTCTCTCTCTGTCCTCTTTCTTTTCCTCCCCCCTTCATCCCCACCTCCTTGTTCCATCTTCCCTTGTTCTCTCGCTCATGCATCATTTCTAGTGGTGTGGCTGGGCAGTGACAGGAGTTCGACTGTACTGCGCGTCGGTGCGGGGCTCCTTTACTGACGCTGACGGCGGAGGGCTGGTTTGGTCGCCACCCTTGTAGCGCCGAGCTCGGACCGTTCGGGACCATCTGTCTGCACTGCCTGAAAGAGTTGCGGACTGAGACTGGGGTACTGACGGAGGGGGTTCCATAAGTGCGACGTGCTGACTTTTCTGCTCGTCGTGTGAGCGTGTTTGAGCTCAGAGGCTGCAGGGTAACCGGACTGCCTTACCGTGTCTGATTCCTAGTGAGGGTGTGCATGCGCTACAGTATGATGTCATAACTGGTGCCTAGTGGGTCAGATGCTCAGCGAGTAAGGAAAACACTCGGTGCTCTTCCACACCATAAAGCAGTGGGTGTGTGTTCGCATGTGTGTAATTCCCTAACTGCTGTTTGCCACTTAACATAGTTGCCAGAAACAGAGGTCTTGTATTGGGACCGTGCGCTTCTATTTGCTGACTGTTTACCCAGCCATCCATCTGGTGGGGAAGATGTTTATTTTGGGGCAGGCGATGGACTGGAGATGAGAGGCGTAGGCACGCAGGGCTTACTTGCAACAGCTGGGTGTCAAACATAGATCCTCCGTTACGGAGCAAAGTCACCCTTGTAGAACCGCTGCAGGCCAACCCACAGTAAGTAAGACTATCACTCAACAGTCTAGATGGGTAGGGACGGTGCAAATCAAAAGCACACACGTGTTGCATGGAGATCCTTAACAAACACTCACACACCGGTGGTGTAGTGGGCTGCGTGTGTGGTGGGGGCGACGAGGTGGGGAGAGGGATGGCGTGGGGCGTTGGGCGGCCTGGCTTTTTGTTTTTGGGTGGCCTCGTTCGGAAAGAGGGCTGAGCTGGACGGTGTCCTGGAGTGGTTTAGTCCTTGGGTCTGTGTGTAGCTTGCCGGGTTTGGCCTTGTAGTGTACTCTGAACTGTAGCTGTAGCATCGTATTATCGAGCACCAAGGTCTGGCTGGCTGTGTTGGTCTGAAGACGTCCAGCGTGTTCTTGAGCAGCCATCAAAGCCAACCTCTGAAGAAAACCGACCGCCGCCATTCTCTCTGCGAACAGCGGGAGACTGCAGCAGCCGCTTCAGAGTGCTCGCCACGTCTGTGTGCGCCGTACGCCACAGACATAGCTCATCAGCCACAACGTTGCCCTGCTTGCTTTGATTAGATTCCAAGGACTGCAGTGGCCCTGTAGGACGCCATCACTCTGAGCAAACACAGACAGCCCTTGGGAGGTCGGTTGAGACATCCGTAACCCTCACCGCAGACCAGTTTGACAGATCAGTACGATGGCTAATGGGCTTCTGGAGATGGACCGTAATGGTTACCCTGAAGTAACCAGTGGGGGTCTGTTGTTGGAGCCCTGAATTGAGCCTCTGGATTTCAGGTCTCCTAACAATGTGGTGCCGAAGAGGACGGCAGCAGCTCAAGATTTCTCAAACTTCACTTCTCTTATCCAGTCCAAGTTGCCGGCAGATCTAATCTCAGGGCCCTAGCTAATGAGATTCTCCAGCCAGAGGGATCATTTTAGGGCCAACAGTAATGGTTTTATAGAGAGACTGTTGAAATATTCATGCGTTTTTTTTTTTTTTTGGGGCATTTACTTCCCAATGTCATTAATCTTAAATGAGAATAGAAGATTCCTAATTTCTAACTATGACAGAGCTGGTTAGGTCATATTTTATTGCGTCCACACCAAATACACCTAGGACCCCTTAGAGGCGCTAGAGCATGCTGATAGTACAAGCATCAGTGTAATCATGGTAAATGCTGATTCCAATTACGACTGCACCAAAAACACAAAAGTCAAAGGCAAAAGAAACAATTATTTGTTTGTCCTCCGTGTGATAACCATGTGCTGCATTAATTGCGGCATTGTATCTTTAGGCTATTCCCTCCTAATTGCCATTCCCAGGCTACATACTCTTGTATTAATGAATTGTAGATCTTTACATCTCTCTGCTCGACTCCGGTTTGTGTTAACGACCACAGCAGGTGGTGTCCTTTCCAGCAATCATGACTCTGCAAACGAAGGACACTGAAGAGAAGAGCAATGGCAAAGGGAGATAAGTAGACACAGAGGTAGAGAGAGAGAGAGGGAGGGAGGAGGGGAGAGAGGTGCAGGGAAATAGAGGTAGAGATGGAGGCCAGGCTCTTACAGAGGCATTCTCTTCCCTTGCTGTCCTCAGCAGAAAGAGAGATGCAATTAACAGAGAAAAGAAATCATTGATTTTTTCTCTCTCTCTCTCTCTCTCTCTCTCTCTCTCTCTCTCTCTCTCTCTCTCTCTCTCTCTCTCTCTCTCTCTCTCTCTCTCTCTCTCTCTCTCTCTCTCTCTCTCTACTCTCTATGTGTCTCTCTGTCTGTATCTGTCCTCTCTGTCCCCCCTCTTTCTCTCTCTCGCTCTCTCTCTCTCTCTCTCTCTCTCTCTCTCTCTCTCTCTCTCTCTCCCACTCTTATTCTCTCCCTCTCTTTGAGGTCTAACCTCCCTGATACATAATCCATGCTCATCTGAATCATGGCTTCTTCTGTGTCCAGTGAGAAAATGAAACCTGATCCAAAGCATATCCCTGCTCTAGATGTTGCCATGTTTCAGTATCTAGTGCATACACCATATAATACACCATGCTACGATGCAGCTTGATCACAATGGTGGAAGAGGCCATTCCTGATCTATGGAAGTATGGATCTGAGTGGACAGCTGGATGAATAGCTTAGCCTGCATTTTAAGCCCCTCCCCACGGACTTCTATGAATAATGATTATGGATGCTCTCTGTTTGACTCTGGGATTGCAGCGTAAAGGAACAAAGAGATAACATTCTAAAATCCTAGCACTGTGGGTATGAATTCACTCAGCTGTCCAGGCTTTTCCTTTATCCCCTCATTGGTCTGTGTGTGTGTGTGTGTGTGTGTGTGTGTGTGTGTGTGTGTGTGTGTGTGTGTGTGTGTGTGTGTGTGTGTGTCTGTGTCCAGCCCGGTCCAAGAGCATGGTGCTGGGTGAGCTGTCGCGATTGTCCCGGCCCTCTTCTCCTCTGGACCAGGAGAGGGCGCTGAAGTCCGGCTGGCTGAAGAGGCAGCGCAGCATCATGAAGAACTGGCAGCTGCGGTGGTTTGTCCTGCGGGCCGAGGCCCTCTACTTCTACAAAGACCAGGAGGAGAGCAAAGCTCAGGTACTCTGATGCCGGCCCGTCGAGCAAGAAGGACGGTCGAGTGAAGGGATCACAGATGCTTGTTGTAATACGAAACGAGAACGAGTTATTGACGTCAATCTATGGTTTCTATCAGGTGCTACCATGCCTCGGTGTTTGATCAATATGTCCGCTCAATATGGTCCCCGGAGACCTGTTGATCTCTTGTGTATTGCTGTTATAAGAAAAGTTATAGATTTTTTGGGACATCAGATAACTGTTTATTTACTGAGAGGGCCTTGAAATTCAAGGCCGGTAACATGTAGACTGTGTCGTTGACACTTTCCCTGACCATGTGCAATATGCAGCATGAGTCATAGTTTCATCGTTAATTTACCTAAAAAAAAAAGAAGGAAAAAGAAAGAAGGATTACATTTAAAGCCTCTTAGCCTGCCTTGACTGTTGTTGTGTAGACCGTGTGCTGTTGGTTCTCTGACGGCCTGATAATGCGACAACCGGCTGCCCCCCAGTGGCTCCGCCAGGCTCTGATCTCCAGCCGTTAGCGGCTGACCTCTGACCCGGGCTATGCGAGAGGGCTGGTAATACAAGTCGACGAGGTGGCAGAGAGATAAATAGATGGAGGGAGCTTTTCCCTGACTCATCTCTCTGTCTCTCTGTCTCTCTCTCTCCCTCCATCATCACTCTGTTGGAGCAGCGCCCGGAGCCCAGCCCAGTCAGGCGTCTGCGATCTGTTTTTATGCACTACACGTCCCATCATCCACCCTGTAATTACGTTGTACTGCAGGATGTCGTTTGATCTAATAACAGTGTGCCTGCTTCCGTCTTCCTTCTTCCCTCCTTCTGCTGTCGTTCCTCCAGGGGTGTATTCCTCTCCAAGGCAGTCGGGTCAACGAGCTGCCAGCCAATCAGGAGGAGCCTGGTCGACACCTCTTTGAGATTGTGCCAGGTGAGTTGGCATGGTGACAGGAATCAGCTATGGTCTTCTGTGTGTTGAGAGCAATCCTATTAGTGCTCATGTTGTTCTTCCGCCTGCTCAACCGGAGTGCTGTGTACGGTACTCAATAGGCCCAGGCAGAAAAAGGGGTTGTTGCTATTAGGCAGAAATTGTTCTGCCAATGTAGTTGCTTTATACAAGAACGATGTAATTCAGAGGAATATGGTTGGGTATTCGCGTAAACCAGCCATGTGCAAAACAGTTCATTACACTTACAGTTCAAGCAGCCAAGAAAAAAAGCACATGGCCAAGATGGCAGGGACTTCAACAAAGGCTGTATTCATTGGTGCTCCTGACAGCGTGGGTAGGCATGATCGAGGTCGGCACAGTTTACGCGTGTGACAAATGTGCACATCCTCAAGAATCCGTGTGTCTGCCTGCAGGAGGCTGGAGGGTTTGCTAGGCTAGTCAGAAATCAAATACCACTTCTATGTTCTGACGAAGTAGCAGTTCCTCAATCTAAGAGAGATTAATTTTCCCACACACTATTTTTAGTTCGATTTTTGGCACACTGGCATTTAAAATAGACGCATCTGAGTGTAGTAGATCGGAGCTGGGCTGGAATGGTTGTGCAGCTGTATGGCATATCGTCCCTTTTGGCACACTCTCACCTGGGTGCAGGCCTGCTCCCCTGCAAGGCCAGGCGGGTAACTGACATGGCACAGCTGTAGATTCCTGCCACCTGGGTACATCCACGCTCAAATCCAGCCTCCATCGAGCGGACATGGGGAACGGCTGCTGCAAGCTCGACAAACCCCCGGAGGTCTATCCTGAGGAGGGTAAGACGAAAGACTGTTTTGAATTGTAGCTCACTGGAGATATCCGTTTGGAGCTTTAGTGCGAGTTGAGGCGGCTATTGGAATGGTCAATGGATTACCCAGAGTTTGTGTTGTGAGTGACTTCCGACTTGGTTCATTCCAATAAACTGTGTAGTGTAGATGTTGTGTAGTTGCATTCCTTGCTCCCTCTTTAACTGTGAATGCAAGGGTGTGTCTATCCTTTCTCACTTCACAAACACACACACAAAGCGTTCAATAATCTGAAAATAATTACAATAATATATAATAATTACCTGAGATTATATGTCACATACTGCTGATGTGAACTGTAACTGAATCTGAATCTGAATAGAGTTATTAATGTAGTTCATACAATGTCTACAGATACACAAATAAACAGTCTCAGAAATAACTGTCCAGCCAGAGGAAACCAGGGGATTTGAACATAGGCATAACAACTGTACTATGTGATCATGTGGGCATGTCTATCGAAGCCTGACCCTGGCTCTGCTCAGCGGAATCTGTTGGGTGATAAATCAGAGAGGAAATGTGTGTGCTCCTGATCCCCTCTGACACACACACTCACACACACATGCACACGCAGCTGCAGGAGGGAAAGTGCCGCTTCATGACCTTCATTCATTAATAACGCTTGCACAGCCGGTTCATATCAGCCACAACGAATGTCAATAATTTCAGCACCTATGTGGTCGCTAGGCAATTGTGGGCTGTTATGCATACTGGGAAATCATAGTCACGCTTAATTTTCAATAGGTCTAATACACACCTACAATTCTGTAAACATAGCATTAATCATTTCACCAGTCTGGCGTTATACAAGAGTGTGTGTTTGTGTTTTAGGGGTGTGATTGGTTCACATAATCACCTTGGAGAGAAAGAGGGGGCGGGGACAGAAGGAAAATGAGGAGTGTTAAACGTGGGGAGAAAATGGAGAGCCAGAGGTTTGGTGCAGTCACTGGTGTCCTCTGGGAAACAGTCTTTCTGGGTCAGCTCTATCACACGCTCACTGACACAATACCTGCCGTACTGCGGGGCTTTCAACGTATGCGGAGCCTTTTTCAAGGAAAAGTGGCTCCCCTGGCTAACATCTCCATCTGGTGGCTCTCTGGTTAGGCTTCATTATACTAATAATGCATATTAGTGAGAGGGAACAGCCACTCTGAAATATGTAATATATAAAAGTGATGTCTGCATCCCTCCTAAGATAGGTGATTATAGGGAGTTCATATTAGTACGGTGCGTTTCTCATTGCAGTCATCAAAGTTCGGATGAAATGTCACAGTGATGGATTCATGCTGTGAACGCGCCCCGGGGGTAAAACCAACAGAGCTATATTGATACCTCATTAAACCTCAAAGGGGCATGACACTGATGAGATCTATAACAGACACAAAACACTAGTTCAGAATCTGGAAAGGGAAGATGATGTTTTGAGAATGCACCAGATTCAATTTCCGTCTAAGTATTTAGTGCTGCCGTCTGTGTAAATATACGTGGTTTTATTCTCATTATATTTTGATACACTGGAAAGTACTATCTTTCCTATGCACAGCCCATGCTGACCTAATGTTAAACTCTTGCAGGAGGGAGTGGAGAGAAGGACCGCACTGGCCTGAGCCATGAGTCCTTCCTGCTCATGGCGAACTCCCAGAGCGACATGGAGGACTGGGTCAGAGTCATCCGCAGGGCCATTCGCACCCAACTGGGAGGAGGTAGGAAACACACAAACACACACACACACCAATACTGGTACTCAGCTGGACTTGCAGAGCTGTTAGATGCTGGTTTAAGTCGGTGGGTGCGCCGTGTGGTTACAGGTGTGTTTGGGCAGCACCTGGAGGAGACCATGATGTGTGAGGTCCAGAGTGGCCTGCAGCGACTGGTCCCGGGGCTGGTGGAACAGTGTGTGGGGTTCATCCTCCAGCAGGGCCTTGAAGAAGAGGGGCTCTTCAGGGCACCGGGGCAGACCAACCACGTCCGAGAGCTCCAGGACGCCTTTGACCGGGGAGAGAAACCCGTGTTGGACAGGTGGGAGGAACACGGTTTTCCACAAAGGGTGTTTTTTTCCCCACTCAACACGAGACTGCATTCTGTGACTCTAGTAAGAACGGTCAGGACTGTGTCCTTCATCCTGCATGTCTCGTCCTGCAGCACCACAGATGTCCACACGGTGGCGTCCCTGCTGAAGCTGTACCTACGAGAGCTGCCTGAGCCTGTGATACCTTTCTCCAAGTACACCCAATTCCTCTCCTGTGCTCAGTTCCTCACCAAGGACAAGGAAACGGTAGGTGTGCCAGTGTTGTGTTGATGGGAAGCATTTGTTTGCTCCTTCGCATTTTGTTAACTCTTGCAATTTTTCTTGCAAAATTACATTATATTGAGCGGTTCTTTTTATCTGTTTACTGTGAATAATCTTATTTTCTTTTGAAGGGAATCCAAGAGCTTATCAAGCAAGTGAAGGCCCTTCCTCAGGTCAACTACAATCTCCTCAAATACATTTGCAAGTAAGTCATATAGCACCATATCTGAGATTGTGTAAGATTTGAACCTAGCCTCGGTGTCATCAACATCTAACCATAATGTTAGGATGTCATCACATTAATATGTAAAGCGTGCGTGGGAATAACACCTCCCCCTCCCACATCGCGACAGCCGGCGGAAGTGACATCAGTATGATTCAGAGTCTGTCGAAGTTTATGAAATGGCCTATAAATACCACAACTGTATTACAAGACGTCTGTCTCTGTGGAGGCTGCTCTCGCACAAATACCGCGGTGACTCAGCCCTCTCGATAGGCAGGAAGTTGATTCTTTCTCAAAGAGAGAACCAGATTGCCTCTGCTTTTCAAGGCCAGTGTGAAAGTTAATATCTTGAAACATTCTTTTATTTGTCTCCCCTCGGACTTCTCTGCATGCAGGTTTTTGGACGAGGTCCAGTCCCATTCCGGTGGGAACAAGATGAGCGTTCAGAACCTGGCAACTGTGTTTGGACCCAACATCCTCCGGCCCAGAGTGGAAGACCCTGTCACCATGATGGAGGGTAAATTATATGATTGCTTGCAATACTGACAGATGTTGTTATTGTATTATTGACACCTTGTAACTTAACTGTGTAAATTGATATTCAACTTGTGTTCTTGTGTTTGTATTTGTGTGTGTGTGTGTGTGTGTGTGTGTGTGTGTGTGTGTGTGTGTGTGTGAGAGACAGGTAGTTCCCATGTTCAGCACCTGATGACCGTGCTCATCAGCGAACATTCCCGCCTCTACCAGAGAGAGGAGCCAGATATCGGGACCAAAAACAGCCCCCTGGACGCCCAGCGGAACCCCGGACAGCGCTGTGTGGTGGTCTGGCAGTCTCATGAAGACATTGACCACCTGCCCTGTTCTTCCCCGGGTGCTGGACCCGACCCACCCGCAGAGGAGCACCATCCTCCCCTAGCTGACAGCGGCCCCTCTCTAGACACCAAGCCCTCACCGAAAGCTCCCCAGGAAACCAATGAGAAGGAGGGGGAGGTTCAGGTCAAGGAGAAGAGCATGGGAAAGGCTGACGGGAAAACAGAGGAGAAAACGGAGGGAAAGGGTGGTAGTGTAGCAGCCCTCAGCCCCAGTAAACAGTCAAAGGTCTTGCCCTCCTGGAAGTGCTCCTTGAAGGGTGGGGCAGCGGCTGGGTCTGGGGGGGCCAAGGGGAAGCTCGGGGGCTCGGCGGGAGATGTCTCGGCGGTTACCGGGGGCAACTGGCTGATGAACGGCCTCTCATCCCTGCGGGTTCACCGGCGCACAGCCTCGTCTGGAGAGAGACTCAAAGATTCCACGTTGTCCCTCAAGGAGTCCACCCTTTCCCTCAAAGAGGCATCGCTTAGAACCTCCCGGAAAGATTCTTTGGAAGAGCCTCCATCAGCCAATAGCGCCCCCCTCTCTAACAGACCCCCGCACTCTCACAGACTGTCGGCCTATGACAACGTCACGGCCCCCTCCTCCAGTCTGAGCACGCCTCCCGAGAGCTCCTCCCTCTGGACGTCCTGCGAGATCCCGTTGGACGATTTGGCAGGAAGTGACCCGGGGTTGGGGTCGGAGTCAGTTTCGTCGTCCGCTCAGGAGGAGCCCTCCGAGGATCGGGACAGCAGTGATCAGCTGGATCGGTGTGTGAGCAGCGCTGGATGCGACGAGGCCGAGCCTGCGGAAGACACCTCGAAAGGTCAGGGGTCGGGAACGAACGAGGGTCTCGCCAGCCGGGTAGCTGAGCTGGAGCAGGAGCTGAAGAGGCAGAGGATCACTTATGACACCTGCATACGGAAGTAAGTGCTGGCTCTAGCTAGGCGTCCTTATGCCAGGAGAAATGTGATCCATCAAAGTATTGATCTATGTAAAACTGCCTAATTAACTTAAGCATTTGTGTTCTCAGGCTGGAAGAGTCATGCTCCAAGTACCAGCTCCAAGTAGGTAACTTAGAAGAGGACCTGTACCAGGAGAGGAAGAGGTTCCACATGCTGGAGATCCGCCTGAGGAACTCTGAGAGGGCGCGTCAGGACGCCGAGACCCGCAACACGGCTCTGCAGAAGGAGATGGAGGAGTTTTTCAAAACCCTCGGAGACCTGACCACAGGAGCCCCACGGACCAACTAGACTACGTTAACCAAAACCCCATAGACACGTGCTTGGTCAAGAAAAACATGTTCTAGCCCACCAGAGGAGCTCTTCTCCAGAACGAGGAGTTGATCAAAAGGGGATGAGGACACTTTCAAACCCCAAAGCGTTGAAGACCAAGCAGGTCATGTACTGTATTAGCTCCTGCACTAGAGTCCTTTTCTAGCATGACCATCTAGTGCCTACCTCCCGCTGGTGCCAAACTAATATCACTCCTCTGGACCAGGCAGCTCCCATCTCTTCTCACTGTCCGTCATTCCATTCAACCCTTAACTGCTTTGTCTAGGCCGTAAGCCCTTTCGGATCATCACATATTCAGTTTTACTACACCAGAAAGTCATTATGATGTCAGGTAGTCGGATATTCCAAGGAATTATTCATGTTGAAGTCTCTGTTCATTTTCACTCACCGACCCGTTCTGTGAGAATGACAATAAAATGAACAACAAAATAAGACTCAAATTCAACCCTTTTATTTTAAGGAGTTGCAGGTTGACATTGTCCATTTCCAGTGTATACAATTGGTCTGTTAGAGGCCATCTTGATTCCAAAGGCTACAATTTACACTCACCTGGCCTACCAGAAAACACCATTAGGGGACAACTATTCCAGTGTTGGCCAATTCATCAAAATACTAGAGCATAATTGTTGCAATAGTACTGAATGGCTTTCTCTCCTTTCCTCGATACAATAAACCTAGCCCGATATATGCAAACCCATGCATTATTCACAATACTTTTAGTATATCCTATGAATTGTGATTTGAAAGAGAGGAAAATAACCCGAAAGGAGAGGAAGCACCTTCAGACTGTTGATACACATCCAAGGAAGTGATGCGGCCATGCGTGAAAATCCCCAAATGCATTCTAAGAGCTTTTGCCAGGGATGACTGTCCATAGAGCTAGTCCTGGCCGTAGTCAGGAAATGGGCCCTGTCCCAAACCATCAAAAGGATTTATGAGGAACAATAAGGGATAGGTTTGGAATTTAGCCACCAAATACATGTACAGGTAAACACGGCTATCAAACCCTTATCTAACTTTGAGAAAACATACATACATCTAAAATGTACAGATCAATCACTCACTACCTAAACGACTCTACAAAATCATATTGCACATAAAATGGTGAAACAAATGGAAAAAAAATGCATATAAACTTTTGAGTGAAATGTACATTAGATACAATACAAGCCGTCTCCTGAAATAAATAAATAAATACATAAATAAGTACATAAATACTAAATATATGCTCGCATCTCTTTTGGATGATGTGTGTGGGCCATCATGTGTCTCTAAAAATGTACCAATGTAATGTGAGGTAGTTCACCCAAACCATTTCCTCTTAAGAGATGAAGCACAGAGTGGAGCGTTTACTGCGGAGAAGGGTTGCCATCCACGTGACAGTAAGAGCACTTAAAATCAAAACAATCAATCAACCCAATCAAAAGATAGACAACGAAATCAAAGTCTGGCGTCTAGAAGGCTTGGTTTCAAGTGAAACCTCGTCAGCAGATAGAGGGACAGAAGTTTTGACCAGTGACTCGAGTAAAATGTAATAGACCACACTGGGGCCTTCCCATGCGGACCCAATCTATTCATTCCACACATCTGCGCCTTTCTCATCTCACACGCTCTCACGTCCATTACACCCAAATAGAAAAATGTCTAATCAAAACGTTAATAAAGAAAATGAAATCGCATCCATCGGCTTTAGAACAGGGATATGTACTCTGTTTTGTTGACCTAATTTGGGTTGAAGGATTAACACAATAAAACGTTAGCTTATGACAAAACATGGATGGAGGCTTTTTATGAGAAAGAAGGGTGAAAAAAAAAGCCTAAAACATCTGTTTGTAGTAAGGTCTAAGCCGGCGCATCTTAAGCTTAGTTAATCATGAATATAATTAAGGGAACACTAACTCAAAATACAAAAATGTAAAACAAATTATCTAAAAATATATGAAACATTAAAAAAAAAAGCATCTCGTTGCGCTATTACAGTATGGCAAACGACTGAACGGCAATAGCTTTGAGTAGCAGTTGAAATACCCTGCTGGAAACCCTCCCTTTCAAACATACATCACAGCTTCACATCAAAAACATACTGTATATTTTCTGCAGAGAAAAATAAAACCGTTATAAACCACAATCCTTTACAGCATAGAAAATCAGACGTATGAGGAGCAAGAAAATTAAAACAAGCTGTACATACAGTAGAAAGCATATTTCTTAAAAAGGACAGGAGAGCTTGAATTGGCCTAAACACTACCCCATGTTGTGGGTGTAGGAGTTTGGGCAGAACTTTTGTTCGGGCTGTGTTTGTGTGTTTGTAAGTGTGTGTGTGTGTGGGTCTGTGGGTGTGTGTTATCTGCAGCAGCCAAGCGCTCCTAGGGAGGTGTGGCTGCCCAGACTGCTGTCTGTGTCTGAGGTCATGGTGGGGTCGCTGGGGTCACTGGGGTCAGTGGACATGGAGGAGACATCATTGGCTGAGGAGGAGGAGGAGGCGGGCTGAGGGGAGCTGTCAATCACTGCTGCACCTGTGCTGCGAGAAGCACAAAGAATCACTGATCACTGACACCTGTGCTATCAAAGGCGTGCACGCACACACACACACACACACGCACGCACACCGCACGCACGCACGCACGCACGCACGCACACCACATAGGGATAGCGCTGAGGTCCCTCTCACACACTCGGCCCCAAGGACTACTAACCTAAAGGGGGGGGCTGGCCTCTAATTACCCCGTTCTTTGTATGTTCTTCCCAGTCGTACACTTCTTTGTAGATCAGGTCTGTAAACACAAAAACAAGACAGAGAGGTTATAAAGGGACAGGATCAGAGCAGTGAGAATATCTTACGGGAGAAAGTATGCAAGACAGAAAAAAAAAAGCCATCGGAAGACAGAAATGGTTGGCACACGGCAGAAGAGACATCGTTGCATTTCTATTTTGGGCGCGCAATAGTGGCGTTGGCCCCTTATCAAGAGCGGGGGCTATTATCACCCGGCAGGGGCCCAGATGACCTCCACATAAGAGCACGCAGCGGGAAAACGATATTTACACACGCTCGTTCCTGCGGCTGCTCTGGAGTGTCCCGTTGCAGACCGTGGCCAAACACTGAGGGCTCCCAGTGGAAAACGATAGTCGTAGCCGCTAGCCTTTTACAGGCTCCTCTGAGATACCGGGAGAATATGATCCTGAAAGCTAACAGTGAAGTAACGAGCAGGGAGAGGATGGTGATCTCTCTAACCTTTCCACTCCTCCACGGTATGCTCTCGCTCGTCCAGCATCTTGTCGGTGAACTTTGGAGGTGGCTGGGGAGGGGGCGAGAGAGAGAGTTTCATTGCAAACATGTTTATTTACTTCTAGCAGTGGACCTGGTATCATTCTCAAGTTTTACAGGTGGGGAGAGGACCCTAGTCCGTCTTGTTCCACTTACCGCCTCCACCTCTGCCGGGTCGTACCAAACGTTAATGTAGGGGTGTTTGAGGGCCTCGTCAACTGAAATGCGCTTGGATGCGTCGATAACCAACATCTTGGATAGTAGATCTCTTGCTTGGCTCGCTGAGTGGCAAGAAATAAGGGACAAATAAGCAGAGGTCAAGCAACAAAGTACTACAGTGGATAAATAAATCAAACTTTCAGTCTGTTATTTTATCGACATACAAAAAAAAGCAACAACACACCTTTCAGTTTGTTGTGCTCAGAGTCGGCGGGGAAAAGCACGTCCGGAAAGAGTTTTTCAAAGCTGTAGCCGGCGTAGCGCGGCCTGTTCTCCACATAGGTCCTGACTGACTGGTTGAGCTTCATCAGGAACTCCTGAGAGGGCGTCCCCAGCTGCTCGATCACCTTGTTCCACTGGTCGATGTCTGAGCAGCGGGGTCGTCAGGGAGAAACATCCCATACACGCACTGCGTCCACGGACACATGCACACTCCTCTCGTGAACTGATAACAAGGAACTACTGCTGAACTATCATATCTCTATAATAAAAAACAACAATTACATACTGTTGCTGCGCGTGAACAAGTGGTGGAGAAGACAATGTAAGGGAGGGTGTGAGGGCGGGGAAGCAGGGGGACTCCAAGCATGGACGTTCAAAATGGTCATGAAATACATGGATGGTTTCGCAGGGGTGGAAGCGCAGTGACCAAACCGACGCAGAAGGATACGGTCTGTGCCGGGGAACAAGACGGTCCCTCGGACCATCTCTGCCAAAATGCAGCCCACTGACCAGACATCCACTGTGGGAAGGCAGGGGACACAATGGTGTGGTGAGCATGCAGAACACAACCAGAACAAAACAAAACAAAAAAAAAGAGAGAAGAAAGAAAAGATGGCAGTGGACAGTGACAATGGACAGCATGCCAGCGACACACAGAGAAGGAGGAATGATGTGGGAGGGACCAGTGGAATAGTGGAGCTTCAGGCGGAAATGCCATGCAGACCTATTTAGTCAGGCGCACGCTTTGCAGTAGGCCATTATTGTGGCGTGTTAAGAAGCACTCTGAGAGGCACAAGGATACAGTCTCTTCCTGGGAAGAGGATCTTATGGCGAACCATTTCTGCCAGTATGCAGCCCACGGACCATATGTCCACTAAAGGAGCCGGGCACAGAGAAAAGGAGAGAGGAACCCACAGCAACAAGTTAGAGAGATATTAGTCAAGAAACCAAAGACTGAATCCCCCAGCCAGACCCTATCACCATAGCATCCATCCCAATGTACTGAACACAGAGCTAACATGCTTTTAGAAGCGGAACATGCATCGGCATCTCCAGAATGTTTTTTTTGCGTCGAGTTTGCAGTGAGGTAGTGTCCCAACACAAGGAATTGACTGGGAAACGATTCTTGGCTGTGGAGGGAACGGTCTCGTCACACAAATGTGTCCAAAGTCGAGGCCCCCATGGCTCGAGCAATAGACATGCTGTGTTCAGATTATACAGAGACGGGCAGCTACTAACCATTGGCCTGGTAGCCCATGCCCAGGATGACCTCTGGGGCTCTGTAGTAGCGCGTCACCACATACGGGGTCATCAGCAGGCCTGTAGCAGCAGTCCGGGCCAGACCGAAGTCCAGGATCTTCAACGTGCAGTCGGACTTGACCACAATATTACTGGGTTTCAGGTCCTGCACAGGGACAGAGGCAAAGAAAAGTGTGTTATGTTAAAAACATATATAGTTAAAGAAGAATAGTAAAAGAACATGATACCATTACTAATATTATACTAGACATAATTGCACACTTTATTTCTTTATGCATTCCGTAAGTCTATACCTAATATACAGTATTTGGGGATGTTCAGGGAAACCCATGTGCACAGTCCCCAGTGTGCGGTAGTTTTGAGGCAGTTGGAGGAACCCTGCGTTGTGACGTCTATCTAGCTTTGAAGTCGACAGATTCTTAGGGTACTAGCCTGGGGGAGGGGGGCTGGCTAATGATCACCCCAGGATTTTATCTTCAATAGCTAGAGACCTAGAACAGTTTGTGGTTGAAGGGGTTAAGCGCTTAAATGCAAACCCCGTTCAGAGGACCAAGCATGGAAGAGTCAACCTCTCAGACTAATGAGTCCTTTCTTAGCAGACAGCGTTCATGCAGCGCGACCATAAAGCTTGGTGGTGAATGACTAATGACTGTAACTAAACGTTGCGAATGTGATGTGAATATTTCCCTTCACTAGGTATTCACTACGTGCTGTTTGCTGGGGCACGGCTAGAGCTAATTAGAAAAAGCCGGAGCACTGATAGGTTAGAGCTGCAGGGAGGAAATGCCATTAGTGCCAACTGCCAGAATGAGGAGGTGACCCTCGTACCCTGTGTATGATGCCTGCCGCGTGAAGGTGCTTAATGCCGCACAGCGTCTGGTAGAGCAGGTAGGACAGCCTCTCGTGGTCCAGCTCCATCTGGATCACCTGGCACAGGTTGGCGTCCATCAGCTCCATCACCAGGTAGCTGGAAGCACAGGGACGACGCCGTCAAAAACACGTCGGAACATTAGAAATTCAGCTGTGCGTACATGCACGCATTCCCGTCTGGGCCATGAGGATTCACTCACTCGCACACATACTTACACATCTTGGAATTCTTCTAATGATTTCTGTGGGGTGAATACATTTAAAAGGCCGATGATCTGTGAATGCGGAAATATAGATCAGAAACATTTAACATACAAGAAGTTGGATAAAAGGACTGAAATAATGGGGTGAACATTAAATTGAATGAGGTATGTTTATGTCTACTATAATAAAAACAGTTTTTGATAAGAACTTACATTTTTATGATTTACACACTTCATAAGCACTAGCTCTCTGTATGCCCTTTTGGCGTGCGTCTGATTCTGAAACGGCCGACTCAGCTTCTTAATAGCAACATTTCGTTCAAGGTTTTGGTCGTAGGCAGAGCTGAGGACAAAAAAATAAAAAATGTTGTACACATTTCAACCCACCACACAACTGAGGTGAACGGATGGCAGATCTGCTGAAATACAAATAGATCACTTTAGAGGACGCCTTTACAGAGCATAGCCTCGATGCAGTAAACAAACACTAAGGTAGCACTTGTGTTCCATCATAAAGCCAGGTCTTTAAAGTCAACCCAGTGCCCTATTCTTCACACAAAACATTCTCTGTCTGTGTGCTTTCTATCTCCCCCTTAAAGCCGTGTGCTTTTAAAGGAAATGTAACTGGGAGACAAGGATAATAGGAGAAGTCAACAAGGCCAGGGACGATGAGAAGAAACCGGACAATTCAGAGGAAGTGTTTGCCTTCGCACAAATGTTTTGAGGTGCAGTGGCGCACCAAGAGTGTCATATTTTTCCATGCCGAGGATAACACTGAATATGGATGATGTTCTAAACACTTACCAGACAATTCCCTGGGCTCCCGAGCCGATAGGTCGGAGATTCTGGTAGCGCTTCAGAACGGTGAAAGTCGAATCCCCAACCTCTATGCTGTAGAACTCTCTGTCTCGCTTGTTTTTATTCATGGTGAGATCTTCTAATGCTGCTTTCTGGGCATCCAAAAAGGTCCTCTGCAAGATGGAGTGAGAGATGCACACAACACACCCACGCACATTAAGAATTTACACCAGAACACCAGACCACAGTAAGTATTTCATAAGGCCGTTTACAAAAAGCTTGCCAGTCAAGTTTAGGAGAAGGCCGGCTAAAGGCTCGGGTGAATATCACACTTGTGACTGCGGCTGTAATTCGTTATCACGCGGAGTCACAAAACCGAGACGGAATGGAGGGCTTGCTCTCATCAACAGCCTGGGCAGCAATCGAAGCTCGATCCATGGGGGCTCCACTCCATTATATGAAACATGAAGCTGATAATAACTCTGTTGGACTGAAAGCAACCCTGGTGACGATTCCTACCTAAAGCCCCAGGCGCTTGGACCCGGGCCGAGGACTCTAGCCTTGTCCTGGAAGCGGGTCTGACACAGGCACATGTTAACTGGGTCACATTACCCCAGGGGGCTGCTGGGCCCAGCTAGAATACACAACACACTGGGATGTGCAGAGACGGACTCTCTCTTTTCACCAGCACATTTTCTAAACGCAGCCTCGCTTTCGGAATCCAGGGATTATGAAACCAACCCAGAGCGTGCACGCGCGCCTGCACAGGAGCACACATTTAACTTGGATCTCATACAAGAGGAGCCGTTTTGCCAGCGCAAAATGACTCAGCTCTCCCGTCTGTGTCGAAAACGTCATGAGGACATGCACAACATCCCTCCATCTCACTCACAGCACGAAAAATAGACATGACGTTTCTTTTGATAAATCGTACAGGATGCAAATCACGCGCTTTTAGGATATGATGACTAGATGATAACGCCCTTTTCCTTAGCAGCATTATGTAGCCTAGCTTAATTAGTGTAAGCTTGACTGATAGTCCATCAGTCAAAGCCAATGGGGGTGCAGGCCAGCGTAGTGCGAGTAGGGGTTCTGCCAGGAGGCCGTGGCAACACACGGTGGCTCAGATCAATGAACAAGGACATTTTCAAAACGTCTGGAAGGACCAAAGATGAAGACATGAGACCTTTGGCCAAGCTGGTCATAATAATAAGATCTTACTTTACCTGCAGATCATAAACACTGTCAGAATATTCGCTTAAGACATTTTTCTGTGAAATCGATTGAGTAATTTGGTAATAATCAACTTATTGATTCAAATAAGGAAATTGTGAGAATGATTTGAAAGTGTGAAATATTCCTGTTTAAGATTGTTAATATCTTAGAAATGTGTGTATCCATATAGCTTTTTGAAGAGACTGTTTGAGAGGCCCCCTCTCCAGCTGCTCCTGCTTATGTGTTAAGAGTGAATGTTTGGGCTTACGGATGTGATAAATAATAAGCAGTGCTGTGAAAATAAGTACTTGAGCTAACTTGCTAGTCTTTTTCAATCAGCTCTGTTTCCTACACACTCAGCACTGTAGTAGGAAATAGCTTCAACACAGCTCTCCAGCATAGTAATTACCATCACTGTGACCAATTGCTTTCTGCTAATGAAGCTACAGCCTAGTAAATGATAGTGTTGGCAAGCACTTCTGCTCATCCTGGGCAAAAGTGCCTCGCCCCATTAACTTGAATAATGCTTAACGCAACATTTCTAAAATACTATTCGCCATCCCATGAAGCTCCCATTATGAGCTAGGAATACAATTACGAGAATAAGGCAAAACAATTATTATCAAGTCAAAACATTGTGTGTTTCTGTTAGAAAAGTCACTAGGAAAAACACAAAGTATAAAACGAGAAAATAATTGCACCCTAAATATTCCCCAGTATGCCAAAGCAAAAGCTGATACAGCCGTTTTTTTTCCACGGAGAATAGTACGACATTTTTGGGTAGCATACAGAACATAGGGCATTATCAGTGTCCAGTACCTGGAGTATAGAAGAGCAAATGCAACGCGGGAAAATTCTTCCTTCAGACAACAATTCACCTGAAAGATATTAATGGATCGATATCGATCCATTTATTTTCATTAGCGCCAACAATCCCCGTATTCCAAGGCATAACCTTGGCCACACGACCCTTTCTGACGACAGAGGTAGCAGGCAGGTAAATGTTCGCATGAGAGCATATTCCTAGCACTACAGCGGCAATCGTGCATGCTAAAATATTGCAAGTTATTGAAAAAGCGGTGATACTATAGTAGACTATTGTGAAAATAATATTATCATATTGATAGCCTACCCTAGGCCTAGGCTATTTTAAATTACAATGGGCTATTGCATATATTGTTCAATTGGTGGCGAAAATACGTCAAATACACATCAGAAATTATAATGAAATAAGAATAAAGCGTATAGTAAATATTGTTGTACATAAACCACAATAACAGCGGTATGAACAACAACCTATCCGTAAGTAAGTTGCGCGCAGGCTACGACCCTCCCCCACGGCTAAACAATAACCATGTCTAGGGAAGGGCTGGAAAGGTTGGTCTTACCTCCGTCATCAAATTATGAAACGAATTTCTTCTTTAAAAAATTGGCTAAATTGTCTCCTGAAACAACGGATATATTTTCTCCGATGAATAAGAATGGTCTATTCCGTTGTTAGACTTGAAAACATGACCTCACCGAATTCACTTGACTACGCTTCCTTCTAGCCTACTGACAGGCCGTACACGCAGTCTGCAGAGGGCATGCGTTCTACGTCACACATCATCCACAGCGGCACCACCTCTTTTCTGCACTTCATCCTATCTATCTATCTATCTATCTATCTATCTATCTATCTATCTATCTATCTATCTATCTATCTATCTATCTATCTATCTATCTATCTATCTATCTATCTATCTATCTATCTATCTATCTATCTATCTATCTATCTATCTATCTATCTATCTATCTATCTATCTATCTATCTATCTATCTATCTATCTATCTATCTATCTATCTATCTATCTATCTATCTATCTATCTATCTATCTATCTATCTATCTATCTATCTATCTATCTATCTATCTATCTATCTATCTATCTATCTATCTATCTATCTATCTATCTATCTACCTATTTATCTGTCTATCTGTCTATCTGTCTATCTGCTTGTCTGTCTGTCTGCCACGTTTGTTTCAAAGTTTGAGCCTGATCATCTAGTATAGTGAATGTGCATTGGGCTTCAACACACACGCACTCGAATGTAATCGCACGAGTACACCAACTCGCTCTCTCTCACACACACAGACACACACACACACACACACACACACACACACACACACACACACACACACACACACACACACACACACACACACAATAGGACTTCTTTGGAAAACTTGTAAAATCATAGCTGCACTCCAGATACTAATTGTTTGTCGAGCAAGATTATGAAACAGGTAGATAATAAAGCACTGGCACTACATTTGGAGACTGTTATAGCGTTCAACAACACACTGTTATAGCAGGACTGTTGGCATACGTCTAAAGTAGCCTAGTAATATACACGTCAAGGACATATCAAAGCTAGCTTGATCCAGAAATAAACATTTTCGGTTTACTGGAAGCTAAACTGTCATGTCCTCTACTAATTAAATATTCAGGAAAGGTTGAGATAGAAACACCTATAATTTCTGACAATTGCATGGGCTTTAAAAATGTAAATCTTTGTTGTTTATCTATCTGCTCATAAAGCTAATATGTATGTGAATGCCTGAGGACATAAGGCCCAGACACATTTTACACAATTATTTGCACTGCAGGCCTCATTATGGTGCAGCTATTGCTGTTTTATATCTTCAGTTTAATTTAAGTAACCCAAAAACAATACAAATTGATGACCGCAGCCACAAAAGCAGAGTTAAGCTGTTTTCTCTGATGCTAACGAGACTGATTCAATTTGGACAGGAGACTAAAATCGCATCTATCCGCTTCTAAGGAACATAATTTTCCATCGACAGTTTAGGAATGTTGTAATTTATACTTATCCAGTGGGCAACCGAAATGGGATTGTTAAATTCTCCTTGTAAATCACAACGACTACAGGCACGTTGTGCGCAATAGTCCCGCGCAGCCGAATGGAATTGATCATTGCATCCCTCTTCATACAGTGTGACAAGATACTGTCAACGGATTCTTACCCCTTGGTCGACGAGCCCCCGAAGCGTTATAATCATAGTGCTGGTGTCGATATACGTTGGTTGAAGTCGGTACAGTTATTGTAATTGTACCTTAGCCAGCACGCCGTGGACCCTAGGATAAAACGGATTAGGCAAATCGGTGTATGTGATCAGAAATCTCTCCCAGCCGCTACCGAGTCTGACCTGTCGCTTGTCAAACTGGGTGGATAATCCAATTAAGTAATTAGAACCGAAAGGCTAAGAATAGTACTAATTACAAAAGTTTTACAAACATAGAACATTGCCTCGCCCGTAAGTAATAAAGGAAATTACTGTTTTAGATGACTGCACTGACAGCATGTAGTTGTCAATCATGGGTTGGCGTACCTGTCGGAGTGGACCAGTTGTTAGTTACCGAGACCACCGAAGCCAAATCAACAAAATGCGATGATCACGAGGATTATATTCGAGCCGTGGTGGGAACACTAAGGATATAACAGCGGATCTGATTCTTCATGCGTCCAGGTAAAATATATGGCTACATTGTACGGTTGCAGTTTTGGCTGTTTGAATGCTATAATAATTAAATGGTCGACTTTTTATAGCAAACTACACAAATAAATATAATATGTAGTTAGCCCATCTGGACTTTATAAGTGAACAGTAAATGTTTGTATTCACTCGTTTTACTTTACTTCAACATTCAAATGTAGGTCGACCCCACAGTACAATTATTTGATGTTGCCAAAGCCAGACACAAAAGTGATTATCTCAGCTAAATAAGAAAAAAAGAGATCAAAGTTAATTATTGCTCAATCACACACAAACGACCAAAAGCACACAGCCATATGTTTGATTCACACACACTGTCCGAATTTGTATATTTATCTTAATTCATCTTTTAGTTACCTTGACTGCATGTACACTGTTGTATGCTCTGGTGGTAGCCTAGCCTGATTTGTTCTGTATAGAACAGCCAACTTCCTGATGCCTTCAGAAATCCATGTTTATTATCTAGTATAATATGACATTTTTTACCTTGCCACAATGTAGCAGCCAGAGGTAATAGTTTGGTGCTGGCATGCAGCTCACAGAGAATAACATAGGTTATATTTTACATTCAGCATTTTCCTACATTCAAAATAGTTGTTCTATCCTCATTGTACAATACAGTAGCTACAGTATTGGCTAATTGTTAAATTCAATCTGAAAAAATGTGTATATAAACGACTATCTTTTTTTTTTTTTTATCTATCCCTGATCAATTTTCGAACCTACTGGCAGACAGGCTAATATACTGGTTTTATGCTGTAGAAGATGTGATTAATTTTAGACCATCTAGTCTCCAGTTACTGATATAATAAACTAAGAATAAAACGTCTTCACAAGCCATGCTGCAACTTTTGCAGTTGTGGCCATTAGAAATTACTTTCAAATGCTTTAACTTGGTTGATTGAACTGGCATGTGTCACCTACCTTCAATAGAATATGTCTGTCTGAAACTACAGATGACCCTGGGTCAGCAGTTCAACCACAACCATCTCATCGTTTGCCATGTTGTCTTCAAAATGACCGATCAGAAAACTTGATCTGTTTGGTACTATTTTGTATAGGCGGTTGACATACGAGAAAACATACAATTGGATTATCAATCGTATCAATTGGCATATTTCTGCTGATTGATGGATGAATAGCCTTGTTTTATTGATTATGTCATTTATCCATTAACATGCTGCAGGCTACATATCAGCTGCTAGGGGTTCTACAGTAGTCAGCAAGGTACAGAAGTCAATGCTCTGCATTGGCCATTGCCGGGCATGCTCACTACATAATGCTTTATGCCGTTATTCTATGGCCCACAAGCAACCGATGTACGGCTTTAGAGCAGCAAGCCTCCCAACTGGGGTTTACATGGATGATGACAATAGCAAATGTGCCTAAATTACTTATGAATTTTATGAAACATCAACACAGTGGTACTCATTTATAATGTATTGCCCTCAGAAAAACAAGATGTGAGCTTTTAGGTTTACTAAGGTTAGATGGTGAATTGTGAAATGTACCGACATCTCTGTTTATCTATTTTTATCTTAATTACTCTTTACCTATAAACAAACATTCTGGGAATCACTTAGCTGAGTGCAGGAGAATATAGGATTATGGATACCCTTGGCTTGCTGAGTCTAGCTCTCTCCTGCGTAACTCTCTGTTGGGTATCAATTGCTTCCCACTGGTTTTATTTATCTGTATTAGCTTATTCTGGCTGGTGACTATTGGGCTTTGTTTAGAAGTGTTGGTTAGACTCTTTGTTGAGAGAAGATTATTCCAATTTAGGCAGAAGGGGAAACACTACTGTATCCGTTTAACTGCTAGATCCACAGGGACCCGAGGGCTCAGTGTCATCCCGGAGGTGGTTGGACGCTATCAAAGCCCATACGTCACGCCTCCTTTACTCTCTCACAGTGACCGAAAACCGGCTTACAGAGTTGCAGCCAGCGTTGTCTGAGTGTCGGCTTTGGTCACTGACTGTGCTGCCTATATCCTTCACTGAACACCCAAGTTGTCTCAACTGTCCTTTACGACCTTTACTGACGCCATACGGTTCTATTCCGCTTGCACCCCAGAGCTTGCTATTAATAGAAAAGTCTGTTCAGCTTTAGAGTGTCCTGTGCCTATAGGATTTGTTTAGAAGTAAAGGAATTGTGCCTGTCTACTGCTGCAGCATCATGTTACTTCTGTCTGACGCTAACAACGGTCAAGGATGTAGCCACAATGGTTCAAAACTGTGCTTTATGGATAGATGGCCTGGATAATTTAGGGCTAAAAAGGTCATCGTTTTGGCTAATATTCCAGTAGAATGGGGCCCAAATTCCACCTGTAATTACTGTATAACCATATGAGCTGAATGAACAATATTCCTCCCGTTATCATTTGAAACTGCGGAGGCCGAGGTGTGAAAGTTGCTAAGATGCGCGGAAAGGCAGGGAATTTATTTTAAAAGTTCCGTTTTTTTTATTTGCCTACTTGAACCTTGTCATGAGGCCATTTAAACCATGAGATGTCAAGTTTCTGCCAGATTCAGCCTGGTCCAGCAGATATCTTCCTCGGCAGCTCAGAGAAAAGCCTATTATGGGGGGTGGGGGTGGACGTAGCAGAAAAGGGGCCAGTCAGACTTATGCGCCTAGGGAATCCAGTAATACACATGGACACCGGTGCATAAAACAGACAGTTTGCACAAGCTGTCATAGAACTGAACTCTTGGACTAAACAATAGCTCTGGTGGCTGAGGTATTGAATAAAGAGAGGACTTGTATTTGAATTCAACCGAGGTGGATCAATGTGGATCCAAAGTGAAAAGAAATGAAAGAGATGCACTCTAGCCAAGGGTCCTCTCTGATACGACATTTGACCTACTTCTGCGCTTCCCGGAGACTCAGGGACAAAGCTCTGCTCTGTCCCCCTTTCCACTGATAGCATGTTTTTACTCCTTTAATGACCAACGGTGTGCATCGCAGTCATGCTTTGAGTTGCAGCCTCATCAACAGAATGGGGGATTTTAAAGTTAATGCATGAGAATCCTTTCTGGCAATCCTATTGATAGAGCCTTTTCTTAACAACATTAGGAAAGCTTGTGGAATTTCATGATTGATACATGAGTTACTTCTCATATAACACATATGTTAGCAGTTGTATGAGATATCTCACATTTGTACATGTCCGGAAGAAATTGGATATAAGTTTGAAATAGATTTTGGGGGGGATGGACTCCCTGTAGATTTCTATTCGTATTGCTTACATTTGCCTTTGTTTATTGTGAAATACATGTAAATTAAAACATAGTTGCATTGTATGATAAAGACTGTTCTTCTTTTCAGTGGTGACATGTACAGTTTATATGAACAAGCAAATTAAGTATGTGGCCAGCACATACACTTATGTATGGTATGGTATGGTATGAAGTTTCTACTTCCTGTTGAAGCTCTAGACCTCTAACCAATTAGGTTACAGTGCAGTATGCTCACAATTTGAGTTCTAGCTTTTAACTTAATTGTCTAATCTGAACCAGGGATGAAGTGGGTATAAGGACAGTACAGTTTTAATTTCAGCCTTGTGCAAGTGGGGTAATGTAAGAGACAGAGAGAGGGGTAAGGCTTTTGTAATTGCCCACTATAGCGTTAATTCACAGTTTTTTGTTTTATTTAATTTGACATAAACCGTCTCTTTGGGATTCCTTGTTAAGAATGAAAAGTGGATTTGAGAAGGAAAGAGAGCGTGAATGCAAAGAAGTAAAAGTAATGCACTCTAAAAGGCGGACAGCTTATCTTATATATAGCCTCCTCTTTGGGCCTATGTGTAGGGTGTGTGCAGGATGAGCAGCACATTTGTAACGTTGGCGGAGGTGCTGGAGTCTCGAGGGGGCCCCCTAGTGGAGGAGGAGGTCTGGTCCCTGCTCCTGGGCACTGCAGAGTCACTGGTGGACGTCTCCTATAAAAGTACTGTGCTATTTCATTGTCATCTTATCATACAGTTTACATTATCCCACAGTAGCATGCCATCAAAGCATTTTGTTGAATACTTTTTGGACTAATATATATTTGTTCTAACTTGCTCTTAGATATGAAACATTTTGCTGTATGTTGTACATGGACATTGCTAACGAAGTGCTGCACTGCTGATTTTTATTCTCTCCAGGCCAAAACATGTGCAACATAATAAGTCCCACCTCCCTGCTCCTCTCAGCCACTGGTACCTTGGCTTTTAAAAACTGTGCCCTATCAGACGAAGTGTCTACATTTACAGCTCCAGAGATGCTGCACAATCGTGGCAGCTCAACCAAACCTACAGTGGAGAAGGTCAGTACACACCCATACACACACACACACACACACACACACACACACACACACACACACACACACACACACACACACACACACAAGCAAGCCCAAACCTCAGCCCCTATGTACAGTGGTGTTTTGAACAATATCCGCATATTAATATATACCCATTTTATGTGTCAAAATGCAAGTGAGGGACTAAACATGCTACTTTTGGTTGAAGTACCTATTCCAAACTGAGCTATGTCAAGACCTTCATCTTAGATGGTGTTTTTAGTTTTTTTTATCAGAATTCTGCTCAGGTACATGATCCTCTGTGGCTGATTGCTGATGAAAAGAATTGTTAGAAAGCCATCTAGTGGTGGAGAAAGATCATTACTCTTCTGGTTGCTAAATCAGAGAGGGTGTATGAAGTTATTTAGCAGTCCTGAAAATCAGAAGAGGAGAACTGCTTGACATGTTCTATAGAGTCAAATAGTAATCAATCTTTTTTCTACTGCACCTTTCTGAACATGTTGCTTTCATGTTGCTCTATTACTGTTACTGTTTCCATTCCTATAGATGCAGGTGTATTCACTGGGAATGACTCTCTACTGGGCAGTTGATTATCAGCTACCTCAGAATCAGGTGAAGGCCCCATACTCTAATAAAACTGAACATACAGAAGTGAATTTTCGTATAATTGACCAAATGTACAATTACAATTTTGAGGAAGAATATTATACTTGTATTACGGGCAAGGCAACTCACATTTGTAAATACACTCCCCCAGCCGGTCCAGTTAAGTGATCATCTGAACTGCCTCCTACTGAGCATGTGCGAGGACTTAGCCCCCCGCAGGGTGAATCTTAACTCCGTCCTGGAGGCGTGTGAGTCCCAGCACAAAGCCTCTCTTCTCCCACCGCCCAACAAAGTCATACGTCAACTGGTGGAGGACGTCTTCCACGACTCAGTGAGTCTTTCCATCCACTTGTGCGCCCGCCTGCGATGCCTCAGTTGGAATCACACAGGACCTGCATAAATAGTGACTTGAATGAGTTTGTCCATTTCATCTCCCGGTGGTGTGGGGGCTGATATTTCAATGGAGGCTTGTCTTTGTAGGGGGAACATGGAGCTCTACAAGACAGCATGGTCCAGCTGAGTGGGAGAAGCCAGATGATCAGGGAGAGGCTGCACGGTATGGGCCTGCGCCTCAAAAAGCCTTACCTCTTCATTCACCAGGGTTTAGTCTTACGATGGTTCCCCTTCAGAACATCGTGAAACAAAATGTGTTAAGCCTCTGGTTAACCATTAGAAATGCCACTTCATCATATGTCAATCCCTGTTCCTGACATCCTGCTCTGTTCTCCACTTGGCGAGATTAGGGCTTTTCAGGCATTATCAATATGAAAGTGAACAACTCATAATCTCTGGATTATCTTGTTGACCCTGAAACAAAAGATATAATTTTGACATGGAGGTGGTTGCAATGTGTTGGCATGTGCCATTGCAGCCTTTATTGTCTTTCTAAAAGCTACAGGTCAATAGGATTAAGGTATTAACCAGAAGTCGGGCCAGGATTAGGCCCCTGGTGAAACTAAGCCCCTCGCTCAGTCTTGGTTACGTCCTAACATTCCAGTGTCCCTAGTTTTCATGCCGTGTTTGTTGTGGATGGAGCGTACTGTTCATCCATCCTCTTTCTACCACTGGCGTCCCTGGTTTCCTGGGACAGGCAAGAGGGGACCTTATCCAGACTATGGTGAGGCGAGCACATCAGCAGGGGAACGGAGAAGGTACTCTGACGACTCGGACTGCAAGTCAGGTGAGTTCTTGAAGTGTGAACTGTGATGAGTTATATGAGGATATATGTCCAGGTATGTTCAAGAAATGTTTAGTAGAGACCAAAATATTGCAAATGGCAAAAAATTGCTTTTCCAGATTTTCCAGATAAGCATTAAAGCTAAATACGTAAACTAAAGAAAAATTACTAGAAAAGGGTACTTGAAATGTAAAATGTTGCACCTTTGCACCATTTGCTTGACAGAAATTCTTGCCTTTTACAAACATTTAGCTTTTAAAATGCATGATGACCGATGACTTAAAAGTGTTAGCAGGGATTTAGTGTAATAATGAATAACAAGATGAACTACTTTTTAAGGACTTTTTTTTTGCAGTTATCTTTGTCTTTCTTACCGACACTATCATTCTGTGTTCACCCACTGCTGTGTGCTCATTGTGCCTTTGTTGTTTGTATTTCAGGTAGTTTACCTCACAGACCTTGGCGACAGAAAGCACAGAGCTCTCCCACACACTCTTACGGTGCTCCTAGCACAGACAGGTACCTACTAGACCCTACTGCATACAAACACTCACACGCACACACAAACCCAAACCAGCAGCCTTACACACAAACGGTAAATGATCCTATCGTTATAGTGGAGTTGAGTTGACAGTTCCTCGTGTTGGTTTGTTCTGTGGATGGAAAATTGGCACTGCATTGAAAGAGGCTATTCTTGAGTTTAGATTGTTTGCCTATTGACTTTCCTGCTGCAGTAAGACACCTATTGCTCCCCCTCTCTCCCTTGCTGTGTTAAAATGTCGAGTATAAATAGGAGTGACAGTGACAGTGACACGGTCTAGAGGTCTGATTTTTCCCCTCCCTCTTCCTCTCTCCCCCTACCCAGTAGACTCCCACGGGCCTTTCGTCACCGGGACAGCAACACCAGCAGCTGGCTGTGCCGGAGCCCCTTTCTGGACCTACCCCCGAAAGCGGAGACCGCCCCCCGGCCCCATAGCCCCTCCATCACCTTCAGCGAGTCCTCCATCAGCCTCACCCAGAGGAGAACCAAGGTAAAAACCCGCTACATCATTCACCTCGCGTCTCCATGAAGGAATGTGACCTGATCATTCTTGTGTTATATGCGGCGACACGTCTGGCTGAGATGGACCTATTCGGACATAGTTATTATTCTTGTTATCCACTTTAGCACGTAGTTCCTTCACATTGTACTGAGGAATGTTGAAGCGAGACAGAATGGGTTGTGCTTGTATCTTTAGTTGCCTGCGTGTCTGTGTGTGAGTCAGGCAAGTGTGTGTATGTGTGTGTGGAGGTGAAAGTGTGCAAAGAGCTGGCTGCCTTGCGCACTGACGCCAAGGAACACTTGGACCCATTTTGGGTTTAGTGAAAGTGATGGCTGACTGCAGAGTGCGTAGTGCGGATGGCGGTGTGTACTGAGGCCAGGCAGCCATGCACAGAGCTTTGGGAGCCAGACGGCAGGTAACGGGGGCTGTGTGTATCTGTGTGTTTGTGTGCATGTGTATGTCTGTGTGTGAGTGTGGGTGTGTGTGTATGCGTGTGATACATGTCATGTTAGCTAGAGTGTTTACAGCTGTGTGTGTCCTGACAGGCTCTTGGTCCTGAGTTCATCAGGATGGCAGATGAACCACAGATTATTCTAGAGCTTCCTGGCTCCATTGTGGTACGTGCTAACATTAGCTTTGTCGTTGTCTCCAGCTAAAGATGAATCGGTTTTACCCTGGTCATCTATTATGCTTTACATTTATACACCTCTTTTGTTGAAGGTACTTTCTTATTCTCCACTGTCTTGTTCTCGGTCTCCGTATGTGTGTGTGTGTGTGTGTGTGTGTGTGTGTGTGTGTGTGTGTGTGTGAGTGTGTGTGAGTGTGTGTGTGTGTGTGTGTGTGTGTGATGTGCGTGTGTGTGTCCTAGTCTAAGAAGGGCCGTTCGTGTGTGTCCCAGCGTGAGGTTAGCATCGTGATGCCAAGCGGACAGATAGTGGTGGTGCGCTGCGACATCAAGTCCAGAGGAAGAGACGTGTTTGACATGGTGGTGGCTCACGCTAACCTGGTGGAACACTTCTACTTTGGCCTGGCCTTCCTGGACGGTACGGTTATGTCAGACCGTCTTACCGGCGGCCTGATGCTGTGCTCCCTAGACAGCACAGAACAAACAACAACATCTATACAGCTCAGCGTTAGAAGTAAGATTTTAATTATGGATATTGTATGTATTTCTCAGATGCTGAATATTTCTTTCTGGACCATGAGACCAAAATCTCCAAAGTTGCCCCCGATAGTTGGAAAAAAGTACAAATGGCTTCGTTTATGGTTTTTCTTCGGGTCAAGTTTTTTGTTGATGATATCTCCTTCATTTTGTGAGTACTGCATCATACCCATACCGTGTCCTATTAGTTGACCATATTCTTTTCTTGAACTAACACCATAAGAAGTTGTATACAAGACGTACTCACACTCTCTTTTGTGCAATTAAAATTACTAATTGATCAAACTGTTTAGTGCTTATAGACACAATAGTTATGTAGTTATATACATGCTTCAGTGTTAGATTTAGAATTGGAAGAACAGTATTATTTTCCAACTTACCTTTGTTCATATGACGCAGGCACAAACTGACTCGTCATCAGTACTACTTGCAACTGCGCAAGGATATTTTGGAAGACAAACTTTACTGTAATGAGGAAACAGGCATGTTCCTAGCGGCACTCGCTCTGCAAGCTGAGTTTGGGAACTACATGCCAGAGGTACACAGAAGTTGAGCTAAAGAGCTGAGCTAAAGGGTTGTTATTTTTCAGGGTTTTTTGTAAGCACAGATTTTAGATGATTAAAATAACCGCTAAATCCATTTAAAGTATTTCACCTGCTCAAAATATCTTCGTGGATTTCTATGTGTCTGTTCAGTTGTATGGGAGAAACTACTACCAGCCAGAACACTATGTGTCAAAGAGGATGCTGGAGAAGATGGCCCTGCCCACGGTCAATGAGGAGTTGCCAAGACTACATGCCAATCATGCCCAAATGCTGCCTGAAGAGGCGGAGACAGAATACCTCAAAGTATACACACACACACACACACACACACACACACACACACACACACACACACACACACACACACACACACACACACTCACAGTCATAATACCATGAACACATACTGTGCCAGTACATACATACATACATACTCTTTTTATCTATCTCTCAATCTCTATGTCCCACTCCCTCTACATATCTCTCACTCACTCACTCACTCACTCACTCACTCACTCACACACACACACACACACACACACACACACACACACACACACACACCAACACACACACACACACACACACACACACACACACACACACACACACACACACACACACCAAAAACACAAAAACACACATCTTACTAATGGTTGTGATCATCTCTTAGATTGCCCAGCAGTTGCCAGAGTACGGGGTGATGTTCCACCGAGTGGGCCGGGAGAAGAAGCCTGTTTTAGGGGAGCTGGTGCTGGGAATCTGTGCCAAAGGAGTCATTGTGTACGAGATGAAGAACCACATCCGGACCGTCACCAGACGCTTCCTCTGGAGAGAGACTGACTCCATCTCCACTGGGGTACCAACATCATGCACCTTCTACACCCACTAATGCATAATGCATGCTGAGCATAGCAAGCAAGGATACTTTCTATCGGTTGGCGTAGAACAATGTATGTCTTGTGTACAGTGCAACCCTCTTATCAATTACACATTACTGGAGAGCCATCTTTTTGTGGGTGTGCGTTCTGGATCTATGGTTTCCGGATGATTTTTACTCAGTCTGGTTCTTGTGCCTTGTGCTCCTCAGCGGCGTAAGCTGACCATAGAGTGTGGTGGTCCCAGTGGGAAGAAACACAGCTTTGTGACCGAGAGCTCCAAGATCGCCCAGTATCTCCTGGCCCTCTGCTCCTCCCAGCACAAGTTCCACAGTGAGATGAACTCACGGCAACTGAGCCATAGTGCAACCCAAGGTGGGCATCGCTCTGTGAACGCATTAGCAATGATCAGTGGCCTAGGCTCCAATTCTTGGATATTCTTGGCCCACGCGCAGAAATACAGTACGTTATGAAACTTGGTTTAGGAGTCGCTCTTTAAAGGAAACTCATTTGGACTTTTCCTTGTTTCCTCCTCAGATGAGAACTTAGACAAGTACCTGTCCATCTGCAGGGAGCAGAACGCTCACATGAAACGCATGTCGCTTTCCGAGGGGGGGCTGAACTTGGTGGGCTTGGTTCCGGCGCACCGTAACTCCATCAGCAAGTCTTGTGAGAACCTGACAGCCAAGATGGAGGCGCGCCTCTGCCAGCAGAGAGAGTTGAGGAGGGAGATGAGCCAGGAGCTGCCCCCGACACGGACGCTGGGCGAAATGGCGGAAGCGCAGGGTTGGAGGTAGATCTGCGTCCCTGTGTCTGGAAGTCACCTAGTGGGCTGCAAACTGCAAATTCATATTTGTTTTTTCCGTGTGCTGTAGCTCGCTTATAATGATAATAATAATTCATTTAATTTATATAGCACTTTTCAGACACCCAAAGCACTTATAGAAACCATGGCAACTCACACTCTGTACTGCACATCATAAACTGTAAATGTAAAGGTGTTGAAAGCAAGGGCTAGCTTAGCTACACACTGGGTAATTGACTGTTATCGTGCGTAGGGCTTTGCTGTTTTTGAACCAGGCGTTGTCTTTATGTCTGTGTTGTACCAGTCGGGGGCCCATTCCCAGGGTGATGTCCAACGTGTCTCTGCAGAAACAGGACTATGAGGTCTCCACCTCCATCTCCTCATCCACTATACGAGGTAAACTTAGCAGTCCTAACCTGCCTTTTGAAACATGTTAATGCTCCATCTCCTGTACACCTTTCCTTTATCTCTGCTGTGGCATTGTATTAAAAACGGTCATTCATTTGTGAGTGAAAGGCCGACATGCTCATATTGTACACCTTTGTTCTTTAGTGGACACACCTACTAGAACGCCACCAGAGAGAGAGATCATCTGTTTGACCCTGAAGAAAGACCCCAAACTAGGATTTGGTGAGTAGGCCAGCGGGATTTGTTGATAGTGACAGAATGCAGGCTTTCAGCACAGTTTTGCATCAAATAGATGAGAGCATTGCATTATGGGGTGTCATTTCTGGTTCTCCTCTATTGTCTCGACTCTTCCATCAGGGTTTGTGATAGTGGGAGAGGACAACACAGGCAAACTGGACCTCGGGATCTTCATCGCTTCCATTGTGCCTGACGGACCTGCAGATAAGGACGGCAGAATCAGACCAGGTACCGGTCAGAGTGCAATATCAGTTTAGGATCCTACACTTATTTCTTTTGTCACTAATGTTTTCAGCAACACATATTTCTTTAAAGAAATAACAACGTTGAACTTGTAGTCCTTCCTTCGATGGGCTTCAATCCATCTTAAAGCGTTCTACTAGAGAAACACACTTCTCTTCCCAGAATCCTCCTCCGCACTGCTTAACTACCCAATGCACTGCTTGGCTGTGCTGCTCTGGTCACCAATGAGTGTTTATATTCCCAGGTGGCCGTCTTATCTCCCTGAATAAGATCAGTCTGGAGGGGGTTACGTTCACCGACGCAGCCGCAATTCTACAGAACAGCCCTGACGAGATGGAGCTCATCGTGTCACAGGCCAAACGTACGCACCTCATCAGTCCCTCAACACAACACATACGGCACAATACAATACAAAACAATACAATACAATACAATACAATACAAAACAATACAATACAAAGCAATGCAATGCAATGCAATGCAATACAATACAATGCAATACAATACAAAATAATACATTTTAGATTATCAAGGATAATATTATACAGTATAATATAACATTACAACTAATTACATAGCTGTACAAAACTTGACATTATACAGTACAATACAACACAACACAATATAATATACAAAGAATAAAATATAATACAAAACCAATATCATATATGATAATACTTTTCCACAGCACATTTTATTGGTGTTTTTCTTTTCACCAGATTCCTTTAGGGACAGTAAGAGCTCTCTGGCGCCCAGTACCCTGAGCCTGATGCTGGAGAAGGGCTTTGGCTCCCAGACCACCCTGAGCGGCACTGAGTTCCGGCCTGCCATGGAGGAGCTGGAGGAGGCCATAGCTCTCTCCAACATGGCAACCCCCAAACAAAGCAGGAAACTGCACATCCCAGTGGTCCGCATACTGGACGCCAAGGTAGTTGTAGTCCATGCATAGAATTTAAACAGATTGGGGCTTTGGTGCGTTACTTTACCGATATGGTGTTCAGAACAATAGTCTCTTTCTATTTTCTTTTACCTGCAAACTGAGCCCCTTTCTTCCTGTCCCTCCCCCTCTGGTCTTTTGGCCCTCGGTTCTCCTTTTGGTCTTCCAGGACGTGTTCTCCAGGTCTCCCTCCATTTGCAGTTTCCGATCAGGAGAGCAGCTTAACGTTGAGCTGAAGAAGAGCAACGGCAGTCTGGGCATCAGTGTTGCTGTAAGGATCTTGTGTCTGTAGAAACTGTCCGACTGTGTGGTTCAGTGCATTTCTTACCCAGTGTTTAGGGCATGGTTCCACTTACCCGGTCTACATGTCGAGCAACTCGATACATCTGCTTACATCTGATCAGTTTGTGGATCAATATTGAGTTTTGTTCCTGTGAGGATATATGGCGTTGTGCCCCAAAACGGTTACGTTACACGTTAAATGCTTACATGCTAAAACACATAACAAGATAGTGGAACAAATTAACACGCAAACAAACAGAGAGAGAGAACTGCAGTGACATCAGAGGTCAGTCTGTGTCTTTGAGCAATAGGACAAAAGTACAATTGCTAACAAGCTTAACGCCCACATACAAAAAGACACACACACACACACACACACACACACACACACACACACACACACGCATACACATGACCACACTGTCTTGGATATTTGTTGCTTAGGCTAAGTGTCAGTCTGGTGAATGTTGGTCGAGGGCACCATGTGACCTGTGTGTGTAATGTTCGTTTTACTCTCTAGGGGGGCGTGAACACCAACGTGCGTTATGGAGCTATCATCATCAAGAGCTTAGTCCCAGGAGGTGCTGCAGAGCTAGATGGCCGCATTCAGCTAGGTAACCAATCACGGCCCTCTTCTCCTCAGTGTCTTCTCCTTCTGGGAAAGAGAAGGACGTGTGATTGGTTGAGTTAAGGGCTGGGTGCTTGGGTACCGCAGCAGCTGCCTATATATCGCTGTCATGCTTCAGTAAACAGGAACAACCTACAGTGTTGACATGCCCGTCATTCACTCATGCATAAACTGTTTGTGTGTTGCGTGGGACGATGCTGACGTGTGTGTGCGTGTGTGTGTGCGTGTGTGTGTGCGTGTGTGTGTGCGTGCGTGCGTGCGTGCGTGCGTGCGTGCGTGCGTGCGTGCGTGCGTGCGCGCGTGTGTGTGTGTGTATGCGTGCGTGCGTGTGTGTGTGACAGGCGACAGACTGCTGGAGGTTGATGGGACCAACCTGAGGGGTGTGACACACAGAGAGGCCGTGGAGTGCCTAAAGAGGACCCGGGAGGTACGTCCCATATACACACACACACGCACACACACAGATACACGCACGCTTCCGTTTCTGACAGCATCCTCCGCCATACTGGGGGATCAATAACAGTGATTCATCCTCATTTCTTCTCTGCTGGAGGTCCAACATGCTGTTTGGAACAACACCCCCTGCAAGCATCTACAGCTCTTATTGTTTTAGGCTTTGCTTAAAGTTTTCTTTTGTTCGGGTTACTGGCAATATAATGAACAGATAATAAACTAATTACCGTCCATGGAATTTAGCCTCGTTCACCTTTTAGCTCTTCACAGCCGGGTATTTTGTCTTGTCTGACTAGACTTGATGATGTGTGTCCACTTTACCAGCCCTGTAAAGAGATTATGTTCGGAATCTAAATCTCATATACCTTTGTACTAAATTCAGCCAGTGATGTGTGTGTGTGCGTGTGCGTGTGCGTGTGCGTGTGCTTGTGCGTGTGCGTGTGCGTGTGCGTGTGTGTGTGTGTGTGTTTTCCTGCAGGTGGTTAGCCTGGTGTTGGAGAGAGAGCCCACGGTGGTGCTGGAGCCCCGGTCTGACTCGCCCTGCCGACCCTGCTCCCCCTGCGCCCCCTCTGCCCTCAGCCCCACGCGGCCCCCCAGGACCGAGGTCTCCATAGAAACGTCCTTGAGAGGCAGAGTCAAGGACTACAGCTTTGTGACTGACGGTGAGAGGAGAGGGACGCTGGCACCATCCCACACAGAGACCCCGTACCCAGAGGCGGCAGTGGACGTGACTCATGTGACAGGCACATTGTGGTGTCTGTCAGAGGGAGGCAGCTCTGATGCGGCCTCAGTCCCCTGAGACATGATGCTCTGAAGCCCTGGAGCGGGCTGCCCAAACCCACTGGGCTCTGTTAAAGGGACAGCTCCTACAAATCACAAAAGTCACACTATCACCAGAGAGTACAAGGAAATAGCATATACACGTTGCATCGGGAATTGAGCGTTTGTAAATCTGGGGAAAAAACACAATGATAAAATGTTTTACCATGCAGCCAATCGCTCCTTTTTTCAACTTCAAGCCTTCAGTAGCAGATATAAAGTTAACGTACTGTGTGTGGCCAGACTTGCTCTCAGAGAGATGGGACGTGACAGGATCTCCTGACAGCAATCCAACGCATCCTTATCCATGGCAACCCCAAAGAAAAATGCACTTTAGTTACATATTCATTAATGTTCATTTTGTTTTTGTTTCACGTGTTAAACCTTGCCCCCTCATGGAAAACATTGCACTGTGAGAACATTTGTGAGCCGTTT
>CM030184.1:9854755-9897255 GCA_017639675.1 Aplochiton taeniatus
TGCCCTGAAGCCCCGGCACGTGCCCAGTCACCCACGCTGCCAGCGCCACGAGCGCCGTCTCCTGTGCATGCCCACGCACACTGGAAGGAAGACTTAGAGGACAGGGAGAGTAAAGACGACGATTATAATGAGGATGAGGATGATGACGAAGATCCTAGAAAGGTCAAGACAGACTCGATGGATATCAGTTCCTTGTGTGCTTTTTCTGTCACTGCAACAAAGGGATCGTTTTTTATAACCTAAATGTGTTGTCTGTTTTTTTAGGGAAAGCACAAAGAGTTTGAGTTGTCTGTTTTGCTGACCAAGTCGCGGAACGGCAGCTTTGGTTTCACCATCACCCGTAGCAAGCTGGACAACTGCTACTACATCCAGGACATACTCGACAACCCTGCCCGCAGCGACGGACGCCTGCGCTCTGGGGACAGGCTTATCAGGGTACACAATAAAGCTAGCGCGCAGATACCAGAATAATCTCCTGATAAACATTCCATGATAACCATTTAGTGTCGGGGTTAACGTAGATGAGCTAATTTAACGGGAGTGCTCCACCCCCCCCACCCCCCCTCTCTGCAGGTAAACGGCCACGATGTCACCGACGTGGCCGATGAGTTCGCCATGTCGCTCCTGAGGTCCTCCCACAGGAAACTGGGTATGACCCTGGGCCGGGCAGTGACCAATCTGGTGGCTCCGTCTTCCTGCGACAGCTTTCCGGACATTTTCCTGTACAAGACACCTTCGGGACAGCTGGGTAAACAACTCACAGCCATTCTAAATCTCTACTAAAGCCGTGTTCGTGTTATTAAACCTCTTATTTAGATACAGTATTTTAGGTGGCTGCACGCTTGTGTTTATGGTAGAGCACATGTATTTGTGACTTAGTATGTGTTATGTGTTTCATGTGTGTGTTTCTTGCCACCCAGGTATAAAGTTAACAGGTGGCATTGGCAGTAAGTGGCAGGGGATTTACTGTCTGGAGGTAGTGCCCGGCTCGCCAGCCAGCGAGGAGGGCACCGTCCAACCCAACGACAAGATCCTCTACATCTGCGGCAGGTGCACCATGGGAATGACCTTGGAGGATGCCGTCAAAGCCTGCGAGCTGGCCCCGCGCAAGGTCAAACTCAAAGTCACCAGGTATGTGTGGTTGTGTGTGTGTGTGTGTGTGGGTGTGTGTGTGTGGGTGTGGGTGTGTCCACCTTTGAGGTGCTGGATGTGAAGGGAGAATAATACGTACGTGTGGGTGATGCACTAACTTGTTTTTCTTTCTCTCATTTCAAAGAGATGACCAGCCGGTGACACCGAGAAACAAGTGGAACGGTAAGTTGCAGGTCAGATATGTCCTGGTGAAGAGGGGCCTGGGGAGGGAGCGAAGCTGGCAGTCCCCATGGCCTTTATTCCCAGGACGAAGCGAAACTTTGAATAGCTTATGTGAGCTCAAGCGTAGAACACGACTTATTTCTAAAGTGACAAAGTCAAACACAGGCACAGTGAGTTTGGAACGCAGGTATGCTCTGCTGGGGAGCCAGGCGTTTTTGCGCTTCACTGACCAGTGACATTCTTAGCTCAATCATTCATGGAACGCATTGGTCAAACTCACTTTTAGTCTCGCTTGTCAATTTCGTATTGAAAAATAAGCTATTTATTTGTGACAAAGTGTCAAAATCAATTGAAAATAATGCATCTGTCCCTGTGCAGGTTTGTTTGAGTGGAAGAAAGACAGGAAGTTCTTTGCCCGTTTCGAGGAGCCCCTCTCTCCAGAGGCAGAGACGCCTACTGAGGAGGGTAAGGATCTTTCTTCCCCCCCTCCATCCATTCTATGGGTCCGAAATTGCTGAAGCCTCCCCTTGGCTTCTTGGATCTTCGTCTTTGTGTAGCTGTGACTAGGTGCTGACAGAGACGATTCTGTGTGTATGTGTTTATCCATGCGTGTTTGTTATGTGCTGGACAAGCATGAGTGTGTGTGTGTGTGTGTGTGTGTGTGTGTGTGTGTGTGTGTGTGTGTGTGTGTGTGTGTGTGAGCTGCATGATGACAGACAGGATCTGGGCCCTGGCAGCAGGATTAATTATTAGCAAGCCTCCTGCCCTCCAGTAGGGTATTGGACTGCACGGCTGTGGGCGTCATAGACACACACACACACACACGCATACACACACACAGACACACGTACCTGCGGTCTGTAAGGCAGACAGAAGCAGGTCAGTGCCTAGTGACAGTGAGGTATGATGTAGGAGACAGAGACAGGGGACTTGGTGTAAAGGGGACCGTCCAAGAAGGCCAGCGTTGTTCATCGGCCGCGCGGCAGAATCGTCAACGCTTGTGCCTCAAAATGGCAGAAGAGGAGGGCAGTCGGTGTGAGTTGTCTTTTGCAAACATTCAGAGGTTTCAAGCTGAGTTTCTCTTGGAATTTTGGCAGTTTCGAGTGATCCGTATGAGAGCAGGGCGTAGGTGTGGTAGCTTTGGGTATGCAGCTCTATAGGTAGCTTTGTTTTTGAGGGGCTAACTTAGCAGCGCTAGGTAAGTGAAATGGCATTTTTGTACTTGTGTGGTCTGACTTTGATCTTTTGTGTTTGTGCAGCCGACGCTGGGTCCAAGTCTTACCGACCACGTCTCTCTCTCGCGGACGAACAGGACGTAAGTGTCTACCCCCAAACTACTTTTTGTCCATTGTCTGTCTGTCAGTCCGTCCATTCCAACCGCTTCCGTGCCACTCCTTCTGCATTCCGCGGTGCTTCCACGGCGTCTCTCGTCGTTTCCGCGCCCCTCTGTTTCGGCCTCGTCCTCGCCCGCTCCACCCTCCTCCATGTCTCCGAGCTCACTCTCCCTCATCAACCACTTTCCCCCTTTTCTCTGTGTCTCCACCGTCTCTCTGGTGACGCTGGGTAACCTGAGTCTGCCCGGTGCCTGTCTGCCCCTCTCCTCTCTGCTGGGGGTCTTTGTTGGTATTCTCCACACCTGATTCCCGGCATGAATATTTCACTGCTCATCTGCCCCAACTGAGACGCGGAGGGAAACGGCAACAAGGGCGCGCTCTGCCGAAGAGTTTGCACGGGTAACTAACACATAAGGTGACTATTTTCCTCTTCCTCCTCTGTCAGAGTTGCATCTTGCAGGTAGAGTTCACCAAGCCGGAGGGCGGGGGGCTGGGCTTCGCTCTGATTGGCGGCGCCAACGGAAGTGCTCTCCGGGTGAAGGACATATGCTCGGGGGGCGTGGCCGAGCAGGACGGGCGGCTGAGAGTGGGAGACGTTCTGCTGGAGGTAAGCGGCCGTCGGCCATCTTCACGCCTCTGTGAACACTGTGCCACCGCTGGTGTGGCCCTAAAGGGAAACCCTGGCCATCGCCTCACTTGCCGTTTGCCTGCCCAGGTGAATGGTGTGATTGTGTCGGGGCTGAGCCACGGGAAAGTGGTGGACATCCTGCGCAAGGCGGAGGGAAGCGTCCAGCTCACCATCTGTAGGGACATCCTGCCCCTGGCCAACATGGCCGGAGCCAACGGCTCCAACAAGCCCACGGCGCCCAACCCCGAGTGCTGCCCTGCCTCGCTGGATGCCACGATAATCCAACCCGCCAGCCAATCCCTGGGTAAAAAAAGAAGAAGAAGTGTTTGCCGTAGTGTACAACCAACAGCGCAATGGTAGTGGGTTGTTGACGCCTAAACGCCGTTGTGGTGTGCCTGTAGCTTTCAGTGAGAGATGGCATGTTTGTGTGGGGTTTTCCTCTAGAAGTGATCTCAGATCCTGCGGAGGACTTGGAGGAGGTGTTCACCGCTTCAACCCTTCATCCTTCAAACCACCGGACAGGCAGGGGAGAGGAGGACGAAGAGGTAACACAACCTCACGCGCACGCGCATGCCAACACCCTGACATACAGTGTGCACCCTCTCGCTCCATCATTTCAACATCCATTGTCACGGTGTCCTCTGGCTCATGTCCTGCGTTCTCTGAAGTATTACAAACGTGCAAAGACAGGCTCCCAATGGAACCCGCTGAACCCTCCCCCTGTCTGTGTGCCGTGTAGGAGGTCTGTAGTGCCGCGTCCTCTACTCAGGCCTGCTGCCCGTCCCTCAGCGTCTCCGGCATGCTGCATGGAGCCTCTGGCAGGTACAAGCCCCCACACTTCTCTTCGTGTTCTCCTAACCATCTGTGATCCTTTAGTCTTGTGCCCTGTGTTTGGAGTGTAGTTTGTCCTTAGCCACAAGGAGGCAGCAAAGAGTCAGAAATAGAGCACACACCCACACAACCCCAGGTAGGACCTCTGGCTGCGTTAGTATCTTGTGATAGAATTCTTATTAAACACAAATAGTTTAATGTTTAGCTTGTTTATCATAGTGACCAATTGAAAATGAATATCCGCATCAAAGTTTTCCTGAAGTTCCGATGGCAGGTACACTAGCCTCTTGTCTATACTGCGTTTTAGGTGGAAAAGTCGCAGGGCAAGGAAGGTCATTGCATGATTTCCACTCCCTTACCGAAGAGTAGAAATGGTCTGGTTTCACCCCTGCCTCCTGACTCCCCCAGGAACCCACCCCCCATCACGCAATTGGAGCAACTCAGAAATGACACTAGAAACAGCAAATCAGACGGCTGGAGCAGTGAGGAAGACGAGGACATTTACGAGCCCAACGGTCATGTAATGTGCTCACCCTCCTCAGGTATCCATCTGTCTGCCTTTGAATCTCAAAAACTGTCAGAAAAAATATATTGTGTTCCACAGGAAGGGCATTAACGATTTCTCTCTCTCTCTCCCTCTCTCTCTCTCTCTCTCTCTCTCTCTCTCTCTCTCTCTCTCTCTCTCTCTCTCTCATTCTTCTTCATTGTCTTTTTCTTCTTCTTCTTCTTCTTCTTCTTCTTCTTCTTCTTCTTCTTCTTCTTCTATGTCTCATGACCCAGGCCCACCCATAGTTTCAGAGGAGGAACTGGCCTGCCTGGCTGTGATCAGCCCGTCCAGGACCAGCCAGTACTCAGGCTCCAGGGTCAAAGCCCTCATCAAGATCCTCCATCACCAACTGGACCAGCAGGAACTGGTCAAGGAGTTCATGGTGTGTGCATAATTTTGGACTCACGCAAACAATTAACGAGACTGGAGTCAAAAAAGATTATCTTGTGTACGTTTTTAATTTAAAAAAACAAAAAGATTATGAGGCCATTCGCGAAGGGACTCACCAGCCCTAACCCACAGTTTATATACCTTTTTTACATAGCATGCTTTTTGTCAGCTGTCTTATTGTTTTAGTGATAAATCATTTTTAATTGTCATTTTGGTGCAAAACATTTTCATTTTGGTGTAAATCATTTTTAATTGTCATTTAGATGCGTCTAGGATACTCCTTTATTTTTAAAATAGATAAGGCTTTATATCATTAGATAATCTGCTTGCTGGACACTTGAAGGTATGAGGAGGACACTTGAAATCTGCCTTGATCTCCGTAGATTTATCGTTTTCATGGGGGCTGTGTATCCCTTGATGCAATACACTTATTAGCCCGGTATCCCTGGATCTAGTCTCTGGCCCGTCCTTAAGGTCATGTCCATGTGTAAACGCTGCCAACAATACTTCAATTTGTGGTTTCATGATATATTGCCTTCATTCTGAACTTATGATTTACAGTGTTCATTATCCCTGCAAGCGCCTTTATTTGGATCAGTGCTGCATAATTTTTAGAGCATCACTGTGAGGCCACTTATCTGTATTTTGTCTCATGAAATATACCATAACACACACACACACACACACACACACACACACACACACACACACACACACTGTACAGACATCTCTGAGTTTGTTGTACCTAATCCCCTGTCATTCTTGCGGCAGGCCCTGGAACATCTGAAGCCCTCTGACAACTGTCTGGTGGGTAAAGCACCAGAGAACCGCGATAAGAATCGCTACAGAGACATCCTACCCTGTAAGTATGGTTACTTCAGTATGTTTCTTGGTTATCGGAATGAGATGATTAGAGAATGGATTCAAGTAAGACTTTAACAACAAAACACGCCGAAGGACCACCAAAAAAAAAGCATTGCACGTTGGAGTGGACTACTGTGCAACATTCAACCAATAATGCTTCCATTTATGAGCTCTCACAGTTGTTTTTTATTGGTGCACTAGACCTTATAAACATGGATACTCCCAGACAGGCATTTGTAAGAGGGCGGTCTGTCGGGTAACACTTTGCTTAACGGAGCAGTTTAAACGGTTACTTACCTCACATTGACTACTAGGGAACCATGAAATATGTTGCTTTCAACAAATTCCAGCGCATGCAGGCCTAAACAGCACACACCAGAGGTGTATCTATGACTCTTGTGTAATTCAGTAAACACTATACGGTCTAATCTTCAGGCACATACAGACGCTGGAGGGTGTGGGCTGGTAAACTCAATGGGTCTATGAGTTACATAAACATACACAATAAGTCAAAAATAAATATAAAATACTGCAATATTTTACAGTAAACTGATTGCCTGCTCACTTCACTATTTTACTAGCCGGGTAATTCCAGCTGTAGCGTAGCTGATGAACGTGCTAGTGGGCATGGCTATATCCATGTTTCCATATATTTCAGTGTAGCTCAACGTCGATGTAAAGATAAAGAGCGGGGTCCGGTGTTTCCTCCTCTTTGGGTGGCCTCCACAGCAGTAGAGACAAAATGTTCCGTAACAACCCCCGAAACAGTTGGTTGAGGCTGTCTAAATGTGAACGTTGTTATGGCAAGCACACAGATTTGAACCCTCAGACAGTCACATATTTTTCCCACCGCCACTTGCCCTCGGGCGTCCATCGGCAGTACCCGCGGCTGCGGAGTTTAGACTAGCTCGTGTTGTTTACCTCTGTCCTCGGTCCCTCCAGAGGGGTTGGTGGTGGGAAAACCACCGTCTGGTTCCTTGGCTCCTGATGCCTGTTAAATGATTCCTGATAATGTTGTGAAACCTACTGAAACCCATCCCTCTTGGAGATCACTAATTGTCTATTGCATTCCGTTTAGCTTCGAAAGCAGATACAGATGCTGACACACTGACTCACACGCATAACCTCAGCTTACCGCTCTGCACTTCTCTCAACTCCGCCCTCCTCTCTGCCCCTTTGGATAGATGACAAAACGCGTGTGCCCATAGGAGAGAACCAGGACTACATCAACGCCAGCTACATCCGTATGGAGGCCGACACAGAGAAGTTCTGCTACATCTCCTGCCAGGGTCCTCTGCCCGCCACCGTGCCCGCCTTCTGGCAAATGATCTGGGAGAGCAAGTCGGACGTCATTGCCATGATGACCCAGGAAGAAGAACGAGGCAGGGTCAAGTGTCACAAGTATTGGCCGGAGAGACTGGGCGTGCCGCTGGACACAGGCCGGTACGAGCTGTTCCTGGAGAACTACCAGCACCAGGAGTACTTCCACATCAAGATTATATGCATGCTGGAGAAACAGGTCTGACGGAGAGGGGTTCTTTTAGGACCAACTCATTTGGCCCTAAAAAAGTTGAACGTACATTGTATTTTGGGAAATATAATATTAAATAATATTAAATATAATTATCGAATATATAATAATAATAATAATATATTATAGAAATCAATAAATAGTCATCATGTTATGCTTGCCGTCATTCCAGACCGGTAAAGTCCACCATGTCCGCCACCTGAAGTTCACGCGCTGGCCTGACCACGGAGTGCCGCGGTCCTCAGAGCAGCTGGTGCGCTTCATCCGCTACCTGAGGGCCGTGCACCACAAAGGCCCCATCACCGTGCACTGCAGCGCCGGCATTGGCCGCACCGGAGTGCTCATCTGCACCGACGTCATCATCGACCTCATAGAGAACGACTTGCCTGTGAGTGGAAGCCATGTCAGACAGTGACAAAGACAGTTGCTACACTGAACTTTGAACTGTTTCCGGTGCCGGCAGAGTCAACGTATTGTGAAATCTTGAGGTGCTTAACTTTCACCCTACTGTGCATTCCCAGATCAATGTGAGTGACATCGTCAAGGACATGAGACTACAGCGCTACGGCATGATTCAGACCAAGGTCAGTGCCTGGAGAGGGGTCAAACAGCGACACATCAGTTCTTTACTATACCGTTTGATTTCTTTTTCCCTTTCTTTTTCAGGAACAGTATATTTTCTGCTACAAAGTCTGGTTGGAAGTCCTACAAGGCATCTTACAGCTTCATGGGAACCAATGGTGTCCAGACAGTCCCCTCGACCACAAAGTAGTTTGACCATTTCACCTTAATTTCCCCTCAAAACAAAGACTATACCTGACCATGTATTGAAGCACATTGTGTAAATATGTAGTTGAACTTATGTACTTGGCTGTGAGTTTTCTGTTGTAAGATTATTGAGTTTGAGAACTTAAAGTATTACTTTTTTATTTTGCTCAATGTATCTGTTTTAATCATTCTATCGTTGTTTTATAATCAATTCTGGGTACTGTACTGGCTCTGTTTATTAACATACATCACAAATCTTATTGCCTTTAAAGGCTTAGTGACAAGCCTTTGGTGGTAAGTTTTTCATTGAATACAAATGATACTACATATTTATGATTATTTATTCATTTGATAATATGATAATTTTTTTTTAACCAACCTTTGGCTTGGACTCAAAATACTGGTAACCTAAAAAGTAATCACCAGGAGAACATGTAAAACGGACCACTTAAAAGTCACAAGTGTACGGCAGAAGTTTCAAACCAAAGTGTACATCCTCATGATGCAGTAGAAACTAATGTGATACTGAGGTGTTATTTTGTGAAAATAAGTGCATTGTGTTCTGGAGATAGGGCATTAGAAAATGTATAGATGTTTTTCTGTTAATCACCAGAGGAAGAAAACAGAACAAAGTGCCTTTGGAAGGACCTTCCCCTTTGAGGCGTATTGCTGAGGGTAGGAGACCAGAGTCGGATTTAGAGAGTAAATACATTTCCTACTGAAGTTCTAAATCTTAATCGCACAGTAGTGTAATATAAAGCAAAGCACATTTCTCTGATATCACTCAGGCATGAGTTGCAGTTTTAGGTTTTAGATGCCACCCCAGCCAAAATGAACACCAGCCCGTTTGACCGCTATTTGAGATCGACGCTCACTATTCATAGCAGTTTGATAGGGTAGCTTTCTGGTAGCTTGTATCCCCAGTTTAGCCTCTATCCCACTAGCTGTAACTCAGCTGTTGCTTGCATTCTGACAAAGCAATATCCAAAGCCATCATTTTTTATTTCTTTTAACGATGTCATATTTTCACATACCATGAACAAGCTGTGGAATGTATCAAAGCAATACACGCTGGGGATTTAAAATGTCTGCCTCGACCTAAAAATATGCAGCTGATTTGTCCATTACACACCGGCCACTAGCCTCTGTACTGTATGCATATGCACTAACATTGCAGTAACTACACCATGCTGTACATCTGCTTGTTTAATGCATTTAAATAGGGGGATCCTTTTGGCGATTTTGCATTTCAGCTGTTAATAACATTATTATTGTACAGTCAGATATTTTATTGTACAGTAACAGTATGGAATTGCACAATAACCTCTTCTTACAGGTATAAATCCATGTCTTCTCACTGTACCTACTGAAACCAATGACTGAGGACAATGTAATAGATCTCCCTTTCATTATAAAATTCTTAAAATATGAGCATGATTGGGTTTGGTGTAATGATGGTACGAGTTGATATTAAACGTAGCACTTTGCAACACGATATGATCTGAAATGTCCTCCCTCTGGATGGAGACTTGAACTGTGGGTTTTCCCTGACGACATCGCCAGAGTGGAGACGGCGCTAAATCTAATTCCGCCGAGCCCCTGCTCCCCTTTTACCACAGGGTATACTCCCTCTCGGGTTTTACTGCAGGGTAAATAGGCCGCTCTCACAGCGCTCTTTGTGACAGCATGGAAACCCCGGGCAACATACTGCACGCTCCGCACACACACACACACACACATAAACCTGCAACAGGAAAGTCCTGGAGTCGATTGAATACCACTCTCTCCCTCTTTCTTTCTGCAATTCGCTCTTTCTTATGCACTCTGTCTCTGCACCTCTCTCCCTCCTTCCCGCAGTCACCTTCAAACTTCCTCTCCCCCTCGTTCTCTGCATACGTCCCTAGTTCTGTCTCTTTTTATCGCTCCCTCCTTCTCTTTACCCCCCCTCACTCATTAGGCTTGTGTCTACCTCCCTTATTTTTCCCTAGCTGGCCCCATGCTCCTGACTTCTCCAGGCCTTGTTATGGCTGTGAGTTATGGCAGGACTGACACCATCATGGTTAGTGAAGGCCTTGTCTCCTTTACGGTTGTACAGTCCTGTGTAAACAGTTGTCCTTTCCGTTCCTGTATGAACCCCATGTGGTGAAGGACTGCTTGAGTAAATGAATCAAAGAAAGTGCAGCTGCTAATGACGGCTAATGCTTGGAAATTAGACGTCCAACCGCAATTTAGTACTTTTGTGTGTGTGTGTGTGTGTGTGTGTGTTTTTCTCCATTGCCTTCATTCTTCATTTTCTCCGATAATATCTCACAGTAGTAATCCTCGCGCCCTGTTTCATCTTCTCATGAAGGTCACAGCCTGCTGCTCTAGCAGCTGTCATGACACTGGACTAGTCCTCGTCAGGTGTCGAGTCATAAAGCATTACTCTGTCCCATCTGAAAGGGAGAAGGAGGCGATACGTCAGTGAACCTTGTCCTTGAGGAGATGGGGGAGTGTGGATCCAGGGAGAGACAGAAGAGGCGGTGGTAAAGTCATTAGCAGTCCAGTGTTTGGGTCAACCAGTGTGATTTAAAAGGCGAGGGGAAAGTGTAGAAATGAGCTCACAGACTCACAGTAAATCCTGCTGCTCTCCACTGTGCAACACAGCGCAACACACATAAATGCGCACACACACACACACACACACACACTCCTGCGTGTTTCAATTTTTTTTTTGCAGGGGGGGCATGTGTAGTGATTAAAAATAGCACACAAATTATGAGCCGCTTCAGCGAATCCCAAACCCCTCCTCGTTCCCCCTTGACTGGGTTACCCCCTCCGCACCCTCCCTCAGTTTTCACCTTGAAATCCTGGCAGACAGCTGCAAGCACTCATGAGACTTAACACGGAACACAACTTCTCTTCAGGGTGATTAATAGTGATTTAAACTAAAGGTTGCGCAAGTCCCAACACCATTATTCTACAAGGAGAAAGGGCTTTTACCATTAAAGGACTACTATGGCACTTTGCTCACATTGTAGTGGCATACAGTTTAACATTAAGGGAAATGATGGAACTTTGAGTTTGGATTTTCAAAATTAGCTCTTTTATATGACTGGTATACACATCTCTTGGTGCTGGTTGTGTCTGGGTGGTCGGAGACTCATTGGCCTGCAACCGGGAAATGAGTTTCTTTGTGACCTTGTGACACTGGTCTACACATGTCGAGAGCAAGTGTAAAGAGCAGTCAAGTGGAAACCTACAGCGGAAAGGAACAACTTGCTCTCATGGAGATGCGTGCGTTGAAAATTAAAACACGCGCACAACATGTTTTTTTCTAATCAGCCCGAGAACTGTAACTGCACACACAACCACAAATGCACACACTGCCACAAAGAATGATGAGGGGACGGGGGACGGGAGGGACAGGGATGGGGCGGGGGGCATGCACTAAAGTTGGTTGAGAGTTGCTGAGAAATGGTAATGATGGGGGTAAGATGGAAACAGGAGAGAGGATGGCGGTGAAGTAAACAAAAGTCCGCCATTTTATCTCTCCGGGAGGTGCCTTTTAGCTGTCTCTGAGGAAGTGGTCAGGTGTTGAGTGCTAAGTGGGCGATGGAAACAAAGTCATGTGTGCAAGATGGAAGATTCCTGGTCAGCAAATTCCTTCCTGTCGTCTGCTAAGCCAGTCAAGTCAGAAAGGGCTAACGGCACTCTAAGAAATATCTGCCTTGTATTGTTGCTGAAATATTGTGTTCCAGAACAAAAGGTGAAGAATGCCAAACATCCACTGTTATGCTGCATTGTAGCAAGATCAAAACTGTGGATCTGACAGTAATATTTTTGGTATCGTTGTTTCATTTGTTTACTGATGTTTATGTTACATGTTTAAACAATTTAATACTTTAAACTGTGGGTAACATGAGCTCAGGGCTTGACGTCTGGCATGATGGATTGTGTGTGTGTGCGTGTGAGTGTGCGTGTTTGTGTGTGTGTGTGTGTGTGTGTGTGTGTGTGTTGGTGGCCTTTGTGCCTGGCCCACAGGGGCGTCTCTGTGATGACAGCCTAGTAACAAAAGCACAGAGAGCCATTCATGGCCCCTGTGAATGGAAGTCCACGTCTGTGGGTTCACACTCACTCACAAGTCAAGGAAAGCCAATTATGATTAGTCCCTCTTGTAGGTTCACTTGTAATTATCTTGAGGTTGGTGAGTAGGGGGTAACCATATTATTGTCTGTGGCGGGTAACATGTGGGGTTTTGAATAACATCCAAAAGTGCTTTGTTTGAGGGGTGTAATTATTTGAGACTGCCAATCTTTCAGTCTGGCAGTTTAGTCCCTGGCAGTGGGGTTTTCTCCTTTGACTGTAGCGGATACAACCGAGAATAGTCGCAGAGTCGAATGCCCAATGTCCGACACATTTCCGTCACATTCCTCAGACTTAAAGGGTTTTATCCTCAGATATGTTTGCTGAAGTCTTACATTGTCTACATCCATCTTTGGAGTATCTGAATCTTTGGTGAATTGTTTAAATAAAGTAGCCAGCTTAACCCCTCTTTAAGCCTGGACGTGAGGAAGGACCAAGTTCATTATGATTTTATTGATCTTTTTTTTACCAGAGCAGGTTGTTGCATAACTGGAGTTCCACATCCTGGTCCACACAGCTCTCTGGGAACCTTGGCCTTATAGCACTCCCCCTAGTCTGTCTGGAGCATGAAACTGCCCGCTGTCTGAAAGGGAAATAAGTAAATAATATTTACATGACACCGGCATAACGGGAAGACAGCTCGGGCCGCTGCAGCCATCCATCAAGCTAACCACTGTAACCAGGGAGACGAGAGACCTCCCCAGTCCCCTTTTCCCTACCTAAGTGTGAAGGTTTCTGTGGCTATTATTTAGCGCCAAAGTGCAAGGGTTGATCGGCTCTGAGCTGCACTGTAGGTCTAGACGACCGTCTGTGGTGGAGGCGGCGGTGACTTCATAGGTGATGGTGATCTCAGCGGGCAGCACACTCACAGAGGGCACGAGGGCACGCACACTCCTTTTGACAAAACCAAGTGTAAACACAACGGCACACGGCTATCTTTGGCTTCTTCTAGATCGGCTAGCTTGTGTGATAGAGCTCCACATCATCGTAGGGGCCGGGTCGACCCCGACCCCGTGTCTCCACAGAGGGAGAGAGGAGAGAGTGAGGACCCAAATCCTGCAGCAGGCTGGAGAGAGTGAATCATGGTGGGGTTTGAGGTGTTTGGGCTGTGCCGTCTGGACAGCCCCAGGGCCGGGTCCATCTTCAGAGCGCTGGAAGGCTCCGGCGTTTTCCACGTTATTATGACCCCAATTATCGCAGAGCTCTCCAAGGAGGCAGCCGTGGTGAATGGACATCTTTCACTGTGGAGTCCCGCGGTTCGGAGGGGGAACACGCCGACCTGGTGGAGGACTCCCCCTGTCACCACCAGTGATTTAAACAGCCCGCCATGGAAAAACACACAGGCCGATGCTGTGCGAGTGGCAAGGACGGTCTTCTTCGGTTCGAACTGACGCGCTTTGTCGGAACGAGGCCGATGAACACCTGCTTTCAATTACCTGACTTTCACATCACGCCGTGGACAGATGGGGGAGGAGTGTGTTGGAGTGCGTTGGAGGGGGGACTGGGGTGGGAGATGTTCCCAAATTGGAAAAGCCGTTAAAGCACGGCAGCAGACGCGCGGCGAGCACCGTCGTTTGTCTTCATTTGAGCGGCCTCTCCGCGCTCATCTCCACGGGGGCGGCTAATTGAAAAAGGGCTGCCGGAAAATGTGATTGTTTCGCAGCCACTATAAATGATGGCTCTCGGCTTGGGCAGTCCTGGGAGTCGTTTGTATTCATTAGCGCAAATTCAAATTAGGCCGGCGATTAATATGTGACTTTGACAGGCATCAGGGGCCTGGTTGGGTACAGACCCTGATGTGCTCTTTGCTCCGGGTCACTGCCTCCCACATTGGCCTCCTAACGAAGTGTGTCGACGGAGGACCCATCTCTGCTGCTCCCCCCATCAATCTGCGTCTGATTCAAGTTGAGATATTCGCTTTGATGGACAGAGGCACGGGCCATGCAGGTTAGCCCACATCAAGTAAACACCAAAGACTAAGACGGATTGGAATCAAGATTTGAACTGGGGTGAAGGGGGAGAGGAGGTGCATACATTTTCCTGGCCACTTCTATTTTAATTGGCGACATCATTACAATACGATCCATGTGTCTAGGGTCGTGAGCGGTCATGGCCCCGTCGACGTTGACCAGCCCTTCCTCTCTAAGCCGGCCTGGTGATTCCCTTGACGTCCAAACGGAGATGGCAGATAAGTAGGTCAGTGTCACTGTGATGAACATCAAGAATGGCGGGTCACTGGCTAGGCCGCTCCTCCACTTGGCCGCCTGTCAGGAGCCGGTGAACCAGACGAGGCAGCCGCCGCCGCCGCCGAGTGCTCCTTTAGTGGAGCGAGCCGTGAAGTGAGGAACTTTATCAGATGCCGGACGCCAAGGGTCATCCATCACGGAGCTGACGTGTCCCTGGGCTTTGACAGGAAGGGACGTGGATGGAGAGATGGCGGCGGTGGTGGAGGGGAGGGGAGGGGAGGGCAGGTAGAGGCGAAGGCTGGGCTTGGAGAGATGGATGTGCTGCGGTACACAGGGGAGGTAGGAGGACACGGCCAGCCTAAAGAGGTGGGGGACAAAGTAGATTTTGTCATCAACAGGCAGGATGAATGTCAATTCATACCCCCTTAGTTAAAGGAATTATACAGGGTGGATGAAAGGATTTAAGAAAGTAAGTGTAAAATCATAAGATCAAAAAGGGAGAAACGTCACTGAAGGTATGAAATCGATATGGTACTACATTATGTTCTCAGGTTGATCAATATACATTTTTGGGCTTATTTTGTCAATATTTTTTACTGAGTGACTAGACTTTTTTTTTTTTAAGTGACCATTGATGAAACCCAGTAGATGGCGCTAGAAAGCTTTATTTACATCCCAGGGTGTAAATTTATATTTTCTCCTTGGATTAAATCACCTAAAACCTCTAATAACAACTTGTATCCTTTGCTTCAAGTCGGGTTCCTTTCATTTTGCGGGTTCTCTGTCGTTTTCAATAAGCCGTTAGGTAACCTCCACAGCCCAAACACCCTCCAGTCATTCCACATCATAGCTGTTCACTGTCAAAGGTCTTCCTCACACACAGCCTCTGTGTCTCCAGCAGGACCAGTGGCCACCTCCTCCAGTCGCCCTGTAAAAACAGATTTCCCCTCTCAATTACGTATGAATCACACGCTTTAAACTTCACACATCCCTGTGCAAACAGGACACACACACACACACACTGTCCTGTTTCTGTCTTCCCCCCCCCACACACAACAGCGTGCACTGGTCAACCACCTGTGGAAAATCCCAGAGTTTCCTCATGACCCTAGCCCACACTTCACACAGGAACAAGAGACCAGCGACAGTTACCATCAATGGAGCTTTTCTCCCAGGTAGAGGGCAACCTCTCACACAAACACACACACAGGCTGGTACACACACACAGGCTGGTACACACACACACGCGGGGCAACCCCCTCGTGCACTCCCACGCTCCAGGCCTCAGTAAATGTCAGACCGTGGGAGAGAGGGTTTATCTTGGAGCAGGATGGTATTTTTACACCTTTCATAATAGTCTTCTCTTCGTCTCTCTCTCTCTCTCTCTCTCTCTCTCTCTCTCTCTCCCTCTCTCTCTCTCTCTCTCTCTCTCTCTCTCTCTCTCTCTCTCTTACACAGCCTTGTTTCAACTGCTCTGCCCTACCAGCATAGAGCAAGCCCCATCTCTCTGACCTCCACACACACACACACACACACACACACACACACACACACACACACACACACACACACACACACACTCTCTTATTTACACATATTGACAACTCACCCAAAATACACTGACTTTTGCTCTTTTTACTTTCTATACAGATTTACCAAAATGTCAAGGTCTTAGCAAAAATCCAACAAGCCGGCTTGACCCTTATGATGGCAGCCATGTGTGGAACCGTTCTTCTCACCGTTTGTTTCATAACATTCATTCAAACCCTGGAAGAGATTCTATTTCAAACATGTCCAGAACATGACAGACATGTTTATTGAACTCTCACACGACAATGTGCTAATGTGACGAAGTAATCAAACCATGTTCCCCACAATGGCAGATGCTGTTTGTTTTCGTGACTCGTTGAGGCGTCCATAGGCCCCCAAATAGCAGCGTGTGCTGTGGGGAGGGGTTGAAGCCATGATAGGGATGACGGGGGCCCACGACAAAGCCTGTCTCCTTACCCTGCTGAGCTGCCCAGGAGCCTAAACTACTAATGGCCCCTCTAAAATATAAATACCATTCTGGCGGCATTAGTCACACTTTCTATCTCACACTCTCTCTATCACACACACACACACACACACACACACACACACACACACACACACACACACACACACTACATATAAACACTGTGGCAAAGCCACACGTATATGGGTGTGTACTTGTGTGTGTATGTGTGTGTGTGTGTCTATAGGGCATTAGTCACAGTCCCAGCCCTGCCTATGGTTGGATTGCAGACGAGGGCTAAGGCCAGGGGCTGAGGATCTAAATTCCCCTGCACAAACAATGCATGTCAGGGGGGCCCTCATGAGGCATTCTTCAGGGGGCTGGAGACGTTGTTTAGAGAACAAAAAGAGGGCGGCAGCAGCAGGACCCAGCCTGAGATCGGTGAGGATGGAGATGTGTATATTTAGGAGGCTTCGTGTGTGTGTGTGTGTGTGCGTGTGGGTGTGTGTGTGTGTGTGTGTGTGTGTGTGTGTGCGCGCGCGTGTGTGTGTGTGTGTGTGTGTGTGTGTGTGTGTGTGTGTGAGAGAGAGAGGTTTGGGAGAAGCACGTTGTGAGTTGTGTCTCTGCGCCAAAGCATGTGTGGCGTGACATTGGGTTGGAAGTTAAAAGTCACGTAAGAGGAGGGAAGAGGAACGCGTAATGGGAAGTTCGATGGAATCAGACAACCGTTTTTATTTTATTTCACTTGCAGATAAATAAGATTAGATGAGCTGCAGAGCGGCGAATGCTTTTCTTTTCTTTTATTGGAGATTCAGACCACCAGCAGAACAACACAAAAGAGACAGGCAACTCAGGCACGCAGGACTCCTCTGACAGCTGAACATCTTCATCCTCACACATGCTCATTATGGATGTAAATGACCATTTAGTGTCTCCTAAATAAGGGCACGGACTGATCATTAATAGCTATTTATAGCATCATTCATCCAAATAACGTGTAAGTCAGTCCAAGATTGCTTTTAACTGGGTGACTGGCTATTAATCACCCAGCCTCAGTCTTATGTGTCTGCGTTTGAGTGTGCACGATCGCGTGTGTGGGAGCATGTACATGTGTGTGTGTTTGTGCGTGCGTGTGCGTCTGTATGTGTATGTGTGTGTGTGTGTGTGTGTGTGTGTGTGTGTGTGTGTGTGTGTGTGTGTGTGTGTGTGTGTGTGTGAGAGAGAGTGACCTTGCTATGACACCGTGACATTTTCCCACACATCAGGGAAGCTCAGCATCAGATAGACTTTGATAAATTATTACTGCTCCATTTCCCGCTCACACGAGACAGTCAATCAATCCATCACGTTCTATTTATAGGAATCTCTTTACAGGAAATGTTTATCACAAATATCCTGCTACTCACCTCCTGACCTGCTGTGTCCTTGGAAACAAAGCACAGCCACACTCTAAAAAGGATGAGCATCACACACTGTATGCACAAACAAAAACACACAACACCGTATATGCAAGGAGGGGTCTCTCAGTCTTTCCCCTGACAAAATGAAGAATCCACCCCCCCACCCCCCACCCCCCCACCAAACCATTTGAACCTATTTCCCATTAAATAACAGAAGGTTTCCATCCAGTCAACTTCCCCACCATCTCTTTCCTGCAGAGGTAATAGAGCTAATGAGAGCTAAAGAGTTAACTGATATTCGAATGTACCTCACGGTTAGTGAACTCCACCCACTTGCGAGCGACGGAGACTGGCGGGAGACCATTGTCGAGTGGCATCAATCGCGGCTTCAAACTCAACCATGACTAAACTAGCATCAGTCAGTCGTGACCGGTTTGAGTCGCTGACCTCATAAGGCAACAGTAAAACACACAGGGGGCTTTCATTTACCCCTGTTCAGACTTCCTACCGTCTTGCCACCGACATACGTCCTGGTTTCCAAGGAAACGGGGAGACACATGCTGTCATGTGATAGGCACCAGAAACAAACCAACAGAAAAATATTAGCAGGGAAAGGTTATCTGGGGCAAAACATGTTTGGAAATGCAGCCCTGGTCAGAGAGGATAAAATGCTTCTCAATATGTGAGTGTGTGTGCCCGCGTGTGTGTGTGTGAGAGTTGGAAAAATCGTGTTACTTTTAAATGACTGGAAATTCTAACTAGTTGGCAGCAGATGTAGGGGGATTCCATGTGTGCAAACACCTCAGCAGGGCTTTCCTCAACCTTTTTCTCCCACACACACACACACACACACACACACACACACACACACACACACACACACACACACACACACACTCACACACAAACACACAGTGTTACCGCTCTTGAACAAAGGCAAAACTGTGCAGGGTGTCGGTGTGTTGTTTTCCCTCAATTAAGTTATTATAACACCCAATAGCCGGAATGAAGTAACAACACCGGTGGACTGAGCACATAGCTCCCACACTGTGTCTGCTGACCCGAGATGGCTGTGCACTCACAGATAGGCTAGCCTGGCTACGGACTGGAGGTGTCCCTGTCAACCACTCAGAAATCTATCTGTGCAAAATGAAGAAATCGTGCGAACATTTTCCTTCTCAACGCTTGAATTGAACTTGACCTTGTTTTCTTTTGTTGTTTTTCATCCTTCGTCCACGTGCCCCTCTTCTAGTTTATATCGCCGTCATGTTAATGATGAGGGCTGTTAGGTTTAATGTCTTCACTGTACTCCTAGGCAAATGGGGCTAGCACTCCCTTCCACACTGAGGCACATTTTCCAAGGATTTACATGTTTCTGTGTTTACCTGGTGAAGGCCCAAGAGAGAAGAGTGGGCTGGAAATTTAAACAAGAACGACCGTTTAACGAGAGAGAGAGAAATAGCCCTCCAATTTGATTTCACATCATGGCAAATAATGGACGGCCCTTGAGTGCAGGGAGAGAACCAACGTGAGGTAAGGGGCCCTCCAGCACTGAGAAACATTTATATTTATTTAAACCAGAACATAGTATTTTGTCTAACTCCAGATTCACTGAAGGCCAAGCTCCCAATGTTGAAAATGGAGTCATCGCATCTAATTGAACTGCTTTGATGTTACATTGCAGCGTCTCATGTCCTAACGGTGTCATACTTGAGTTTCCATGAGGAGTCTCCATCGCACGGCCCGCGTCCCCCCGCCCTGATCTCGTATGACAGGTTGGGATGATGACGTGGGACACGTTAGGACCATGTTGTGGTTCAATTGATGTGAACGAAATGACACGTCTGTTTGGATTTTGGTGCTGGTACGTTTAACGGACGGTGCACCTGTCGACCACAGCCCCCTCCACATCTGACAGCCATTAGCTCCCAGTCCAGATCCACACTTCATTACGCCATTACGCTCCTACCGTCACACACACACACCCATCCCACCAAAGACGACGAGCTCATCAATCTTCTGCTGTCTCCAGCAGCCCTCGGAGACACACGCACAGACAGCCACACACACACACACACACACACACACACACACACACACACACACACACACACACACACAAATAAACACACAGACACACACACACACACACACACACACACACACACACATTGACAAACCCGCTCGGCCGTCGTACCGCTGTGAGTTTATTATGCTTTCTCTTCTGACATGTTATGTGTTCTTTTATCTTTGAATAACGTATGAAGGCTTTCTATGAAACTGTTACGCGTTTGGCCTGCACTCTCCGTTTATTTAGCTTTGCTTTGAGATGTGGAGGTGCCCCCCACATGAAATAAGTCTGTCAAATCTCAATCCCCTCACATGTTACCCACTGGCCCGACCCCATACCCTCTGTCTCTCTTTCTCCCCTTCTTTCTCTCTCTCCCTCTCTCTCTCTCTCTCTCTCTCTCTCTCTCTCTCTCTCTCTCTCACACTCTCTCTCTTTCTCTCTCTCACATGTAACAGCACGCAGTTCTGGCAACACTGCCATCCTCATAGCCCGGCTCTGTTGTCCATGGAAGCCATGTCCCTAACACAATGTCCTCGTCAGGTCGGAGCGTGCAGGACCACTTTCTCTCCCACGGCTTTGTGGCAGTGCCAGGCCCTGATGTAGAGTGTTCCAAGCAGCGAGCGACCGAGGCGGGCTAGCGGGCTGTTGGGTTGTTGTCCTCTCCGGCCTCTCCTTTCCCAGCTCCTCTCCCCTGAAGCCCTGTGGGTGTGTTTACAGCATGCCCAGCAGGCCCTCCTACGCCCACAAAGACCTCTTCTTCCACCGCCCGAGACTGCCAGCTGGTGTGGTTGGTGTGTGCGTGGGCGCGCGTTCGTGTGCGTGTTGTCCCAGAGAAAAGACGGTGCGCGTTTTTTAGAGAGCCGAACGGTTGAATCCACTTCTGTGTGGCGCACTGGCCTGACGTGTGTTCATATGCGTGTGAATGTGAATGGGAGCATGTGTGGTCTGTGTTTTTCTTGCGTATGGCTTTGTGCATATTTGTGTGTGTGCGTAACTGGCCGTGGAGCTTGGGAGAGGATGAATGAGGCAGGTCTGCTGGGCCCTGGCTCAGCGGGCAGGCCGGGCCGATAAAGACCCTCTGCTCGGCAACACCTCGACCGAGGAGAAAGACCCCAGAATAGTCCCCGAGAATGGAGTGGCTGGGTTTGGTGCCGAGGAATTCAAATGAACTGACCTCCTCTGTGCCTTTGACAAAGAAGCCGAGCAGCTAAACCACACCACCTTTCTGGAGAGGTGGGCACACCAGCCATTCCCATGGGAACTTACCAGGATGTCCTCATAAACCACCCACTACAAAGGCTCTCATCAAGGGGAAAAATGTTTCTCGACTGGATAAATAAATCTGTGGAATGGAAACAGAAGTTGAGATAGGAAGAATAAAGAATAAGAAGGACAACTTGGTGGACAAAGTGATTCTGTGAAAATGTGATTGTCATAAACTTTCATTCTCGACGTGTTGATTACCCTCCAACCTTGCTCCGCTGGGCCTCTTAAGGCGGTATGTGTTGGATGTGCACCGTGTCCTGAGGCCTCTGCCTCTCCCCCAGAGAAAGCGATGCATCTGTCAGCTGTCCACTTGCTGGACACTTCACAGAAGAAAAGATTTCCGCTTCTCCTCCCTGGCCCAACCGGCTGCCAAAGGCTCACTGCAGCTCATTATGCACCCCTTTGATTTATCATAACAGGAGTTATGATGTTGTCCAGTCCCGAAGCTGTTTGAGACGTGAGCACGGCCAGAATGACAGCGAGGGGAGGTTTTGATGCTGGCAAATCACTGGACGACTTCTGGTCTAAAGGATTGGTGGTGTGCCACGTCTGTTTGTGAAGGCCTCAGTGCTCAACCTCCAACCTGATCACTCTATCACTTGCTGTTCTCTTTGTTTCTACTGTAATACCCCTCTCAAGTTTCATAACTTTCAGGTTATTTTTATTCATTCTTTATCATCATATTCTATCAAATGTTGTGGATTTCACATGCAAATTATTGTTTTATTATAATTGTATTTACTGATACAGGGATTACCGACTGAGACTCTGTGTCTTTTCCAGCAGTGCCCTGTTTAAAAGGCAGATAAAAATTGTAAATGTAAAAATAAAAAAATTTAAATGCAAAACCGACAGATATATATTTGTTACAATATTTATAATCCAGTACAAATGTTAGGATTCAACCAAAACGGCAATTCCCATATCCTCCAATAAATGTTTTAAAGTGAAACAAACTGCTCTGTTTTCAATTCCACTTGTATCATATTCCATTCATCTGGAGCAAAGAAACTAAAAGGTTATTTCTCAAGTTCTGTATTAACCTTCGGGCTTTCGTGGGTGATAAAGTATCGCGAGCGTGTCCTCTGCCCGACGGCTTTGTGCTTTAAAAGTGATGTAAGGTGGACTGGCAACTTGTTTAGCTATTCTTTGAAAAAAATGAAGACAACGTTCTGCACAACTATTTCTGCATGTCCTTTCCCCACTACGTCTTAAGTAGAGAGATTTTTGTAAATGCTACAGTAAGAGGAATTCTTAAGCAAACTGATTTTTAAAGTAATGTCAATGCTGCAGTAAGAGGAAGTTTTAAGCGGACAGATTTTTAGAGTAATGTCAATGCAGGCAACGGAAATGTGTCTCACTCTATCTTCCATATGAAGCTCATCTCCGACTCTTGCTTGAGCTGGTCAGTGCGGTTGGCCGGGCAGTGGAGCCATGGAATTTCAAAGACCAGCCCACAGATCTCCCCAATTTAAGCAGACACTCGCAGTGCTATTTCAGAAGCAGGCCCAGCGGCCAAAATAACAGGCTTGTATTGTTGCAGCCAGCGCTGAAACTATAAGGGGCCCCTTTTGAGCTTTGCTGAAACAATTTTCTGTGGTATGAGTCTAGGCCCTGATTTAATAACGTGGATTTGCCTGGATAATAATAGCAACTATATATGAATTCGGAACACACAGAACAATGAAATCATGTAATGTTTTTTCTCACAGTCATGGGGAAGCACTTACTATGCTATGGTTTGAGTTGTTGATCCCTAAACCGAGGTTATTCCTTTGAAATACCCCCACATTGAAACTACAGTAAGACCGCAAGGCACCACAGAAATCCTCGTGGTCTCACCATTTGCATTTAAGGTTTTATGAAATGGGAATTGATGGTCTCCAGATTAAATGCAACACTAGAATGATCAAATATTCCCTCAGAATAGTTCCATATAAGGTAGAGGGGGATCAGTGGTTCACACATCCAGGTCTATGATGGATGATTCTGTTTCCTGTTTACACACCAAATGGATCCACTTTGACCCACGTGACCCTGACTGGTGCAAAGTGATTGTTTGGAAAAAGGCTGTATGTCTACATTTACCATTACCGACGCCAAAACGAATGGTGATTGCCATCGAATTGTACGTAAGGCTATTATTAAAGGGAGCTTCTGGCGTGCCCCGTTTCATTCATTCACCTTAGTGGATCTGGCATCCGCCTGGCTGCATATTAACAAGCCATCCGTAACTGTCGGAGGCCGCCGAGTGTTCTTTCAAGAAGTTAGAAAGTGAGTTATTGGCCTCCCTCCTGTTTGTCTTAGCCTGTCCAGGTTTGTATTGGCAATGTGGCGACTGCAGGGAGAAACACAATCAGGCCTCGAGTGCTGTGCTTCCCCCACCGTTCATCCATCACTTCAAGCGCTTTCTTAATGCGCAGCTCCGAGGGGCAATTAATGGCAGTGAACTCCAGCGCCAGGTCCTGCTCGACAAGTTGCCCTCGGGCAACCATCCGCCAGGTCAGCTTCCTGAATTTTTACCTCGTCCACGCAGGGGAAACTAAAACAGAGTTAGAACCAATGCATAAGATGAACCGGTTTGCCACATGTAGAGTACTTTGAAAAATGAAATATGAGCTATTTGTTTCCTTTTTGGTGACCTGACTTGACAGACGTTTTCCTGTTTTCCTTCATTCCGTCATTTCACGCCGGGCCTAGGAGGTTGTCCTCAGACGAGGTGAGTGGTAGCCTTAGACAAGCCCAGCACTCTTTGTGTCGGTGGCAAAGCCCACTATATTTCCCCAAGCACACCGGACTTATCAATGTATGCACTGACAACAACATGTTGACCAATGGAGCACCACAAAGACTACCTTTTGCGTATTTTTCAGGGAGGAGGCAGGGGGGCCTTACATTCTTCTTGCCCCCCCCCCCCCCCCCCCCCTAATCCCACTGTTGACCGTGAGGAGGTGGGGATAGGTAGAGGGCACCTCCGAGGGGCAGGCCAGGCCAAGCATAGCGTTTACCTTGGCTCCACCAGTCCCTAAGCACAGTATGGGTAGCAGGGGAGGAAAGTGAGTCTCAGGAAATATAATGACATGCTATGTTTTGCTTTATGCTACAAACATAAGCACGGGATGTTTGAGAAAACAACCTCCATTTGATCCCCCTGCTCTGAAGTTCCCTTTGACCTGGGAGTGATGATGAAGGGGGGGGGGTACACTCACAACACACACAACACACACATAAACCTACACAACGAGAGGGATAGTTTATGTAGTGTATAATGTGTCCTGTGGCGGTTATTCTTGTTGGGCGTAAACTGTTGACCTGCTCCCATTCCCATTAAAACGTATGTATCATTCATGACCACTAATAAACAAGCTTCAAACCAATGGAGGCCTTTTAAGCTTTAAGTTCAAGTAGCTGCCAGAAACGTACAACTCATTTTTAAGTTGAGTGCATAAATCCTTCCTAACTGAAGGTATAAAGCATCAGAATCTTGTGATTTCTGTACCTCTGTGTAAAACAGGTGCTATTTTCTAGAACAATAAAAATATAATAAACAGCGATTAAAAAGAGAAGAAGCGGACATAACAAGATATAGCGCTAGTAGAGAAGGGGGAAGATACACCACCGTGACGAGCGACCAGAAAGGCCATCTCCACCCCCACTGCTCCCCCCCCCCCCCCCCCCCCCCCCCCCCCCCCCCCCCCCCCCCCCCGCTGCCGCCTGGCTCTAGCTCTCCTCGGGGTGGTGTGGCTCTGAGCCACGAGGGGGATGAGATCACCCAGGCCTTCCCGGGTAGCCAGCTACCGCACACTGCCTTTTGTCCAAGACAGAGCTAATAAAGTCGAGCCGCGCTGTCTGATCCCTGGCCCGCCACCAGGGCCAGCACACGGCTGCCCACTTCAGGCGGTGACAAGAGGGGCTTCCTCCAGCAGCTTTGATCTCCATCTGCCTGTCATTCAGCATTAGTTCCTCTCGGGGATAGCCCCCCCCCACCCCACCCACCCCACCCCCACCGGCTCACGATGGGACGGAGAAAGGAGGGGCGGGCCTAGATGAAATGGTCCGGTGCTGTGGAACAAACAGTTCTGTGTGGTAGGATGGATGTCTTCATGGGAGCGGACTCACATTCGTTTGTTAATGCCACATGTCTCAAAGTACAGCTGTCATGCTCCTAATGCAGCGGCCCTGTCTCAACTGGTGGCCTACATCTCCATTAAAAGGGACACGTACTGCAGTACGTGTACGGTATGCTTGAAGCAAAGGTATCTGCGGTTATTTATCGTTGACTGTGCTGAAAATGCGTTTCAAAAAAAGTGCAAAGATGATGCAGAATTGTTAAAAAGACAGCAAGTAAAAACACATTAACAGTTCGTTTCAGTGCATCTAAATTATATTCTTGTCCCCCTTCATTAAACTCCTTGCACTAATAATTGTAGTGAATATGTGTTGTTGCTTTGCTTCAGGCTTTGTGCATTTAGCCAACCATGACCTCAGATGTCTCCTACAGCAGTTTATCATCTTTCTCAATAGCTGATATCAGGGTTGGAGGAGTTGAAAAGTTCAGGAAGGGGAGTGTGTGTTGGGGCTGGACGACACAGCACTTCTGGTAGAACTGTTCCCACCACGGTTCCGAAGGTCAGAAGAGCAGACCGGACTCCATTCCTTCAGACTGCCGGGTTTCTGATACGGAATTCCGACCTCAGTGGGAGGAATGGGGAGATAGGTAATCTATGGCTGCCGTTGAACTACCACAGACATCCTGATAGCGTGAGCCTGTGGTCCGTAGAGTCGGTCAGCACAGACACACACACACACACACACACACACACACACACACACACACACACAATGATACCTGATACTTCATCTCTGCTTCCCCCACAGAGCCGGGGGAAGTCCATTCATTTCAGAAACACGAATCCGAAAGAGACTCCGACAGGACTCTGGGTTTCACCTTACAATGAGGCTGGGGTTCACAACCTATGTCTGCCATATCTGATACCACTCATAAATCAAATCTATATTTCATATTTTAAACGGATTGTTAAGCAGATTAGGTATGTATATCATGAGGTCATATAGGCTGCCGGCAACTATAAAATCTGTCACATCTGTAAGCTTTTTCTATTGTCTTGGTGTATGCTGAGGTTCAAGCCTTGTAACAGCAAGCCTGTCCATGGCAACATTTCATAGGAGCAAGACGTCGATAGCATTATTTTGTATGCACTGCAATTCATTTCAACACTTATTTCTCAGAATCTGTTATGCCTTCAAAGGCGAATGATTCACAAGTAGTCATACACACACTTAATCACAACACACTCTGCTTCCTCCCACCCACAAACCCCAAACGCTCTCCACAGGCAAAGCTACCACTGATAATACCTGCAGTATGTTGTTTTGCACACGCACACACACACACACACACACACAACGCAGGGCACATGAGTACACGTTCGCTAGCCTCGGTCACCACAAGTGTCTAGACCTATTCAACACACTTCCTTACCTCGGCGTGTGTTTCAGCGAGGTACTCATGACATCCCTGCCAAAGTCAGCAGCCAGGTTCCCAAGAAAGCATGGAAGGAAGAGATAGGCTGAAGACAGAGGAGTTCTGTGGGACACCAGGTCCAGACAGGCTGCACATACAGTCAGCGGCTCAGACAGACCGGACGATGGGGAGGAAAGGACAAAAAGACTGAAAGAAGGGAAAGAGAGGAAAAAAATAAATAATAATGCTTCGGACTAAAGGTGCATTGATAAAGGGATGTGGTTAGCAGCCATACGGAAAGAGAGAGGGATAGAAAATGTGTTAAAGGAAGAATGTAAGGGTTATGTTGGGCCTGAACCTCTTTGTCTACAGTCTGAGGAAGAGTGCAACTTTAACAGGGGAACCTGTAGAATCTAGGTCCCATGACATCCCCCACTAATACTGCCACTCATGTATCCTGTACACAGGATCTATCTAACAGCCAGGCTAACCCTCTCACCAAACCCATTCTTTTTCACGACTTCTACGCATTGGATATGTCTTCAGCGTAGTCTGGCTATTCTTATGGCTGTCCAGGGACGTATTTAGAAACAATATGATAGATCTTCAAGGGCATTTTAAGGCATAGATTCATAAAGCAGGAGAGCCTAATGGGGTTATTAGCAGCGAAAAGTGGGCGTGATTCCTGCAGGCCCTCGCTGTACTCATGGTGAAGAGTGATACTGACTGGTTGAATAAATCAAGGCCTACCCCCCTGTCTGCCGGACTGTCTCTTAACTTAACTCAGACCGGTCCCACGCTGATGCCCCAGAAGAAGCCTTCACTCATGCTTTCACTTAAGAATGCTTGTAATAACCTACAGGAAACTGGGTTCACTTTGTTTTCAAACCAGGAAGGTATCAACAAAGGGCCCTCCGTTGATAGCCATCTAAATATGCGTTCCTCTTGAGGCTGGCCTCCGCTGCGCTGGGCACGGCCTTGCGGTGGGATTACAGGGAGCTGCTGTCTATGTGAACAGTAAAGGGCTAACACTGTCTCCTACGGCTGTGGGGCTTCTACAGTAAACAACCGTTCAACGGTGTGTTCTATGATCCAAGCAGTGCTACATGTTATGCAGTTTAGTGTTACTCCTGGTCAAATAAATCATCAAGAGATCCAGTCCGACTCCTAAATAGGACCTGACGGGCTGGTATAAAAGTACAACAGATATCCTAATAGAACCTTCAGCAGCCAGAGTAGAAAGCCGTGCCAGTCACCCCTGGGTAAAGTCCCACTGGGACGCCCAGCTCCCAACTCCCTGAAACCCTTCTTATGTGAGGTCATGGCCGCAAGAGCCACGACCAATACGATCACGGAAAGAGGCGGGGAGGGTCGAGCTCCGTCCAAAGGGAAACAGATATGGGGACCGCTAGGAGACCTGTTTTATAGGGAAATAGTGGCCACACGCTGGCTCAGTGAAGGAGACAGAAGCAAATTAGAGCAAAGGTCCATCATGCTACAAAAAAGACCCTGCCAACATATTCCCAACACGCATTACATATCTGCTTTCTTTAGACAGAGCCCAGGGATAACAGGGGTTTCAGGAACGTTCAGGCCATTGGGTAAAAGTCGAACCAACAGAAACAAACCCCATGCAAATCTCCACAGGATATTGTCTAGAATGTGTGTGGGCATATCACATTCTGGTTAAAGTATAGCACATTCTGTGTGTGTGTGTGTGTGTGTGTGCATACACACGCAAAGACTCACCACATGCCAACAGGAATAGAGGAGCATTCCAACACACATACAAATTCCAGTAAACCAATTTAATTTTACAGTCTAACAACCGTAAAAGCAAAGTTGAAAAAAACAACACATAACTGAAGAGTATGGGAAGTGACAAATGACTGCTCTTTGATTCTTCGCACATTATAACACCAGAAACAAATCCCCGGTGAGTCATCCCCCTTTCCGTCAATATTGTGAAATCGACTTGAATTCCCATTCCTCAAATAAAACCTAAAATTTCAGTTAAATCTTGAAAACACAGTGAGGTAAGTCAAGATGTTTTCTTTTTTTCACGTGTGTAATATTCCTGTCTTGGTTTGGCTCAGACAGCTGCTGATGGCACAGTCACTCAGGCTCCATTGTGAAATCCAAATAATTAAAGGATTTAGTCAATCAATCTCCCAGCGCAATTTCCTCCATCCTGGCTGTGGCCCAATGGGGTTTAAGGGCAGGCTCTGGGGGTGAAGGTCACGGGCCTATGAGACGTGTTCAGGAAGTTGCAGCATGCAGCTTCGCTGTAATGAATATCATGGAAGTTCATTTAAACACAACACCAACAGTCACGTCTCAGATCTCAAAAGTTTGTTATTCCGGTCCTGGCAAACGCTGTGCGTTCGGTTGCCTTCGTATCTGCGCAAGAAACTCTGGTGCTGTGCTGATTATGCAGTTATTGACCTTAGCTCCATGAATCTGGAACTCCTGGTTCTTTTGCAATATTGAAATACATATAAACATATTACGGAGTGCCAGGGATGATTTAATCAACATGCACACACAGACACACACACAAACACACATATTCTGTGTACACTTAGAAGGATGCATGCAACCACAACCCTAACCACTCGGGGGGAAAAAAATACGCCTACAGTGGAGTACATAGCAAAACATTGACGTTTCTTTGGTGAATAAAGTGGCCATTGAGAGATGAAGGAGACAGAACAAAGACCATATGTCAGCCCCGGTAAAGAACATCAATGTTGGATCAGGGTCACGCAGGTTATAGGCGTGCACACACACACACACACATACAGGCATAAGTGGTTTAACAGACCAATGTGGTTTTTCAGTGGTTTACAGGGACCCACCTTTCCCATCATCCAGTCAACTTAAAAGTCATGTCAAAAATTTTTATTTCATCTGCAGAAGAAAAATCTCACTTCAAAAACATAATTTCCCTTTCAGAACATATATATATTAAATATGTGACATTTCACAGGCTAATGGGGTCAGCACCAAATTGCGGTGTATGGGGACCACTGATTTTATGAGGTCTGTTTACATGCCACACACAAACCTAGCCCCTTCATGGTCTAAGGGGACTGACAAAAATTACAAGGTCTATACAAACATATTATGTTTAACCTCTTAGAACCCACTGCTGGGTCCTGGATCTATACCACCTATAGAGCTCAGGACGTCACATGACGCCTGTTGTTTATGCCGCCATTGTGGCAGTAAAAAACAGTCGAAAATGAATGGTGCCCGCGTGAATTTCCAGCTGTCTGAGTACACCGCCCACTTTAATCCCATTTATATTGAACTATATGTTGAAAAAATGTATAGATTAAACGTTAGTGACCCTTATAATGCCCACGGAGTTATTTTCAATTTTTTTCCGTAACTTCTTTTACTAGCCCCACACAATCCACGCAATAATTCAGGGTGTGAACTAGCTTTTTGTAAAATAAAATCGTCAGTAACAGTAACCGGAATAAAGGCCGCTTATGAAAATGAAACATATTGGTACAACTCAAATGATATCCACATTGTACTTTATAACGTTACCTGACATGAAGTGGCAACTCCTACACAAGCGGAATCTGTTACTTTGTACATTCCATCGGTACGTTTTTCTCTGTTTACTTATAGCAAGTTTTATGGCAGTATGAGGCAGTACATGAGGGTAACTGGAACCAGGACCTCAAATTATTTTCCTGTTTAAGGCACCTGGAGGCTTGATTGAAAGTATGATTGCAGACAATTACCAGATATTGATTGTAACAAATATTTATTCCAATTAAAATCTTAATGTTCTACTGATTTGAAGATTTCTTTTTCTAAAACAACAATCAGTTTATATTTATTCAATACAGTTACTTAATGACAAGCCTTATTATTTGGCAAACAAATGAATGTGATAAATTAACAAAAAAACAGATCATTCATATCTAAGACATGCTGTAAATGTACCGCATTGTTAGGCATGCAAATTTATATCAGCAATGTCCTATACAATTTGCCCCATTTGGTGAAGATATACATGAATGGAAATACTTGGATTTTTCGGTAAAAAAAAAAAAAAAATGAATCTAAATTCAAATAACAATATCCATTACGCTTAAAGGTTAGCCCCCTTGTTTCGAACAAAATCTCTGATATCTAGAAATGTCCTGGTTTGTAAAGCTGGATGCTCACAACTTTTGCACACCTCATATTCTTTAGTTGCCATTTTTCATGATGTGAGATTTGAAGTGTCGCATCACAGCATTGACCTCAGCTTTAGTCCACGGTCTTCTTACAGATATGCATTTACCTCTGCTAGCCACAAACCCTAATCCAAACAAACAAGATGATAAAGTGGTTTATTAGTATGGCTGGCTACAATATTTATCTCAAGGGCCTTGCAGGGCACCTTATGATTACAAAATGCAGTAAATCTGTTCGACAGCCTCGAAAAAGTTTTTTTTCTGGATGTTATATACTAGACGAAAATGTAATTTCAGCCTTAACCATACCATTGCCTCCAAAGTTACGTCTGTCATCTTTAGTGGATGAAGTTCCTTCAGATGTGTCCATGTTTTTGTCTGTCAAGTATGAAACAGGAGAGCATAGTGTTACTGTATGATATATTGCATTTTATAGGACAAGTTCCAACCAAGTAATTTGATTAGAAAAGAGATTTCGTGAGTGTGGATGTGGAGTATAACAGCACTGGGACATTTTAACTATACATGTATCACTCCGCTTTACAGGAGTTCTAATAATAACCATCATAATCTATCTTAAATAGAAAATAGATAGACTCAAGGTTGTGCTGTTATACTGAATATCCGCACGGCATATTCTGTATAACAGCACACCCTTGTGTGATATTACTTTAATATATGTATTATTATTTAGACATCCTTTTGTAAATGTATATGAATATACAGTATGTATAGAGGAAATTGCTTACATACTGTAAATTGTTATTCCATTTTCAATTCAATGCACTATTATTCAATACATGACTTTGACGACATGTGCCTCAGCACCAAAGAAATAAAAAGGTTAACAACTTAATAGTAGATACACAACATACATTTTTGACACTTACTAGTCCGATCTGAAAGCTGTGTGGATATGGGTATGCAAATCATTGTTTCACAATGCTTTGTCTATATACAAATGTTAAATGTTATACATACCACTTTAAACCATAGGGCACTACTTTAACTATCATGGTAATTCCACAGGAACAGTCTATCAATGCAGAATGTAAAACATTGGTAATCCCCATGTAATAACTGTGGCTGTGTAGCTGCTGCAGGTACCACATAAGGAACACTGGTATCACAGTTGCGTAATGGTTTCGGCTTTACATATTACACATTTAGTTTCAGTTCATCCTCCCATGGATTCTCTGGCCCAACTTGGTGTATGAGGTCACGATCTTCACAAGCTCAGGAGGATCCTGAAGGTACCCTGGAGGTGGGGCAGGTAGCTCATCAGTGGAGGTATGCGAAAGGTGTTTGGATTTCAAAGGAGAAGAGTTGAAGAATATTGATCAGTTCAGAACCATCTCGATGTCAGTATTCAGGAAAAGGTATTCTTCAACATTGTTGCCAGGCACCTGACAAGACTATCTCCTACATTGATACCTCAGTCCAGAAAGAAGGGATCCCAAAAGTACCGGGGTGTCTGGAGCACACAGGAGTGGTCACCCAGCTGATCAGGGAAGCCTGGGATAACAAGGTGGACCTGGTGGGCCTGTGGCTGGACCCTGAAAACACCTACGGGTCTATAGCCCACAAGCTGGTTGAAGAGGTATTGAATTGCCGTATCCTAGGCAAGTTCAGGGGACTCATTTTGGATAACTACAACAGTTTCAATCTCTGCTAGGTCTTAAACATCAGAGTAGCACATGCTTGAGAATGGAATCAGCTTAGTACTATTTCAGTGATCCTTTTCACGTTTGCCATGAACATGCTGGGGAAGTCGCAAGAACTTGCTGGGGAAGTTGCATGAACTTCAAGCTGGTGAAGTCCAGATCCCTAGTACTGAACAAAGGAAAGGCTATCAACCTAAATAGTACCTAGTTCCACCTAAATACCATTCATCACTGAGAAACTAGTAAAGTGCCCGGGAAAGGTGTTTGACTGCAGCCTGAGAGACATGGCATCCATCCGAGCGACCAACCAAGGGCTGGGAGACCCACCTGGCAAGTTTAGGGCCTGGATATACCAACATGGTATGAACGAAAAATTCATGGTGACCGATACTAGGGAGGTGCTGCAATACCGAGAATCATGTAACCCAAGTCTCTCAGGCTGGTATCGAGGTCAGGACAGGATGGAAATGGAGGATAGCAGAGGCCGTGGATGTCGCTGAGTCACAGGGTACTGGTGGGCCAGTGTCTCGTAGAAGGGCTGGCCTGGGTAGCAGAACAACACCTCGCTAAGACAAGGAGCAGGGTAAGCATAAGAGGTCACTGATCCAGGATGAGGTGCGAGCGTCAGTCAAGGAGGAGCAAGCCAGAAGGATGGTTAGAATGCGGCAACATGGAGCCTGGACAAAATGGGAGCAAGCAGTGGAGCGCAAAGTCTCATGGGTCAAGCATTTGAAAGGTGAGTTCCATTGAATTCAATTCTTAATCCAGGTTGTCTATGATGTTCTACCAAGCCCATCCAACTTGTTTTGACTAGGGGAAGATATATATATATATATATATATATATATATATATATATATATATATATATATATATATATATATATATATATATATATATATATATATATATATATATATATATATATATATATATATATATATATATATATATATATATATATATATATATATATATATATATATATATATATATATATATATATATATATATATACAGTGGGGCCAAACAGTATTTAGTCAGCCACTGATTGTGCAAGTTCTCCTACTTAGAAAGATGAGAGAGGTCTGTAATTTTCATCATAGGTACACTTCAACTATGAGAGACAAAAATGAGAAAAAAAATCCAGGAAATCACATTGTAGGATTTTGAAAGAATTTATTTGTAAATGATGGTGGAAAATAAGTATTTGGTCACCCACAAACAAGCAAGATTTCTTGCTCTCACAGACCTGTAACTTCTTCTTTAAGAAGCTCTTCTGTCCTCCACTCGTTAGCTGTATTTATGGAACCTGTTTGACCTCGTCATCTGTATAAAAGACACCTGTCCACAGCCTCAAACAGTCAGACTCCAAACTCAACCATGGCCAAGACCAAAGAGCTGTCGAAGGACACCAGAAAGAAAATTGTAGACCTGCACCAGGCTGGGAAGAGTGAATCTGCAATAGGCAAGCAGGTTGGTGTGAATAGATCAACTGTGGGAGCAATTGTAAGAAAATGGAAGACATACAAGACCATTGATAATCTCCCTCGATCTGGGGCCCCACGCAAGATCTCATCCCGTGGGGTCAAAATGATCATGAGAACGGTGAGCAAAAAACCCCGAACTACACGGAGGGACCTGATGAATGACCTGCAGAGAGCTGGGACCAAAGTAGCAAAGGCTACCATCAGTAGCACACTACGCAGAGAGGGACTCAAATCCTGCACTGCCAGGCGTGTCCCCCTGCTTAAGCCAGTACATGTCCAGGCCTGTCTGAAGTTTGCCAGAGAGCATATGGATGATCCAGAAGAGGATTGGGAGAATATCATGTGGTCAGATGAAAACAAAATAGAACTTTTTAGTCAAAACTCAACTCGTCGTGTTTGGAGGAAGAAGAATGCTGAGTTGCATCCCAAGAACACCATACCTACTGTGAAGTATGGGGGTGGAAACATCATGCTTTGGGGCTGTTTTACTGCAAAGGGGACAGGACGACTGATCCGTGTTAAGGGAAGAATGAACGGGGCCATGTATCGTGAGATTTTAAGCCAAAACCTCCTTCCATCAGTGAGAGCATTGAAGATGGAACGTGGTTGGGTCTTCCAGCATGACAATGATCCCAAACACACCGCTCGGGCAACGAAGGAGTGGCTCCGTAAAAAGAATTTCAAGGTCCTGGAGTTGCCTAGCCAGTCTCCAGACCTCAACCCCATAGAAAATTTGTGGAGAGAGTTGAAAGTCCGTGTTGCCCAGCGACAGCCCCAAAACATGACTGCTCTAGAGGAGATCTGCATGGAGGAATGGGCCAAAATACCAGCTACAGTGTGTGCAAACCTGGTGAAGACTTACAGGAAACGTTTGACCTCTGTCATTGCCAACAAAGGTTATGTTACAAAGTATTGAGTTGAACTTTTGTTATTGACCAAATACTTATTTTCCACCATCATTTACAAATAAATTCTTTCAAAATCCTACAATGTGACTTCCTGGATTTTTTTTCTCATTTTTGTCTCTCATAGTTGAAGTGTACCCATGATGAAAATTACAGACCTCTCTCATCTTTCTAAGTAGGAGAACTTGCACAATCAGTGTCTGACTAAATACTTTTTGGCCCCACTGTATATATACACACAGCAACTGAGGATGTGCTCCAGGGACCCTCTCTTCAGGCATAAAGGGCAAGCTTGTGACTCCATCTATGTACGTTCACTGTACTGCACTTTATGGCTCCTTTTGCACTTCTGGTTAGATGGTAAACTGCATTCCATTGTCCTAGCACTTGTACTCTGTGCAATGACAATAAAGTTGACTCTTATCTCACCTAATTCCAAAATGGTAAACACAGTATTGAAGAGTTATTGTAAGGTGAAGCTATTGTGTGAATACATACTACAGTTGCAACTGCAGTTACACATGCGTTCTTACTGAAATAAAGAAAGTGTTGTAACATACTGTACGTCTACTTCAGATGTTAGGTCCCTGAACCTGAAGAACACAGACACAAGGTGAACCAAAGGTTATGCATTGCAATAGCTCCAACTGTCTGTTTCAGTCAATCGATGCTTTTACATTTTATTTTGACACGCGCAATAGGTAAAAGATGTAAATAACAAAATGTTAGAATTTTTTTTAAAGGAGTATTTAGACACTTTTGGGAGCCGTGCTAACGGTTACCTCGAGCGTACCGTATTGCTAGGCCACTTTTACGACAACCACGTAACTCAATACTGAAAGTACGGACATAAAATGTATATCAATCATCTCGCCTGACAAGGGGAAAGTTGGGGCATATCTTATTTCCCAAAATGTTGAACTATCACTTTAAATATACCCAATTGGGATTGTGTAATCCGACTGGCTAAAGCTAATCCAATCGGCTACAACGAATGTTTGGTTGGCGACGCCCATCAGCAAACACTACCGATTACCTGCATTCCAGAACACTTGAGTGAGGCGAATGTGAGGCTAGCCCATTAACATTAAAATCATAATCATAACTAGAGATGGGTACAATGTCTGGGGAATTGTGAACGGTGCTAGCCCCATCAGATCCCTGGTACACAGAGGCCACCACAGCCTCAGCTTGTCCCATTTATAACATGACATTCCACTGCTAGAAGGAACATTGGCATCTGTAATATATTATAAAGAAACTGTTTTCTTACCATAATGACCACAGGCTGGCATCTTGGCCTGTTGCTGGGGTCCAACCATTGTTCCCTGCAGAAAAACTAAAATAAAACCATGATTAAACACAAAGGTAATACAGCCATAACCTATTGCTTAGTCACTTAAGAGTAGATTACAGATTGTGACACCACGTCCTACCAAACGACTGATTTAATTGCTTTCTAATATGTTTTTTGCACTTATACTAATGCCACGTTATTGGTTATCTCAAATCAAACAAATCAATTATTTTTGTAGTTCTGTGTCCATAATTACAAGGTTTTAGTGTGCATTGTCCAAAGACTCCCTAGAAATGTAGAGAAATACAATTTTAAAGGCATAACGCGTTGCAAAAAGGGTGCATGAAAAGCAATAAAAGAGACCGTGTAGGCAACCTCTTAAGAGCATACACTAGCAATATTAAGTCCTCATTTAAAAAGGAATTCTTAAGTTAACAAGTGTTGCTAACTAGAAAGTTAACTTGTGGGAACTGTGATTAAACCACATCTCATAGCAGTCTGAGTTAAGTGAGTGCTGGCACAATGGATAGCTTAAGAAAAGTGATGGATATCTAGGCCCATGTTTTCATATTGCCCAGTATTTGATGCCACCCCAATCCACGACCAAACACACAATAAAAAGACAGCAACTGTTATAAAACTAGTGCCTGGTTACACTGTAGCCACATTGGGTCATGATATGCTATATCCTGCCCCCGCAAACAATGACTAAATACAATGACTAAATATATTCATATCTTTGTCACATACTGCAGCAATATACTATGCTATACAATATACTTTGGGGGGGGGGGGGGGGGGGGGGGGGCATGATATACTAAATCATGACACCCCCCAACCAAGACAAACACCCTACGGTTATAAAACCACTGCTTATTTAAACACTAGTCATATTAGCTCCTCATATCCTAAATCATGCCCCCCAAACCATGACTAAACCCACACTACGGTTAAAAAAACACTGCTTGGTTACACAATAGCCACATTGGGTCCATATACTATATCATGCCCCCCCAAACCGTCACTCAACGCAAATAATTTACAGACACAACAACGGTTATAAACCCACTGCTTAGTTACACACTAGCCACATTGGGTCCTGATATTCTAAATCATGCCCCCCAAATCGTGACTAAACACACACAATATACAGACACAACAATAGTTATAAAACCACTGCTTATTTATACACTAGCCACACAAGCCATATTGGGTCCTGATATGCTAAATCATGCCCCCCCCCCCCCCCCCCCCCAAAACTATAACTAAACACACACTACGGTTAAACAACCACTGCTTAGATACACACTACCCATATTTGGTCCCGATACATTAAATCATGCCGTCGCCCCCCCCCCAACCGTCACTAAACACACACAATATAGAAAAAATAATGGTTATAAAACCACTGCTTAGTTACACACTAGCCACATTGGGTCAATATACTAAATCATGCCCCCCCCCAAACCGTCACTAAACGCAAATAATTTACAGACACAACAACGGTTATAAACCCACTGCTTAGTTACACACGAGCAACATTGGGTCTTGATATTCTAAATCATGCCCGCAAGACTGTGACTAAACACAAACAACATATAGACACAACAACAGTTATAAAATCACTGCTTAGTTACACACTAGCAACATTGGGTCTTTATATACTAAATCATGCCCCGCCTATACCGTGACAATCCACAATAAATACACACTAAGGTTATAAAACCACTGCTCAGTTACATACTAGCCATATTGGGTCCTGATATACTAAATCGTGCCCCCCCAAACCATGAATAAACACACACTACAATTGTAAAACCACTGCTTAGATTCACACTACCCATATTGGGTCCTGATATCCTAAATCGTGCCCCGCCCATACCGTGACAATCCACAATAAACACACACTAAGGGTATAAAACCACTGCTCAGTTACATACTAGCCATATTGGGTCCTGATATACTAAATCGTGCCCCCCCAAACCATGAAAAAACACACAATACAATTGTAAAACCACTGCTTAGATTCACACTACCCATATTGGGTCCTGATATCCTAAGGCATGCCCCCGCAAACCGTGATGAAACACACACAATATAGACACAACAATGGTTATAAAACCACTGCTTAGTTACACACTAGCCACATTGGGTCTATATACTAAATCATGCCCCCCCCCAAACCGTCACTAAACGCAAATAATTTACAGACACAACAACGGTTATAAACCCACTGCTTAGTTACACACGAGCAACATTGGGTCTTGATATTCTAAATCATGCCCGCAAGACCGTGACTAAACACAAACAACATAAAGACACAACAACGGTTATAAAATCACTGCTTAGTTACACACTAGCAACATTGGCTCTTTATATACTAAATCATGCCCCCCATTCCATGACTAAACACACTACTGTTATAAAATCCCTGCTTAATTACACACTAGCAACATTGGGTCCTGATATACTAAATCATGCCCCGCCCATACCGTGACAATCCACAATAAACACACACTAAGGTTATAAAACCACTGCTCTGTTACATACTAGCCATATTGGGTCCTGATATACTAAATTGTGCCCCCCCAAACCATGAATAAACACACACTACAGTTGTAAAACCACTGCTTAGATTCACACTACCCATATTGGGTCCTGATAACCTAAATCATGCCCCCGCAAACCGTGACGAAACACACACAATATAGACACAACAACGGTTATAAACCCACTGCTTAGTTACACACTAGCCACATATTTGGTCCTGATACACTAAATCATGCCCCCGCAAACCTTGTAAAAACACACACAATAAACAGCCACACCGGTTAGAAAAACACTGCTTAGTTACACACAAACCATATTGGGTCCTGAAATACTAAATCATGCCCCCCCAAACCGTGACTGCCCCCCCCCCTCCCCCCAACCGTGACTAAACACACACAATATACAGACACAACAACAGTTCTAAAACCACTGCATAGTTACACACTAGCCACATTGGGTCTTGATATTCTAAATCATGCCCCCCAAATCATGACTAAACACACACAATATACAGACACAACAATGGTTATATAACCACTGCTTATTTACCCACTAGCCACACAAGCCATATTGAGTCCTGATATGCTAAATCATGCCCCCCCCCAAACCATGACTAAGCACATACTACGGTTAAACAACCACTGCTTAGATACACACTCCCCATATTTGGTCCCGATACACTAAATCAAGCCCCCCCCCCCCCCGCCAACCATCACTAAACACACACAATATAGACACAACAATGGTTATAAAACCACTGCTTAGTTACACACTAGCCACATTGGGTCTATATACTAAAGCATGCCCGCCCCCCCCCCGCCCCCAAACCGTCACTAAACGCAAATAATTTAAGGACACAACAACGGTTATAAACCCACTGCTTAGTTACACACTAGCCACATTGGGTCCTGATATACTAAATCAGGGCCCCCCATACCGTGACTAAACACAATAAACACACACTAAGGTTATAAAGCCACTGCTCAGTTACACACTAGCCACATATTTGGTCCTGATACACGAAATCATGGCCCCGCAAACCGTGAAAAAACACACACAATAAACAGACACAACGGTTAAAAAAAACACTGCTTAGTTACACACAAGCCATATTGGGTCCTGATATACTAAATCGTGCCCCCCCAAACCATGAATAAACACACACTACAGTTTTAAAACCACTGCTTAGATTCACACTACCCATATTGGGTCCTGATATCCTAAATCATGCCCCCGCAAACCGTGACGAAACGCACACAATAAACAGACACAACAACAGTTAAAAAAATCACTGCTTAGTTACACACAAGCCATATTGGGTCCTGATATACTAAATCGTGCCCCCCCAAACCATGAATAAACACACACTACAGTTGTAAAACCACTGCTTAGATTCACACTACCCATATTGGGTCCAGATAACCTAAATCATGCCCCCGCAAACCGTGACGAAACACACACAATATAGACACAACAACGGTTATAAACCCACTGCTTAGTTACACACTAGCCACATATTTGGTCCTGATACACTAAATCATGCCCCCGCAAACCTTGTAAAAACACACACAATAAACAGCCACACCGGTTAGAAAAACACTGCTTAGTTACACACAAACCATATTGGGTCCTGAAATACTAAATCATGCCCCCCCAAACCGTGACTGCCCCCCCCCCCCCCCTCCCCCCAACCGTGACTAAACACACACAATATACAGACACAACAACAGTTCTAAAACCACTGCATAGTTACACACTAGCCACATTGGGTCTTGATATTCTAAATCATGCCCCCCAAATCATGACTAAACACACACAATATACAGACACAACAATGGTTATATAACCACTGCTTATTTACCCACTAGCCACACAAGCCATATTGAGTCCTGATATGCTAAATCATGCCCCCCCCCAAACCATGACTAACAACCACTGCTTAGATACACACTCCCCATATTTGGTCCCAATACACTAAATCATGCCCCCCCCCCCGCCAACCATCACTAAACACACACAATATAGACACAACAATGGTTATAAAACCACTGCTTAGTTACACACTAGCCACATTGGGTCTATATACTAAAGCATGCCCCCCCCCCCCCCCCCAAACCGTCACTAAACCCAAATAATTTAAGGACACAACAACGGTTATAAACCCACTGCTTAGTTACACACTAGCCACATTGGGTCCTGATATACTAAATCATGGCCCCGCAAACCGTGACAAAACACACACAATAAACAGACACAACGGTTAATAAAAACACTGCTTAGTTACACACAAGCCATATTGGGTCCTGATATACTAAATCGTGCCCCCCCAAACCATGAATAAACACACACTACAGTTTTAAAACCACTGCTTAGATTCACACTACCCATATTGGGTCCTGATATCCTAAATCATGCCCCCGCAAACCGTGACGAAACGCACACAATAAACAGACACAACAACAGTTAAAAAAAACACTGCTTAGTTACACACAAGCCATATTGGGTCCTGATATACTAAATCGTGCCCCCCCAAACCATGAATAAACACACACTACAGTTGTAAAACCACTGCTTAGATTCACACTACTCATATTGGGTCCTGATAACCTAAATCATGCCCCCGCAAACCGTGACGAAACACACACAATATAGACACAACAACGGTTATAAACCCACTGCTTAGTTACACACTAGCCACATATTTGGTCCTGATACACTAAATCATGCCCCCGCAAACCTTGTAAAAACACACACAATAAACAGCCACACCGGTTAGAAAAACACTGCTTAGTTACACACAAACCATATTGGGTCCTGAAATACTAAATCATGCCCCCCCAAACCGTGACTGCCCCCCCCCCCCTCCCCCCAACCGTGACTAAACACACACAATATACAGACACAACAACAGTTCTAAAACCACTGCATAGTTACACACTAGCCACATTGGGTCTTGATATTCTAAATCATGCCCCCCAAATCATGACTAAACACACACAATATACAGACACAACAATGGTTATAAAACCACTGCTTATTTACCCACTAGCCACACTAGCCACACAAGCCATATTGAGTCCTGATATGCTAAATCATGCCCCCCCCCCAAACCATGACTAAACACATACTACGGTTAAACAACCACCGCTTAGATACACACTCCCCATATTTGGTCCCGATACACTAAATCATGCCCCCCTCCCGCCAACCATCACTAAACACACACAATGTAGACACAACAATGGTTATAAAACCACTGCTTAGTTACACACTAGCCACATTGGGTCTATATACTAAAGCATGCCCCCCCCCCCCCCCCAAACCGTCACTAAACGCAAATAATTTAAGGACACAACAACGGTTATAAACCCACTGCTTATTTACACACTAGCCACATTGGGTCCTGATATACTAAATCAGGGCCCCCCATACCGTGACTAAACACAATAAACACACACTAAGGTTATAAAGCCACTGCTCAGTTACACACTAGCCACATATTTGGTCCTGATACACGAAATCATGGCCCCGCAAACCGTGACAAAACACACACTATAAACAGACACAACGGTTAAAAAAAAACACTGCTTAGTTACACACAAGCCATATTGGGTCCTGATATACTAAATCGTGCCCCCCCAAACCATGAATAAACACAC
>CM030184.1:9902255-9922255 GCA_017639675.1 Aplochiton taeniatus
TGTGTAGGCGATACCTTAACATAGGCTGTACCTCACGTCGAAAGATCATCTCATCAATGTCCACGTACACACTGAAAGTGATCATAAGCCGTTTGGATACCTGCTAACATTATTATATAAGAAATGTTTGGAAAGCAGCCTGCCAAAAAAGCCTCCAGGAGACTCTGATCAAATGAATTGCAATACCACAAATATTCAACGATGAAATATGACTTGTCACTTATCGCTTGTTCGCCTAGATGATAAAAAAACGTCTTTTACTTTTTAGGGTGGTGTTGCTTTGTCTTTATGCCTTGCGGTTATAATAAAGGGAAAACCTACAGTATGTTGACGAGCAACAGACTAGGTTGGCAAACTTTTTTAACAGGATTGATTGAATGGATGATTAAGAACTGATGCTTATTGTAGTATGTTTGTCTTACATGATGGTGTAGGCACTAGGGGCCAAGCCAATTTGGTACAGTTTCTGGCTTCAAAGTCTTGGAGTCTATGACCTGACAAATGAAAGGATAAGCAGAGAAAGTGGCACTGTCAGCGTATCCAGCAGAGCCAGCTTTTAGTTCTCCATCCTAGCCAATATTCATTGTACCGTGTCATCCATCAAGAAGTGATGAAATGACTTGCCCAGCGTACCGAAGAAGTAGTCCTCCTCAAGATGAGCATGGCAGTTGCATGACACGTTAATGTTCAACTAGTTGAAAGTTGCAGCTAAATCTGTTCTGGTCTAGAAAATAGGAAATGTGGGACTGACATCCTCTTTATTCACATTCATAACATAATTAATGTAGTGTGGCAACTAGCAGTTTCACATTTCACTTTATGGACTTCTTGATAGTGATATACTTCATTCTTCACTGGTCAAAATCTTTTTAATTGTCAAAGGCACAGGATCTAACTAAATATGCTCATGTGACCTAAATATGCTAAAAACACTGTACAAGACCTAGGAAAAGCAAAATAGGGATTTCATACACTACAGCCTTTACTGCAGACGCAGTTAAGCCTGGCAGTGGAATCCGATTAAAGCTGATAAAGTAAATTCAAATGTAGGCTAGTGCAATCTGCTCACTACTACCAGCTCAGGTGCCCTTTCATAAAAACAGTGGTGATGTCTTTGGCTTTGATAATGGGTCTGCGGTGATCAGGAATGAAGAGCACACATTCATTTTGTGTATAACCAAGTAAATAAATCTTTAAAACAAATAAGCCAGTAATATCATAAATTGTGCATGATTACATGTTAAGATGAACATGACTGTTGTATGAGGCTGTCTGTTGCTAATACTCCATAACCCTGTCCCCCTAGCCCTTGATGGAGAGAGACAGTATTATGGCAGATAATGCCCAGCATTAATCTCACGCAGACCTACTTTGTCAGGGTTCAAGGTCAGAGGTCAAAGTCATTTAATGCTGTGGGGCTCACGCTCTTGCTTCCACTCCCTGGACATACTGCCCGTGGTCCACATGGCCTGGTTTCCCATGAAGCTTAACCTCCCTTTCAGTCTCTGTTTTTGATTTGAAGGTATTCCTCCTCTTTGTCTCTCTTCTTCTCTCTATGTCTCTCTCTCTCTCTCTCTCTCTCTCTCTCTCTCTCTCTCTCTCTCTCTCTCTCTCTCTCGCTCTCTCTCTCTCTCTCGCTCTCCGTCTCTCTCTTTCTCTCTCTGACTTTTCATGAAGTGTAGAATAAAACCAACGGCCATCATTGTTTATCTGTTCATCCTGACCACTCTATAAGGTTTCAAACAACGAGCCTTTTAGGGAACTTTGTGATGGTTTTGTGGTTTACTGCTAGAGGAATTACAATACAAGTCTTATTAAATACCTTCCTATCAGAGCCTCAGAGGCCCTTGGAAAATGATGTCTGATTTGCAAATGCCTTGCTGCCCTCTCACCACAGAGACGGCAGAGTAGGAAATGGCTATTCCTGGTTAACAGTGACTAACCACAACAATCATTTTCATGAGGATTTCCCAACAGAGCATCACCCAACGTGTTACGAGAAAACACAGTTTTTTTTTTATGCAATAACAAAACATAAAAATCAAATTCTCATATATTATGAGACAATGCAAAATAGTATATTTAAGCATTGAGCGGGGTTTAAGCACAGAGTGAAGGGAAGTATCCTGTAGGGCCCTTAGGGGCCAGAAAGGTATTTAGTGCCTCTCTCTCTCTCTCTCTCTCTCTCTCTCTCTCTCTCTCTCTCTCTCTCTCTCTCTTTCTATCTCTCTCTCACACTCACTCACTCAATCACTCATTCACTCTCTCTTGCTCAGTGTGTGTGTGTGTGTGTGTGTGTGTGTGTGTGTGTGTGTGTGTGTGTGTGTGTGTGTGTGTTTAGTGGCAGAAAGTGACCCGAGGGGCCCAGCTAGTTACAGCCTCTCTGCTGGAGTTCACCACTTTCACAGAACACGCATTGTTGGCACTGAACAGCAGACACCAAACACACACACACACACACACACACCTACACACACACACACACACACACACACACACACACACAGTCATACACACCACACCACAGACAAAATAGACAGACATCGGGGCGGTTTAAAAACTTGCAAAAAGAAGAGGTCATGTTCTGAAAGCCCTGCTCACACTATACTGTTAAGAAAGAAATCTCACACAGCATCGCACACACAGACACGCATACACACAATAACCGCTGTATGAAATATATAAATAACAGGCTGTTATTGTAGGTGTTTCTCATTTAATTATGTGGGACTGAGATCACGTCAAAATGAGTACCTGGAAACAATGTTGTGAGCTGGATAAATGGTACTGCAATTACTTGTACAGCAAACACTGAACAATGTGTTTTAATATAGCAAAAAAATCACACTGTATTCACCAAAAGCCAGTCATCACCATCATCATTTCCCTCATCATTATCGTCCTATACATAGCTATAGCATACATTTTCAAGAAATGAAATAAAGAAATTGAGAGACTCTCGAAATTGAGTGACGAGAGAAAGAGAGAGGTGACGAGAGAGAGAGAGAGAGAGAGAGAGAGAGAGAGAGAGAGTGAGAGAGAGAGAGAGAGAGAAAGAGAGAGACTATGATGACCTTCATTTAAGTGGGAGAGCACAGAGAGCGATCTCGTTGGCTAGCTGGAATAGACGTCAGCACCTTTCATCACTCCAGTATTAAGCCTCTGGCGGTAAAGCAGAGGCAAGTGTAAAAGTAACAGCAAGAACTCCCTGCCAGATTAACTCAACCAACATCCACAGTTAGTCGCTGATGAGAGTGTACATGTAACATTGGTAACAGCAGAGAAAACCAGAAGAAGGTGCGAGGGAAGAAAACTTTTTACGCACAAAGAAACTTGGATATTCGGGCACAGGTTTAGTCTCCTGCGTTTTATGGTGTTTTTTGTGGGTAGATTTGACACTTTAATTTCCTCTCCCATTTACTATTGAAATGGCAGCTTTGGCTATGTTTTCTTCGCCCCTGTTCGTTTTGATGCTGAATTGTTACCTTAGTGCCATCGCGGGTCGAATCCTTGGAAGAAGTTTGAGGAGCGCAGAGGATAGTGAGCTCTTGTTTCCATCGGAGCAGTTTTCTGACGGCGTGGGTCAGGACATTGTCTCGCAACACATGCTCAAACTGTATGAGAAGTACAACCGAGAAAATCGTTTCCGAGAGGATAACACTGTCAGAAGCTTTAAAGCCAGGCAAGGTGCGTAAACCTTGGCTTTTCATAAATTCCTGCTGTTATTATTTTTCGACCAATTACTAATTAAACAGGCTTATGTATACCTGGATGGTAACGGTTACATGTGAATGTCAGACATCAGGAGCATCAAACAGCATTAATACATTAATCTGCTTCAAACTGCAGCATTCACGCCCAAAATGTAGCATGTTGAAAGTCATCATGAATGTGTTTATCAGGCAACGCCATGCACGTGGGCTATAAGAGGCAAGATACCCTAAGGTTTGTTTTGGAACGGTCTGAGAATGCCGGGATATTGGGATGCTTTTGGCGCACTGTGTGTGTGGCACCAGCTGTGCCCCTGCGGCGCGATGTCTGCCGCAGTTCTACGGTAGAAAGCCAAGCAATATCCACAAGAATGTGTGCTATTTAGCCCCACTAGATGCACAGCTGCCTTGACGCATTGAAAAAATAAATACCAAATAACGCACAGCACTCACTGCATCCTGTAGCAGGCTTTTTTCTGGTGTAGGGCACGTGCCTCCTTGTCTGGAGTCAGATGGCTTAATGCGCAGTGGCTTTCCACTGTCTGATGCTGTTTTTCTAAACATAACACAGAGGCATTTATACCACACCAGGTTCTCAGATGGCATATCATAACACGTGTGTGTATTTTTACTACAGGGGCTCTGTAATTCAAGAAGAGATGTAAGGGAGTTCTAATAACAATGTGAGATCTGTTAAAACATTTGATTATGTCTTGGTGCCATACGCAGACAGTGTTGGCTGTATTAGACTTAAGGGAAAGCTTTAGGGGGAACCGAAGTAAGCGTTTCCATATGCAGTCTGAATCCCAAAGTAATGTATATCTCTTGAGTCACTCCATACTTCCGCTGAACCCTTATACAATGAACAATAACCCTGCTGTTAAAGTACATGTTCATCATGAATATGTAGGCTCTGGGCTCTCCAATCAATGCCTGGCTGATCCCAACAGTCTGGTTCCTCTTACCGAGGCATGAAGCTGCATGATGGTCGTTGCGCTGAATATAGCCATGGTCGACTGACTGGCTGACTGATTGACAGGCTAACTGGTTTTCTGTCTAGACTGGGCTGGCCAGAGGCCGGCGTACCACCTGAACCTGACGTCTCTCCAGGAGTCGGAGGTCATCCGCTCGGCAACGCTCCACTTCCTGCTGGACCGCCGCCCGCGTCAGAGAGCCTGGTTCTGCAAGCGCTTCAAGAACCCTTCCTGCCGTTCCCACCCGCTCCACCCTCTTCCCCCCGTCAGCCTTCTCCTTTACTCCCTCCCAGTAGGAGAGGCTGAGGTCAAGCCCGGCTCACAAGGGGGGCTGCTAGGCAACATGACCTTCCACCCCCACAGGAGAGGGGTGTGGCAGACGAAGGACGTGACCCAGGTCATCCGGGAGGCCAGGGGGGAGGGTCATCTCCTGCTGACCCTCGAACTGGACTTTGGACAGCAGTACCAGAGGCAGCCTGAGGAGGCGCTGTCTGCGGAGGCCATGCCCTACGTCCTTCTGTTTGCCAACGACAAGGCCTTAGGGGAGCCTAACAGCGTGGCAGCGAGCCTTCAGAGGTATGACCCCTTCGCAGAAAAAGGGGAGCCCTCCTCTCCCTCTCATTCTTCCCAATCCTCCCCCCTCCCTTCGGAGGCCAACTCATCTCCAGGAACCGAAGGACGAGTGCGGAGGGAAGCAGGCTCCGTCCACACCAACGAGCTGCCTGAGGTGGACTACACCCCCGGGGGATACAGGAAAGAGCAGCTGTGGGAGAGCACCTACATGGCCCTCAAACCCCACAGCCAAGCAGGCAGCAAGGAGAAGAAGAGGAGGGTCCAGGAAGGAGTGGACGTGGATCAGGACCAAGGGAAGGACGGAGGGAGACACGACAGAGGAGAGTCCCGCGTGTCCCAACCAGGAGGGAGCTCCTCAGACCTCCTCAGCTCGGCGGAACGGCCGGCCGAGAAGGTGGAGGACGTAAGGAGTACGCTGCCAGAGGGCCGCGACGGCCCGGGAGACCAGCGGAGAGAAGGAGGGAAGCACGAGGGGAGGGCGAGGGGAGCCAAGGCCCCGAGTCTGTCGCCACTGCTGAGCTTTGATGAGAGGACCATGCGGAAGGCCAGGAGGAGACAGTGGGGAGACAGCCAGCACAGGGGCTGCTCCCGGAGGAGCATGCGGGTGGACTTTGCAGACATCGGCTGGAGCGAGTGGGTCCTAGCGCCCGCATCTTTCGATGCCTACTACTGCAGCGGCACCTGTGGATTCCCCATGCCCAAGGTAAGAGACGGGCAAATATCTTAGTTGTGTGCAATGTTTTCTTAAATGACACGGGCACAATGATGCTGCCCTATAACAACTTCTAGCGTGATAGTCACACTCGCTCTGCACAAGTCAAAATGTCTTGATGGTTGTCGTGAAGGCTTTTAGTAAAAAAAAACACCTGTAGCATTTTACTTTGTGACAGCCAGAGTTCTAGCACCGTAAATGAATAACGGTCAACGTTCAATTCTCCCAGGTGATGCACCCGTCTAACCACGCCACCATCCAGAGTATAGTGCGTGCGGTGGGCATCATCCCTGGGGTGCCGGAGCCCTGCTGTGTCCCGGAAAGGATGAGTCCTCTGGCCGTGCTCTTCCAGGACGAGAGCAGGAACCTGGTGCTCAAGGTCTATCCCAACATGTCCGTCCAGTCCTGCTCCTGCAGATAGGAGGGGTGGGGATAGAACGGAAGGGAAGGGCACAACGCGATGGAGTGAGAAAGAAAAGACTGAGAGACATTCACGTGTTCGTCCGTCCATCCATCTCTGTCTGTTCAGAGGTCCTGGTACTTTGAGGGCTGACTTGATGAGGCACATTTCCCTTGGGAGAGAAGAATCATGACTTCAAGGACCCAACTCTTGGTGGGATGAATCTCACTTTGTTAAACACGAGTGCTCGTCATCATTTGGAAAACAGGGCTGTTTACGTTCTCGTTGCCTGCTTTTATTTGAGTGCCGGTGCTGTTCAGGACTCAAGGGACTTGAGCTCTAGCATTCATTTCAGTTAACTAACTTTCATCTCAAAATGCATTTTATATATTTTTATATCATGGTTGCGTGTTCCTCGGACACGCCCGCGGGGATTAATAAAAGACTTCAACAGCGCATTTGGGCAGCTGCTACCACAGAGACAAAATGGTATTGTATGTTTAGCTCTACAACAGATTAGATCTGGAAACTTTAATTATTATTTTATAAATTGTATACATTACAGATGCACTTACAGTTAAGCTAAGAACTCTACTCCATCTTGTACATGCAAAGTGAATACAATACTGATTTGTTTGTGAAACAAAAAGAGTTATTGTACAGTCATTTTCTGCTACTAAAACAACGGTCCTGTTAAAAGAGCATCTGGAATGAATTAGCTGTCCAACCCCTCATAATACTTTACAAGAATGTTATAATGAACCAGAAGTATTTTTCTATATATTGTGTGAGACTTTGTTGAAATGAATTTGTCTTTGTTTGTTACTATATATATTATTTTAATTTAGAAAGATGTTTTCTACATGTGTCTTGTTTAAATTATGAAAAAGTAGTCATTTATACTTTAAACTTCAGAATAAAAAATAATTTAATCAAATTCCCCTTCTGGAATATTTTGCTGTACGCTGCCAGTTATAGTTTTGTAGATGTCTAGGCTTTTAGGCTACATTACATGTTACTGTGACAGACATCTTACACATTTAGACCAAAGAAGAAAGTTCCCCTAATAGTTAGCTCCTTCCAATGATCCCCAGTTGAACTGTTTGCTACCACTCAAAGCCACAAGCTTGCAAGTCTGTTGTCCTGCAGATAATACATACTGATGCCGCTGCCATGGATCATTGGTTGACACAGGAAGCAGGAATGCACCAATTAGGATGTCCGCCACTTGAACTTCAAAAGGTGCTTTACTTCCCTCTTGCACCCATCTGTCCTTTTCACATGGTCCCCCTTCAAGAGTAGTATATTTGTGGGTGCAGGATGTTATCAAACGCTCTTTAAAAATACATTTTTTTCTTTAGCAAGAATGATGTCACCTACTTGAGCACTGGCGCTTGTCATTCCAGGGGCGTTTTAAACACGCCGAAAAAGTAATGTACGGATGCATTTAATTCATAGCGCAGGCCATCTGTTACAGTGTTGCACTGCCACATACAACCCCTCTAGTTTTTTTTGTTTTGTTCTACTATGCATGTGAGAAATTCCTCTTTGCCATGTGGTGCCAGAAATGCAAGGAAAACAAAAGGTTGCCCTATTAATCTAAGACAAGGGGAAAGCCTAAGTTGTTCACTCAGAAATTGTTATAACAGACATTATTTTTTCAAGGATTGTAAGCTTGGTATAGAGAAACATACAGTTGTCATGCTCTTTATCATGGGAGCATGAGAATCCCGTCATTTATGGATTTGTGATAGTAATGTGGTCTTAAACTGGATAACATTTAAGTAGCCTATAGTTATTTTTTATGTGATGTAATCCTGTCTTAAAATGAATAATAATATATTAATCGCACAGATTAATATTTTAATATTTAATATTTAATTTAAATCCTTATTCATTTGGTGGTCCTGGTCTGTCTGCAGCACTTTGCATCGCGGTGGATTGACCGATCGCCATAGAACTTCAAAGGCTTTTGAAATATATATATATATATATATATATATATATATATATATATATATATATATATATATATATATATATTCCTAAACTAAACCTAAAGTTTCCATTTAAATGCATTATGCCACGAAGAACAGGTCATTTTATTGTGCAACCAATGAACCCTGCTGAGTGCTAGTGCTGCTAATAGTCAAGCCAAGTGCCCACAGCACAGTTGAGAGGTAACTGTATGATAATATTTTGGTTTCTAAATGGAGCCTGATCAATTAATGGAGACGACTAGAATGCTACCATTATGAGATGACAAAGGATGTCTGTGTCCAGTTTGAAACGGATCTTTCCTCAGGTGATTAGAGCGTCCACATTCAATAGGTCCTAATAGTTTAGTTAATTACAACAAGGCTGAATCTTTGTTGATTCGTGTAATCATGATTATACTAATGATTCGAACAGAGTTGGGATTGTATGAGGGTTTCTCGGGGACTATGGTCAAAGACGGTAGGCCTACATGCTTTTCGTGACGAATTATGGTGGGTTGTGTTACAGAGTGATTGAACCTTAAAGCAGGGTCGAGGCGTTGACTTTCGCATGAACCTGCAGCTTGCTTCCCGCCTCATTTACCTGCGACAGAGAACCCTATTTATGTTCATTTCGAAAGTTTTAACCACAGCCTCAAGTCCAACCATATCAATCATCAGGTTGTAAACAATGAATATTAGTCTTTATCTTTCAATACTTCAAGAACACTTTCGTAGAGGAAACGAAAAAAAACTATAATGTCAAACATTGCATGAATGCATTCTAATAACATTTTCGCCTTGAACGGGCCTTTAATATAGAACGGTCATCCATATCTGCGGAGAAACGTTGGTAGCTGATGCCACCTGTTGGCAAAGGACAACATTTAGAAGAATTACAAAAGGAATCAAAGTTTGGAGTACAGTTTATTAACTTACTAATTTACTGCGGACTAATGTAGTAGGCTTAAATGCGCTATCATTTGTACATTCTCACGGACATCTAAAATCTTTAGACAAACGTCTTACATACAAACAATAAAAAGGAAAATTAACACAAGATAACATGGCTGTTTTCTTTTTTTTTTACTAGTGAGCTGATATTTGGCGTACACTTGTGCGTCTGTACCCAATTTTAGCTCATGCACAAAACTGAACTGAAACATTGGAAATTTCAGGTTTTAACTTTTACATTAGTGATAATCTGACAATTGAGTAAAGATATCTACACAATCATGGTTCAAAGACTTGCAATTAGACTCCCAATGTTCCATCCTGAGTTTCATAAGGCACAAACATATTTTCCAATGCAAAATAAGACTAGATAATACCAAGCTGCAGTATCGGCCACATATAATAAATTCCAGTATATTTGCTGCCATCTAGTGGACAGACTTGGATGGGCATATGTGTCCAATGTAATTGTGTCAGTAATTTTCTTGTATTTTCAATAGAATAGTCTAGTAAAAAGCCTACATTCACTGTTCAATTCAAAATTCACTATTTAAAATGTAGAACATTTTAAACTCAGCGGTGATTTAACCATTTTTGGGTCAACTGCAGTGAGATCTAATTGTGAGATGTCATGTGCCTGGAGAGGTGATGTCGCTCGCGGAAATATTCGTGACAGATAGGACAGGTAAGTTTTTCCTCACGCCTCCTCCTCACCTGAGATTCTGCCGCGAACTCTTTCTTATGGTGTGATCGCATGTGGAATACCAAGTCAGAGGTCATCCTGAACGAGAGATTACATTTAGCGCACCAGTTCTGAACTGAAACCCCAAACGAAGTGAAGGTTGGTGGAAGGAGTGTTAGTGATGATGTCGTCTGTGGAGCACCCATGCTCCTTGACCAGTGTTCTGGTCCGCAGGGAAAAACGTTACTCGCTGTAACCGGAGGTGGCATTGTCTGAGCAGCAGTTAATTCCCCATTCAACATATTAGAGGCCAACAGATTTCTGTATCCTACAATAGCTCCAGAGGAAAAACCATCAGACATGTCTACTTGTCGGTTGGACGAGGCCGTTAGCCTGTCAGACAGGTGCACTGTGGACTCACTAGTTCTTTTGCTCGGTCTACAAAAAGCACTTTTCTGTTCATCCTGAACATTCGACAGGACGAAAGAAAACGCACTGGGGTTGTTTGAACGAAGGCCAGAGTCCTCTCCCATTCTTTTCTCTCTGTTAATCTCCTTTTTTCTTTCTGTGGAGTGCGTAAAATTCGCGTTTACCTCTCCAGATTGAGGGGGCGCAATGCTCTTATATTCCAAATGTTCCCGTTTGGACTGGTTTTTGTTATCCGCTTTTGGTTTTAAAATAGAGACTGATGTCCCTAATGTGAGGTGTTGAACGCAGTTAAGCTGTGTGATATTGTTGTCATTTGAAATATTTGTCTTTTCCAGCAATACTGTTTTTCTTGCCCGCATAAATCCTGTGTCATAATATTTCCTTTTCCGAAGAGACATTTCGGCATCATCTTCTGTGATAGAGGTTGCGTGTTCCAAGTCCCTGGCTAAGTTGTGGAAATCAGTGACTCGGTGTTTCCTTTTGATTTCAAATGGCTTTTGTTCGTAGGCCTCACAGCTAAGTGTGTCATTCCTCAATTGGGTACAAAGGAACCGACAGTGCGCCAGGAAGGGGTGCTCATTCTTAAATACTTGGTTACATTTCACACATTTGAACTCTGTAAAGGAGAAACTTTCAGTTAAATTTCTTAAAGGAGTAATCTGTTTCCATGGTCACAAAAATAAATGTGTCTTTTATCGATGGCACGTCCTAATCATATTGTGTGTTCTGCTGTTATCGTCTGCAATTTCAAATTATGAACTATCGCCATCGTCTTACCATTACTGGTAGATCCCCTCATGTCAGTGAAGCCGAGTAGGTGAGATAGCTCCTGGTCGTACCATACTAAAAGCTCTTCCTCCGGTCTAATATCCCTCGTGGTGCGAATATACAGCTGGCCAGCATTCAGATAGGCTTCAGTGTTCTGTTCTTCCCTGTTACGCGCGGCCTGCACCAGCCTCAACCACGAAAACACCAACACCGAACTCCGCATTGCCTCAGGGTCTACCTGTTGAGGGAATTTATCCATTGTTTAATACAAACAAATTTGCACAAGGTACTTTGTCTTGTCATATAGGACATACAAACGGCATACTTGTGCGTAAAAGTCTAAATTATAGTTTTGCAGGCAATATATTTGAGACCAGATTAATAAACTTACCCTAAATATGTACGCTTTGTTCCTTTTGTCGCTGGACTTCAACGCTATAAAGGCAATAGTATCATAGAAAGTGTTTTGGAGCACACAAGGGCCGAACGATGTGCCAGTGAGGATGTTGCGGGTGACCACCACACTTGTGTAGAGGTCCGGGGCATGTTGGACGAATTTACTTTCATTGTTCCAGATGGAACGAGGAAGGAAACAGTGTTCCATAACTGTGGTAAAGAAAACATTATATTAAATAATATGCTCGTGAGGTGTGTTCAAATTGATCAAGACCAACTTAAGTAGTTGTATTTTACATTTTAAATGATCAGTAAAGGCAATTTGATGAGAATGAAAATCCGTAGCTGTCTATTCAAAATCTGCCATTTAACCTTTTCTGATATTAATTATACATTCTTATACAGACGAGCCTATATTGATTTGCTGTCTTCTGGAGAGTTCTGATGACATGTATGGTCAACATCAGCCAACATGCAGATGCAAGTTAGATGATAATATATTTCAGACAATTATTACAAATTGGCTAATATTAGTATTTTAATTCTACCCTGACCATATGCAATCAACCATAGAATGTGACATTACTTAGAGAGTCCTTTGTCTCAGTTTTCCGTCGGTTTCTCCTTTTGTCTCCCCATCTGCCAAGTAACTGCCACCTCTGTCTTTAAACGCTCACTGCACAGGATGCACCGTTGACTACATTGTTTAATTTATATAAAGGACGACAACGTATCCTTATATAAAATTATCATATTAACAGACTGTTCTGTTGCAAGACATGGACTACAGCTATTACAAATGCAAGTAGGAAACAGAGCTCTTAAGGTTTGCCACATTGCTCCCCTCAAATGCTTAACTTTTGCTCAATATAAATGCAAAAAAGGATTTGTTAGGTCCACGTTCTAAAAACAATATTAAACTCTCACCTGCTGGGAGTGGAGGTAGTTAATAGTCCTGACGCTGGAAGGTACGTCTCCAGCAGGTGCGGTAGTCCCGGGTAACTGTTTCTTCCCTTCTGTCAGAGCCAGAGTTATCACGAATGAATCTGCGTCGTTACTGCCTGTACACCCCAGTCTCACACACACTTATCCTCCAGGAGGTGCAATGAAGCGTGTCACGAACAAACACACACACACACACACACACACACACACAAAAACACACACACACACACACACACACACACACACACAAACACACAAACACACTCACACACGTAAGCATACAACCAAAAACACCCACAACAACACGCGCAGCCCCCTTTCCACCAATTGGAAACTATAATTGGTGTGATCTTATCCCTATACTATAAAGAGCCATGCATAGAGCCGATGGAGGCATTGTTTGTGTTTCTGGCACCAAGCATTTTACGCAATTTTGACCGTTTCAATCAAGTAAACCGTATTTTAGATACATTTCGTTATTAGCAAGCCCGTGGAGATAAAGCGCGGGGGATCTTGAATACTCGTTTTAAGAAAACCTCCGTTTAAAATGTATTCTGTGACCTGCGTGTGAATTGCAATAGCAAGTGAATTTGTCCAGTCCCATTGAATGTTGAAGTAACGTAACTATTTAGCCCATATCTTGAACACTGTCGATCCAAATTAGCAAATGTTTTGTTTTTTCTGAAAAAAAAGAAAAAAAGTTTGAAAAAATAGTTCTTAGCATATTTAGGCTAATACACTGTTCACAATAAGAAATACAAATATGTATAATAATCGTTTTTGTCAACAGATCTAAAAGGCCAGTAGGCTACATAAAAAAAATTGATCTGTCCTTAATGATAGAATATTTGTCTCAGTATCCACGCGATATTTATCCAAACCCAATCCTGTGATGCAGAATAATCCATTAAATTCTCATGAGATAAAAGCATTTAAATTATGAATAATGTATTTGCCCATTGGCAAAGCCAGGGCTTCCAGGATAAAGAGCCATTTAATAATGCTCAATTGTCCACCCTGGGTATTAAGCTTTTTGGATCCGGGGTCTGTATGTCTTTACCTTATCATTGGTGACTCCACAGACAAAACATTCCAAAAGTTACAATATGCATTATGCCTTAAAACAAGGACACCAACACATATTAATGAAAATGGTTCTGCCTTGCTGAGAATGCTATTGTATAATGCTTCTCACAATTGTTTTCTTTAGTCTGTAATTCTCTGCCCTATACTTCTACGTCAGACCTTAAACTGTCCTTAGTAAATGTATCATGATGAACAACAATAAAATCTCATCATACCTCTGCTCCGAACAATGTAACAGGCTTGGTTTGACTAATCGGAAGCTGTCTAAGCTGTATATACTGTATATTTGGTTCAATGCCTTGGGGTGTGACAATACACCACTCGCCCTGACTGATGTGCCCCCAGGTACAGGGGAACGGGTCGGTTCTAAAATGTTAAACAATATTTGGAAGTCAATTCACAAGCATTCTACTTTGTCAGCATAATGGTCTGCATCAGACATGCTGCACGCTATTCACTTAAGTGCACCGCCTCAATACTGGAGTCTTCTAAGACGTATATTTAGCTATTTGTATGTCTGTGATCAGGCAACAACAGTAAATTGTTTGAAGAAAATATTATTGTCAATTTAAGCTGCCTAAAACCACCCCATTGGATTGAATCATCTGTTGTGGGAAAACGTTCAATCCCGGAAAGGGGAAGTATTCCCCCTGCTTGCCATGCTGATCCTGCCTGCAATTTTTTTTTCTACACGGGTGTAGAAAAAAAGACATGAGCCCTTCGAGCCTTAACACTTCCACTTAACAGACGGTTGCGCACGCTCCGTTGAAAACAATATACTTGTTAGGGTACACGTATTCTGTTGACTTTCGAGACGAAGTATTGTATGCGAGAAAATGTAAACATTATCCGCTTTCTTTTGGGGTAGTCAACATAACTGTTTTGAAAGATGGCGAGGATTCTCTTGTCTCTCGGCTTGGTGGTTTTACTTTGGATTTACGTCCTTAAACTTCCTTCAGCGGAAGGAAAGGGATACGGAGGGCTCGAGGAAGAGGAGGAGAGGTCTTGTCAGGGTGCATTTGACCTCTACTTTGTTCTTGATAAGTAAGTGGTCGTCGATATTATTTATGACTTTTTACTTTCTCCTCAGTGCACATTGCCGTGCAACCCGCCCAGTTCGGGAACACAGAGGAGCATCGGTCCCTCTGTTGCCTACAGTATGATCAAGTGGGTCAAAATCCTAACCGTATATTCTGCCCGTTTAAATTGGAAAAATTACGATTGGTTTGTTCATTTTAGTACCCTGTTTCTAGATAATAATAAGATAAGATTGAAAATAAAGTGGCATAATACTTTACTTTCTTTTTTTTTCACTTCTCACACTGTGAAAGTGAAGCCAATGATCACTTGCCGATTGTGTGGAATCGAAAACATGATAATGGTAAGCGCAAAGTGTTTTTCGTGTCCAATTCTCGGACAATCTGCAGGGAAAACAGCTCTTTACGGGATGCGGGGCAGGGCAGGCAGGATGCATAGATTGAGTTACAGGCTGATGACGCCCTGCTTTACTGTCTTGGGCACAGCTGCTGCAGCTGCAGCACAGAGTGCAGGCCTGTTTCTAAGTGCACCGCCTTTCTTCTACACTCGTGTATTCACAACATTATGCTGGTTTCCTACTCATTGCAGTCACCAATCCAGCCAGAGAACAATGACCGTCCAAAAGCAGAGGAACAAATCATGTCTAAATAATAGAAGCCTATTGTTTTTCACTTAACGTCTTCCCATGACCTATTTAATCTTGTCATGATCCATCCCCTTAGGGGCACATTTTTCCTTGCTAATTGGCTAGCTGCCTTTTTTGCTGCTTGGAAGAGCTGGAATAGGCAACCTAAAATTGTGTGTGCGGTGATCACTCTGCGTGACCTCTGCCGTGTGGTTGTTCACAGCTGCCTGGTGCTCAGACACGATCATTTACATTTTTGTCATTTGAGGGCTGAATAGGAGAGGTGAGATTATAAACGCAGACGGCAAGCATACCAAGCCTAGTGATCCATGAGACAGACAAGGTTCGCAGAGCGAGCAGTGGCTAGGATCACAAGGTGCTGCTTGCCTGTGAACAGGTTCACTTATGCAGGCCTCAGCTAGACAGTGGACCACTGCTTTTTTTCATGTGGCTGATAGGTGTGGATTACCACTTGAAAACCTAATTTAAAGATATGGTTTTGCTTTCTGTACCATTTCCCTGCTGTTCAGGAGGAGCTATTAAAAAGCATTATTAAATGAAGATGCTCAGACTTGACCCGTCTATCTATCTCTACTCCACTCCACTAAAATGTACCATTCAAGGTAGATATACATTGTGTGTATATATATACAGTGGGGCCAAAAAGTATTTAGTCAGCCACTGATTGTGCAAGTTCTCCTACTTAGAAAGATGAGAGAGGTCTGTAATTTTCATCATAGGTACACTTCAACTATGAGAGACAAAAATGAGAAAAAAAATCCAGGAAATCACATTGGAGGATTTTTAAAGAATTTATTTGTAAATGATGGTGGAAAATAAGTATTTGGTCACCCACAAACAAGCAAGATTTCTGGCTCTCACAGACCTGTAACTTCTTCTTTAAGAAGCTCTTCTGTCCTCCACTCGTTACCTGTATTAATGGAACCTGTTTGACCTCGTCATCTGTATAAAAGACACCTGTCCACAGCCTCAAACAGTCAGACTCCAAACTCAACCATGGCCAAGACCAAAGAGCTGTCAAAGGACACCAGGAAGAAAATTCTAGACCTGCACCAGGCTGGGAAGAGTGAATCTGCAATAGGCAAGCAGGTTGGTGTGAATAGATCAACTGTGGGAGCAAAGAAAATGGAAGACATACAAGACCGTTGATAATCTCCCTCGATCTGGGGCCCCACGCAAGATCTCATCCCGTGGGGTCAAAATGATAATGCGAACGATGAGCAAAAATCCCAGAACGGGAGGGACCTGATGAATGACCTGCAGAGAGCTGGGACCAAAGTAACAAAGGCTACCATCAGTAACACACTACGCCAAGAGGGACTCAAATCCTGCAGTGCCAGGCGTGTCCCCCTGCTTAAGCCAGTACATGTCCAGGCCCGTCTGAAGTTTGCCAGAGAGCATATGGATGATCCAGAAGAGGATTGGGAGAATAACTTGTGGTCAGATGAAACCAAAATAGAACTTTTTGGTAAAAACTCAACTCGTTGTGTTTGGAGGAAGAAGAATGCTGAGTTGCATCCCAAGAACACCATACCTACTGTGAAGCATGGGGGTGGAAACATCATGCTTTGGGGCTGTTTTACTGCAAAGGGGACAGGACGACTGATCCGTGTTAAGGGAAGAATGAACGGGGCCATGTATCGTGAGATTTTAAGACAAAACCTCCTTCCATCAGTGAGAGCATTGAAGATGGAACGTGGCTGGGTCTTCCAGCATGACAATGATCCCAAACACACCGCTCGGGCAACGAAGGAGTGGCTCCGTAAAAAGCATTTCAAGGTCCTGGAGTGGCCTAGCCAGTCTCCAGACCTCAACCCCATAGAACATTGGTGGAGGGAGTTGAAAGTCCGTGTTGCCCAGCGACAGCCCCAAAACATGACTGCTCTAGAGGAGATCTGCATGGAGGAATGGGCCAAAATACCAGCTACAGTGTGTGCAAACCTGGTGAAGACTTACAGGAAACGTTTGACCTCTGTCATTGCCAACAAAGGTTATGTTACAAAGTATTGAGTTGAACTTTTGTTATTGACCAAATACTTATTTTCCACCATCATTTACAAATAAATTCTTTAAAAATCCTACAATGTGATTTCCTGGATTTTTTTCTCATTTTTGTCTCTCATAGTTGAAGTGTACCTATGATGAAAATTACGGACCTCTCTCATCTTTCTAAGTAGGAGAACTTGCACAATCAGTGGCTGACTAAATGCTTTTTGGCCCCACTGTATATATATATGTATACATATATATGAGGTGAGACTTCCATTCTCTGACATTTCTCTCTGGATTCCCACGTTCTGTAGTACCTCAAGTGTCTGAGTCAGCATCTGTCAGCCGTTCTTCCCCCTTTTACCCTTTGCTTCAGAAAGTTTGGAACAAGCCTGAGGAGAGGGCCATCCCTCACGCATGGTATGGCTGAGTCTGATGTATGTGGCCATCTGTCTGTCTTTCTATCTGCCTGTCTATCTGCATTGTTTCGGGCCGTCTGTTTCACCTAGTTAGCTGCCGCTCTGTCTAGGTTCACATATTAGACCTTTCAAAGGGACCTTAAAAAGCTAACCCAAACTAATACTGGCTTGGAGAAGCGCCGGGTATTACATTGTATTATTGCCATCCCTTTTGGTCGAATGGCTGTCGTTATTATTACCTGTTGTCATGTGATTCGATTGTCGAGCATCCAAAGTTGAAATGATTCAAAACCACCAAACTGTCAGTATTGTGCTATGACTAGGAAACCACGCCTATATGTATCTATTGGTAGAGCAGTAACATGTTGGAGGACTCACTCTGTCTGGAGGGAGTCTTAGAAAAAGCCCTGAGTCCTCCTCATAGTCGTGGGCCGACCGTTTTAACAAAGGTCTACACCTCCGATGCACCCGTTTATTATAACCGTCTTAGTTAAACCAACCATTTGGCTCAACAGCTGACTTGTAGAGCACACCTGTCAGTGTAATAGCTGAGACATGAAAGTTGCTGACAGGACACGTTCATGGTTTTATGTATTGGAACACCCTCTTCAGAATCTCACAGAGAGCTGTCCCGGCGCTGGCCAGGAGGTCACTGAATTCCAACACGGCTGAACTACTTACATCAAGCAAGTGGCAAGCTACGTCTTGCCTTTCTATTTTTTTACCCATTAAGAAAAAAAAAATAACGTGTGTGAGAGAAGTGTTATATTGTCTTTCTGGAAACAGTGTTTTGTGTTGGCAACGGAGAGGTGATTAGATGACTGGATCTTGGTGGATAGGTTTGCCGACTGCTGTCAGACAGTCAGGAGACAGGAGCTGTACACTTACATTGTACCACAGAACACAGTAATTATTTCGATCACATTACCTCACTTACATAATTTGATGTTTTCTGTTGTTTGAGATCACTAATGGGTAAGCAAAAGACATAATTGTAGTTGTGGTTGATAGCATGCAGACACAGATAGCATGTACTTTGAGGGCAGGTAGTTAGTCACATCAGTCCAAGGAAACGCTGGTACCCATTTGAGACAAACAATACTGCTCCAAAAGTGACAACTCAGGGGACAAACACGGCCCTAAACTTAAATGTTGGAAAAGAAACCAAAGCATCGTCACCAAAGCAAAGCAGTCACCTCCGAGCCCTCAAATTGGTTCAGGCCCTTTTTACGGCCATGACCGCACCCTCCCCGGACCCCCCCCCCCCCCCCCGCGCTGCTCCCTGATGTCACCCTTTCCTCCCCTTAAACAGCCCGTGCACTATTACCTCACAGCCCATTCCTTCCTGCCCCCTGTGGAGCGTCACCTCCGTGCCCCTCTGTTGCGCCTGGTCCAGCCTTTTCACTGCGGGGACCCTCGACCTGTTGTTAGGCTGGCTGGGCTCGCCAAGGCCATCTGTTCTCCCTCACACTCACGGGGCCGGCTGGCTGGTGCCCTGCTAGGGGCAGACGGCTACATCTGTCCCTGGCCAAGCAGGCAGCCCTCTGGCCCAGCAGCAATTAGCCCCCATTAGCAGCCCCCCTGGGACCTGGCTGCCTTCATTAGAGACTCGGCCCCTGCTGTAATGTATGCGCCAGCAGCACGCATGCTAAACGGCTGCTCCCACTGGACACGGCTTTCAGGGGAATGGAATGTGTCCGGGGGTTAAGAACAACCCAGGGTCGACGGGGCCCCGCTCAAGCCGAGGGCCCGGAGATGATTGGCTCGCCTTGTCATCGTCCGCCCGCTTATCAATTGTTCCCAATGTTTTGGGTGCTCTTGACGGACAGTTTTCGTGCAGGTCAAGTCACAAGTCATGTCGTGCGCCCTTTCAATGGTTGCTTCGCCTGCAATAACACTGTCACGTAGCGAACCGTAAATCATGCGGAGGGGCTTGCTTGCTGTCCTCAGGTCTGGGAGTGTGAAACACCACTGGAATGAGATTTACACCTTTGTGGAGCAGCTGGCGGAGAAATTCATAAGGTAAGGGTGCAAAGTACCTCTCTCTGTCTACATACACACACACACACACACATACACACGCAAATTGACCTGTAATGGCTCTGACATGAGCGCTGTGTGTGCGTGTGCGTGTGTGTGTGTGTGTGTGTGTGTGTGTGTGTGTGTGTGTGTGTGTGTGTGTGTGTGTCCCCACAGCCCCATGCTGCGCATGTCCTTCATCGTGTTCTCCACGCAGGGACGGACCGTCATGGAGCTGACTGCGGACAGGTGAGCCTCCCATTCAAAAACCTCCATCCCACTCT
>CM030184.1:9927255-9929755 GCA_017639675.1 Aplochiton taeniatus
GTGGTGAGAGGAAATGGGTTTCTCCACGCCAGAGACATCAATCAGGTCCTCTGCAGCTTCAAACTCAACGACACACACACTCTGGGTCAGTACTCTGCCCCCCCCCCCCCCACAACCACCACAAACCACCCCACACACACTCATACACACACCTACACATTCACACATAGAGACACACACAATCAAAGAGTGACAATTGGATCAAAGAGTGGCAACGTTCACGTTGTCCCCCTCTGCAGATGAGAGGCCGGCTGGAGTGGAGGACACCGTTCTGCTCTGTCCAGCTCCAGTCATTGACGAAGTGGGGAGGTAAGCTGCCCGTCTGTACGAAAAGGTATTCCCACCCCACTCTTCCACCAAGCCGCTGTGGTAACCGTACCAGTGAGCTATTGGCTCGTGATAATCCTTGGTTCCTGCACAAACACATCATCTATCTCTCATCAATCTACCACTTTGTTGTGACAAGTTGCGCGGAGACACTGGTGTCCTTGAAGACGCGCGGGCCAAAGTCGCCGCAGGCTTTGTGATCAATCAGCGTTTGTCACTCCGGGCTAACCAAAGCAGACACCAATCACAGGGAGACGCGAGACGGGGAGCCCAGGAACACGACTTAATGAGAGCCTCCTGGAGAAAGACCTCAGCAACAACGTGTGTGTGTGTGTGTGTGTGTGTGTGTGTGTGTGTGTGTGTGTGTGTGTGTGTGTGTGTGTGTGTGTGTGTGTGTGTGTGTGTGTGTGTGTGTGTGTGTGTGTGTTCAATATATAACCAATGTCTAATCAAGACAGGGGTATGGTTAGGCAGTAGGAGGGATTGTGGGTAGGCTGGGTGGGCTTCCGTAGAACGTTTCCTCTCAGGGTTAGAGCTGGGCTCTGGAGGTCTGGGGGTGAGCGTAAGGGAGGGAGCGGTAGTCAGAATAGCAGGGCTGTAGGCAGGGTGAGGCCTAATCCCCCCTGTAGCCTGGAGACCCTGTGCCCCCGTGCCCCTGTAGCCTGGCCTGGCCTGCCGTTGCCTGCAGCCCGGTGCATAATTATACACTCCAGCCCCTGGGCCTCAGACACCTCACGGCCCTCATCTGTCTTGTTGCTGTCGCTCACATTTACTCAGCGGTTTGAGCTCTTCTTGTCCGCCGGTAGGAACGGCTCGCCTCTCCTGAAGAAGGGGAACAAGAGGATTGTTGTTGCTTATTTCAGTGTGCAAGCTGGGAATGCTTTTGCAGCACAACGTATTCCAAAGATCTTCACGTTGGCTGTCGAACAGAATAAATAGAATGTCTTTATTCTTTCGTGGAGGTAATCTCAGCTCTATGAGCTCTATCTCAGCCAGGACAGGAGTGTGTCACCTGTCTACCGGTTAGCACGCGGCCTGACCGCGGCGGCGAGCGTTTCGTGGTTCCACAGCGCTTGGGCAGTGACGGTGCCCGCAGGACGCGGCCCTCCACAGCCCATTACCAACCTCCTCACACCCCGAATGGTGTGAGCAGCAAGAAGTCAACTGTGAACGGCTGAAGGGGGCCAACGCACACGGGAGGAGGAGGGGGGGGGGGGGGGGGGGGGAGGAGGAGGGGGGGAGGGGAAGGAAGAGGAGGCCGCCAGCTGCCAGTGGGGACTCAGACCGCTGGGGACTCTGTTGGCTCCTCTGTGGGAGAGTGGTACTGTAGGGACTGGCTAGTTAGCTGGATGGATGGTGTTGGCACCTCATTCTTGTGCCATAGCCCTTTTGGCCGTCGTTATTGGGAATGCTTTTAATTATGATTATTTTTCTCTTTTTTTTACTCTTGCAATTAAGTTCATTGATGAGACTACTTTTAAAGTCTGTTTTTCTTGTCTTTTTGTAATTACCTCAGGCAACTGCCTCATATGGAGCGAATTCCTAGCCGGAGAGTATTTTTATCTCAGGATTTTCTTTTGACTTCGGTAGACAGAAGTGGCATCAGGCAAGGTGGCGTTCGGTCATGTTCTGTGTCTTGTCAAACCTGAGGTGACTGCCAGTACAATATTTATTTTGGAGTCCATCTCGGGGATATTTGGCCCCTTGCGCCCTAAGCCTGCCCCAGGCGTCCCTCTTTCTCTCTGTCACAAACACACACACATATGCACACACACACACACACACACACACACACACACACACACACACACACACACACACACACACACACACAGCCCCTTACCCCGAACCAATTCCCCAGCCCTGTCGAGTATGATGAAGTCATTGGCACGGCTGTCCCACAAATCATTGGTGACTGGGCACCTTCCGGATGGAGCGACACACACACACACACACACACACACACACACACACACACACACACACACACACACACAGGGCACACAACGATAGGGTGGGCAGATGACTGATTGATGGGCGATGTCACCAGGGGAGCTGATAGCGCTGTGCTCCCTGCCTGCCTGAGAGGGGGAGAAGGGGTGCAAGGAGGAGAAAGGATAGAGGGGAAGAAAGAAGAGAAAGAAGGAGAGAAAGAAGGGGAGAAAGGAAAGGA
>CM030184.1:9934755-10072255 GCA_017639675.1 Aplochiton taeniatus
TGGTGTGTGTGTGTGTGTGTGTGTGTGTGTGTGAGTGGATCGTTTTTAACGTCATCTGAGGTGACAGGCTGAGCTGTCACGTCGAATGTGTCTCCCGTCCCCTTCTCTCTCTCTCTCTCTCTCTCTCTTCTGCCTTTCTCTCCCCCGCTACTCCCCTGGTATGTTGTTGACAAACAGCTGTGTGTGTTCAGCTCATATCTCTGTCAAATATCCTAGCCAGCCATAGACACAGAACAGAGTGGGTTTATAGTAAAAGGCAAAAAGGGCTGCGCTTTGAATTTTTTAAATATTTTGAGTATATCAAAAGGTAAATGTTGGTATGAAATAAAATATATTTATATGAATCTTCTTTATCCCATGGTGCATACAGAGACTGTTAAGGGGGCTCTAATACAGAAAATGGGGGTTGAAGGTGAGGGTTGAGGGGGCGTGTAAGATGCTGGAGCTATTTCAGACCGAGAGTCCAGCAAGCTCAGCAGAGCTATTATCAAATACCAAGAGATATGGATTGGGCGGACAACCAGGAGAATACTGGGGGGGGACAGACTCTGGGGCCATTACTGACCCTCCACCGACCCACACCAAACCAAACTACACCCGTCCACTCAGCATCAGGGGGCTTAGCCCAGGTCTTCTTTATTATTCTTCCTCTCCAAACCGTACCTCCCAACTCTCCTTCTCTCCTTCTCTCGTCCTTTGCAATGTCTCTCCTCTCTTCCTTCCATGCTCTGTTATTCACGACGCTGTGGTCTCATTCACGCCATATGCTCAAGTAGAAGCTTGTGTCACAAGCACACAGATACACAAACACACATGCACTCTCTCTCTATCTCACAAACACAAACACACACACACACACACACACACACACGCACCCACGCACGCGCACACACACACACAAACAGAGTGATATTCATGAGCCCAGTTTCTCACTGTAGCCATATGTTGTCTCTGGTGGTGTGCTGCTGCTCTGCTGCTCACAGACTGGCCTTTTTCACTGACAATCCTGCTGCTATCACCCCCAACCAGGCTCAGCCCATCTATCAAACACACACACACTCAACCACAATGGGCAGTCACAAAGCCATCGCGACCGGGCCCCTCTAAATGGCCCCTGAGTGACTTTAGGGCCTCTCTGGTTAATAAGGTGTTAAATCAGACCACCAAGGGTCTGCCGCTACAGGGGCCCTTCAACACAAATACACACACGCACACACACACACACACACACACACACACTCACAGGGAGAAAGATACTTTATGCAAGCATGTGTGTGTGTGTGTGTGTGTGTGTGTGTCAAAACCAGCTTTGAGGAAAGAGATGGAGAGAAGAGAGCTGGACCCTCAATGAGAACAATAAGAGAAGCGCTCCATTCTCCCAGACTTGTAAATTATGTTAAAAGCCAAAGAGCCTCTGTTAACCATTGTGTGTCTTTTGGAACCCCCCTTTTTGACTTTTTACATCCCCCGGCCGGCCGGCCACATAAGAGACATAAACCCCGCTCTGTTCTGGCTCAAGAGGAGGAAAAGAGCCATGACATGGGACAAAAGAATGTGGGAGGGAGTGGAGAACAAGGGGCCTTGAATGTATGCTTGTTAGCTGACTTTGTGTCTGCGCTGCTTTGGGACAGCCGTCTATGTGTTGTGGTGCAGGTGTGCAACGCGGGACCAACAGAGCTAGTACCATCGTGTTCTATCTCTCAGGCTAGCACTCTGTCCATGCTAGAACCTAGAACATATGGGCCTTTCTCAGCATGGTTAGGCTGAGACAAACAGGCAGACACACGGGGGTAATTGGTGTCTTGGATGGAAAGATTGAGATTTTTTCATACATCAAAACATGTGCGTTTTGGTGTTAGTTCTTCTAACTGTCGGCCTATCTGTTTGTCTTGCAGGGTCGCTGTATCAGGTTCCACCGCGTGAAAGACGAGGATGCCATCCCGAACCGGCCTCATGCTAACAACCTCCCTCCCCCCCCCCCACGTCACTCTTCCTCTCCTCCCCCCCCCGCTCCCCCTGAGCAACAACCACTGGTGCGGCCCACCCCGGCTCCCACCTGCACGGCCCCGCCTTCTAGGGCCCTGCCCTCCCGGGCCCCCCCATCTGTGATGCGTGGCCCCCCTGGTCCACCCCCTTCCCGTGCACCGCCAGGGGCCCCTGGCCCCCCTCCCTCCCGGCCCCCACCCAGGCTCTGAGAACATGACAGAGGTGGTAAGGGGCTTACCAAAAAAGGCAATTATTCACTGCCATACGTTTTTTTTTCTCCACATAAAAAACTCTATATTCTGCCTTTCTTTTTACGGCCCACACTGTTCCCTCATACTGCCACCTACACGGTGAATAGGGCACCACAGCAGGGAGGGTAGCAGGGGACCATTTACTGCTCTGTGTTGCTTTGTTGCTGGACAGCAAAACATTTACTTAGAAATGAATGTGGAATCAGCTACTGAGTTCTTTTGAAATTAGATACCATTTGTATACGTTTTGTTGAAGTGCCAAGCAAGCCTCTTTGGTACTGACTTGTATTTGTTTGTTCATAGCGAAATGGCTCATATCAACGGGACTCTTTGCATGGGGGATGTGGGAATGCATGTAACATGTAAGAAAGAGAACAGTTTCTCTGTTGAGATGGAATGTTTTTAAGTTGTTTGGCTTGTAAAGTAGGTGTTGACCCCCCTAGGTGTTGATGTTTTGGGGCAACTTGGGTTTGAATGGGAAGGTGTCTTTTAAGGTGGGGTGTGGAGGGGCTTTGGTTAAAGGATCCTTGAATGTTTTGGAGGGTGTTGGCAGGAATTGTTGAATTTTTATAGGATATATACAGCATACTTTGATTAGGAGATTGGATTGGTTCTTCAGTAAGGTGATCGCAGCCTATCAAACATAGCCCGGTAGCATTCATAGTGGCAAATGGAAAAACATCAGGCTTAATCCAACTGATGTTTTTGCACCACACGCAAACCAAAATTTGAAATCCATAAGTCAAACGACTGCAGGGCAGTTGATATATTTAATTTATTTAGTTCGGACCTTTTGCATCAGTCATATTAATCCTGGGGAGTATTGGGGTGTACTGTATAGGACGTAAAGGAGTTGTTATGTCTTGATACTACTTTGTTAGATGGAGGCTTAGTGTGTGTGTGTGTTATTTCAGCTGTCTGACAAAGTGTGTGTACTGACCACTTGTATCGTTTGATAATAAAAAATACAAATATATATCTCAAAGGGTTCAGTTTTTTTTATTCATTTATTTTTAATTACATTTGTAATGATTTTTTGTTTAATTGTATTGCTTGGGCTGTGTTCTGTTTATGTATTTGCTACTACTCACTGACAACACTACAAATTAAAATAGAGGACGGTCAGCAGTAATGCGCCAGAATCATGTTTTCCTCTCCTCTCGTAATGACTTTCACAAAGTCATGCCTGCTAGTATTTTTGCTCAAACTACATTTTGAAATGCAGATATATTTTTACTACCCAATATTTCACCATTTTTAATGGTAGCAATGATGTCATGTTGTTCTGCTGGGTACATCGGCTTTAATCAAGGTAATTACCTATTTGCTGCACTGATGGCACTGTAAACTGACTAGGCCATAAACATTATTGATGGACCTACTATCAATTCTGAGCTGAAAACATGCTGACCTCTGTGTCTGTTTCTATTTAGTGTACAAGCTATATCAAAACCTTTCTGAACTGTAATTTTCATGAAACCAATGTGGTTATGGCTGGTCACAGTTTGTGTTGTTTGGCAGACCGCTTGAACCCATATGTACGTCTGCCTGAAATTGCTCAGACCCACAGGAGCAAGGACGGTCTGTCACTCTGCAGCCCCATGAGTCATATTAAACCCTCCCTGGACATTACTGGCATCAGTCTTGTGACATTATTATATGTGATAATAGCTAGACCGTTGAGATGTCAGTTGCCTTCTCTGGCCTGGTGCCCACTAGCACTAAAACATGGTTTTATACCCCTGACTTAAAGACAAGTAAGTGATCAAGAACAAGAAGGTAGGCTTCAAGTGAAAAGTGAATTAGTGACTGTATACAGCCGTGAATGTTGCTGTGTAGGAATGGAGAATGCTGAACAGCAGCAGCAGGAAGTCAAGGAGTGCAGGAGCCATATCCTCCCATTGGATAACAGCCTCACTTCTCAATGGGTTAAGCAGCCAGACCACAACCTATCCCTTTCCTCATGAGAATATACAGGATATGTCTCAACCAATGGTTTTGGACATTTTAGTGAATTAGCAAAAAGGCTCCTAAAACATTTTGTAGGGATCGACAGTCATTGTTTATTGATCATTTTTCAATATCAAGACAAAACTGAAAGTGGTTTAAAATCCACATATTTGGTGTTTTATATGACAACACTGGTTTCAGTTCCAACAGTCTTCAGCAGCCCCTAGTGATCAACTAGAGCATTACCATGGGAAGGTAAATGGCATACCCTCTCCCAGCATAAACATTTCTTCTCTACAAGCAGGATACATAAATACATTTCACATCAAAAACAGATGGTTAATTCTCTTTAACACACACTTCTGTTCTCTGGTCAAGAAAAATGACTGAGAACCCGATTCATCGTTTCAGTAAACCATTTACCAGATTATTTTATCTGTATCATAAAATACATATCACCGTTTCACTTTCTTTTGCTCTCATAATCTTGAACAAAGACTGTTACACCATACTAAAGGCCAATAGCAACAACTCTCAGAGTAACATTACTCTGCTCATGTCAGGACGAATCAGACAAACCTTCATGGGCAGGCACACCATCAAACACACCCACAATCAATAGCGTTACTAGGGGCTGTAAAAAGCGTGCGTCCGGCTGTGTCTGAGCAGAGAACAAATTGAATATAAAGTCTATAAAGGGGTATTTCGCTATTCAAGTCCTTTTCTTGGTCCTCTGCATCTTCTTGCCAGACAGCGCCCCCTTCTGGGCTCCTCTCACCATGCCCTTGAACTGGCCTTGCATCTTGGCCTGTTTCCTGCGCGCACACAACGCCACGCGCCACACACACACACACACACACACACACACACACACACACACACACACACACACAAACAAACAAACAAACAAAGGGTCACTCAATCACAGGATTTGACGTGGTGTATAGTAATATAACGTGTACCAGTATCCTGAAAAGGAAAATAAAGAATAGGGAAAAGGGGTTCCCGGCGTGTGTGTCTGTACCTGCGGTTGAGCTGGGACTTATTCAGGGGGATGTAAGCGTAGGGGTCAACCTTTCCTTTCCTCTTCACATCTCCTTTACCCTTCTGAGAGAAGCATGGACAAACCACACACTCAAACACCATTCGCTACCAACAGATATATATAGCCGACAGGACAGAGTGTGTGTGTGTGTGTGTGTGTGTGTGTGTCTGCAGGACTCACCTTTGACTTGTAATCTGTTCCTGTGTCTCTACCAGCTCCCAGTGGTCTGTGAATACCTGAGCCGCCGGCTGAGTGTGTAGAAAAGAAAGATGTTAGAAGGCTATTTAAGAAGTCATCCTCTCATGACTGGTATTCAACCTGTTCTCCTAGCTTAACAGCCCCCATGTGGAGCGCTCATGGGCTTTCCGATGTACATTAATTATGGACAACCAGGCCCCAGAGCCCCCATACCTTTATATTTCATCTGAGGCTCAAGCTCCATGTCCTCGTCCATGTCGCCATCTTGGAACGTTCTCTTCTGACTCTTTTTCTATAGGGGGGAAAGAAAGGGTTTGGGGTTAGATAACATGATTTAAAAAAATGTACAGTGTTTTGAGGTAACCTTAGTCGAATATTAGGGAGATGGGTTGTCTTAAGACTCACACTCTTGACACCAATTTCCTCCAGGATATCGTTCATCTCATCCTCTCCTGTAGGGGGAGGCAGACCAGAGTCAGACTCTGGATACTGAATGGCAAACAATGAGGCAGGGACAGAGGAAGAGAAAGGGGGACAGACCTTTAGTCTTGCGTTTCTCGTCGTCATCCTCTTTGATGATCAGACGTCCGTCCGATGACACCTTGAAGCCGTGGTTACTCTTAATGGCAGTCTTCTTCAGCAGAGGGTTTGTGGCTGCAAAATTGTGAAAGAAACAAGAACATTTGTATTCACAACATTGATTAGACCTATACCAATAATATACTTATAAAGCAAAAAAAAAGTCTATAATCAGTTTGTAAACTCCATTACCCAACACTCTCTGGGACATCTTGGGGTCCAGGAAGTTGAGGGGCTCATCTCCCTGTCCCTCCTTGAGCCAGGCCCGGGCCTTGGGCTGTCGGCTGCCCTTCTTCTGGGACTTCCCGCCCTTGCCTTCGTCCTCCGACGGCTCGCTGTCCGAATCGGCCAGGATGTCCTCAATACTGACAGGGGCGAAAGCGAGTGTGATGTGACTCCACAGAAGCACAAACAAGTCCTCTGGTTGTGTGTGTGTGTGTGTGTGTGTGTGTGTGTGTGTGTGTGTGTGTTCTTAGACCAGGACCAGGGGTCTCTACCTCTCTGTCCTGGGCTTGGGCTTGTCCTGCTCACTGTCCGACTCGTCCTCCCCCTCCTGGGCCTCCCGGCTCCTCTTGGTGCGGGCCTCGGCCTTGCGGATGTTGGCCAGCACCTTGTGGTGCTCCGCCGGCAGCATGCTCTTCACCAGCTCAAACCTGCACACACACACACACACACAGACACACAATTACACACACACACAACTACACCATAACACAGCCCAACAGGAGCTTGCAATCATTTAAATCAACTGGTCTATAAACAGAAGCGTAATATCAAAGCTATTTGCGTGAGCGATACGGGGGATGGAGGCTCACCCAAACTTCCTGATGAACTTGGTGAAGATGTTCTTGAGTTTGGTTCGGAAGTGGCGTCTCACGTCCTCCTTGATGTTCCCGACACCCTCCATCTGACCGGGAGAAGGGGAGAAAACGTTGGTCCAGGAACCACGGATATGGAAACGAGCAACAGGAAGCAGATTACCAAATCTAGGGATCAACACCATAATTGAATCGTTGCATTTAATAATACTTTACGCGAGTAATAACCTAATAATAATAACTTTCATTTAAGAGCGCCTTTCTAAAACCCAAGGACACTTTACAAGGCATATTAAAAACAGACAATTAAAACAAGTACGCAACAATAATAGCAAGTACGCGACAATAACAACCTAGAACAAGACATACATGCTGAGCCAAATAAAAGTAGGCCTGAGGCTGCTGCGTACCACGAGAGTGACGTGCGACGCCAGGGTCTTGGGGTCCATGATGAAGAGGATGACCTTGATGAAGCCCAGCGAGGCCTTGACGATCTCCCGCGTCCGAGACGTCAGCAGCAGACAGATGTTCTGGAGGAGCTGCTCCATGGTGGACGCCTCGATGGAGTCTGAACGAATGCGCGCGCGCGCACACACACACACACACACACACACACACACACACACACACACACACTTTACAACCACCTACCGCAACAGTACAAACGCTATATATAGGCATGTGGCTAAATGTACGCATAGGAGGCAGGGGGTTACCTTTATACTCAAACACCAGCCGGGTGAGAGCTAAGATGGTGCATGTGATCATAGTGACGGAACCAGTCAGCCCGGCATACACCAACATCAGATACTGGTCCAAGGCGTCTGAAAGAGAAGGGGCGAGAAGGGTTATCGGCACATCCAAAACGGAACCGGAAGTGAAAAGAGGCAAGGAAAGACAGTGGCGCTACCTTTGGAGTTCCCGCAGAAGCGGATGAAGGCGTTCCCAATCTCCACCAACAGACTGTAGGCGTTCTTGCGAGCGCCGACGGACATCTCTTTGGTGCAGATGATCACCTGGGGGAGTCGACACAGCAGTGCGTTCAGACCACTGATCACCCTCACACCGCTGATCAACAAGAATGTGTGTGTGTGTGTGTGTGTGTGTGTGTGTACAGTATGTGTGTGTGTGTGGGCCTACCTCTGGCAGCAGGGCTGTGATGAACCCTTTGTGTTCTTCACTCAGCTGTTTTACTATGTGAATCAGACACTTCAGTCTGGGCTGAGGGAGACAAAGACAAAACGTACATTAAATAAAGCAAATTAAGATGGCAATATGATGCTCACTCACTCACTCACTCACTCACTCACTCACTCACTCACTCACTCACTCACTCACTCACTCACTCACTCACTCACTCACTCACTCACTCATTACCCTCTTGGCTGGCGAGGAGGCGTTTTTCAGAGTCTCCAGCAGCACATGTTTCAGTATCTCAAGGTGGGCCAAAACAAAGGACTTGCACTCCTCCCTCTCTCCTCCACACATCTCCTCCAGCACGCGGTACGCCTTTTTCTGCATGCCCGGTTCCTTACCCTGTAAACACACACACACACGATTACTCCCAAAGAACTGAATAGGCAAGTATTGTTCATCCGTTTCTTTTAAATGGTGTGTGTGTGTGTGTGTGTGTGTTTTCAACTTTACCTCCAGGTAAGGCCTGATTAGCTCAAACGTCTGACCCATGGTCACCTCATCAACGCATGGTGCCATGGCAACGACCAGGTCCATGACTGACATCCTGAGACAGCAAAGTGACAGAAAGAGACACAGCGAGAGAGGGGCGGGGTTAAGTTAGTCACAAGAGGAATAAAGAGGACACACGTTTGGTGAGAGACAAAAGAAACTTCAACGTATAACATTTTGAGAACTTTGGACTAAAGGGCTCACCAAAGATCATTACTTTATTAATCCTGACTTGGTTCTTAATTATTCACCTACACCAGGACAACTTCGATAACCCAAAAGTATCTATCCACAGAGTAAACATGTTGTTTACAACTTTTGCGCTTTCGTGGTCGTACCGTATGAACTCGGTGCTGTCTGGGCTGCTCAGACGTTCCGTGGCTTTCTGGAGGAACGTACACACCATCTGTGAAGGAGAGAGAGGAGAAGAGATGGGTATGTACAACAACGGTGTGATTCCAGGGAAAGTGTGTAATTGTGTGTGTGTGTGTGTGTGTGTGTGTGTGTGTGTGTGTGTGTGTGTGTGTGCGTCTCAACAGCCAAAGCGGACCTGTGGGTCGGTGACGGTCAGGTAGACTTTGATAGTATCCAGGACAGCCATCCTGTGGGCGGCGACGTCTCCAGGGGCCGGCGGCTGGCTGTACACGTTGAACAGGATGGGCAGGAAGTTCTTGGAGAAGCGACCGACCTCTGCCTTCTCTTCGTCTAGACGAGTGACACATGAAGTCCAGTCAAGTCAAATTATTTTGTAAAGCGCATTTAAAAAAACCCTCACGTAGCCCACAGTGCTGTGCAAACCAGTGAAGAAAACAACGACTAAGTAACAGTCACTACAACAGTGAAGAACAGCATGGCTGAGGACGGAGGACTTCTCTGAGCACGCCAGCGGGCGGGATGTTTTTACCTGTGGGGCAGCTCTTGCTGATGACGGTCCGGAGGGCGTGGCAGATGGTGAGGCGGAGGTCGGCCCGCTCGCTGATGGCCATGCCCAGGGCACGGGCCAGGCCTTTGAAGGCCACCAGCAGGTCCACGGCGCCCACACAGAACCCTGGCAGCATGGTCCACATCTGGAGGGGGGGTAGAGTTAGTGTTAATGCTACGTGGGACGGTGTAAAGTAACGATACTCTACCGCTTAGATGTTTTTCATTGCTTTCCACGGGGAACGCTTGTGTGTTACATAAGCACTGTATTTTAAATCTTTAAAAAGGATACTTCAACGTGAAAAAAAAAAAATTACGTGAAAAAAATTTGCTGTTTGGTTCTGTTCACCTGCATTTGAAGCGTCTGGTAGACTTTAGCCTCGAGTTTCTGCCCTGCTTGTTCCAGTTGTTCGGCTAAAGCAGAGACACAGAACGTTAGGACGCGCACAATAGGCAGGAGGGGGGGGAGAGAAATACAACGGCACGTTTTCAGTGGTGGGCTCTCTTACACGCAGAAACACACACCTTTCTGCCTGAGGGTGATGGCTAGGGGCAGGAAGTGCGAGGTGAAGAAGGCCAACTGTGTGTTCTTCACGTTGTCCCGTATGGCTGGGATCAGCCAGCTCCGTGGGAAATCCAGGTCGTCCCTACGACAGCCAGAACAAACAGAAAAGGAAACTTAAAAAGAAGAATAAACAAATAAAAAGCAGTACTATCCTAAAGCCCCAGCACTGTCGTTTGGAAGTGTGTGTGCCACCTACTCGTTGCCGGTGATGTTGAGGGGCACAGCTCCCAGCACCACTTGCGGCCCCATGCTCTCCACAGCGGCCCCTACGGCCCGGTCCAGCTCACCGCTGAAGGGGAAGCGAGGCGTGGCGCGCAGGTCGGACAGCGACCGCAGAGACTAAAGAAAATACAGATCAGTCACTGTTTAAACAGTGTCATTTTGAGGGGAGCAAAATGGTGTGTGTGTGTGTGTCTCTGTGTGTTACCTTGATCATGACAGGGTGAGCCTGTTTCCCAGCTGCCCGGTAGAAGCATCCCAGGACCTGCAGCACGAAGGGCCAGGAGGCATGGAAACGGTAGGACAGCCCCTCCTCCACTATGCTGAAACACACACATACAAACCCGATTAAACTAACGCTCGCCTCCAAAGCCTGTATGAACCAAGCAGATGACTGACACACTACGGGCCCACTGTCCGACTGCCAGGCTTTCCAACGTACCGGAAGATCTTGCACACGTAGGCGGCGTTCCCGGCGGAGGCTGTGGGCGTGACGGGGCCGATCGCCTCCATGTGGGGGGCCACACACTCGGAGAGCAAGACCTGAAAACACAAACATCCCTTATGAGGCTGGCAGACTGGGGGGGGGGGGGGGGGGGGGGCCCGGCCATTTCGCGGCGACTGGTCCCACAGACAAAGGGGCGGTGTCCTCGGTTACCTTAAGCGTGTTGGTGGCAGCGTGCACCACCTGGGAGTGAGGAGACAGCAGGCAGGAGATGGTGGTGGAGAACAGACGAGGAAGGTGGCCCAGACTCAGAGAGCTCTGCAGGCTGAAGGGAGGGGAGAGAGCGAGCGAGAGCACACGTTAAGACTCGCGGGCTGGCGGTAGGATCATTATGGGATGTGTGACGGTGGAAGAGGTAGGACGGTACTTGGCCAGGTGTACGTGGGCCTTCTCCATGACCGCCAGCCAGGCCAGCAGAGGCTGCAGGTCACTCTCACTGGGCAGGTAGTCATACAGGGCCTGCAGGGAAGGAAAATAATATATATTTATACTTATTGTATATCATATAAATGTGTGTGTTGACTGTGATTGTGTGTGTGTGTGTGTGTGTGTGTGTGTGTCTCTCACCGTGATGATCTGGGCATTGAGCTCAGCAGACATGGTAGCTAGGTTGGGCTTGCCACAGAACAGCTTGTGGAAGGCCTGCATGGCGCATGCCGTCACCAACTGTAATCAGAAACACAGAAAAGCGATATCTTTGAGCACAGTATCTAATGGTGAGTGAGCGAGAGTGTGTGTGTGTGTGTGTGTGTGTGTGTGTGTGTGCCATGGGGCTCTCACCACGTGGCTGAGGGTCATAACCCGGAGTAGTGTCTCACAGCAGGACTTGACGGTGCCCAAAGGGAACGTCGTCAACAGCTCTTTCAAAAGACCCAGGACATGCAGCGTGGTGGTGTCCTCTTTACTGCCTGAATTAAAATAGTGGGAGCCTTTACAATAGATTGCTACAGCCCTCTTTATTAAATGCTAAGCAGCAGGGGCACATTAGTACTTGGTGAATGTATGCATAAAAGGCCTTACCCCCTGCTTGCTCCAACTCCTTGATGCAGAACTTGGCGGTCGCTGCAGCGGCAGGGTGATGAGCAGGGGCGTTGTCTGTAAACAGGAAGTCGCTGCCACGGAGAATAGAGCACACGCCGTGCTGAGCCGCTTTGCGCAACTGGAAAATTTCAGGGAAAACGTATAAAACCAATAAGAAGAGTTGTTCATTTTTTATTTGCTCAATCATGCCGCGCGCCTCAATGCGACGGTATATTGATAGTGACCGGAGAGGTATTTTAGGGGAGAAGGGCGAGGGGGTCAGACCTTGGGCTTGCTGTGCACGGTGAAGCTGAGCAGGCCATGGTAAGCCTGGAGGGTGGACGGGTAACTCCACACAGACACATCCTGCTTCCTCAGCAGAGTGGCCAGACAGGACACAATCTGCAGATACAGATACACACACACACACACACACACACACACACACACACACACACACACACACACACACACACACACACACACACACACACACACACACACACACACACACACACACACACACACACACACACACACACACACACACACACACACACACACACACACACAGCATGCCGTCAACAGTGAACTTTCAGCAAGGCTGTAACTGTAATCTCAGTAAAGACTTGGTTTGGGAGAGAAGAAATTTCACTTAACAAAAAAAACTCTTCAGTACAACAAACACACCCACACCCACCCACCCACCCACCCACCCACCCACACACACTGACCCATCTCAGGGCCGCAGCAGAGTCGGCATCGGCCTGGTTGGACATGACATCCATCAGTGCCTTGGCAGTGTCAGAGAACTTGGAGAGGAGCACCGGAGTCGGAACCCTGAGGGATGCAGAAAAACACAAAGAGACAGTCTTTAGTACGCCCCCACCGACACACTGAACACGGCGGCGGTCTGACGGCGTTGCAAAGTGACTGACCGTTTCATCACCAGGCTCAGGAGGTAAGCCACAGCAGCCAGCGACTCTGTCGAATCCACAGCCTCCAGGGTCGTCATCTGCAAGAGGAAAGCAGGGCGGTCTTAAAAGGACCCACTCACTGTCACTGGCCAACTGAATGAGATTTTTGCTGGAATTCCGATTGCGGGACAGTCTAACTATGATCAGAGTGGATGGGAACGAATGCTGGACTCACCAGGGCGGCAAAGTACTCAGTCTCTGTCTCCTTTCCCCCCTGTGAGCGGATCACCTCAGTGACAGCTGCCAACACCGCACAAATCTGGGATGCAAAAACATTTATCAGTTTAAGGCCAACAACATTTCTAATACGGCAATTTTTTTGTTTCATTGTGAGCCATATATGTTATACCTTTGTTAGTTTATAACCCAAACATACAGGGAGTTTTGATTTATAAGCTAGATCTATTAAGCAGGCTAATGCAACAGGTGAACCAAAATATCAAAGCAGAACTATATTGTGGAGTACAAAGAAACTGAACTGCTTTTCAAGTTTGAATACAAACAGTTTATTACAGTAAGACACTGACCTCTTTGTGAGCGGCCGAGTTCGACTCCCAGAAGCGCTGCACCTTTCTAAAGGTTAGGTTGGAGCAGTCTGATAAGCCACTGAGAAAGGTACCAGCTGTCCTTTCTGACACTGCTGGCTCAGACTCCTCCATAAAGGCATCTTTGCGGGCACCCGTTTGGTGGGACAGGGGTCCTGATTGCAGGTCATTGTGAAGCTTGAGAGCATCAACTGTCAGGTCACTCTTTTCTGTAGAGATAGATATAAGGGAATAAGTGCAACGCTGGTAAATATAACCTCGAACAACGCACAGGTTGATAGAGCATGCATCTGGGATGAGGAGGGACTGCACCTAACTTATAGAAACCTTGTCAACTTACATATATTTCATGTAATGTCAACTGAACTCGTTCTGACTATTTAACACAGTAGACACTAAACTTAGCTGGATGTTGTTAACGTTGGGCTGAAGCTATATTACTTGATTTCTGATTTCCTATTTTGGACATGTATTGTTGTCGTTCTTTAGTTTCCACCCACTAACTTGCATGTAACGTCCAAAACATAAGGAATCTCCAGCTGCTCAGCCACTGTTCTCTACGCTGTGCTCCCAACACTTTGATGGTTAGTTTAGATGAGGCAGGCTTGCCCCACTAGTTCCTATGTTTGCTCAGTCTGTTTACTTGGTGACTTCATTGACTAGTATAATGTTAAATGGCATGCTAACAGCTAACTCTAAGCTGGGCTAGCCAGCGTGACCCACGTGTGATCAGTGGTAGATAGGCCGAGCAATGCTTACCATTGGGTCGGCTAAAAAAGCGGCTTTTCGCAGCCTGTCTAAAGCGGCTTGTCTGTGGATTCGAGTCACTACTATGTCCTTTTTTCCATCGCTTGAGTTTTGATGATACTCCAGATCGCAGTTTCCCCGATTTTACCATATTGTTGTTAAAAAGTAGTCACGTTCGCTCAGCTAGGCATTTGCTCCAGATGACGCGATCAGTCGCTCTTCTGATGACGCCAGTATACTCTGTGTGAGCTTGCCTGTACCAAACAGCAGAGTGTGCTGTGTAACGAATTTTGAGTCTGGTTTATTTTGACTTTCAACTGAATCTGCGGCTCTAGAATAAGCTGATCAAATGCAACCGTCTATCAGCAGCAGATTATGTAAAACTGTAATAAAACGAGTAGACACGTACTATTTAAAATAGTTTAACGTGACTCCCAACGTGGGTTTGGATTGGTTTTACCTTATTATAATGTAAATGAATGCCACAACTCGAGTTCCCTTGTTCAAATTACACATTTCCAAGCTTTTATTAAACATACCGATTTAAAAATATTTTGTGCATTAAATATATAAATGTACAACTATTTACATGGTCAAATATTTTATAAATATTTACATTTAATGACATCAGACTTGTTCCACAGGCTCTGTAGAAAGAACTCAAATCAGACAAATATAATGTACAGTACTTTGTCTGGCAGTCTAGGTTGATCATATTTATGTTTCAACATTAAAACAACAAATACAATTAAAATGATAAATGTAAAGAAAAGCACTGAAGATTGATGTGGTTCATGAGGGATAACCAAGCCCAACAAGACAGACAGACAAAGGGGTATGCAGTTTAGGGTTCTAACCAGGCTATGCTTTTTCAAGTGCTTTGCAGTAACTTAGTTGAGTCCCATTAGGAAAAAAGTCAGGAACAATAAAAAAAAAACCATCAATACAAAAGCAAACAAATAAATTCCCCAACAGATTTCACTGCAGCAAGATAGTTTTAGTTTGAAAAGTTTATCTTTTTTTTCTCACTTCCCTGAGTGAGGTATAACTGGTAGACTGTCGTTAACAACGACTTGGATAACAAAGTCCTTCTGGATCTTTGTGTCCTGGAGTCGGGTCTTGTCTGTGAGGAGTTTCCCAGAGAAGAACCACCGCTGGTGGGTCACATCAATGTCTTCCTGCCCCTCCAACTGCTTCTTCAGCTGGGAAATGGAGTCTGCCATACTGGCAGTCAGACGCAAGTCCTTGCCTAGAAAAATACAGTCGAACATTAGGAATGGCAGATCCTTACCTAAGCCCCTAATGTGAGTACCTGCAAACTTGAATCATTTACAAGGGTAAGAGAAATAAAAGCAGTGTCCCTGACATTCCACATGTATCAGAAAGCAAGTTAAACCAAACTAAGTGATCATGTATCTCAAGCAGGTCAATTCAGATACGTGACGGGTAGGTTTTCAGTAAGTCAACAGTGCGTCTTACCGGAGGACAAACGAATCCGAAGCTGGAACTCCTGTTTAGGAGGAGGAGGAGGTGGAGCTTGTTGCTCTTGATGTTCTGGGGCTTCTCCCTCTTTGGGGGTTTCGCTGATGAGGTTGACGGGTGGGACTAGAGTGTAGGCAGGGAGCTGATAGCGGTTGCCCAGCTCGTCATAACTTTCTGTTAGAGAACCTGTGTAGCAAGGCAAACAAAAGAAAGCCCACGTTGGGTCTGTTGTAAAGCGAGAGCAAATTGATCAAACTATCCCTACAGGCATGAGGTTAGTTGGTTTGGATTGACTTGAATACATCAACCCCGTTCCATTACCATGTACATTAGCTATATTACTCCTAGTCTCAAAGATAAACACACATCCATGAAGCACATACTAGCAATGTTTTTTTCCCCATCCAGCTCAGGCCCGACAAACAATCCATCCACTCTTGTCCCGCTGCAGACTATTACATGACTAGTCCAGCAGTAATCTCATAGCAGCCAGCAGACAGGGCTCAGCTACCCGCCCGTGACGTTAAGAGAAGAATTACGATGCATTATCATGGCATGCTGCCTATGGGCACAGAGGGTTCCAGGTGATTTCTGTTGGACATTGATATTACTGTGTAAATGCTATGGATTTTCTTAAATACATTAAATAATTGACATTTCATCAATTTTACAAGACTCGCATGGGCCTGTTTTAGCTCTTCCTTATGAAGAAAATACTGCTTTTTGCCACCATAATTCACTGTGTAATAAGGTCTTCTACATGCATTTTATTCCAATAAATTATGCTAGCTAGTGTATTGTACTGTTGACCTGATGTGCGTACCAGCCAGGCACTTATATGCCTTTTATGCCCTGTTGTGTGCTGTCTTTGCAATGCGAACAGAAACCAATCAATCAATGTATCTCACCATGAGGCAGGGTGATGCAGGCCCCGTCCACGATAGCCTGCGCCAGCTCCAGATCATTGGCTTCTGCTGCCATGGCGGCTGCTCGGAGGGCGTCCCAGATCTCTTTCCTCCCGTCGAAGGCTGGGGCTGTGTCCCAAAACTCGTCCCTCTTGCCTCTGAGCTGAGCCTCAGTCATAGGGTGCTCGCTCTTCCATTTGGGGCGCTCCTTCTTCAAAGGCTCACTCCGTCCTGGGGGAGAGACAGATGCATGATCAGCCTGGAAGCGTTGAGTTGGCTCTCTGACATTCCAAAACACACTATATACAGTGTTTTACATTGAAATAAAAATGAAAAAATTAAGGTAATCCAATGCTTTTTCAGTCACTGCCCCTGGGCTATGAAGCATGAAATCCCAGTGGCCTGTCCTACATACAGCACATAAAATACATAAGTTTTCAAGTCCTTGTAAAGCCAGAGTGAGTGGTTGGAGGTGAATCGCCTTACAAAATATAGTAGCAATAACTCCTTAGCCTATGCTACAGAAGCCACAAACATTACTAGAGGTAAGAAAAGCCTTGGTAAACAGGTTGGAAGCCATCGCCCTAAGATAGGGTATGTCAGATAATTACTGACTATGCCAGCAATAAGACATTACTAGCCAACCATTACTAGTACAATCACAAAAAAACAAGCAATGACTTCAAGGAAATAAGTAATAAGTAAAAGCCTCAAGTCCTTGAACTGCTCTTTGAACTGCTAATGCATGGGAGTCTTAGAAACCATGACGTGTGGGGTTGCCAGGTTGGCCCAAGTTAAGGGATGTCTGAGGCTCGTTGCCATGACCTAAGGCAGGAGGACATGTTCAAGAGTGTCTGGAACAGAGTATACTTAACATGTGTCAGACATACAGTACCAGTCAAAAGTTTGGACACCCTTTCCCATTCACTTGAATGAGAAAGTCTGTCCATACTTTTGACTGGTACTGATACAGATATAATGGTTTCACCTCGGATGCCTACACATGCAAACACACATGCGTACACGTTCACCTCGTGTTATTCAACTCTTTGTCCTGGTGATATCTTCTACTGAAAAACATTGTAAAAAAAAATGTTCTGTCTTGTCATGGTGGACTGCAGAATACAGGGAAGGTCACTTTGATTCACAGAAAATCAAAGTGATTATTTATAGTGCAGTGGATTACTTCGATAGCCACATACACATGCACAATATGCACACGCACACGCACACACAAACCCCCGCTTGTGGACATACACAAACACCACTGGATTACTGGCATTAATCGGGCTCCACATAACAGGATTTTCTGCTCTCCGTCCCATAAGGCATTGCTTCAGGAGATCAGTGTGGCGTGGGTACTGACAGGTGACTAATTGACTCTCACCTCAATGCTTCCATAAAATAACAAAACCGTACCCAAATCTAAAGTCTATTCAAAATCATTTCACAGTTATTTTACTTTACTGGGGGAAAAAATGTAAGCCGTAATTTACATTTGTGTTAAAATCATATGTCTTGGGGTTTTCATAACAAATGTGTCCCAGTTTGTCGACCCCTAATTACCCTGCAATGACCCCAATCGTTAGGACATAGCATCTGAGAATCAGGTCATCCTTTTGAGGTCAATTTATTTACGTGTGTGTTTGGACATGTGGCAGAAGACTAAAGCTCTTATTGTTGCTAACTTGCATCTGCTGCGTTCCGTGTGTTAGCAAAACAGAGGAAATCTGAAATCTCAATGGTTATCGTTGTATCCAAACACGCATATAGTGCCCGTACTGGATACAGAGATCGAGGCAACAAAAATGAACCAAAAGGAGTATGAAGATAAGACATATGGTTGCAAACAAAGTCTGCAAACAAATGCCCAATCCTCCGTAGATTTAAATTCCTGTTTTCCTTAAGCAAAAAACACTTTCTTTTACTGGGATGGTAATGAAAATTACACTGCAGAAGTAAAACATTTGTCTGAGCGGGATGTATGCAGACTACTTGATAAACAAATACATAGATAAATAAATATATGCATTTTGTTTTAAACTAGACCTAAACCTATAGCCTTCAGATTTAAAGTATGTTGTGGCCTTGTTGGAAAGAGCAGCAATCGCCAATGGCAAGGGGCCAATATCACTGCAAAACCTTCTGGAGAACTGCACGCTGGAGACTGGGCAGTGTTTAATAATATGATGGGCTAATGCACTGAGCACCAAAATAAAATGAGCTTAAACATAATCAACAATCATGAACAGCTTATTACCATAATATCTTAATAATAACAGTGATTGTTATTCATAATATCGTAATCGTAATCATAAGGATGATAAAGCAAAAATGCACACTTGATTTGATAAAACAGACCATGTAGATAAACATCTCCCTGGGGTCCAATTTTCTTTAAAGAAAGCAGCATAAAGTCTTTCAAATATCGATTTAAAAAAATTATTCTCCATTACCATTAGATTCCATTTTTGCATCCTTAAATGCGTTAAAACAAGTTGACAAAGGAGTCTTTTGTATACGGTAAAAGAAACCGCTTCAGTTAATTTACATTCTGAAAAAAATACAGGGACCTGTACACACTAACATAACACGTTGCCTAAAAATCTATCTTGGTCTATACTTACTTTTCAGCACCACTTTGATAGGTGTATCTGTGGGGTGATAGGATGTGTAGTCTCTAGAGTTAGCGACTCCCATGTCTTCGTGCTGCCGGAGTTTGGATTTGTGTGCCCCACCAAACAGACTGAGCATCCAAGACAAACAGTGCGGCAGGCACCGACTCGAGCCCCCACCGTATCAAAACACCTGATTTGATCACTCCCTCTTTCTTGAAAGCTCCTAGCACACCAATACAAGTTCACACTACGCTTGGACACTTGTCGTGCCTAATTACGATAAACCCACCCCAGCCGTTTAATTGTACCGAAGCTATGAACACTGCCACCTAAAATACAGTCAGACCAATTAATCCGTGGCAAATGGAACAATTAACAGGCAAGTTCCACTTTGCAACCCTACCTAATAACTGGCTCCACTTTATGCTTTACACAACACATCTAATCCTACTAGCTATATTTAAAAGCACGTGTAGCCAAACGCAAGATGGCAAACCATGAATAGACAGTAAACCCTTATCGGAGCAGTATAATCTGTTGCGATCGGACCACCTGCGCTATTCCAGGTACTAACTAAGCTCATTGTTTAGCACACCATTTGGCAGACTACTGTCCCACATTTCTAAGAACAGAGAGTACGGCTGGAAACCAATGATTTCAATGAAGTGTCTACATATTGCTGGATAAACAGAGGTTCGCTAGTCAATCAGGCACTTTGTGTTGTCATAATACAGGACTAGTGCACTGTTGCTACTGCACAGACATCTCTGTGATTCTTTGTTTTACAAAGCAGAAATAACAGGAGAGGGACTAAGAAGGTTAGATTTGAATAAGGAAATGGTATAATTGCCTTCGTAGTTAGCAGGTAACCGCCGGTGTTTTACACTGAGGGAACTTAATAAAGACAAATTTAGCAAGCAATCCTCATATTCTTTTGCGGCTTCAGTTTGTATTGCGTAAGGTTAGAGGTTACGTGTGTTCAGAAGGTGTAACAACTTAAGAGGGAGTTTCTGGACAATCCTTCAAAGCACGTTTGAGTCCCACAACCATGTGACTCGTTGTTTATATAAAAGCACTATGAGGTAACACTACTGAGATGATAGGGATTAAAGGTCAGGATTAATCATTCAGACTGAAACATCCATCACCTAACAGCTGATATGAGGAATCTATACATTTCTTCAGATCTCTTGACTGCACCTGTGGTGTAATTGGTTATACCTAATAGATGTCCTTTAACAGATTCATGATCTGTTGGTCGAGAGCATAGACAGTATCGAGAGCTACTGTCAACAATACTCGTCTCACGATGGAATTTGAGTGACATAAGCTTATCCTAGACCCCCAACATCTTACCTCCACGTTTTCTGGTTCTGGCAGAGCTGGGGCCATTCCCTTGTCCATCCATCCGATTCCTTCCCACGCACCCTCCCATGACCGTCCCTGAAGATCAAGATTACCAATCATAAACAGTGCTCTAAACATTACACCATGTTAGGAGTGGTTACCATTAAGTTACATTATAATTATACTGCAAGTTGAATGCAGATATAAAAGCATTCATTAACATTCCTAAAATCTAATGTCAGAGAGCTGAATTATGTCAGCTCAGACCTGCCCATATTTGGATGGTCCGGCTACAATGTTTACGTCACGTGTAGGTTCCATCCATGGAACGTCCCATGCCCTTATCTCAGCAATAAGTCTAATTCTCACAATGCAGAACCTTACCCTAACATTTCAACAAATATACATTGTCTTATATATTTATTAATATATATTATATTAATATTAATATAATTCATTAAAATTACCGCAGCATTCCAAGTGACTGTGACTTTATTAACAATTCTACAGAAAGATGAATCCTACCAGAAATCCAGTCTGTTAAATTGTGCATTCGACTGCAGTAGGCTTGCCACATCCAAAGTTTAAGGTTATTCACAGAACCCGTTGAAAGGATCTGTAACGATACCGAGTCAGCAGCTTCTCACACGGTTACCGTTGACAGGCTGGACCTGTGACTTTCCAAGACAATGTTTATCCACTACTGACGCATTGAATAGGAAAAATGTTACCGCTTGAGACAAAGTTTTGAACTTTCTTAGATAAACAATAATGTAAAGTGTACATAGTCTGAGGCTTCATCCGCAGTCTTCTTTCACTGTGGCAGAATTAAATCCCCTTAATCTCATCCGCATGCGCAGTACGAGTTTAGACAAAGGACGTGATGAAAAGAACGGGCTCCTCTCCTGCCAGCAATATCATGATCTACTTTTTCCCCGAAATATTTTTCTTGTATGTTTTCTTGTAACTAACTATATTTAATGACATACTAAAAGGGTTGACTACAGGCTACTATAGGGCATTTATTATCCAGAAAAAAAGAACAGTATGTTATTTACAAAATCCTATTATGTTACTGTTTTTAACAGTATACTGTGCTGCCCGAAGATGCACCATATGCTTCGCTCATGCAGCCTCTGCACTTCCTACAACAGAAGGTTGGGTACTGATCTCTGCTGGAGCCTTACAACAGAAGGCTTCCAGAGAAAGAGCGTTGTGACAGAAAAGTGTGTGATTGACGGAAAGAAAATGCCTTTTATAATTTGTGACCAAACAATTACAAGCACACCATGACTCAAGGAGCCCATCTTTTCTTTTTTGATAAGTTAATCACTTACTACTCTTCCTTATGTCTGCTGGTTATGTCCTGCTCCGCCACTCACCCAGTGTCTATGTTTGCTCATCTTTCCAGTTGGTATGAGTCAACAGATCAAAATTGGCGTAGATCCTGGTTAATCCCCTCGACTGCAAGTCTGTCTGCTTATCCCAACCCCCTGACATAACAGCAAAATGGATGTTAGTCTGCCTGGGCACTAAATGGACCTATCCGTACTTCAAGTACCATACAGTGGGGTAAAACCTGTAACATGAGCCACATGTGGGAAGAACATGGTCATATAATGGCAATGAAACCAACTAATAAAGCTTCCATTTCAGAATGTAAAGGCATTGGTGCATTACACTGTACTTATGCAGTCAGGGCTAACATGCAGCATGTAGCCATGTTAATAAAGCAGAATAGAAAATCATTAAAATTTAATGGAAAATAATGCTGTGGCACACAAAACAAGATTCCAATCAGTTTCCAAATAAGCAAAGCTTATCTTGGTGTTGGTCAAACAGTAAACATTGTTATCCAGAATTTGTGATATGGTGTTGAATGGACAGAGTAAAAATGTGCAAAGGACAAAATATAAATGTCAAAACAGACATTTAATGCAGTTTTGTGTCGGACCACACAAAACATTGTGGTCCAAGACAGTGAGTCCGGTCTAGTTCAGTCACTGCATAGTTAACGCCACACTTGGACAGTATAAAAACGTGTAAATCATGCTGTACGACTATAGACAGGTTAAGATCAGGCTGGGTCCATAGCCATCAAAACACAACTTGTCATTGCTTCAGTCACATGGAGATTCATTGGGAGATCAGTGGGTTTCTCACAAGTAGGTGAATAAGTGAAAAAAAATGGATATCTTCCCATTTCCCTTCTTCGCCTTGACAGTTCCAAGACCCTGTAATCCCGGCTCCTATTGCCACAGCACCCAACATTGAGGCTTTGAGTGGGAAGAGTCCCTGGGGTCAGGGGTCATACAGGCATCATGTCTTTTTTGATTGGATGGATGTCCCAGGTCAGGCCAGCTCCTGTTGGTGTATGTCCAGAAGGGAGGAGTACTCGCGTCAGCCAATGACTGTAGAAGTGAGAGTGGGACTTGGATCAGGTAGATCACACAGAGCAAGAACGTACTGTTTCACACTGGTCAGACGTGGCTGCCTGTCCGACGTGACTCACCTTCTCTTCTCCACACTGAAGAAGACCTTCCAGTTGTTGAGTCTGCCATAGTCAAAAGGATTCTTATACACCTGGAAGGAAGACAAGCAGGGTTGTTTGAACTCACCATTCAAGTTTCGGATGAGATTCAGAGTGGGATTAAGCCAAGGCTTGTATGAACTCGCTTTACTGTACCTTTCCCCGTTTGGCCAGGCGTTTGGTTTCTTTGCTGTTGATGTGTCTCTCGATGCTAGTTTCTCCTCTGGATATAAGCACCGCATGCCAAATAGTCAGACTTCCTAGGGCCACAGCCACTGTGCTGCAAGGAGCCATCAAATAAAAGTTAACTGACTGGCATCTTATTAAACTTCATGAAGAATCAAGCAGCACAAATGATAACCCAACCTGAGAAGTAGAAACCGGGGGGTTGTAGAAATAGAAATGCAGTCGTTCTACGTCTAACAATGCTTTTTGGCTATAGCTGTAATCTTTCATCTTCTTTGAAATTGACACACACATACTGACATATGTGACACGCATACTTAAAAGTATTACCATGAACTTTATTCCAGTTTAACTGTTGGATTGTGCTAAGGGTAACTGTCTAGCATTAACAGTAAAGCTAAAACGTTACTACCTTTGATGTTCTGCACTTGTTCTTACCTACAATCTTCCTTAAGTTTCTGATTCTGAAACCCTGTCCTTTTCCACAGTGATACGTTTCTATCCCATGTATTTCTGTCAACTTTTAAAATTCTGTCTGTCCTTCCTGTCAGCCTTTGAGGCTGTCCCACTGACAGACATCTTCCAATCCTGATCTTGTAGATCTGTAATAAACATTTTTGATTTGTGTCCCTAGAAATTGTGTGGATATGTAATAATACTTTTCCGCCACATCAGTGAGTTTGTCAGAACATGAAAATTAGTGCTTACCTGGTAAGCACCCACATGTAAATAACGCTCTTGTGAATCATCTTGTCACGAAAGGTGTAAGGAGGGGCAGATGTCTGGTACTCAGTCTGAACAAGAGCAGAACAAGAATATAATACTTAGAAAAACATGCAGAATACCCAAGAGTGTGTGTGTGTGTGTGTGTGTGTGTGTGTTTGTGTGTGTGTGTGTGTGTGTGTGTGTATACCTGGCCAGGAGGGAGAAGTCCTATGAGAACTCCCATTCCTGTCACTGGCACCCCTGGCTTTTCTGTGTCCGTGTGTTTGAAGCGCTACAAGAATACCCCCGAAACACAAACACCCGAGTTAGACAGAAACAACCTGGCCAGAGGTAGAGACATTCTTCCCCACAGGAATAAGCCCCAGAAAGATACACACAGAAGGTCTGGAAAAGGAAGGTAAAAGCAGACCTAAGGAAACTAAAAAAAGAGGAGAGCTTGATTTATATTAAGTCTCAAGTGAGTGATAACCCCAAACTAAAAAACGTTCAGCGATAGTTTTCCCCAGGTCTGGCAAAATCAAACTTTAACAAACCCACGGCATTTTCAGCAGCAGTACCAGTTTCAACTCAATCAAACGGTGGCCTAACTGCTGATACAAAACAACTGATGAAAAGGTGCAACGAAAAAGAAGGAAAAACAGTGGTGTAGCATGATTTAGGTATATAATGGTACTGCTATGTGAAAATGCCTAAAAAGAGGTTCCACAACAGATGATAGATAGGCAGTGAAGCAGTTTGTGTGTGTGTGTGTGTGTGTGTGTGTGTGTGTGTGTGTGTGTCTTACCTCGATAGCGTGGTAGGCATCAATAAACAGATTTCTGCCACTGATACTGCAGTAGAGACAGCCCATTGTCATGAACAGACAGAAGGAGAAGAAATAGCGGTGGTTACCATGGCCCACACAGTTATTCAACCAGGCTAGGGGTGTTTGATGTAAGAAATTATATAAAGTAACTTTTAATTATACGTAAAATAAAAAAGTAATACAACAAAGGTAATGTTACAAATTATATATAAAAAAAAAAAAGTGTGCTTAAGGATACGGCAGTGATGGTCCATTTTCAGAATACACCTGTAAAGTGAAACATTATTTGGTTGTTTTTAAATACAATAACAGAATCCTCTACGTGGTTGAACTTATAACATCTGTTAATAGGCCACCTGAAACAAGGCATTGCCTTACGTGTTGCAGATTCCACAGTGGTGAGTCCTGGCTGGTTTGGGAATTATACATTTTTTGCAGACAGATACAAATGGAACATCGTTTTTAACCTGGAGGAAAGAAGCATAGTTTTACAACGACTTATGATTGTGCCTTCGGTCCATACAAACTGTATATAATGGTATGCGGTACATTTTACGCTTTACACTATGCAGCAACATAAAGCTGACACTTTACCACAAGGGGATATCCAGGGGAGGTCTTGGTGGCTTTGTAATAATGAAAGACAATCATAACAAGATTCCAGTGTCCGTACGCCAAGTGCCAAGCAAGCCAGGCTGTTGAGTAGGTGTTCCAAACCATAGGTATCAGAATCAGGTAGGCTACCATTAGGATGGAGCTGGTCAATACAACCACCAAACACACAAAGACCTGAAAGATAGAGATTTGGTGTCTGTACCTACTACTGGAACGATCAACAGTGGTTCACCTTCTCAATATAACACACACACACACTTACTTACCACACCGAACCAGCGGGTGACATAGTCAACGGTCCAGAACACTGGCTCAAATATTGAGTCAAAAGCTACATCCGAATTCCAGAGGACATTGAAGTAAAGTGAGCGGGCCACTAGTTTCAGGTAGGCCCATAATTCTCTCATAGATAAGGGCAGTCTGCTCCGTGACCTTGTCTTCGAACACACCCGCAACCGCATGCATCGCATGAAATGGATCATGGTGCCAGGGCACCACCGCATTCTGCCTCTGCAAAAACACAGAGATACATAGGAGAGGCATTAACAAAACATGAGGATAATGGGGCCATCTGAACTGGTTTGGGATTATTTTGTTACACATGAGTGCAGTGAAACAGACAAATGTGAAACAGTCGAATGTCAAAGTTTTTTGTTTACTTCCAGCAGTCACTTCAGATTAGAATACGATTCCTACCTCCAGCAATGCCTCTGTATCATAACACACCCACAAAACAACCATTGGAAGGACTGGCTTGTCTGCATTCCAAATTTAAGGTTGGTCACACAGCCCACAACACCCAAAATTTGCCAAACACACTGCTGTACAACATCAATATAAATATTAGTAACATTTTCCAGTAGATAAACGGTCAGCATTTCACTTTCCGGGACATTGTGTTAATATGACTGTAACGTTATCTAACGTTAGCTGTCCCATCAAGCAAGCCTAAACTTGATCCAGAAACAGACACGGCTCGTTGCTAACGCTAACGTTAGCTGTATAATAAGAAACATATCGAAATAATACTAAACTCACGTTTCCCACACGCCGACTATATAGAAGCACCACTGGAGACCATGATACTGATAAGCATGCAGAAATTAGGACGATTCATAGCAGCAATGTTACATTGTTGCAGGACAGGGCAGGAGATGAATAATCTTGAGAGTTTAAAGAACGGCTGGATACTATATTGTAGCTAGATTCAGTGCGCATGCGGAGTGTGTAGCTGTCGCCTCATCAGTTAGGTTGCCGTCAGATTATAACACACAATGAGGGCCTTTTAGCCGTAACATTGTCGACAATAACGTTTACTAAATCTGGAAACTAAATATCTTTACTTTCCTCTTGTAGTTGGATTTGCATTACGCTGACAGCAGTTCACGAGAAATGAGCAAGAACGGACTAGTACTGTCTGGGCAGACAAAACAGAATGCTGGGTATTGTAGTTCTACCGTATTCAGTTCAGCTCCCACACGTGTAGCGGTGCTTGTGCGACCTGTTTTTGTTAGTTATTAGGACTTGCTTAACAATGTCATTCAGTTTCAACTTTGATTTAAATGCACATACAGTAACTTCAGCAGATGAGGATTGGACGCAAAATAAATGTCAAAGTATAAATCTAGACAATGAAGGACATGTGAGTAGCAAATTAGCTTTAGCGATGCAAACTGCTAGCAACATTTTGACAGCTTTCACACTTTCAGAAAAGTAATGTAACGTTTCATAAGAACCACAATCCTGTGGTCAGGTAATCTGAACGAATTGTATTTTATAATTGCAATTGTCATTTCTTATAGCTCCATAGTATTTACTGGCATGCGCTTGTCTTACAATTCCCATTGTCTTTGTAGCGCACATTTAGTCTGATACACCCAATACTCTTATCCATGTCTTTTACACATTGGTATCTGTTGTTTTTGTTTTACACAGGAAACCAAAAGTGTCCAATTTACGCAGCCAGTGAAGGAAGCAATAGAGCATCTTCTTCCTGTAGACCCTCATTCCCTCTTCGAGGATGCAGTCTCTGAAACAGTCTCCATAGGCTCTCTCCCCCCTCTTCATTTCTTAAATGAGACAGTGTTTGAGCGGACTGCCTCTGAGAGAGAAGATGACGAGAATATCCTATACCGCACGTCTGCCCAGAGATCCGATCTCATATCTGGGGTGTATGAGGGAGGGCTTAAAGTGTGGGAGTGCACCTATGACCTTCTGGAACTGGTTGAAAGAGAGGGAGAGACGTTTGGAGGGAAGTATGTTCTGGACTTGGGCTGTGGGGCAGGGCTACTGGGAATACTACCTCTGAAGAGAGGAGCCAAGCAGGTCCACTTCCAAGACTATAACAGCACAGTTATTGAACAGCTCACCCTACCAAACGTGCTACTGAACTGTCAGGATGAAGCAGAGGGAAGGGGGGAAGAAGAGGGAAGTAGAGCGGAAGAGGGAAAGAGGGGTAAAGAAGAGGATGGAAAAACAAAAAGAAAAGGTGAGATGATGAAGGGCGAAGATGGTGATCCGCCATCGAAGAAAAGGGATCTAGACCCCTTAGAGCACTCGATGCTATCGAAATGCCGGTTCTTCTCTGGTGACTGGACCTCTTTCCTAGCTTTGGTTCTGAAAGAGGACCCACCTCCTAAGTACGACATCATATTCACATCTGAGACCATTTATAATACAGCATATTACCCTGCGCTGCATGATACTCTTCATAAACTGTTGGCTTCCGACGGGCTAGTTTACCTGGCCACCAAAGCACATTATTTTGGGGTGGGAGGCGGATTGCACCTGTTTGAGAAGTTTGTGGAGAACCGGGGTATTTTCTCTGTCAAACACCTGTGGGATGGCAAGGAAGGACTGCAGAGACACGTAGTTGGTCTACGCTTTAAAACCGCAAGGAAGTGTTGAGCTTTTAATGTTGTGATTTCATTGGTAGTAAACAAGATATTCCCGGAAAAAAAACGTTGTTTTCAATACTATGTTATCTCCAGCGTTTCGAGTCATACAAATAATTAGACGGACATGGTAGCATGTATATTACTATTTTTTATATAAAAGTAAGGTTGTTGGCCATTTTGAATCCCTTTTTTTCGAACCCTTTATCAAAAAGCGGACAAACTGGTTGCATAAGACGAGTCACAAGAATAAAAGATTATGTCTCATCTCATGTGCCCATTCTTGTCACATCCACCATCTCTCACTTCCCATATAAAACATGTGAATATGTGTGCCAGTAACTGAAGTGCTGCTAAAAAGCCCAGCGAGGAGGGTTACAGATGCATGGGGAGGAAAGGAAAGGAAATGGGCTCAGTGACCTTTGGAAGTTATTTCCCCCGTGTTCAAACAACAGCATGAAAGCCAGGTTTGTTTCTGAAGTCCGGCACAAAATGTCAATTGCAACTTATCCCACCAGCTCAAGGACGTAGTTTGAAAGTTGATTCTAGAGTCACTGCACTTTAATAGTGGGGCTCTATTGGGGCTCTGAGCCTTTCATTCAACTGGTTTCTAAATGGATTCTACCTTTAATTGTTTAAGGTTTTCCAGACCACAGACCAAACAGATTTTGGGAGTATGTTGCCATGCTATTGTAAACGAGGGAGTAGTAGACAGTACAGTACATTTTGAATATGTCAATTTTCTTTATGCACCATTCATCTATGGAGAATTACCCAGTAAAAAAATCGAAATTGTTATGTGCAGAACCCCAACGTTCAGTATTTGTATTGTCCAATTTCCTTTACCACCAGCTAAGACTCCAAAGGAACATTCTGTTACATTTTTGGGCAAAGTGTTTGGCTTTTGAGAAAAGTGCCTTCAGCCTATTTTTTATGGCAATGCTATTCATAGCCACTGGTAGTTAAAACAATGGACTTTTTGTAATGTAAGTACATCTTGATGAATTGCTGTGCTAGCTAATTGGCTAATTAGTCAGAATTGATTGGAACTGTAAAAGGAACTTGCCCCATTTGGCCCAAACCCTAATGGTTTAAACCAAAACTGAACTACCATTCCATAATGTTCATAATGTTAATAAAAGGCTCCTACACATTTAGTCAATTATGAAGAAATCTGGAATCAAAACTGATGGGATGGCCTGAGAGTAATCTAGTGATGAATGAGGTAGAACTACAAAACAAATGGTTCCATTTAAAGATAGTACCCTCTAACTTAGAGCCCCGTCTGATCACGGAAATCCATTTAATTCCACAGAAGGGACAGTTGGGGGGATTTCCTGCAAATCTTGAATGGTAGGCTCTGTACAAAGCATGGCTGGTAATACCTGAATGATTAAAGAATAACATAAGGAAATCAGATTACTAAAGTTGACTACCAATTAATGCTTCCAGTACATTCAACACATTTTCACTGTGGCATTTGCCTCACGAAACTAGTACTTGTTCACACAGCTACTACACGCTACTGTAAGTATTCACTTCACACTCCTATTTTTATTTCTTTACATTTGATGTACCACAGACACAGTCAATATTATGTACTGGTGTGAAACCAAGTAATCATAGTTTAGTCATGGTTTTACAGTATGGCATTCAGACTTGTTTCGGTCTCTGTTTCACCATGAAATCTTAGACAAACCTGGATGTACATACACCCACACTGTTTTAGAGCTGTTGTCCAAAAAAAAAAAACACTAGAAAAACAAGAAAAACACTACTTGGAAACCTAGACTGTTCCATCTACTCAAACACTGGAGTTCAACACCTGCGTTGTTTTGTTTACACCACATTTCCATTTCCTTTTAATGTGTATGTGTTAAAATAGCCCTATCACTTGTATAGAAACCAAACAAGGTTTCTGTTTGCATACATTTCTCACCGTCATGCTGCAGTGGCTCCTCCTAGTCATCCCTCCTCTCAGCAGTTGTTCATGAGCTGTGGGGGAATTCCTGGTTCCTCCATGTAGCAAACTGATCAAGCCTTTCCCCTTGTTGCGTTATGGGAACAGAGGGCAGGGTCTGTCAGATGGTTTTCCTCGGAAACTGCTGTGTGTTGATTCATTCTGAGGGGGCGTGCTGCTTACTCCCACCGTTTCCTTCTTACTGGGAAGTGACTGCCAAGCTTACCGTACAGAGGGAATGCATGAGAGATGTAGAAAGGGGGGGAGACCGGTGTGGTGTGAAGGGAGGTGGTATTTAAGGGTTCCTGCTCTGAATGTCAGACAGTATCTCCTGAATTCCTGGGACCAGGAGAGGACATGGGCAAGCGAGCTGCCCAGTGAAGGTACCAGGGACAGAAATGAAATGGCTGGGGCATTTTCAGTTCAAAAGGACAGCCTCATCGCTGATTCAACTGCCAGTCATAGCTATGAAGCTATACTGGTTAAGGATTGAAACATTAGTGTGTGTTTGAACAATGTCAATGAGGAAATGCATAGTTTGATTTGTAATGGAATGTTATTTCGTCAATGGAAGAAAGGTAAGTATTGACATTAAAGACTACTTAGTTATATGTAAACTTTTTGCCATCCATTTCAAATATAGCACCTAAAATAGCGTTCTTCATTTGCGAAATGAACGCCCCATAACTCGTGGATAAATTGATTTGTAAGGACGTAAGTTCATTGGGAGGTTAGTTCATTGTTTTAGACGGAACCCGAAAGTTTATGTTAGAAGGGCATGTCACTCCTTTTGCTATTGAACCTGATATTGAAAGTTTTAGGTAGATACGTCCATTTGCCACCCTTGACTTGAGATTGAGACTAGCACTAGTAATAGATGGGTTATAGTTCATTTTTTTAATTGACCGGAAGGTGGGAGTTTTCTGGAAATGTTCAGGTATGGTTTTTCTCAAAGTTTATTGTGCTTATACGTGTCTATGCCCACAGGAATGCAACCCCGCTTTATAAACAGTAGTCACAGATAATGCTGAGGAATCTCCTCTCTAAACTCTCAACAAAGCAATGGACCCTCATTCTGATTGGTTACTTTCAAGTTAAATGAAAGTTGTTCTATGCACAGAAGTTGGGTTCCACAAAATTAGATAAACACGATATTCCAACTCATTTGTCTTCGAAGATTCGTTGGCATTTGTACTTATATCAATAAGTATACACTTTTAAAGTCAATAATTGATTATACAGCTATAACTGATGAGTCATCCTACATGGCCTTTGCATCAGCAGAAGATTCATTTTCCTTTCAGCCAAGAGTGATTGTGAAACATTTCCAGGAATCCTGTATGTGAGATTCATTCATTTGACAACTTCAGGAAAGTTTTTGATTTAATAAAATAATTAGCCTCTGTGTTTAAGAAAGATTTCCTCCTACACCTACAAAATGGCTTGCACAATCTGCCCTAGTGACACGGAGGAGGAAGTAATGTTTTTACCAACTGTCATCCCCACCTTACCAGAAACGTGGAAGGTTTAGATGTTGAACAGCTTCTATACATTTCTTTTCTCTCCACAGGTACTGTAGTTCTGTCTGTGGAAAAATTGTTTGGTGTCATAGTTTGTCAAGTGTGCTTTGGTCAGTTGGACGACTGCAGGGACCTGCTTTTTCGATAATCACTATTAATCAGTGCCCTGCCATGAGAACTGAATTCCATAGATGGTAGCTATTTCACATGTCCTCTATGGACTCAGTTCTTTTGGCATGACACTAAATTTGCATTGTGGAGAGACATCATATACACCAAAGTAAAGAAGTATTTAAAGGACATGGATGCATACTGTCTGCCTGTTAAGGCCACCTTCTGTGCTAAGGACCTCATGAAAGTAATGCGGTGTCAACTGTAAGGCTGTGTGAATAAATAAACTACATACATTTTGTTATGTGTCTATTTCCATTTGTATATCTCATGATTGAGTTATGTGACTGTAAACAATGTTACAGTATGTTTCATTTTCATTTGCACTTGAATTTCAGAAAGAGTATCTACAAAGTGACCTACATATCATTTTCAGTAAATATGACGAAGGCACATGTTTGAAGCCATCAGAGTACACTGCAACATACCCAGCTCACACACCCTGACCACAAATATGTCTTATCTGTTGGTGTGACAGTGACGAACTGCGATAAATTCCGCAATCTTGGAGACAACAGTTGCAGAATTTATTGTATAAAGCTGTTAGCTTTGATATGACAGTTTTTCTTACAAGAAAAAAAGTAATAAAATGTTTTCCATCTGAAACAAATTGTCGACATTTCTGGCCAACCTCATTTGATAAATGTAGATAATGCCTTAGTAAGGGAAAGACACCATGTTTTACAAAGGCAAAGACACCAACTAAGAAGATTACCTTTTAAATGCGCAAGAATAAGAACCGGAATGGCTTGAGATTCTAACTCAACTAAAGTTTGGACATATACGTTTTTGTTCAAAATGGAGGTGGCATTGAAGTCATTTTAAATGAATTAAATAATTCCACAAATAATTATCCACTTCCATAAAAACAACATACACAACATTTTACTGGAAACAACTGTACAACTTAATAAATTCTCCCATGTAATCTCTCTCTATTATTCTAATTATAACATGTTCTTATGGGAACTACAAATCTAAATATCACCTTTTCATTATTCTTTTCTTTTTCCTCTTGTCCATCAATTCACTCACATTATCCTCTTCTGAACTCTCCTCCTGGCGGATAACCCGCCTCTCCACTCTGTATTCCTGTTCTCCGACATGAGGGTCCCCCCTCACAATATACTCCCCTGCTTGGTAGGTAATACTCAGATCTGTACGGGGGTAGGTGCCATAAACCCTGCGCAGGTCTTCATCAACAAACTTGGGGAGTTCTCTGCGAGGACCATACACCCTCTCCAACCTCCCCCAGCGGAGCTCTCCTTTCAGGGTGAAACCCTCTGGCCAAGCCCCAGTCGGGGAATGAAACCTAGGTGGTGGAGGTAGAGAAGGAGCTACAGGAACCACAGGAGCAGGAGCCACGGCTGCTGTATTCGCATACATGTGCTGGTAGTTTAAGAAGGGGTTATTAGACCATAGCCTGGGGTAAGTTCCATAGTAGTGGTGGTATTCATTATAGTCTAGTTCCTGGGGAATTGTAATATGTTTAGTAACCAAGTACTGGCTGTTATTGCCCCACTGCATACCAACATTGGTGGATGCTGGAAACATTGCTCTGTAGCTGTATAGTGGAGCTAACGTGTATGGATAAAAGTAGTTCATGGTCCATACAAGAGGTGGGGAGAGGGGGCAGACCGTCCTAGATGCGGGATCAGGTCATTTCTGTCTAAACAGGAACATAATGCTGAAACACAATGTTAAATAATTTACAATGACATTGAAGAAAACTATTATACATTTCTTTTCTACTCTTTCCAGGAATTGGGGTAGCAATTTATAATGAATAATAAAAGTGGGTAACAAAATATCTTACCTAATCTCCTTGACACGATGCCTCATGCAATTCCCCTCAATGTTCAACGAAATAATCCCCTGGAGAAGTGGCTGGCATAAACTAGCACTCCTTTCAGGCTCTCAGCCTGGAGACGCAGTGGCTCTTACCAATTAGTATCCAGGCAGCAAGTAAACAATTGGGGAAAACTAAGATAAAACATCCAGATAGACTGCACTATCTCTTATCTAGATTTCCTGAATCGATTCTAAATAATTAGTATGTCATAAAACGGAAAGTTGTACCTTCTCCTCTACAAATTATGCCCATCTGTCAAATGCAATTGCGTGTCCAGTTTACGAGTGATTTGGATAACCGACAAAATAGGCATGGTACGAAAATAGGAAATAACAAATTTGATTTAGATTTAATTTATTATGTCGAATGGAAATGTTACAGAAACGATTTTCAACAAATTGTTTTCTTACGACAATAAAATAGGTTTTGTTACTTTAATTAATTGACCACGTTAGTCTTAATTCCTTAGAAATTTTGTAGTGGTGTTGTCGCCGCAGTAGACTGACAATTTCTCAACAAACCTTGTAGGCCTGTTATTGCAACAATCCCATTGGATCTACTGCAGATCACTCAGAAAAAAAGTTGCAGGCGGGGCTAGCAGTAACAGGCTTGGTCGCAGAACTTAGAAGTGGTCGATTTTGAGAGAGTTGGCTAGCAAACTAGCCTAGCCCACCGTTACTTTATGCATTGCCATTTTTGAATGTACTGCTTTATTGAACAGTCATAATTCTCTACAGTATAGGTGAGGGGAGGTTTTTTATCTTCGTTCCGCTGGCTTTCTACCCATTTGAAGCTGTGGAATGGACGAAGTACGGCCTACTACACAAGCCCACGGGCTAGCGTCGCTGTTCCCCCCTGGACTGCAGGCCATCTACGGGGAATGCAAGCGTCTCTACCCCGACCAGGCAAACCCACTACAAGTCACAGCTATTGTAAAATACTGGTTGGTTGCGACGCTCTACGAACATTATTTCCATTACAGCTTATTCTGATCAGAAATAGTCCAATGGACGAGGCTACTTTCAATAAGTTGTATCTAGACTTACGCCAACCTGGCCACTTTGTTTTGCTAACACACAGAGAAAGAGAGAGGGAGAGACAGAGAGATATTGGGGGAGGGGGAGGGGGGGGGACACACATAAGTTATCACAACCAGCAGCAAGCGAGTGACTAGTCAGTGATTCTGTTCTGTACTTAGGCCTTAGCAAAAAAAGATGCATTCTACATAACATAAGTGCATGTTTGCGTTGGTCTCTCGTCTCTCCACTTTTCCCTCTAAATCACTTCGATGACATTTTCCTTCTTATGTCCTTTTGCTGTAAACAGGTTAGGAGGCCCTGACCCATTAGACTACATCAGTATGTACAGGAATACAGGCTGTCCAGCCCAGGATGTCCAGGAGCATTGGCACTATGTCAGCTTTGGACTGAGTGACCTATATGGGGACAACAGAGTGCATGAGTGAGTAAAGTAGAGAGACTCTAGTCTATAACTCCACTTTAATGTAGAAAAATGCCTACTCGTATAAGCAAAGTATGCACACGTGATTTTTGATTAAGCCAACCCTGTTTTGTTTGATTTGAAGGGTCACCCAATGTCAATTATTTCAAAATGTTTCTATATTTCTATAGAGTATTGTTAATATTGACGAGCAGAGTCTTTCAGCACACACAGACAAACACCTTCAAGTAGCAGCTGTTGTTAAAGGTTTATTTGTTGTTCTGCACAGTTGCTATCTATGGAGCCCTTACCAAGCCTGACCTCCCAGTCACGCTGCACTATTTTGGCTAAAGTGTTGTTCTTCTCCGATATAAATTGTTATTACTGCTTTCAATAACAACTAACGTTGTAGACTCGCCAATATCTTTTTGCAATGCATGAATCAGTAAATGGTATATGTGTGTGTTTGTGCCAGATTCACAGGTCCAGAGGGCCCAAGTGGGTTTGGCTTTGAGCTCACCTTCAGACTGAAAAGGGAGGTGGGAGAGACTGCACCCCCAACCTGGCCTGCAGAACTCATGCAAGGCTTAGCACGCTACGTATTTCAATCAGGTAAGTCTGTGGTGTGCTCTGACTGTTTTAAATCCCCAAGGCAGTTGCCTAATTGACCAAGCAAAATAATTATAAATGTCTTTTTTTTTTGTTGTTGTTAAATCTCTGCTTGAGTTGTTGAGATTATTTGTATGTCCCCAGGAGGGGCTAGGCTTGTTCACAGTTAGCTGACCATTTAATCCAAGTCTGTTAATGGTCCATCTCCCAGGGAATGGGCGGTGGTGATGTGGTTAGTTGGTCATAGAAGTTCAATTCAGAATCAAAGGGGGTTTCCAATTTGGCCACATACCATAGTACTTATGAACACCCTAGGTATCTGCTGGGAATTTGAAAGGAAGTGACTTCAACTATGCTCCTCAGTGCTAACCCACTGTTCCTGTGTCCCAACGCCTGTTCAGTAGGGTGGGGATTTTTTGTAAGCTCAATTTCCCTTTCTCTCCACCTTCTTGGGATTTTTATTCATGGTGTAAAACACTGGTCTTATGTGGCTGTCAGAACTGCTTAGTCCTTTAAGTCTTCCAGCTCTATGTCCAATGTATGCATTTAGGAGGTGGTCACATTGGTATGGGGGTATACAAAAGCCAGGCAGGGAATGAAGAAAGAGGGAGGTATTTCTCTGAAGGCTAGACTATCCCCCGCCCCCTACTCTCCCACTCCCCAGCTGGGGTCAATTTGTGCGTGGGTGGGCCCCAGCCCTGGGTGAATGCTGCTTCCAGGCCCCTTCTCCAAGCAGCATATCTGGCCTGGGTGCATGCTACCTCCCAAGCAGATGGGTTCCCTTTCCTTTTTTTTGTATATATCCTCAGCACCCAATTCTCGGTTCACTTTGTTGAAAGCTGTCTTCTCACTTTTCCCTGACTCTATGATAATATTTTGTGAAGGGGCCAAAAACAGCTGCCAACAATGGAGATCAGATTCAAGCCTTTCCCTTCTTGTGCAGAAAACACATTTTGCAGCGGTGACCACATATCGTGGCACAGCCCACTGGACAACAGCGAGTCTCGAATCCAACACATGCTGCTGACCGAGGATCCCCAGATGCAGGCCGTCCACACACCCTTTGGCCTCATCAGTTTCCTGCAGGTGAGCAGCTCCACTCCCATGCCTCAGCTGCTCCTGTGAGACCAGATTCATTACCGATTTGACTCCCACCATGTTCTGTGCTGCGTCCCCTAGATTGTGGGTGTGTGCACCGAGGAGCTCCAAGCAGCCCAGCAGTGGAACGGCCAGGGGATTCTGGAGCTGCTCCGAGGAGTCCATGTGTGAGTAGAACTACACATTTCCACCATTCCACATTGAGCCTAATCAAAAAAGAAAATCTAGATCAGTGTTTTGGGGAGGAAACATATGTATTTTATCGCCGTAAATATAAAGACTTGCGTCAAATAGGCACAAGAAAAAGAGAAAGACACGGAGTTGAATATTGCATGATAGTATACGAACATTCAAGCTACACACACACACGTATCACTGCTGGACAGAACAAAGTGTCAGACTCAAGAAGATTGGAGGAAGGGACAAGGCCAAATGCAGCTTTTAGACTGTACTGGTAAGTCTAGACAGATATCCTTATCATAATACTACAAATTAACACAAATAGAGTTCACGCTGGTGCATGTTAGTTGTATGTCTAAATCAAAGTAAACAAAGGTTTACATGTCATTGTCATATTTCCCATGTCTATAACATGAGCATGTAGTTATTGTGCACATGGGATGTTGGACTACGTAAGTACAATGGTCTTTTGTAATAGGACCATGTTTAAGTGGCGGAACACAACCTTGTCTCACAGGACACGTTTGAATTGGACTACACAACTTTTTATTGTAGGACCTTGTTAAAGTTGAACCGCACCACTGCCAAACTCTTTATCTCTTTAAAGCTTCGTTTTTCAGGTCAATGTTTATATAGGACTGGGGCCTGCACACTAAAACACGACACATCAATCTAATTGCTGCTGACAGGGGTCTCTGCAGTCTGGCTGTTTGTGCACACAGCATTCCTCCCTGCTCTTGTATTAACTTATGTGAGCGAGGTCAGGTTAAGCTGCTTGTGTGAATGATTGTTCTGTGTTGCAGTGCGGGAGGCCCCTGGCTGATCACTGATATGAGGAGGGGAGAGACCATATTTGACATTGACCCACACCTACAAGTAAGACTTTGGAGCTCCCCATGAAGTCTGTTGTAAATTAAACTTTATGATAGCAGTTATGTTAGTTCACCATGAGCTTACCTAAGAGTGTTTGGGCTATGTAGAGACAGTGGCCACTTCTTAAGATGCATCTGTACTCTATAATCAATTAGCCAAACCAGAACCATGTGACTACAGCTCAATATACAGCTCTGGAAAAAATGGAGAGACTTTATTAGTTATCAGTTTCTCTGGTTGTACTATTTATAGATATGTATTTAAGTAAAATGAAATGTTTAGTTTTATTTTATAAATTACTGACAACATTCCTCCAAAGTTCCAAATAAAAAATATTGTCATTATGAGCATTTATTTGCAGGAAATGCAACAGAAGAAAAATGCAAAAACTGATCAAAATAACCCAAAAAGGTTTTTTTCAGACCTCGATTAAGTCCACATTCATGTTTAAACAAAACAACACCAACGTTTTAATTTAGGGAGTGTTCAGCAAACAGTATCTGGTAGAATAACCCTGATTTTCCCTTGCAGCTTTCGTGAATCTAGGCATGCTCTCCACCTTTCATATTGCTGTTGGGTGACTTTATGCCACTCCTGGCACAAACATTCAAGCATTTCGCCTTTGTTGGATGGCGTCTGACCATCCATCTTCCTCTTGATCCCATTCCAGAGGTGTTCAGTGCGGTTCAGGTCTGGAGATTGGGCTGGCCATGACAGGGTTTTGATCTAGTGGTTCTCCATCCACACCTTGATTGACCTGGCTGACATTGGTTTCACATTGGGTGTGAGACACTGTGGCTTGTAGGCCACCCCAGTACGTCCACGTGTTAGAGAAAGCTGACAATAGGTGGAGGATTGGTGATCTGGGGGTTCTTCAGAAACGGATAATTTTGCAGTCATCCCAGAGCTGTTTAAACAGCGTTACAGTGTTACTACAAGTAGTTAATGTGTTTGTTGGTGCCAGCTCATGTGGTTCCAACGTTTGAGGTTAAACCAAATTGATTCTTTACACCCTGCAGTTTACCTAGAATGGTGTGTGGGAGAAATACAGTGAGCAACTCTTCTGTGGTCCAACACCCTTTGGTAATGAGACAGAGGTTCAGAAAAGTATGGCCAGACTTGACAAGGAGGCCACTATACACAAATAACTACTCTTTATAGTTACACAAAAAGGGATCTCTAAAGGGTGCAACTCTATTCATAAATACCTTCTATTAAGAATGATTCATAACTTACTAGCACTAGCCAGATACTAAAGAGGGACATAACCAATAAAGTGAGTTTTATTTATTACACCAACTAAACAACTTATGCTGTGTGCACATGAGCCAGTGGTTCATGTTTCTGTATGTGCCTTGCTTCCCTCAAGCAGGAGAGGGTGGACCAGGGCATTGAGACAGAAGGCTCTAACCTGAGTGGCGTGAGTGCCAAGTGCGTGTGGGACGACCTGAGCCGACCGCCAGAGGACGAGGAGGACAGCCGCTCTATCTGCATCGGATCACAGCCGCGACGCCTCTCCGACAAAGGTACACAGACCACCATTTTGCAACCAATAAGACACATTTATTGGGTTATTTATCTTGCTGCGGACGTTTATGATCTGCTATGTCCATTCAGTCAACAGCTTACTTTGGATGTCGGAGGTTCATCTTAGTCAACATCTACTTTTGATCACAATGTAATGTTGAGTTAAACTGTCCAATGTACAAAGGCAATGAGAGGTGGGGCCACTAAAATGGCAGACTAATTGTTTTTAAGGACAATAGCCTGTATTCTAGTCCAGTTAATTTTGGCTGCAAAGCTCACTTTCGCTGGACTAATGAATTGACAAAGGCTTTGTCCCTTCAATTCCTGGTAGTCATGGCATCAGATTCCCTAATGGAAGGCTGGATAGATTCCAGAGTGCCTAAATAGTGTGCACCGCCCAGGGGTTCTGGCTTCAAGTATGCCTCCTTCCGAGTGCATCTCAGACTAATTCTTTGCTGATCTCGTGTGTGTGTACGTGTGTGTGTGTGTGTGTGTGTGTGTGTGTGTGTGTGTGTGTGTGTGTGTGTGTGTGTCCCATGCAGACACAGAGCAGATCAGAGAGGTGCTGCGGAAAGGACTGGAGTTCAACACCAAGGCAGCGCTTCCACCCATCAGTAGCCAACGACAGGGCCTCGACAGACCCCAGTAAGTACACACGCGCACACACGCACGCACGCACGCACACATGCACGCAAACGGACAAGTTGGCACCCCTACCTGTTCAACACCAATTTCCACGGGGATAATCCTTCCCGCCCCACGCTGAACCCAGTGAGACCTAAAGAGAGACTAGCCTCCCTGCAGCGCCAGCGCCTGGCCAGCATGGCAGGCTCTTGCTCTCCCTTTGCTAAGTGATTCTATATGTGGTACAAATCTCCACCCTAATTTTTCCTTAGACAATCAATGGGCCATTTGCAGAGCCAGCAGTACCGAAGGTAAGAAGGTGCTGGGTGGAGAGGGGTGAAACCTGACGGGAAAAAAAACAGGCAATGACAGGACGGGCCATCAAACGGAATATGTAGAGCGGTCCCCCTTTGGTTCGCTCACTCCCCTTTCTCCCCGTTGTCCTCTTTTCTTCCCCCTCATATCGCCAGGAGTCGAAAGGACAGCTTGGAGAGCGAGAGTTCGGCAGCCATCGTGCCCCACGAGCTGGTGCGCACGCGGCAACTGGAGAGTGTCCACCTGAAGTTCAACCAGGAGTCGGGCACTCTGCTCCCCCTCTGCCTGAGGTACATCTACAGAACAGAGTATTCCTCTCCTTTGCCTTGTGTCGCAAGACAAAGACCCGCCCCACAGAGCGCTCTGAAGGGAACGGCTGCTTGAAGGGAGCCACCGGTCATGTAGTAGTGGTTGTCCTGTCTGTCTCTCTGGTTGTCTGAGGGATGGAACCACTTCATGTAATATAATAAATTATAATAAACTTCATTTGTATACGCTTTTCAAGACACAGTTACACAGTGCTTTACGGAGCAAGATAAAATGGTACACACAATCCAGATAATAGCATAGAACATAAGACCCACTATAACATTGTATTATTAAAACAGGTGGAAACATGTCATCTCGGTCTGCGGGAGAGAACCGGGCCACCGTTTAGTTAGAGGGTTTTTTGTGGGGGGAGGGAGGGGGGGAGGGAGGGGGAGAGGGAGAGGGAGAGGGAGAGGGAGAGGGAGAGGGAGAGGGAGAGGGAGAGAGAGAGGAACAGCTGGAGCACTGCGGAGAGGGGGAGTGTAAGAAGATGGCTGACAGGAAATGAGTAGAGGTCAGAGTGCGCGCTAACTCGTTGGCCTGGATTGTCGTTTGGTTGTCAGAGGCCGTTTACTTCATGGACGACACTTTACCTACAAGAGCATCAACGGAGACACTGCCATCACCTTTGTGTCGACCGGGGTGGAGGGAGCCTTTGCCACTGAGGAGCATCCATACGCTGCCCACGGCCCCTGGCTGCAGGTACCCGGGATCAGTGGGCCTGAAGATGTGCTCTGTGAATAATGTCTTCTGTTGGGGCTGACACATTGTTTGTTCTCTCTGTTTCTGTCAGATATTGTTGAATGAGGAGTTTGTGGAACAGATGCTGGGGGACCTGCAGGAACTGAACACTCGTGAGGAGGTAGGCAAAGTTGTCTGGAGGAAAGCCAGCTGTTTTGTTTAACTGGTGTTCAACACAGTTTACATTTTGCTTAACCTTCTGTTGATATTACCCCATTGAAATGTGTGATGTGTCCTCTCCACCAGACCAAGTTACCCAAGGAATACAGTTGGCCAGAGAAGAAGTTAAAGATCTCTGTCCTTCCAGACTCTGTGTTTGACAGCCCCCTGCAATGAAACTAGATACCCCACACTCAATGCCTACATCTCGCTAGCGCTCTCTCTCTCTCTCTCTCTCTCTCTCTCTCTCTCGCACACACACGCACACACGCCTATCTTAAATCCTCATGTCTCTCTTTAGATGAATGTCCTACGCTTTCACAAACCCCAGCCAAACTCACGAAGGTGGCTCCTGCCAAGGCACAGTGGCACCTCTGTTCCGACGCAGACCACCGACCGCCCTTTCCCTTGAGAGAAAAAGCTTGTGCTGGATAGACTAAGTAAAGAGCGTAGGTGGTTTGGAGAACATCTGTGTTAGAGGCATGTGACTTATAGACTGGTGAGAAAAGCAAGTGACCTCTCCATTTGAACTGCTTTTCTTTACTGCTCAAGGGCTTTGACCACCTCCAGCCTATCAGCTCAGAAGAACACTTTGGTGTTGCAGTCATTCTTGGTGAATGAACCAGAGAACAAAAATGACCACGCTGAGAGTAGGACTTTTAGAATGACCCAGCTGTCAGTCCTCAAACTATTGCTGTATAAGATAAACACGGGGTTTCATACTCCAGTCATGTCTGACCGGGATCTGCAGTCCTATTGTTTTATTTTTTTAAAGTTCCCTTTTTTTCCCCCAAGAACTCGCATCATGGATCATCATCGAAAAGACAGAAAGCGTGACTGAATCTATTCTATGCTTATGATTGTACATTGTTCCTAATTTAAGTAGGCTGCATAGTATCATATCTGAAGTGCTGGACATTCATTTGTGTCGGTAGCCATGCCAAATGCACCAGCAGAGTATGCAAAATGCTATCTTGTCTTTCTCAAGTATTACATTGATGTTATTTTTTATTATTATTATTTAGACCGATTGAATATGTGTCAAGTTTCTACTTCTCCCAGTGGTAATCAATCAAACCACATAGTATCTTACGTCATTCGATTGTTCTGTCCTGCGTTTCAGGTTCTGTGTAACTTTCGTTTTGATATAGGCCCAGCGAGGTCTAATTCCTAAGTAGAGAAATAATTTTGCAAATGTTTTTTTTAGATTGTTGTTCTTGTATTTTCAACTTCGCCATGAAATGTATTTAAGCTATACATTGACCCTTTTTTAGAAAAAGCTGCTTACAGTTGGTTCCACAGAAACACAGCCACGGTATCTACAGTGATTGACACGGCATAGCAGGGATTTATTCTCTGTATTTCAAACCAAAGCCTATTATCTGCGCTCTTTTGTCCTCACAAGTGATAGTTAAAATCATGAACTGCAATGCGTTTTCCTTATCATTAGGACCAGCATGGAGAGAATATACATTAATTGTGCAGTACCTTGAAGTGAATAATCATGTATGTATTCTATTGAGTACAGTACACTGTCTACTTCGCATGGGTATGTATGTAGCATACACCAATGTCAATCATCGATGGCCTAGTTAATGTCGTTAACAGTTTTCTGGTTCGCTAAATGCATTCCCATAGTTTTTTTGTAAAGAAAAGAAGTGACTAATTTACAGTGGTGACGTCTAATTCTCAGATAAATAATTAGTTAACAACTTTAGACATCATCATCATCATCATCATCATCATCATCTTTAGACATACATTTTTTAAAATTCTGAGTGACAAAAAGGCGTTTTAAGGGTATTTGTTACTGCTTGATCTTAGTTCACTGAACTGCCTGTTCTGTTTCCGAAGTGCATTAATTAAATATATTTACATTTATTTATTTTGAGTATGTATGCTTCACTAACCATTTGCAGAGAACTTCAAATTAACATCAACTAATATTATGTTAATACCTACTAACATTATGGCAAATAGCCATAGGCTAAAACTATCACCAAGTTAAATTAAAATATACGCTGCCGTGGAATACACAAACGGCAATTTTGCTCCTGAGACGTTCAGTACTGAATATTGACGTGGTTAGGAACAAAGGGAGGTCTGAAAGATGACTGTCATATAAATTTACCCCATAGGCATTTACAATCTCCGCCAGAGTTCCTATCCACTTCCCTCCTCATCGGCTCCTCCCCGTTCAGTCGGCTACAATTCTGTCACGGGTCACGTTGTCATAAAGGAGACAGTCGGTGCGCAAGCACAGTCCAGCCGGATTGCTTCCTTCGTGCCTATTTCGGACCTTATGAAAAGATTAAAGCTCAAACTGTCCCGAGAAATAGTCATCGCGAACTATTGAACACAAAGCTGAGCTTTGGGACATCGACAGGACCGCAAAGAAAGCTTATGTGGCGAATCGCTGGAACCTCTAGGGCTTCTCTCTCCCTTCACGGACTATTTATGGTGATTGTAGGTGCATTAAAGGCAGCAGACGAAATGGAAACTAAATTCTAAGGTGGTTTCACATTTAGGTAGGTTATCTAAAATATAATAACAATAAGCTAAACGGCTACAAATGGAAAGCCACAAAGAGCAAAGCATTGGCTAGACATATAGATATTGTACCCGGGAAGGATGTTCTATGAGAATGAAGAAGCCAGATATATTGTAACACTTTGATGCCGCTACAAGGTTGCTGTATCCAATTTAAATATTTCGTACAATTACGCTCTTTGACACTGTGCAGACATTTAATTTTCACTTTGATTTAATGCTTACATCTCAAGTTGTTATTATTTTACTGGTAATAGAATAAACGAATTAGTTTAACCTAAATAGTACAGTAATGGTATGGTAACCGTATTTAGCCTGTAACTGATATGGATACTCTTTTGTTTTCACAGGCCCAGTTTCGATTCAGGAATTTAAAACCTGTGTTAGCCTACCGAATTTCCCAAAGCTGTCTGAAACTACTTGGGTAGCACTTGATGCGTAGTCCTATTCAGTAGTTTACGGCTAGACAGCCCTGACCATAAACTTCGCTTCACATATACATTTCTATGGATTAAATTGATTATGGCTGATAGTTGGAGGAACTGCTTCGAAGAGGAGCTTCTTTGCCCCATCTGTTTGAATGTATTCGACGAGCCCATCCAGCTTCCGTGCAAGCATAACTTTTGCAGAGGCTGCATCTCCGAGGCCTGGGCCAAAGATACAGCTGTGTTTCGTTGTCCAGAATGCAATCATGACTATAACCAGAAACCAAGCCTGGAAAAGAATATCAAACTAGCCAATATAGTGGAGAAGTTTAACGCATTAAATGTTGAAAAACAGCCTGATGTTCTCCACTGTATACTCTGCCGACGGGGACCTCCACTCCCAGTGCAGAAAGTTTGCCTGCGCTGCAATGAGCCTTGCTGCCAGTCTCACATCCAAACGCACCTACAGCAGCCATGCCCAGCCCCGGGGCACCTGCTAGTTGACCCTGAAGAGGTGAGGGCTTGGAGCTGCCCACGACACGAAGAGTACAGACTGCTCCACTGCGATGACGAGCAGGTTGCTGTCTGTCAATTTTGCTGCATCTCCAGGTGTGCCAGTCAAAGGCATGACGTATGCGACGTTGATACCAGACGCAAGCAACTGCAGGTAAAAAAAAAAAAAAAGGCCTAGTTGCATACAATTCAGGTAAAGCTGATCAGAAGATATGGCCGTGACAGTCTGCTCCACTGTCAGAGTTTTGCCAAAACAACACATAATAGAATTTGTCAAATATCAATTTTGTATTCAAGACTAGCAGATGTATCTCTTTGCAAATGTATCTCTTGGTTCCAGATGTATTCTTAATAAGAAAAAGGTATACATTTGTTTGAATAGAAAGGTGCTATAAAATATCTTTATGGAAAGGGTAGATGGACATACTTTAGCTCCTCCTAATTTTGATTGGCAACAAGTTCGAACACACTGCCCCGGCCCAACCCAGTCCTACCCAGCCCAACCCTATGCAAGGCCTCACAGCCCTAGGAGAGTGTGATGCAATCTAGAACCAAACAGGAAGTGCTGACTACAGACAGAGGCTGAATAAGGATGTTATCTTGTTCATTCATGCTGGCCTCTTATGAAAAGATCTAAAATAATATCGGTTTGGAAGCGGGTCATAGGTAGCAAGTTCTCAGTGGCCTTATTAGGGCACTTAATATCTCTTGCATTCACAGTTATATGTTATAGGATTCAAATGAAAACATTACACAACTCTAGTCTCTGTGTAGTTCTCTGAGTGAATCAAAGTCTCCAGAAATAGTCATCACTATCACAGGGTCCTGGCTGAGCTCGATGTCTGAGTGTGAGACAAAAGGAGTCAAATCATGGGGAGAGAGGAAGGAAAATATAAGAGGGATGAGGGCGAAGGAGTTTGCATATGTCTTAGTGCAGCTGGCCCCTGGTGAATAATGATGAGGTGTGCTGCTGGCTTTGACAGGGTTGGCCTCCGGATGCATGGAGGATTACCTTCATATCTCATATGATCAGAGTTTTAGTGTTCCAATTGTAGCCAACACTTTGAAATAGACCCTGTGTGTGTGTGTGTGTGTGTGTGTGTGTGTGTGTGTGTGTGTGTGTGTGTGTGTGTGTGTGTGTGTGTGTGTGTGTGTGTGTGTGTGTGTGTGTGTGTGTGTGTGTGTGTGTGGGAGTGAGATATACTAAAATGGAGAGAGACCCTGTTGAAATACCACTGTAGTGAAAAGACAATTTCACTCGGCTATCACAATCTGGTCTTGTGTAACAGAGGCCCTTGATTTCTGCTCCTGTGTCTTGTGACGTCTTGTCCTATTAGAACTATGAAGTCAAATTGAGAAGCATCTGCCACTGGCGTCACTGTTTATGACATTAAGTGCCATAGATTTGATGATGTACCCGTGCAACATTTTCTTTCAACATGTGTGGGTCAAGAGGCTGCATTTACAGTAAACCCAAGCCTTTTTTTTACGGTAAGCCTCCTGGTCTCCCTAGTGCTTTCCACAGCTGGTATTTATGCACACTCACCCTTCTGTCATTTTAAACTTCCCCTTTGCACGGTGGCTCAAGTCATATTGCAGTCAGATGAACACACACACCTCTCGCTTCCTCCCCGCCTCCCTGGCTTCTGACCCTGCCCATAGCATACATTTGGGGATTAGTTCAGGTCCAGAGGTGTGCTTTTATGCTCTCTTCAATATAGGCTAGTGTTATGGAATAGTCCAGAACTTTACCTCTTTCTCTCTTTCTCTGGCTTTCTTAATAGCTGTGTTCTGGGATTTGGGCCAGCTTGGACAGAATGGTTCCCAGCCTGTCTTCACATGTACAGTCTGCCTCTCTACTTAGGTTGTCAGAATAAACACAAACAGATACACACACACACACACACACACACACATATGTCCTCTTAGCTTTAAATGAGAAATTACCTCTTTGTCCTGGTCATTATTTCTGGACAGTAGCTTCATTGCTAATAGTGACTGAACCATTTTATTTTTGTGAGCTGAGGTCCGTCTTGGCTCTCATTACTCTTCTTTATGTTAGGGCAGTGGACTTTGGGAGTTATTTCTGATGGCCTATTTTGGTTAAAGGGTATAAATGCCCATGGCAGTGCTGTGGCCGCTTACGTGGGAGGAGGACTTTGGATCAAAGTTGTTATGTTCATTCTGAAGCTAACATTTTATCTTAAGAGAGACCTTTATTGAAATCACATATAGGCAGAAGACGGAGCCATAGTTTAATCTCTGAGGTGGGTTCAGGAATGGGAGGAGAAGGAGGGGCATCATTTCCCACACAGACTCTACTTGCCCTTTTTCGAGAACTACCAACAGGAAGAGCTAAAACCATGGGCCTCCCTTATTGGTCGGTCCCGATGTGTCTGTCTGAGTGAGTCAAGTCCCGACAATGTTGAGGGGGCAGTGGGATGACATCAGATGTGGGGAATAGCTGACACTGGGTTGTGAAAGAGGCTCTCTGTGTACTTGTAGCGCCCAGGGCTCTTCATTTAAACATGAGCTTCCTGTCCCTGGCGCAGGCGTCTGGTGTGCCTAAATAGGACAGTGGGGGAAAGTGATCATTTGGGTAGGGTGGGGTGGGGTGGGGTGGGGTGGGTGTGGGGACGGGGCGGTTATCTTGATGAGGGTAGGCTTTCACACTGTTTCCATCCGGCTGCTTGTCCTTCAGACCCGGAAGACTAAGGGGGAGCAATAAGAGAAGTTAAGGCCCAAACTAGGTTGAATGTCAAGACAAGGGCTCGCTAAACCGTCTCACTGCAGGCCTGCATTGGAAGATGAGGTTTGGTGCTGGGGTTTGATGGCAGGAAGATGTGGAATATGGTATGACCGTGTGATAAAGGATTAGACTATAAATATCAACAGACAGCTAGAAATGACGGGGGGAGGGGGCCGCATTTTAAAGTTCTTTCTGAAGTAGTGGTGGGTAGCTTCAGAAGCCTGCACCCCCTGGAGAAACAGCAAGCTATTCAGCAGTCTGCTGTGAATTCAGAAGAGACCCTTACCATTCACACAAACCTGCGAAACGTGCTTCATACGAGATCAAAAAGGATTGTGTTATTGACAGTGAATATTGGGCCAAAGAATGTACTGATGGCGAAAAAGGCCCCGCAAAAGACTTTGTTGTGTTTTCTGTTATGATGCACAATGGGGTTGTGTTTGCTGGGGCGACCTGCTGGTCGTTGGACTTCCTGAGTGCTGTTAGCAGCTGAAGAGCTCTGTTGCCGTGATACCACAACAGAGTAGCACTGAGTCCCACTCACTGGAGACCACAGGAATGTCCCTCTTTCTTCTCCTATCTCTACATTACCCCTTCTCGTCCCGTTCATCTCTCTCTCTCTCTCTCTCTCTCTCTCTCTCTCTCTCTCTCTCCTTCTCTCTCTCTCTCTCTCACTCTCTCTCTCACTCTCTCTGGCTTTTCACATGCATTTTTCTCACTTTCCTTCTCTCTTGGCATGTAAAAGCAGAACCCAGTAGCCCTCGGTCTCTCTTTCACTCTCTCACACACGGAGCAGACCGTGGTGCTGTGCATACAGACATGCCAATCTGTCACTGACACACACAGGCTAATGCAAACAAAGGGAGCAATACTGTGGCAAAATGAGAAGCAGAGAGGGGGCCGTGGGACTCCTCCTCTTCGACTCTCTTTCTCTCTTTTGTTTGCTCTTATACACTACATTTGGTCTCCCATATTAATACATATACAATTGCTTTGTCGCCATGGCAGCAGATTATACCTCCAATTTGGCTGGGCTCCCTTTTCCCTTGCAAAACCGTTGAGTTCAATAAACTCCTAGGTAACACTCCCCTGTTCCTGTTTTGCTGCTAACTTTGGACTTCTAACCTTGCCCGTCAGTAAAGGGGAATTTCTGGGTTTTTGTTTAGCAAGGACTTGGCTTGCAGGACAACACTTTCGAGAGAAGAGGGTGACTGAAACCCCACATTTCCAAGCAGAACACCATCAGTGCCACTGGGGTCATTCTTTGGAGGGGTCGATCTTAACCAATTCATCCCTGCTTTAGGATAGCCAAGTCTGAACAATGCATTATACATGAGGTTCTTGGCCTTAAGAAATGGGTGGTGACTAAGATTATACATAGACTATAAGAATATACATACTATGAGAATCTGATATGGGATTGTCGTTGTCTATTTCCCCCATCGTGATGAATGAATGAGGCTGTTGTTAGCAGCTGTTGTGTCCCTGCATGGGTATAATCAGGATCTTGGACAGGGTTGCCCTAGCGACGGTCAAATACTAGTCAGAGTTTCTCAGGTCATGGCACAGGCCAGGGTGGTGTGTGTGTGTGTGTGTGTGTGTGTGTGTGTGTGTGTGTGTGCGTGCGTGCATGCGTGCGTGCGTGCGCTTCTAGGGTCAATGCTTTTCAGTCTGCCCTCTTATTCTCTCTCTCTCTCTCTCTCTCTCTCTCTCTCTCTCTCTCTCTCTCTCTCTCTCTCTCTCTACCCAGCTTGTGTTGATGAGGCAGCAGGAGAGATTAGATGGTCGTGTTCAGGACATCGATGAGCAGCTCTGTAAGCTGGAGTCAGACGAGACACTGGTGAAGGTAAGACACACACACACACACACACACACACTCTCATGTATTAATACATGCAGTCTTTGCACTGTGCACTCATTACTTTGTGCTGGGACAAATTGAATATTGACTTCATTATTCACTATTGACGATTTGCTGCTGTGAGCACAGCTGAAGAATAAACTGAAAGTGCCCTTGCTCATGTACAGTTCCAAACACCAGCTGCTGAACTATGGAAAAGTCATTAAGTAGAAAATAATATAATTCCACACTATAGCTTGTGTTTACAAGGCTTAAACAAAGCCTCTGATTCTTCAAAGCTAAGAAAACCATTTACAGCCATAATTCAAGTTGTTTGATAATGAAGCAACGTCTTCTTCAGCTTTTCTGTTTTGAACCTACTAGTGTTTTGGCATGGCAACAGTTTGATGTAACAGTAGTACTCAGGGAGGATTTTACAAAAAAAAGTACCAAATAGATGCTGCTTTCTGTGTGCGTGTGTGTAATCCCGGTTGTGCTTTCTGCAGGATGCAGTGTGTGATCTGAAAGAGCAGGTGAGAGCGCAGTACAGGCGCATGCAAGCCCTTCTGGAGGAGGACCTGAGTGAAAGCATGCAGCTGCTGGATAAAGCCCACTCCATGTACCGGCAGAAGAACTCCCAGCAGGCACTGCAGCTCAGCGAGAGACGGCAGGAGGCTGACAAACTGCTCAGCTCCACACAGCTGTTTTTTGACAGAGCTGGAGACATTAACTTTATGAAGGTAAAGCTCGCACACAAACTCCCTCTTCCTCCCTCAAACAAACACCTATTCACACGTAGATATACATGCTATTCACGTGATAAAGACTGGATCAGCACCATGACTGACTTTTTATCCAATGATCTTATTTTCAGAACACCAAGCCGTGCCAGCTGTTAATGGACAGGTATGAAACTGATGAAAAGTCTAAATAATAGGACGTGTATCGATGATTTGTGAGGCTCATCACACAATACTTTAGTTGACTATGTGTTTGATTCCCGGCAGGTCTAAGTGTTGCTTGGGAAGTGCCCTTCCTCCCTATAGAGTGGGACAGCTCAACTCCCATCTCTTGCTCTCTGAGCTCAGAAAGAAAGAGAGCAACCTTCGCAAGATGCTGGAAGGTACAGGAGAACAGTAGCTTTTTCATTTGTGTTAGTCGTCAGTTCAAATGGATAATTTACCTATGTCTATAATTTACATGTGTCTTTACGTGTGTATTTACTGTCTCCCTCGCCCCCAGAGCCGTTCAGTGTCTCCTCTGTCCTCCAGTCGGTGCCCTCTCTGAGCAGCAGTAGCTGCAGCCTGACCTCCACTTCAGGCCCAGAGAAACGTAAGCACTCCACAGCCTTCCCAGAGGGGAGTGCAGGCACCCCGAGCTCCATTGATTCTATGCCAATGACCTCCAGCAAACAACCCTTCCTGGGAGGCCACATGGGGCCCTCCTCTTCTTCCTCCGGGGGCCTTTCCCTGAGCGGCTCTAACCCTGGTCCTAGCCCTAGTCGTGTGTCTGAAAGTTCAGCTCAACGTATGGCAGGTCTGGGGCCCAGCTCCAGCACTCACTCGGGGTCTCTGTTTCCCCCTTCCCACTACCCCAGCGGGGGTGCCTCACAGCAAGCCATGTTGCCACAGTATGGGGGGAGAAAAATCCTGGTGTGCTCTCTGGAAAATTGCTGCTGCTCTAGGGTCCCACCGCAAGGTCGCCCCTCTTACCCAGCTTCGGGCTCCTTCCCCTGGGTGAGTTCTCAGGAGTACCCCCCTCACCCCCAAGGGCTGTCCATGAGGAACTGGATAGATGCCTCTCAGACCCACAGCCACAACGACTTCTATGGGCTCTATGGGCAGTCCTCTGCCAAGCACTACGTCACCAGTTAACTTGCCACAACCACCGGCGGATGTCTCTGTTTGTCTCAAACTAATTCTGTCTTTTACTTGTGTTTCCTCCTCTCGACGACTCTACCCTCCTCCCTCAAAGTACTATTTTAGCATTTATTTTTGCCTTTTTTTTTGTTTTTTTTTCTTTTTCTATTTTAAGCAGGACCCATTTACCATGTTTACATTGATGCTCAAGTTATGATAGTAGTAATGTTAAGGCGAAATTGGTGTATGGTTTTTCTAAGTATAAGCGTCAGTTATTATTTTATGATTATGGTGCGGTTGGGAGGCCAGAGCTCTACTGGTGGTCTGCTCTGGTCTCGCCTGGTGGTCTGGTAACGGCTCTGATCCCTCAACAGAATCTCTACAACGGAAGTACCTAAGCATTATAAAGTGTTCGATTTAGTCATTATTTTACAATGATAAATGTCTTGCTAAGACTGGAAGTGTGAGTCTAAAAGTGAGGTCTGGGGTATAGTAGAGGCCAGGCCAGCACACTTTTTGTAATGCAACTGCTTTGTTTCAAAAAGAGAAGAAAACAGCAGTGTAAAACTCAACATGTTTGGAGATTTCATTGCTGTTCTGAACTGTGAAGGAAAACACCTTATTGTCCAGCCTTCATATCGATAGCAGTGCCTGAAGGTCATGGACCTCTACTTCAAAGCTCTTGATTTAAAGCATGCCGGAAGCTTCTCCAAGTGGCTTTAAAACACACAACAGGATGAAAAAAGAAACTATGAAAAACGCTTATAAGGTTTTCTGCTACTTTTATAAATGAATATAACCAGACCAAACTTTTGAGTAAACATATATGTGCTATAAAAGAGTATTTAATATTTTATTATAACAGAAGATCATTTCATTTTTATTTCATTTTTTTTATGTAATGCAGTTTGAAAATAAACAGTTGCCCTCATTAGTACAACTACCAACATTTGATTTTTTTTTCCTATGCACACCAATTTTTAACCAACCACAGTCAATTGCCAGACTCCTAAAAAGAAGAAGACAAAGTATGTTTACTGAATAATATTTTCAAGGACAATCCAGGGTAATATGCGTAAGGCTTTGACAATAATCTTTTACATGAGCCAACATTTTGGTATGGCGTTCAGTCTCCTGATCCTTTGTCTTGTCATTGGGGCTGAATGCTAAGTCAGGTCACCTAACTAAAATTGGGCGATGAGTGTGCTCCTCTCCAGGGGGATCGTTTGATAGGGTTCCTGTGCAGAGGAGGAGGGGGATAAGAATGGTGAGTGATAAAGGGCAGAGTTTTAATGAGACTTAGGACTGCAATGTATAGTCATCTATTTATCTGTCACTCATAATTTCTTCATCCTCCCCCACCCCAAATAAGAAAGTGGGATGGTGAGATTATGAGAGTGGAGTAGGGAGGAGGGGAAGAGGGGGGGGGGGGGGGGGGGGGGGGGGGGAGGGAAGGGAGCGACAAGAATGGATAAGGAAAAGGTAAATGAGAATAGTGATATGACTGCACGATATCCCTTATTTATTTGTCATGCAATGTTTTGCCCTCTTCTGTATTTTATCTTATATGCTACCATACTCCTAATTTCTGCATATATTTATATTAGAACTGAATATGGACATGGACACGGACTGGCAATGCACTGACAAACCCCCAATGCTTTGATCTCTGGTGCAATAAGGTCTAAGCTGAGATTTAGTTAAAAGAGGAGGGAGGCATCATTCAGACATGTATTTTCTCTCTCTCTCTCTCTCTCTCTCTCTCTCTCTCTCTCTCTCTCTCTCTCTCTCTCTCTCTCTCTCTCTCTCTCTCTCTCTCTCTCTCTGTGTGTGTGTGTGTATGTGTGTGTGACATGCATGTGTCAGCTTATTAGACTCCCCATCTGCTCTGCTCCTCTCTCTTTGTATGTGTTATTAATAAAACATTGCCTAGCCAATATGATTGGTTCTGTTAAACCACCAAGACCCAAACGCAAATCTGTTCAGAAACCTTTTATTTTCTCCATTTTCTACCTATATGTGAAATTAAACTGCAAAGCCTCTGAATGCATAAAACATAAGTAAACAAACCGCTATCATGCAAGATTTTTATAATAACTCTTTCAAACCATATTAGTGACCGCTACAACAGATGCGCCTTGTGGCTTTCGAAATATTACCAAGCAAGGTATAAAAAGGTTAAGCAGCCTGATATCTTTTGGTCTTAGTCTGCAGAAAAACTTTTTGGGCTCCTGGTGTAATTCAAACTACGCAATGCTAAAAGGGAACGTCAGAAAGTGATTATGTATGGGGTATTGCCTGATGCACTTGACAGCTGTTCTACCTTTCCGCCAGGTGTGCTAACTGTGTATGTGTGAGTGTGTGTGTGTGTGTGTGTGTGTGTGTGTGTGTGTGTGTGTGTGTGTGTGTGTGTGTTTGTGAAAGAGATGGACAATGTATACACAGGCACCTGCCCAGGGGGCTTGTATGTGTGTGTGTGTCTGTGTGTAAGTGCAAACACCTTTGTGACTTTGTGCGCCTGTGTGAATGTGTAAACGTGAGAGTGTTATACGACTGTTCAGTTCAGGGCAACCGTCAGCTGTTGTGCAGCTGCTGTTCGCATGCTTCACCAAGTGTGTAGCTCCAGTAGACGTTTTCACACACACTTAAACACATCCTCCCTAAAGGAAAAGTTGTCTGTGTTAAAGACACGCCCTAGAATTACTAGCGCTGGCTCTTTGCGTCAGTCCTTTTGTGACTAAAATATATAAAAAGAGCTGGTGCAGGTGTAAGGCATTATACTAACATAAAGGCAAATGTGGTGACTACATTTCCTCATTACACCCACACAGACACAAGCTTACTGTAGGCCTATAACAACGGCGAATGCTCATCAGCTATTCAATTGGGTCTTTGATCGATGTGCCAAACACAAGGACTGTATAGGACACAAAGACGACAACAGACAACACATTCAACCGAATAAAAATATTTTATCATGTTTATTATTGGTCTACAGAACCTGTTTATTTTGGTTATAAGTAGCTCATCATAAAACAGGGCATCAAGCAATTCATATCTAAAAAAAAATAAGCTTATTTTTCATGTTTGATGGTTAATATGTTTAAATGATTATGATTTAACAAGAACTTCTGAGATCTCTGAACAAAACATTGGTCATTCCTACTATCCGGTACCTTCTCTGTCCCCAGGAAATTTCTCTCCGGATTTGTAAAATCTGTATAATTATCTGCTTTAATTATAGGGTTAGGTCTTTTTTTGATCATACAAACATAAGATATTGATCTCAAAGAGAATTGTTACATTTTGATCACTTTTGTTGTCTTTAAACCTAATCCAGATACTTTTGCCAATTTATACAAGAAGGATAAGCCATAAAATGGTAAAATATTAAAAAATCTTCATGATTATTTTATAGTCCTAGTTAAAATCTCTCCCATCATAAATGTTTTTCAATGGTTGGTGTTTTCATCATTATTATATTAAGGATTTTCTATGTGTCCTAGAAATCACATTCCACCCTGTTGTTTTGTGGTCGTTTTCCTTAAGAGATCAGCCAATATCTACAGTGACATCACATTCATAAAGTGACATAAATTGTTTGGGAAGGAAAACAAAATGTTTCCACAATAAATTAGTATATTTTTTTGGTGACGTTAACCTGTTTGTCTCACTCTTAAAGTTCCACCCTGGTTGGCTAGTCTTTGGAGAAAAAATATCAAATATTTTAATGTTTGATATAAATGTAAAAATTCATGTGTTGAATCATGCTAGCTGAAACTTTAGTATTCTAGTATTTAGTACTTTAAGCCCAACATTTCTACCCTGTTAGGTTCCACCCTGGTATATGCACCAAACAGGGTGGAACATGCACCTAACAGGGTGAAAATAATTGCTAATTATTACTTTTTTTTATTAAAAATCATATTTATTTTGTATTTGCAATTGTTAGAATTTAATAGAATGGTCATGTTATTTCCAAAGATATATAAAATGTATAAAATATGTACATTTTATATCCATTTGTTAGGAAATGGCTCCAAAGGAAACAAAAGCCAGTTGTTGTTCCTATTTGCCTGCTTGCTATGTATATCAATAGACACTCTCTCTGTCTGAAGGAGAACAGCTGGGTGGGTGGTTAAGCTGTTTCCATAGTAACAGAAGCTTTGATAGTACTGTGACAGGATTGTGCTCATGCTGACGACTTTTGACACCTTATAACAGTTCAGAAAGGCAAACCAAAACAACTAGCCATGGGAGAAGGGCACTGAAATGTTCAGGTGTGGCTTCTATTAGGTTACCCCGGGTTCGAAAACGTGCGCTCCCAAATGACGTCACGTGGCAAGGAAGAGCCGTAAAGCAGGTGGACAGCTACCATATATTGCAATTTGTAATCTCAAAGCTACGAATTTGTATATTTGAATTTAAAACAATACATATTTACCATGTGATTCATCTATCTGCAGCTCTTATTAATTACGCGACAATAGGCTTTGCTTCTAGAAAAGGTAGCACATTTCGTTAGCTAAAGCACCAACGATCCTGATTGGAAGTTGTTCTACTTGTAGCTACTACCACGTGAACCACCCCTAAACTTGAAGTCACTGACAACTTAAAGAAGAAACTGAAATATATTGCTACCTTCGTTTCCAAAAAGGACATTTAAAGGTGTGTAAGCGCATTAACGTTTTGTGTATATGATAACGCTGTGTCATCATGATGATGATAGGAAATCCTAACGTTACTTGCAAAAAATAACTGAAACATGAAACCACTCAACTTTTTCTTTAGCTGTCCTAGACAGGCCATGCCATATGTTTCCCAGCTGCTCATGGAAATTCTACATTAAAAAGCATTTTGTTAGATAAACTTGAGGTATCATCTATTTTGACCAAGCCAGGTCGTTGTATTCTCTCTTGAACCTTAGGACATTAGAAATGGACCGGACTCATTTTGACATCGATGCTCCTCGGTGGGACCAGAATACATTTATGGGCCGTCTGAAACACTTCTTTAACATCACAGACTGTCGTACAGCTCTGTTGCCAGATGCCACCTTGGACCAGGCAAAGGAGCTGGTAGAGAGCTGCAGGTATTGAGGGGTTATGACCCTACACGTCAGATATGTCTAGATTAATGGACACTCGACAGGGGTGCTACCTCAAAAAGCTCACTGCATGTGCATGGTCAATGTTTGTGTCTCAGAGCGGGCAGCACCCCTCCTGGCACCACAGAGGAGCAGCTGTTCTATGCAAAGAAACTGTATGACTCCGCCTTCCACCCTGACACGGGTGACCGCATGAACCTGATTGGCCGAATGTCCTTCCAGGTGCCAGGGGGCATGGCCATTACAGGTTTCATGCTTCAGTTCTACAGGTGAGCACACAAAACTGACACGTAGTCAAATTCTTCATAAGTGGCGCTGAAAACATGTTTCAAGTTGCCTAGGTTTATATTGTTGATCTCTCTGTGGGCGTGCACGTGTGCTTCTTGCAGGACAGTGCCAGCAGTTGTGTTCTGGCAGTGGGTAAATCAGTCATTTAATGCCCTGGTGAACTACACCAACCGTAATGCTGCATCTCCCATCTCTAACACGTAAGTCAACTCCTCAGGTCAACATTCAGCTGGATTCTCATATGCTCCCACCATTGACCATGTATATAGGCTCCCACGGATACAGCGAGAATGGGGACAATATAGCAGAATTCCATAATGCTTCAGTAATACACTGTGTACACCAAGATGGGACTGATTACTAGTCAAATTAGTTCTAGTCAAATTCCCTAGTGCAATCCATCAGCCAAGGGGTTTCTGCTCTGGTATAATGTACTTACATAAATAAACTATTGTGAGAGCTTTACCCAGCCACATATCACAGGACACGTGGCCCAAAAGGTGGCTAGACACGTCCCAACATGTTTCTGACTTTTAAAAGCTGTGCCTACAAGGGTCAGTGCTTGGGAGAAATATGGTTTTATATTATATCTTATGCAACAAACCCTCAAAGAATGTCAAGTATGAAAACATGCTTCATCACGTACAAAGTTGCCAGCGGACTATGCCAGGACTATGTATCCTGCAGATGCAATCCCTTTTTTCAGGATACATGGTCCAGTGTTGCCCTGCATTACTAGTCCAGACATCAAAATACTTTTCAGGACTTTACATGAATGTCTGCCTCAGTTTGATTAGGATTGACTAGAATTTACCTATTTGATGTGTTATTCTTGTGTTACCAGGCAGATTGGAGTGGCATATGCGACAGCTACAAGTGCTGCGCTAGCCACAGCTGTGGGTCTCAACTTTTATACCAAGGTATATTTAAGGCACAACAACAATACACTGCACACTCTCCTACTGTACATATACACTGATCAGCCACAACATTAAAACCAATGACATTGATCATCTCGTAACAATGTCACCTGTCAAATAGTGGGATATATTAGGCAGCAAGTGCACAGTCAGTTCTTGAAGTTGATGGGTGAGTGGGTCCATGCTGACCCCTGTCTAAAGTCGAAAGCACCTCCAATGGGTAGGTGGGCGTCAGAACTGGACCTTGGAGCGATGGGAGAAGGTGGCCTGGTCTGAGGAATCACGTTTTCTTTTACGTCATGCGGGTAACTGTGTGTGTGTGTGTGTGTGTGTGTTGTTTACCTGGGGAAGAGATGGCATCAGGATGCACTACAGGAAGAGGGCAAGCCGGCAGAGATAGTGTGATGCTCTGGGCAATTGCCTGCTGGGAACCCTTGGATCCTGGCATTCGTGTGGATGTTACTTTGACACATATCACCTACCTAAACATTGCTGCAGACCAAGTACACCCATTCATGGCAACGGTATTCCCTGATGGCAGTGGCCTCTTTCAGCAGGATAATGTGCCCTGCCACACTGCAAAACATTTGAAAGGGTCTGCTGCCAATGCCTTAGTGCCAGATACCAAAGGGCACCTTCAGAGATCGTGTGGAGTCCATGCCTCGATGGATCAGAGCTGTTTTGGCGAGAGGGACCTTCAGAATAACAGCAAGGTGGTTTTAAGTTTATGTTTGGCTGATCGGTGTATATACACACACTGTTATAGGCAGGGATCAAAGCACCATAAGTGTTTATTGATCATGTGATGCAGTTGTCGGCACAGGGCAATGCCTCACCCATCATTGTAGTGCAGTCAGTCGAACCACAATCTGCTAACCCACCATCCCTATCAGCTTACTGCTTGCTCACAGAGCTCATTTAACCCCATCCTCCCCCTGTCCCCCCATCCTCCCCCTCTTCAGAGTGCCCCTCCCCTGGTGGCACGTTGGGTGCCATTCGCTGCAGTTGCCTCAGCTAACTGTGTCAACATCCCTATGATGAGACAGCAGTGAGTATTGCACCCAGAGTGTTTGTTTGAGTGCTTTTTGTTAGTGTGCTGCACACACCCAAGGGCACGTGTATGGGCGCATGCTAAGTTTGCCTTTGTGTCACTCCCCAGGGAGATTCTGAACGGTATCGCTGTCACAGATGAAAATGGGAACAAGCTAGGACACTCGAGGGTGAGTGCTGTGACACAAACAAAAGAGAGGTGTTTCGCTCGCAGCTCTACCACATTGCATGTTTTGCGTTCATTTGTCCTTACCCTCTAACAGAAAGCAGCCATCAAGGGCATCACCCAGGTGGTCATCTCTCGCGTAACCATGGCAGCCCCCGGCATGAGTAAGTGTTTTGACAGGACATGGATTGAATGCTGGTGAAGCCTGGTGGGTTAGACCATCAGGTGGGTCGTGGACCCTGCACCTTATATTTTCTCGTTCGTATCTCTGACTCCACACGTTCAGCTTGTTTTCTGTTTTCTGTCCTGCCACCTGCCAGTCATACTGCCCATTGTCATGCAGAGACTGGAGAAGTTCAAATTCATGCAGGTAAGCATGCATGCATCCATTTTCTTTTTTTTCTGCGAGTTGCGTTGGTCAGAGTGGATGTAATGCATTTGATAACCTGTCTGTCTACTGTTTCAGAGGATTACAGTCCTCCATGGGCCTCTGCAGGTGATGATGGTGGGCGCGTTGTAAGTCTGCAGAGCCTTCCCTGGATATGATCATATTTGCTACTATAGAATAGGATTGCTGCGACGATGGGATAGGGTAGATTTGACACAGCTGCTCCTCCTGTTTTTTGTCGTTTTTTTTCTCATGGCCGTGTCTTTTCTCCTTTTGACATCCAGCCTTATCTTCATGGTGCCAGCAGCCTGCTCTCTCTTCCCCCAGACATGGTAAGGAGCACCATCCTTTCATTGCACTACATTTCCTGTCTGCCTGGATAAATCTAATAAAAAGACCATTTTAGTTGATGGCATGCACATTCTTGTTAAGTTTGAGTATTTTCAAATGCTGGGTAGTCAAATGCATCCCCCACCCCTAAGCTTTAGGTAAATATGACAGTATTCATACTCACTATGGTTTTGGGTTTTCCCTAGCACCATGGCAGTGTCAAAATTGGAACCAGAGTTGAGGGACTCCATTGTGTCCAAGTACGGAGACAGTATGCGTTATGTCTACTTCAACAAAGGCCTATGATCACTCTCTTTCTCTTTTGGCCACCTTGCTCTTCAGTCACTTCACTACTCTACTTACATCCAAGCCTCAGGTCCACCACTATCAGTCTGATTTGTGATCTCTTACTCTATAGATGTTTAGTTAGTTTAGTGTCTGTGTATGTATGCATTCATGTATGTACAGTCATGGCCAAAAATATTGGCACCCCCTGCACTACTTTCAGATGATGCACCACTTCTCCCAGAAAATTGTTGCAGTTCAAAATGCTTTGGTATTCACATGTTTATTTCTTTTGTTGGATTTCAGTGATGCTCCACTAATTTGTATTTAAACTCACCTGTGGCAAGTAAGAGGTGCTGGCAATATAGAAACCACACTTGCAACCAGTTTAAATGGAGAAAAGTTGACTCAACCTTTGTGTTGTGTGTCTGTGTACCACGCTGAGCATGGAGAAAAGAAAGAAGAGCAGAGAATTGTCAGAGGATTTGAGAACCAAAATTGTGGAAAAGCATGGACAATCTCAAGGCTAAAAGTCCATCTCCAGAGATCTTAATGTTCCTGTGTCCACTGTGCGCAAAATCATCAAGAAGTTTACAGCCCATGGCACTGTAGCTAACCTGCCTGGACACGGACGAAAGAGAAAAATGTATTGCAACGAAGGATAGTTCGAATAGTGGATAGAACCTCGATTAACTTCCAAACAAATTCAAGCTGACCTGCAGACACAGCGTACAACAGTGTCAGCTCACACTATCCGTCAACATCTGAATGAAATGGGGCGCTATGGTAGGAGACCCAGGAGGATCCCACTGCTGACACAGAGACATAAAAAGGCCAGACTGGAGTTTGCCAAAACTCACCTGATGAAGCCAACATCCTTCTGGGAGAACGTCCTGTGAACAGATGAGACCAAAATAGAGCTTTTTGGTAAAGCACATCATATTTCTGTTTACAGAAAACTAAATGAGGCCTTCAAAGAAACGGACATGGTCCCTACGGTCAAACATAGTGGAGGTTCACGGATATTTTGGGGTTGCTTTGCTGCTTCTGGGACCGGGTGCCTTGACTGTGTGCATGGCATCATGAAATCTGAAGACTACCAAAGAATTTTGGAGCACAATGTAGGGCCCAGTGTCAGAAAGCTGGGTCTCCGTCAGAGGTCATGGGTCTTCCAGCAGGACAATGCCCCAAAGCATACTTCAAAAAGCACCCCGAAATGGTTTAAGACAAAGCACTGGAGAGTTCTGAAGTGGCCATCAATAAGTCCAGATCTAAATCCCATAGAACACCTGTGGAGAGATCTCAAAACAGCATTTGAGGGAAGGCACCCTTCAAATCTGAGACCTGGAGCAGTTGGCAAAAGGAGAGTGGTCCAAAATTCCAGTAGAGAGGTGTTATAAACTCATTCATGGTTACAGGAAGCAATTGATTTCAGTTATGTTTTTCAAAGGGTGTGCTACCAAATATGAAGTTGAGGGTTTCAATAATTTTGTCCAGTCCATTTTGTAGTTCTGTGTGGAATGATATCAGATTTGGCTTTTTTTCTCAACTTTTTTTGTGTTCCAATGCAATAAAAAAAACTAAAAAAACAATGTGAATACCAAAGCATTTTTAATTGCAACAATTTTCTGGGAGAAGTGGTGCATCATCTGAAAGAAGTGCGGGGGTGCCAATATTTTTGGCTATGACTGTATGTATGTACATGCTGTATACATTATAAGATGCAGATTAGAGATCACAAAACAGATTAAATCAATATTACTTGATCTGACTGGGTTATCTGTTTTCGTTTTGTAAAAGATCATGATGTATGTCTTTTAAATTGTCACATGTATGGTACATTGATACATGAAGGATCAATACAAAGTAACTCTTTAAGTAAAGCTTTAACTGGTATTAGATTTTTTTTTCATAAATGACAGCAGTGACATGGTCATCTCCCTGATTGTTACACCAAAGCCTTAGATGTTTGTGTTGATATAAGGTCAGCTATACTGAAGTGGCCCAAACTCACCCATGCAATGTCACAAGTAAAGTGGAGTCCCAACACTAGCTGACTTGTAGTTATATTTTGGAATAGTTCAGTAAAATGCATGCAGGTTTTCCCCCCAGCTCTATAGACCCTCGTGTTCTCATGTTTTTTCTCACGCTGTAATGCACAAGTCACCTTGATTGGAACTATTCATTATAAAACATTAGGGAAGTGCTGGACATGCAAGTGAATTAGAAAATGAATTGATTAAAAAGTCAAGTGGGGTTTAAAATGTGTTGATTGACCAATAGCTGATAAGTAAATAGATATCATGAACATTTATTTTAAGGAATTAAACAGGCCACCTTGCAACTATGATTCCAGGTTTTGCTTTGCTTTTGAATTAAGGAACAGGCTAGGTCAGCTTGCTGAAGTTTAATGCTTGAGTAGACTTTTGCTAGATTTTGCTTAAGAAACAATGTTGAGGGCACATGATAAAAGGTGGCCCTGATTATGTGACTGCAAGTGCCTTAAAAAAAATCTGTGATTACAGACTTGTAATACCCTTGTGATGTCAGGTGAAATGTTCTCTTGAGATTCTCTCATTCAACTCTGTTTAAATGCAAAGGATGGTTTGTCTAGAATGTTCCAAAAGTAAGGCAGCGTGACTGCTGAACAAGTGACAAAAGAATCTGCATGTAATAAGAAATCTCTTGTAAGGGATATTATTTAACTTTGGGGGAGGAGAGTACTTCCATGTTAAGCTTTGTTGAGGAAGTCATGACCAAATAATGAAAATCATTTAACACAATAAAAAAGTGGGATATGAAAAATGAATCTGTATCAAAAGTATGTTGTATTTTTATTGATGCAATCATGTACAAAACAAAACATTTTATTCAAAGGGCCAAGTTAGCAAAATGCCACTTCTGAAATTGATAACTGTAAACATGCATTACAGTTAACAGACATTAAATCCATCAGTTAAAAAAACAAGTGATGCAAGTACTCATTAATAACTGTACCCTTTGTAAAAAAATCTGTATTGGAAAGGGGTTAAGATAACCTGCACTGGAGACTGACCTGAAAACCTTATTTCAAATGATGCTTGAAATACCACAAAGACCATAGCATACACAATTGTGAAATGACAATCCCAATGTTTTACTGAAATCCAAGAGGTTCTAGAGTTTGAACTGCTGGTGCAGCTTACTAATGAATTCCTCCATTTAACACTTACCATACATACATACTCTAGTATAACGACTAGACGGAAATAAACGGGGGAATCCATTTGCAGCTTAACATACTGCAGGGACCCGGAACTCGCATACAAAGCCAAGAGTGAAGACAGTAAAATAAATCTTGTCACTCCCCCAGAAACGTCCGACAGAATAAGGTCCAATGTCTAGCATATTTTACCCATACAGTTTTCAACCTCTACCATTGTTACTTTGAGTAGCAGGATGAAAAAGGGCCATCTGGAAAATGGGTCCACTTGAGATTTCCCCACTGATTACCATAGATGAGAAAAGACTACTGCTTCTGTTTCTTCTTTGCTGGTTTGATGGGGGTGATCTCCTCATCAAGCTCGTCATCATCCTCATCTGACATGTCAGTCTCTGCATCCTCTGAGGCTGTGACGTGCCCGGAAAGGAAAGATATGGGAGTTAAACCTTTTTAGGCTATTGACCTTGACCATTGGCGAAGGACGCTTGATAAAGCAAAATGCTGTGCATTTAAAAAAAACTTCAGATAAAGGACTCCAGGCACTCATACAAAACCTTTTAACTATTATCATTCATATGCTCTTACCAATGAGGTGCAAGCCACTGATAGTCACAGGTCCAGTCCCTGACTTTAGTCGTATGGTTATTGGGGCTTTCAGCTCAAACTCTCCCAAACTCACCTAAAGAAAACAGAATTGCTTTGAGAAAAGGAAAAAAAAAAGTTCTGAACTTAAATAGTTTCCCTCCTGCCAGCAGTCTAGACATTATGTTAGGATAAGATGAAACTTAATTGTTTACAAAGTCTTCAACACCTAATCTTGAAAACACTCATTTGAAATGAAGAGACTTAAGATAAAAAAAACTCACGAATACAAAAGCAGATGATGGTATTAAAATGTACTGTACCATTGGCAGGCAGTTGATGTGCAGGCTGGCAACAGGTACCGATACAGTTTTCCCTTGGTGATTCATAGCAGTCACCTCCACGACATTACTCTCCTCCTTGGCACCATCTCCAAGGCACACCTGCATTCGGCACAATACATAAAACATTCAATTGAATGCACAGTTTAATTTGAATTTGCTGTAACTCCTATGAAGTTGGGAAGAGAACTAGAGTGTGCGCATACTGCACTTTGAAATTCTCAACACAAGTGTTGATGAATTCAATTATTTTAGTATTTTAGTATTACCGAGTCGTCTTTGTGCCAGGTTAGTGTAATTACTGAAAGACAGTCCAATTCCTAAATATGCTAACGAAAGATACGTAAGTTATCGTTACTTTTAATCGTATGTAACGTTACATTTCATGTAATCGCCCAGACCTAATAGATGCTAAACAACACATACCGTTCGTAGTTCAAGAAAATGTTCCAAATCTTCCTCTTCGTCCCCTTGGAAAGTGTAAAAGGGTACTATGGATGACAGTTCACAGCCTGCGAGAGAAACGGTGCAGCATTTTGTTTGCGTTATACACTATGAGTATATTCTATTTCCAAGACTTAAAAGATAATTTCACATGTTAAGCATTTCAGTGGCATTTACACTACGCACATATAAATAGACATTTAGGATATATAAACATGGCTGTTTGGAAAAGCGACAATTAATAGAAAACCTAAAGAGACTGCTAACCATAATGCTACCCACGTGTGCTAGCATGTGATGACAGTAAACTGAGTCGAGGTTAGCAGTGCATGGTCTCGAAAAAGATCAACCCAATCTTACTGAAAACGTAGCTTTCCAGTTTTGACCGACCCATGCAGTCATTGTCCGAGCACTCGTCTTCAACACATGACATTTTTGATTAGAAATAAACTAGCGTTGGCTAAGAAGTCAAATTTAAGCAAGTTAAGATAAGCGTACTCGAATGTATGTCGCACGGTCTGTCATCAAGGTGCGTCAGGGTATTTGCATAAAAGAGCGGGTAGTCCACATCACATGATCACCAGTGGGAAGAGTACGGCAAATTATTCGTTCAATTATGGAACCATACAACTCTGGTAACAGATAACTGGTTTATTTATATGAATCATAGTTTACATATAAATCTTACAGAAATTGTTTTCTTTAAAACAATACCCTCCCCAAATACCTTTAGCCATAATCAAAAGGTGACAATAATTTCAATTGCAGAGCTTTTAGTTTATAGGCATATAATAAAGCACAATAAGAACGTCATGGTAGCTGAAAAAAAAGCTAATAAAGATAAACCTTCCTTCAGATGTTGACCACAACATCCTCATTAACTTCACTTCAGCAGACACGGAAACCCACTGGAATACAGCACAGCCAATTGGAATGGCAGGACAGGGCACTGCAGCAGAAGTAAACTTGCATAAATCCAAAACTAATAACATAGGACTACATTTTTTTGCGCCAACTATATATATAAAAAAGCTTTTCTGATTAGATAACAGCATTTTAAAAACCATGTGAATTATTAGACCACATCATGGTCATCGGGAAAGTATGGACATGCTTCCTCACCCTACGTCGAATGAGCTGAGAATAACCATGACTAGGCGAAATCAAAATGTCTCATGCGCATCATTAATGTACATACAGTATAAAACATCACATTGACAGGCAGGCAGCTACTGTACAGAGAACATGGGCAATAGCAAATCCTCAAGTAACCATCAGAAAAACACAAAATATGATCAAAGTGCTTTGTAAGCTTTTTTAGATTTACAAAAAAAAAACAAAGAAACACATCGAAGTATAAAGCATGTAACACGTTCATACAAAAAGGCCTAGGTATATCCCCTCTGTCTAGCACCTCTCCATGTCTGTACAGGTTAGTAAAAATGTGTGCCACTTTGGTGACAGGGTTCAATAACCTTCAAGAGAGAAGCATTGTCATGTGCTGAGAGTCTCAAGGCAAAATAGCTGTAACCAAGTGAGTGCAAAAAACTAAGGGAAACTGTGCTTAGCAGACATTAAATAAACAACACTAACATAATTGTTGACTAACGTGACTAATTAACAGTGTCTGTTCAGCTAATATATGTGAACATATGACTACAACATACCAACCAGTCTCCAGTTCAGGCGATTTTTTACTGTGATTATTATGTTGAGCAGCCATACTTCATTATGCTGAAGCTAACGTCAATTATGTCATACATTTTACAATGTGTTTTTTAGGCTGGGGTCCTATGCTTGAGGGGGGTTGCCTGACAGTGATAGATAGTTGAGGCATTAACTAAACAGTATGAGGGAACAATATAATTCAGTGTGGGATTCCACTTCAATGCCAATTTGCCAGAGCTGCACAAATCTCAATCCTGGAACCAATTGGAAAAATCTTTGTACACACCACAGAAGACAAGTAACGAGTGATAAACTGAGGCACTAAGACCTACAGTGTCAAACTAATATTTAAGCTCAATAAAGCACAACATGAAATGCAAAATATGCACAGACAAAAAAAAGTGAAATAAAAAAATAAATAAAACAATGCATGGTCTAAAGCAGAGCTCTGAAAAAGAATAGGCTGGAAACTATGATTGATAATAACTGGAAGGTTCTCTTAGTCAGCAAACCTCTAATCCAATTGGGCTTCCGAAAGACTTAAGTCTTCCAAAAGTCCTACGTGGACTCCGTAAACACTTTTCTTTGTGGATCTGTCACAGAAAACTATTTAGCATTCTTTAACATACCATGAAAAGGCATCTTTTCACGCCCCTTGTTGAATGGGTACACCGCTCAACTTATGGCAGGTCTTCTCTTCAGTCTGGATTGTTTACATTTTCATACTTTTACAAAGGCCCAGTGGTGCATCGGACAAAATGTCATGGCGCAGGATGAGTACCAACTATGTAGTTAACTCTCAAATAAGACACTACATCTTGTTCTCGAGACTGACGTCAGATCTGAAGGCGCATGTTAACTGCACTTATATGGTTAATAGGGCACAATCCTAAACCCAAACTACCATTCCGTGCATTCTCGGATCCCTAGGTTGCTCTAGTTACAGATGGAGATACAGGTTGTTCTACGTAGCATGCTGACTATCTCGGAGTGGCTAGCTAACGGGTAGCATAGTACAGGCTGACTGAGATGTTGGGATGTTGAGTCACAGCCTCAGCACAACAGTCCTCCAACCTGGCTCTAATCAGCACACGGCGTCGGAGGCAGTCAGACTATTTCGGTTAAGACTCTGTCCACCTAACAATGCCACATCCCCTGTAGGACCAGCACCATGGATCTGGGTGACTGCAGTAATTCTGTACACAATCTAAAAACAGGACTAAACCAGGCGGTTGGATGCAGTATAAAATCCTCATGGATGGGGGTTTCATGAAGGTGGCAGACTTCTCCCAAAGTCTTGTGAACCGAAGCGCTTTCTGTACATATATTTTAGTTAGGATTCTTAGAGGCTGCGGCCCATGATGATGATGTCTTTGGGGAAACCCTCCATCTTGGCCACCTCAAAGCAGCCCAGCTTGCTGTAGAAGTCCAACATCCTCTTGTCAGTCTGACGCACCTCACAGAAAGCGCCGTGGGACCCTGAGAAGGACATGTGGAAGTAATAATAAGACTATCAATGAGAGTAGCTTGCCTATTCACCGCACACTCACACTCACACTCACACTCACACACACACACACACACACACACACACACACACACACACACACACACACACACACACACACACACAATTGACTGTGGGTTACGAGGGCCCAGGGCCCCCACGTACCGTTGGCCTTGATGGAAGACAGGAGACATCCCATCATGCTTTTGGCTACACTGGGGTCTGTGACCTTGGCGTGGATGTCCACCTTGATGAGGGACGGGAAGTTGGAGAGGAATGTCTCGGGCAGGCCCTCCTCCTCCTCGTGGAAGCTCAGCATCATTTTCTATACGAAACATAGCAGAAAGAAACCATTAGACAATAGCAGATAACTTCTGTATCTGGTCGGAGAGGAAGAAAGATGTGGACTGGGGTCTTACCTCGGCCTGGGAGAGATCTTTCTGACAGTCTGGTTTGTTGTACTTCTCCTGCATGTAGGGGATCCAGCTCATCTTGCAGTTCTTGACAAAGGGCTTCACGTCCACGGTGCCCAGAGCGTAGCCACAGATCCCCTCATCGTCTTCCAGAACAAAACCATAGTCCGGACTTAGACTTAGGAAGCCACCCACTAACCTGCACACAACGGACACAAGATGTCGGTTAGCCATGACGTGACGCTGATACCAGAGGATCTGTTTGACGGACAGAGGTTACTAACCTGTCGCCTATCAGGTCTATGAGGCCTGGCTGCTGCTCCGGGAGAGGAATCTCCTCAATCCCTTCGGAGTACATCTCTCTGCAGATCTTATAGACTGCAGCCTGCAACACACATACACAAGTACAAGCCCACAGTGTGTTGTTATATAAGTGACTGTCTCTTTAAGAAGTACATTATGTGGCACACAGACCAGGGAGGTGGCTAGGTTGGCATAAGCAGTTCGGTGTGGGCAAGCAGTTCGTTGTGTTGGCCCCTAAGCACCCATTTAAGTAGGCCAGCTTAGCTGGGAACACTAATATCAATATTTGGTGAATTAAAAAGGATATGATGAAATGATGCAATCTTACACATTTACACATGTTGAGCTAAGCCGTAGAACTGCTTGTAAATTAAAAATACAAACAGACAATAAATGGACTCTTATGCTTGGTAAGGGTCATTGCCATTGACCACATTAGGGTACAGACAAGCACACACCAACACACACACACACACACACACACACACACACACACACACACACACACACACACACACACACACACACACACACACACACACACACACACACACACACACACACACACACACACACACACACACACACACACACACACACACACACACACACACACACACACGTTAAAACGTCTTACCTCATCCCTCGGATAGTAGGGCCTTATGGAATATAGTTTGGAAGTTGGCAATAAAGGTGGAGGTTGATGGAAAAGATCGTTTGCCCCCTCTATTGGCAACAATCTCTGTGGGTAGCAAAAGAGAAAGGATTAATCCTCCTGGGACCTGGCATGGGGCTGGCCTTAGCTGACTGCTTCCTGGGCCATTTGCTGCAGCTGCACCACTATCAGAGCAAAAAGGCCTCCGAACCATCCCACATGGAATGACTGTACATTACTATAATGCCAACCACATAGAATTCACATAGACCTTAATGATAGGACAGTAGGCAACAGCAGCAAATGATCCTTTGATACCTTTCTATTTCTTATTGCAGGGGCATAGTGCATAAAGGCCAAATGCATACTGGGCTATACAAAGTTGAAATGAGAGTCGTGACTTGGTCTGAGAAAAGCTTTACTGGCTAAAGGAGATGCTCCTTTCCCTTATCTATAGCATCGCAAAGTTTCGCTGCGCAGGGCCCTCCTGTTGAGAAAGGTAATGATGGCTGCCGCAGACAGACAAAACTCCAGGAGCAAAACTAGAGGTTCAAAAACTCGCTGGTTGGCTGTGATCAAACATAATAATGTCATTTAGATCGGTTACTGAGGGACTCACTGCCTCCAAAACTTAAGGTACGACAAGTCTAGGACGTTTGATCGTGGAGTTTTTCAGCTGGCGAACTCGCTTGCGTTCTCGCTTGCGCTGCGATGCATATGCTTGCGCGTGCAAAAAAAGGGGGAGGGGGTAATTTTGGTCTGTGCTTTCCTGCAAAGAAATTAGATGTCATGAAAATAAAAACCTAGCCATGCTCGCTTGAGGTCGCTTGCGCTTTGGGATAAGCAGCATCTCCTTTGGGCAGTTGCTGAAAGAAATTCCAATTTAGATGAAATGATACAATGTCACACCAAATATTGTCTGTGACCTTTTTTAGCACAAATGGTTTCAGTTCACCCATTCCCTCTTTACACAGATGTGTTCATGCCAAGTGGCTTGCCAATGTCTATCACCACACCATGCCAAGGCACCGTCTCGCCTACGACATGGACTGTTTAGTGTACTGTTCAAGAGGGAAGGGGTTGAACCCACCGCACACTGTTCCAATCAGTCTTAATCAGCTCCCCTTAAACAGACCAAACACTTTCAGACCTGCGGCCAACATCACAGTTATCAAACTCAACAAACGTTTTTTTTTATGTCATTTTTTTTAAACCATTGGGGTGAAGTCAGTATATTTGGATACCTGGAACTCTCCTGCTAGACCTCCCCTAAAGGCCCAGGGCTCTTGGTCTCCACTAAGGAACTGTGCTGAGGACTGACTACGACACCCTGTTAGGAGCAGAGCCAAGCGACATCGTTACCAGTGAACGGGGCTCGCTGACACAGATGAAGGGGGTGGGGAGGAGGGGGGGGAACGGTGGCTACTGTCATAATCCAAAATAAATTTGAATAAGAAAAAACAATGTATGGTTGGTCTAGGACTTAGTTATCATTACATTGGGTTGGTAGGGAAGGGTTGAGTCTAGATGGGGCTTTAGCAACTAAAGCTTACGTGTGTGCTCGTCGATTTCTCTGATGAATTATCACTCAAAGCCAGATGTCACATGCATTAATTGGGACCACTGTGGGCAGCTATGATATCCCAAATCCTTTGTCTAATAAAACCTCATCCTATTATCCGGTAGCTATGTCAAAAATACATCTTTCATATAGTGGGAACATACCCCAAGAAAGATTCAAATCTGCAGCTAATTATATCCTTGTGCTTAATGTTTCAGCGCGTAGGAACCGGTAACATTGACTTGGAAGAACTTTTTACTAGGCCGGCGTTTCTCAAAACAAGGCATCAGCCAGTGGAGGGGAAGCGCCGCTACACGGCACAGTAGAGTCTTGAACTGTCTAGGCACATCACAACTGTGTAAGCTTCAGCTGCTGTCACCCCACTCCTCTGAGCAGCACCTCGTCTGAAGTCACATTCTAATCTTATCTGCCTTGTCACATGACTAGAGAGCAGGAGTCATCAAACACCGAAGATTAGCATGACTATGACCCAAAAGGTGGGGCCTCTCAACTTGCCAAGACTGTCCAGTGGAAAAATGCTCCGCACAACACATCAGGAAAGGCACGTCTATCGTTTCCATTCTATACGAATGGTTGCCACTCTGAACCTTATTTACAAGCTGAACAGGGGCTGGTCAGTCCGTACCGAGTGGTTAGCTCTGTGTCTACACCCGATGACGGAGAGCCCTGTCATGTGACCAGACAAATGCAGCGCGCAGCTTGAACAAAAACAGCCCTGCTTTTTAAACCCTGACCTCCTACGGTAAGATCACTTCTTCTGAGGCGCAGGGCAGAACAACCCAGATGCACCCACGAGCTGGAACCCTGAACCCGCTTTCTACCAGGGTGATATGAGGATATCGCTACTATATAGCAGTCTTTTAGCAATCAAGCAGTAATGCATAGAGCATCACTGTACCATTGCTAAATTGTATTTAAATGACAGTTGACTTGAAAAGACAAAAGTTCCAGTGAGCAAGTGCACCCGGAGCTGATCTGAGCTCAATTGGCCTACTGATGGAAACAAAAGCAAGTTAGAAAGAGAGAGATTTCAGAGTTAACACTCAGACCTATCAATCGCTGCGCAAAAATGTGACTTCATCCAGGCAGCCTCCTCCTTTCCTCCAATTTTGTTAAAAATGGTTTAACACGAGAACATAAATCAATCCTATTACAAGCCAACGGAAACGTGACAATGCCTGCAATATGCACATATCAGCCACTGACGTTCCAATAGCAGTAGAAACTTGTACTCTGGATTCTTCCATCTGCACATGGCGAGGGGAGAAACAGTAGAAGATAATCATTAGTAAGTGTTCTCAGTACAAAACACAAACGGGAGTGACGGAGTGCCGGCTGCAGAACTGGTGCTTTAAGTTTGATCGAGCATGTGGGGTGAAGGTTGGCCCTTTTAACAAAAATGGTTGTATCAGTGCAACCTGGGGATCCAGAAGACTACTCTGGTGAGTCCCATCATTAGAGTTTATTATTTGGTAATAGTGTTTATTTTTTAATTTTTTTATGGTACCATTATGCCAATGGCACAGGGGTTTACTGTAGCTTTGCCAGTTTGGGTTTGCTGCCTGCTGTGTATAGTGGGTTAGTCACCAGCTGTAGCATACAGCCGGCGCTGACAGAAACCTGTGAATGAAATGGGGGTTATGGGAAGTAACCTACAGGCCATGCTGGTGCACCCTATCAAAGCAGCGTTCATTCAAACGGTAGGCCCGGAAGTCAACTGTGTCACTACAACTGTATCAGAATGCACCCATTAGTGTAAGTGAGCATATCAAGAGCATATCAAGGCAATTAACTAAGGGAACAATGAATGTGTGTGCATTTTCAAAAATGGAAACGTTTAAAAATAGTACACAGGTTAAAAAAAAATGTTGTTTCATGATGCGGTGTATCCTAAGGACCTTGTGTGAATGTACTTTGTGTGAATGTATTAATCCGGTATGTGATAAGTAATGAGATAATAGTGTCCCCTCGGGTGAAAAGAGTGCATTGGCTCTGAGACAGCTATCCCAGATAAGGAAACATAACTAAATTTCATGGACCTTAACATCTACATAAAAGACTGTAAGATGGGAATGGCCACTGGATTGGGCAGACCAATTAAACCAATACTGACTCTAATAAAATGCTGATTTGACTGTGCACCAGAATGGCCTTCCAAACAGACAGTGATTTTGCTCTCCAAGCTCGCGTGCGCGCTAGGGCATAGAGGGGGTGGGGTCTTCCCCTGGCACTCTCCCCCACTTAGAGATTGCAGCAGATGTGTGTGTGTTGTGAAGTGGAGGCAGCAGTGATGTCACTGGACACACACAGCAAGCAGCAGGAACCCAGTTTGCAATCATCACAGAACCCCGTTCAGATACAAAAAACCTAGCATACTGGTGTGAACCTAGCAGTGCAAGCGGCATTCAGTTCGATGACCACAAATAAAATAAAAACCAAAAACACTGATAAAAAAATAAACAACTGGGAAGCAGACAGTGTGTGTGTGATCTGCTCTGCTCTAAGCTGCTGTGTAATCACCTCAGGTTTCTACTTGCAGTAAGAGCTGAGCCGAGTCTAAGGGGCTGCTCATTCAAGGCGAAGATGTTATGGTGCAATATGACACTGAGCCAAGGCCTGCTATAGGAACTGCCCTATGCTCAGCCCTAATCACTGTGTGCATCAATAAACTGTCAAGAGCTGATGCTTCAGCATACCTTGACATGTACCCTGAATAAGCTTCATGATTGTCAGGGTTTACATTTACCAGTGAAGGTTTCAGTGACTATGGCGGGGACAACTGTGGTTCGGCCTGTGTCTATGCTACTGCTCTGCACGGGGTAGTGAGCCTGGAGTTTTCCACATACCTAGCCACTGCACAAAAGACTTGACCATAGAGATGATGCTCTTGATGTCCCAGATGTAAGAGTAGAGGTCGTAGAGGATGGTGCGGTTGGCAGTGTTGGTCACACGGGTGAACATCTGAATGACATTGCAGCACATCTCCTCAAACTTCGCTGCTCGGGAATGCCACTCTGTTACCTGCGAGACAAAACAGCAAAGGGCATTAGAATCCCCTAGAGGTCAGCAGATCAATATTGGAAATGGGCCTACTTTCATCAATCCCCCATTAATGTTATTAAGTCCTGCGGTGTAGAAATGCTTTGTCTCTGGTAATGAGCACACCACCTAATGGACAGTACATGTAGTGCACTTCCACCATTTTGTTTTGCAGCAGTTCACATTGAACATAACCCCAGCACAGGCCTCCATATCCCTATATCCCTATGCCCATCTCCTTTGCTCATCCTTCCGCCTGGTCTAGCTTGTGGTCCCACCCACCTTCTCGGGGTCTGTGTCCTGGCTGTTGACGCTTACGGTACTGCTGTTGGCCCGGAGCCAGTTGAACTCCTTGAGCATCTGCACGGCCTTGGGGCCGTGTTCGTACGGCAGGTAGAAGAGCTCGGCCAGGAGGCATAGGTCATCCAGAGACGGAGGCTGGACTGTATAGAGGGGCTTCTCGTTGGGCCCCAGCACAAACATATCCTGGTGGGGGGGTAGACAGGGAGCAACAGTGTAGGTCAGTGAAAATGAAAATGCAAGTCGTTTGCATCTTGAAAAATAGACCGACGCCCCTGCAGAAGCACCTCGAAAGGAAGCTGTACCTGTTTGAGCTGCTCGTCTGTCTGCATGGGGGCGATGTCACTCCCACAGTCTTCCTGGATGGGCTCCTCTGGAGACTTGAACCCTGCCAGGCTCTCCTTGTCCGTGTCCATGGGCTTCAGGTCCTCTGCCATCTTGTCGGCCAGGATGGGGCTGGCAGCACTCGCCTCCTTCTCCTCGGCGGCTGGTTCTGCTTCCGGCTCCGCCTCGTCCTGCTTCTCCACCACTGTTTCCATGGGCTCCTCGTCAGAATCCTTCTTCTCCACGTCCACCTGCACAGTGTGTAAAAACACAATTTCCACGCCAGTTATTTCCCTGCAGAGATGTAAACTGTATGATGTAAACACATGACACATCTGCGTTGAGCTAAATGGCATCGCTGTCACTTTGCAGACATTACCTTTCCCTGCTCGGCCTGCCTCTTGGCCATGGGGTGGGTGTCGGGATCTGGACAAAGAGGGGGTATAACGGGGCTCATGGTGGGCTGCTGGAACACTGTGGTGTCACTAACGGAGCTCTTCGCACCGATGTGAGGTACCTGTCGGCCTGGAGGGGGAATGACAGAGAAACGTTATTACAATAGCCCTGACTGTGAAAAAGAATAGAGAGACAACGCCTGGCGAGTCTTAAGAGACACAGGGCGGTGTGGAGGTGAATTATGGGACGGTTCTTACTGTTGTACTGGTGAGGCACGCCAAACTCGCTCAGCCACTCGGTCAGGGCCAGTTTGAGGGCTAACTGAGGACTGTAGAGCATGTCCGTCTCCAGCTCCTCGTCACTTCCCTCGTTCTCCAGCTTGATCTGGATGGACACCGTGCTGTCCTCGCCGTCAGCTGGAGGAGAGATAGGAGGAGGGGAGCAGAGACGTCAACAACATTCACGTCGACTGGGGCCAAATCAAAAGGCGGTCGGTGAATAAACTCTAAGGCCAGACTTACTCATGACAACGTCTTTGCGGACTCCATTCATGTTGGACTTGTACCAGGTAGCTAGGGTGTGGATGGCCACAAAGTTGGACTCAAACTCGCAGTTGGGGTTGGTGAGCACTCCCTTCAGCCGAGGGATGAGCTCTGTGGAGCGGCCTTTGTAGGGCCCCAGGAACAGCCTCTTTTGGTCGTAATCGTTGGCGTGGATGTTGTCCCAGATCACAGGAGCTCTCCCCAGGATCTTGGACACCTCCTCAATGGACTCTACTGTGATGTCTTTGGACACTACTTTAGGACCTGACCAGAGAACATCACACAAAGAATTACATCACGCAAGTGTTCACTAATTCTTCACTAGGCATCTTTGAGTATTTAGAAAGGCGCTACACAACAAGTTTAATGTAGTATTAATATACATTTTATTTTCTGTATACTTGAGTATGTTTGACAATACAATAACTTGTCAATAACCTGAGAAAATATACATTTTAGATCAAACCTATCTACATATTAAGGTTAATGTAGGTGTCAGACCATACCTGTCCACAACACTTCAATCCCAGGTAACAGCTTCTCACCCACTGTTTGCAGGTAAGGGGACTGGGCAACATTTGGGTAGCAGAATGTTCCACAGTATTCTAGATGGAAGTAAAAGACAGTTAGTTAAAACAGAGTTAAGAATTTAGCTGGGAATCCTACTTGCTTTTCATGTAGAACTGCACAACCGTGACAGCTTCGGACTAGTAAATGTTACCTGTGGGGCAAAAAAGAAATGTCTCTGGTTCTCCCAGGTACTGGAAGATTTCGTTGGTGATGGACACCTGAGCGTGTGCAAATGAGCTGAACACCTCCTTATCCGCGGGGCACATGTTGTGGTCAATGTCATCAAACAGTAAGGCAAATGACTTGCAGCCAAAGTGAGACACCTAGGGGTAAATAATATTAAACTACACCAGTAGAAACCAAAGAATATTTATCCAGAATTTTGTATTAATGGTTTAGCTGTCTTGCCTGATCGAGTTTCCTCTTGAGAGTGGAAACCTCTTTCTGGTTGGAGAAGGTGATGTCCAGTCCTGGAGAGATGGCATAGATGAACTCTATTCCATGTTCCTTTGCAGCACTAATCAGAGTCATCAGTTGCTCTAAGATAAGGGGGATGAAAACAAAATCATTGAAGCGTTTGAAGACTCTAAATGCAGGCTGTCCATGCTTTAGTACACAGTTGGCAAACACTCAAAGAAGCTCACCTGCTTCTTCAACCAAATACATCTCTCGCCAGAACATTCTGTGTTTGTAGTCATCTTTAGGGGCATAGAGGTATGTATTCAACCCCCATTTCTGTTGCCTAGGAAGTACAATTTAGTGTAAACAAGTAACAAATAGACAGCAAGTTGGCTGTATGGAATGGACTTCGCCTGTAAAAGGTGTGTTCATTTACTTTTGTAGAATGCAATTGGTTTATTATTACCTCCTGAACAACTCTTTCCTTTGTTCCATTGTCCATGGTCTGCCATAAAAGCCTGTTTTAAACAAAAGTCGCCATATACAATCAGTTTCAACAGTCTGCTGGCTTATCGTCAGTCATATTCTGTAAACAACAAAATAGTGCTCGGCCTTTGCTCAAGAGGTATTAGCTTCAAACGCACAGTATACTGCGCAACCATAGGCATATGCAACAATACACCTGCCACATTGATGATAGAACACAAAATTCTTCCACTGTGCTACCCCCAACATGTTTAGCATGGTTGGTCTGGCCATACATCTTTGAGACAGAAATTGAGTCCCATTTTACCACATTCCGATGTTAAAAACTTTTGAAATTGTGTAATACAAGACTTGCCACATAAGGTTAAACGTTTATTTTAATGGGTTTACCTTCTACTACTCCACTGATGAATTTCCTATGGCCCGTCGGTTCGACCCCAATGCTTGGTTCTTCCACCGGCAAAGGAGGTTCAGCACAAGTCTCGGCGGGTACTGGGCTGGGACTTAATTTGCCGTCAACTTGAGACGTCTCCAATGTCTTATCCTTCTGGACCATTTTTTTGTGAAAGAGCGGTTTAGTTATTGAGAAAGGAATAACTAAATTGACTAAAGGGTTTTAAAGAATAACAAGCGCAAAACAGGAATCTCGTCTCGCCAAAGAAATTAGGTGTGAATTAGACCAATTTTGAGACTGAGATTGGACAGGTTGGCTTGCTAGCTCTGATGTTAGCAAAGCTTTCTAACCCTGTCGATAAATTTCCGTTCAACGGTGCCAGACTTAATATATATAAATATTGGTTAATTTAATTCCCGTTCTCGTTGACAAATTGTTCCACTAAAAAAGAATATTAACCATGAATAACTTAATTTTCTTCGGACTAATGTCTCCACGTTCGATAGAGCGGATTTGTTTTAATTTTTCTTCCTGTTTACACCTACTGCGCATGCTCTAATGGCCAGCTACAACCAGTCAAAACCAGATTTCTGTGACAAAACAAAACCAAGATGTTAGAGTACTGACGAGACCGTCAACTCGTGCTGGATACAAATCAAACATACTATACAAAATATAAGTCAATATTAATAGACATCATTTTGCCGTTAGCACCAACGCATACGCGTATTGTCTATATATACACACTATCCTTTAAGCGTATAGGCTGCATCACATGCCTAGTAATGTATATTCTAGCATAATCTCCAACTTTTTCCAATTATATTTTTGCAGGTGAGTGGATAACTTGAATAACTGCAGTTCATGTGTTGAAAGCGTGAATTTGTACCCCCGCATACTACATTTTGTACTAAATCATTGACATATTCGTGATATTTCAAGTAGTTGGGACGTCTTGACGAGGCATTCTCTATCCATACAAGTCAAAGTCGATGCCTTTGACTGGGACAGGTAAATGCAGTCTTTGAATCACCACCCCACAATTTTTCTAAGGTGGAAGATCTTACTTTCCATGACTGTTATAGCCACTTTAACATTGATATTTACAGCTAGGGTGACTGCACTACAAAAAAAACGTGTTTTAAACTTCTGTTAACTTTGTTTGAGTATCCAATAGTCACACACACACACAACATGCTTGTGAGACATTACAGGGTGTTAAGAGTGAGGGGTACTTGCAGATTGGTGTACCCCCCAAGTCAGAAAGTAAGCACTAGCCAATCTATACATACAAATTAACATTTGACAATCGTTTTCAACGTTAGCAGTGAAGCAAGAACACCGCAACTCGCCAGCTCATTCCAATTTTGGTTTTTATTCAGGTCTGCAGTACATTTTTCAACGTAATAAACCTTCTCCAACACATTAGGGAATCCCATTCAACCAGTCTTCCTTTTCTAAAATGTTTTCCATACATTATCTGGCAAGTCGGATTATACATTTAAATAAATTCCTTTAAAAAAAAAATTATTTCCATTTTATTACATTTTTTTTTTTACTATTTTACTTTTTCCATACAAATCTTCACTTCAATAGAAGGTGTTAGCTTGCAGAAACAAAACAAAAATAAAAAACCAAAAACAAATCAACAGGTAAATGTAAAGGCAGCGTTGGTGGTTGGGAGCCAACCAACGGCTCTGAGGTAAATTCAGCACATTTGTCACCTCCAGTGTCTGGCCTCCTGTTACCTCTTGTGATTCTTCTGGGCCTGCTTTAGTAAAGTGTCAAAGTCTAGTGCATCAAACTTGCCCTTTGCAGGCAATGGATCATACTCTCTATTTGAATCTGAAGAAAAAAGATGAACATCACGTCATGGCAGAAACATCCACGGCAAGAGATTACATTCATCAATCTCAATTTGCTTAGTGTTAAGAGCCATGTTGTATTTGTGCATTACAGATAAAAGCGTTGTGCATATAACCTATGAATGAACAAACATGATCTTACCAAGGTCAGCATAGGTGGCCCTACAGAACTGTCTCCTTCCACCAAAGCAGAGATCAAACGGTAGTTCATCCGGCTTGCGCAACTTGCCTCCGTTCTCGATGGCCGTGAAGGCATCCTTCGTGTCATAATACGTCACAAACCCATAGTTGTCCCTGTAATATAAAAGGATAACTTTCAAAAGGGGTACAGCTCAGATATACACAAGTCATTACATTACTAGCATAGAGCGTTACGTGTGACTTGCTTTTAAAAGAGCAATCTGGAGAGTTGCCAGGAGGCTCCAGTTATGAACAAGCCTAGGAATTGCTTTAGCACCGTAGCTTGGCCTGAGAAACCACAGGGAAGGTCTTCTAGGTTCAAATACAGTGCACAGACTACTACACCACGCCGTGACCGAATGCCAGACTGTGCCAGCAATACCCTCTGATACATAAACACGTCAAAGACACACATCCTGGAAATCTGGAGATATAGACGGAAGCCTCTTTACATACCCGTGATCTCTAAAGTGCAGCGTGCATTCCTCAATCTTTCCGTACAGAGAAAAGCGTTCCTTTAGTTCTGACCGGGTCATTGTACCACGTATCCGACCAACATAGACGACCCTGCGTTCCTCCTGCGGTCAAACAAAGTTGAGGAAAATGAACACATCAGTTGCTCGGTGCTGTGGAAGGTAGGGCTACTTCCAAAGTTCATGCCTGTGCCGGTACTCACAATGGCTTTCTCTTTCCTTTTCTTCACTTCCTCCGTGTTCTCCGGAGACTGATGTCTATAGCCTGGTCTGCATGACGGACTGTTTTGGAGGGCAAACAGATGAAATGGTGTTAGAAAGCCCTGTTCTCTACCCCTGCCATTAGAATCACTGTCGCTGTAACCCCCCAAACATGGACACTGCACTGAAGGCAGCATCAGATCAAAGTGGCGTACCTGTGACGCCTGCTGCTTCGGCTGCGTCTCCTCCAGTGAGCGCGACGCTGAGGGGAGCGGGAGCACGAGCGGCTCCAGGAGCCGGAGCGAGATGACGAGTAGGAGTACTTTCTCCGCCGGGGAGGAGAGCGGGAGCGAGAGGAAGAGGAGCTGGCAGAGGAACGAGAACTGGAGCTGCTCTCCGAGTGCCGACGTCGATACCTGGGCAAGAGGAAGCATGTAAGCAACACAATGAGGATTGAATGAGGCTGTATCCATTACAGGAACAGATTTGATATGGCCATCATGTCTCTTTAGGCAGGTGTACAGAATTTTGGAAAGTTTACCTCTTCTTGGAAGGAGAGCGAGAGCGAGAGCCTGGCGAAGAGGAGCGGGAGTCACTGGATCTTGGGCTAGGGGAACGTTGGGAAAGCCTCCTCTTAGAGCGACCCCTCTTCTGTCTTGAGCTCGGTGTGGGGCTGGGGGAACGGGAGGAGCCGTACCCTCTGCACGACTGCCGCGAGCGCCCTCGCCTGGGACTCCTGTCCGGGGAAGCGGTGTCCGCCTCCAGCCGAGCGGGGGACGCATCGGGGGTCTCAAGCACGGAACTCTTCGCAGCCCTGTCATACGGGGGAGCATTCGGGTTCAGGGTCAAGGCGGGTGATGGGGTCTGGGGGGTGGAGGAAGAGGTGGGGGGTTGCTGGCCTGGATGACTTGCAACAGTGCCGGGCCGCTCAATGGGTTTAAAGCTGATGGCAGCCGGCTGGTTGACGTTCCAGCGCCTGGCCGTCTCTCCGACTGGCGTGTCCTTCCGAGGGAGACAGTAGTCGTGGTCCATGGAGGCCAGGGTGGGGGACACGGTGGAGGCTGACGGGGTGGGTTTGCTGCGGACTTTAACGGAAGGGAGAGGCCGGGCCTCTATTTGGATCACCTTGGAGGGGGAAGGCTTAGATCCCTCAGCAGCCATGCTCTTCCCCAGGAGGGCCACTGGGGCCAGGGGCTTCCACATCTGGTGAGGCGGGGTGGCTGGAGGAGTTAGAACTGAAAGACAGAAGGACGGATCGGTCACGGTGGATATTAAATGAAATCCATATAGTTTGGGAGTTGGAAATTATTCAGCCCTGTCATCTATCCATATATTGTAATACAAAAAAATCCGTCTTACCAACACTGCAGGCTAGGTCATGAGCTCTCACACGCTCCACAGCTTTCTTCTCGAGAGCCGGCTCACCACTAAAAAAATTCAAACAAGGCAGTGTCAATACCCACCATGACCACAGCCTGCCCCATGACTAGAAGAACAACAACAACAACAACAACAACAACTACTCCGCATTAAAAAGCCAACGTCAGCTGTTGAGCCAGCCATTACCAGGGCCAGACAGACAACATGGGGCTTGGGGCTTTCGGGAGGTCTTGGTGAAGGTGGATGGAGCCACCTAAACACTCACACTCACACTCACACTCACACTCACACTCACACTCACACTCACACTCACACTCACACTCACACTCACACTCACACTCACACTCACACTCACACTCACACTCACACTCACACTCACACTCACACTCACACTCACACTCACACTCACCTCAAGTATCCCCACTTTTGCGCCCGCCCCCCCCCCCCCCACACACACACACACACACACACACACACACACACACACACACACACACACACACACACACACACACACACACACACACACACACACACACACACACACACACACACACACACACACACACACACACAGCAGCACAGGGGGCTGTAGGGTAACTCACCTAGAGTTTCCTACAGCGGCTGCTCTACCAGAGACCTCCGGAACACACTGCTCCACTTTGGCTGGAGGGAGACAGGGAAGAGAGCAGGTGAGTATGGGAGAGGAAAGGGATAGACTGAGAAATATGGTCCCTTGGAGGACAGGCGTGCATGCTCTCCTGCAAAGCCAGAGGATTCAAGGCACAAACCTCATCATCCCCGCAAACATACAAAAACCAATAACCACTGCTCCAATATCACATCTCTGATTACTACTGTCAATGAGTTTGAGGGACTGACGCCTCTACATGTAACATTAATAGAATGTGGGATGCGAAAAGACTGCGCACTCAAGACTGTCATATATACACGTTACGGTGGAGGTCTCTACATGTGAAAAGCAGCCTATTACATTCATCGGAATAGACATTTCAGCGCAAGGCCACTCAAATGGGACTGTGAATCCCACACACACTAGGCTCTTGTCCTAGCAGAAGCTTGTACATCCACCAGACAAAGACAGCAGGGCATGAGTTAAATGGATTTGCAGACAGAGCAGAATTCCACTAGTCCAGCAGACAGGAGCACAAAGCAGCTGCAGGGCCCCCCAGTCAGCAGCCGGCTCTTAAAGGGGAACGAGGGTCAAAAAGAAGCATGCCATAGCGATTTCCTCTTTGTCAAATCTCCCCCGAACAGGCAAACATAACCTCTGAACACACGAGAGACTTCTTCTATGGCAGATTAGATATACGCCTCAGCAATGCAAACCGCTAGATATGCGTAAAACTTTGCCCAAAGGTCAGCCCATCTTCAGAAATGGCAGACATGAGGATGAGTTACTAGAGCATTAACATTTAGCGCAGTGGATGCAATTTCTTAAGGGCGTATTTTCGAATACACCAAATCTTTACTCGTGTGACGCAAGGGTCCCTCCCACTACTACCCCCTGTATATCACTGAACTCTACCCCTGCCCCCTATTACAAATGAGGGAAAGTGATCCTCTGCCATATATAGCCTGCTACTGAACTATGTGACACACTGAGCAGCTGGCCAATAGCACCATTTGAACACCAATGCCACCACTAAAACATTACTAACACAGAATAAGTGGCATACGGGATCAGCAAAACTTTAAAATAGAACTAGGCGTTAACATTTTATGTAAGCAACTTTACTACATTCAGACATGCCACGTTTTTACACAAGACGGAGAAAGGTAAAACCTTCAAGCCAAAGTACGCCAAGTGACTCACCTTGGGTCTCCTCAAACTGCTCCAGCAGACTGGTTAGGTCAGCAGCTTCGATACCTGGACCACAACATAGGTCACATTTAAAGTTTCAGATAAAACGTTAGCCTTGCCATAACTACAGATACCATCAGGAAACACAATATTTGAACTACTAGACATCCCACGTTTGTTGCTCACCAATCTCAGTGGTAAAGGACTCGATCAGCTCCTGCGTGGGGCTCTTAGCCTTTGGGGCCTCCGGTGCTTGGGTGGCTTTCAATACAGGTGCCTTCAGGCTTCTGAAGGGGATGACGGATCGGACAGCCTGTGCAGGAATGGGCTGAGGTGGTGGGACTTTAGAGAGGGGCCTGTTAACAGTAGTGGTAGCAGCCTTAAAATGAGGCACATTCTGGGTAGCAGCCATAGCTTTCTGGGAAGCATTTGCTTTCTGAGTGGCCACAGGAGTAATACCGATGGGTTTGATGGAAACTGTAGTGGTTTTAGATAGCGCCTCACTGGGAGCTTCATGCGTGAACCTTAGACGGACACCGGCATGGTCTGCCGAAGAAGAGCTGCCCTCTACTAAAGCCACATGCTGAGCAACAACTGGTACAGAAAGCTGGGCTGGAGCCATAGAGGTCTGGGGAGGTGAGCGAACACTCTTCACAAGGCTGGGGGCAGCAGCTGCATTGGGTTGGCACGACTGCGCTGTTTGAGGCACAACTGGCTTCTGTGGCAAGGACACAGGCTTGGATTGAGGACCAGCACTTGCCACCTTGCTCGAGGGGGCCATCATGTATGCGGGAGGGGCCAGCAGTGCCTCAGGTGTGGGTGGGGCACCAGGACCCATGGGCTGCCAGGCAGGCTTGACCTCCGCCACTTCCTTCTTGCCTGGCAGGGGGTTGGGGCGACGGGGGTCTTGGGGGGCCTGCAGGCAGGGGATGGGGGGCAGCTCCGTGGGGGCCTCTGGTAGGCTGGGCCACTTGGTGCTCTGGTCCTCAGGTTTTTCCATTGGGGTAGGCTTCTTCTTCTGACGGAGACGCCGGTACTGCTCCAGGCTCAGGGGTTTGGGCTTGGGCTCCGGCTCGCTGGCCTGAGAGTCATGGGAAGGGGGGACTTCACTAATGGCCACAGGGGAGACAGGTTCCTGAGGAGACAGGGGGCCACTAGAAGAAATGAGGGACGCGGGAAGGGAAGCAGAGACTATAGGAGAGGTTTGTGTTAACCCACGTGGCTTCTCTGTGGTCGGGGCTAGTGTTAAGACTGTGGGCATTGCCATGGGCTGGGATGGGGTCTCTTTTGCAGGCTGACTGGATGACTGCATCTTACCTAGGCTTGCAGCCAGGGGGCATCGGTCAGGGATGGATGCCACACACGCAGTGACCTTTATACTGGGTTTATGTGTTAGGGTCCTGACTTTATCGTGCGTTCCAGTCGAGGGGGCACTTCGTTTTTTCTTTTGTTTGCCCGAACATGAGGCGGGTATTGACGTCGTTGGGAACTTGGTCTCCTTTTTCTTATCTTTGACTGACTCCATGAGAGGTTTGGGAGGTGATCCATGAGCTGCTCTTCTAGTTGAGGAGCTCCGTGTGACCCTGCACTCCGCCGGGGCCTCTACCTCCACGGGCTCCACCTCCCTCCCTTTCCGCTTCTTTTTCCTCTGAGAGGGGTTCTTCTCCCTAACCTCCTCCTTGGGCCTCCTGATGATGAACTTCTCGTCTCTTTCCTTGGTAATCAGAGTTGGTGGCGTGCGGCTGGCCACCTCGTTCGATGTGACGTCGAGGTCGTCGTCGTCGTCATCATCGACCACTATGTGCTCGGAGTTGTCGGAGAGGACATTTTCAGAGGCTTTGTCAGGCACCCTCTGCTCCTCGCCGTGGCCGTCTCCGAGTGCTGGCGGGGGGAGAGAGAGGCCCATGTCTGGAATGGCCAGGATGGGCTCTCCGTGCTCCCCCTGGTCCACCACCTCCAGCAGGATGCCTCCTTCAGGCAGCATGTGCTCCCCCTCTCCGTCCTCCACGCACACCGCCATGCAGTAGGGGTGCATGTGCCTGATCAGATCCCCCAAGCTCACAGACAGGCCGTCGCTGTCCTCCCCCTCCTGGTCCAGACACAAGGGGAGAGGGAGGCTCAAGCCTCCCCAGTCCAGGAGCTCGTCGTTTTGGGGTGAAAGTCGGCTGCTGGGGCTGAGGGAGTCCTCCTCCTCCTCGCCGTCGCTCCTTTGGATGGAGCCCAGCTGGATTCTGGGTAGGCTCTGGGCAGAACACAGGGAGTACAGTCTTCTGTCAGATTATGCAACCTAACCATTTCAAGTCAAGTTTGACGTTCAATACGACAGAGTGAGAGTTTTCTGTAGCTAGACTGGGCTGATCACACGTATATTACAGTAAAGGAATAAGTAGTGCACGCTGTGTTCATGGTGCCTGCTACCTTTCCAGTTGAAAAGGCTCTTGCGGGATCTTTCTCTGGAGGTGAACGGGACAGACAGAGCAGTTTCCTCAGCTATAGGACGAAAAAAATAAACCACATATTAACAAGATCAATATGAAAATCACACAGTATAATATATTCACTTTGCAACATTTGCTCAAGATTCACTGCGTTGAAAGGTGTGTTGGGCCTACAGCTAGGCTCTGTGAACTGTACTAGGCAGGAGTGTGTGCGTGTGTGTATGAACAAGGGAGAGAAAGTGTAACAACAACTGGTGGCTGACCGGAGAGTGTTCCCTGCCCTTTTGACCCGACAGCAGGTCAGAGTCAGGCAGCGTGTCAAATGGGGAGAGGTTCTCGTCATCGACATTGTCCAGGATCTCTGTGAGGGCAGTCAGTAGTGTGGCCTCACTCTCCTCATCAAGACCTTTAACCTGAACCAACAAACACACACACCTTTAGAGGCAGGCATGTGCACTATTTAGGACTGCGTTTACATGATTAGCTTAACTTCTATTTACCTCTCCAGTGGGAGCGTCTTCAAAGATTGAAAGGATGGAGGGGTCCAGGCAGCCCTGGAGGGTCTCTAGAGTCTCAGCAGAGTCGAGGTCCAGGCTGTCCACACTCCCCTGGGACATAACTGCCATCTGGAAAGGATAGAGGGGGCATATACTTTACATTACACTTGAATAGAGGATTAAGTAGCGGATGACATGTTTAGAGTAGACGTAAAAAATGTCGACATCCAAAGCTTTTCTATGAGGGCGCAATTCCTTGTATGAATGTCAGAATCACTTGGACAGCAACATATATGATGTCCCATGTCAAAGCTTACACAAAATACTGCCTTATACAATTCCCTTTATGTAGAGAAAACATAGCAAACACACAAGGAGTCACACACAATGGTCCAAAAATTGGAGAACACTTTCTGCAGAGTGAGACAATCAGCCAACCCCTGGTTTTATTTGAGGAGAAAGAACACAAAAGGTAGATGGTGTCTTGAGCACAGGAACAAAAAAAGTCAACAAAACCTAGGCCCATGGCCAATGCAGTCAACAAATCATACTATGATTGTTTCTAAGATTTGGAGCCCACAAGTATTATCAAACTTGGCACATTGATAATAACTTTAAGGACCAGCATAAATTAAGACCTTTTTAATAAATCCACCTTAAGTAAATGGGACCAAACTAAATAAATAAAGATGGACATTGCAAATGATAAGTGGGGTGTGGTCTGGACAACTCCATACTCTCTTTGGATGGATGACATGTAGGCCTACTTGCCGTTTCAAGACCTAGGCATCATTACAGCAGCATGCGCAACATTATATTCAGATTCATTCAAATCCAATAGTGTACGATCACAAGAAAATAGTAGGCTTAAAGTCAGTAACCCACGTGCCTTCGTGGAGATGTCAATGAACAGGGCAGACATTTTTGTTTGGTGCAGCACCTAACGTTAGACCATGCGGAAGGCAACGTAACCCACGTGTTGCACTACAACAAATCCAGGCATCAGCTTCCGCATCTCCACATGGAATTCTACCACAATGGCCTATCAATAAACCGTGTGTTGTGCAGTTATCTACATTAGTAGCACCGTAGATAACCATCGCTGGACTCTTTCGTAAAAATAATAAATAATCGATAATAAAAATAAAATCAAAATGTATGATTTGAGCAAAGACAACAAGCTGACACGTGATTCAGCACCACCACACCACACGTGGATCATAACGGAAATGTTTTAGTTAAAAAGCAACAATATAACTAAGATGTAATACTACTGATGACAATGTGTGATATCTGTGCTTGTCAATTTACCTAAACTAATATCAATGTCTGTTGACAAAAATATTGTCATGTATAGCATACATATGATTGCAATCCTCGTACACCAACCTAATCACACAACTAGTCTTATTAGCCTATTTTTTAAAGGCAATACGAGCAGGATAAAATTAGACAGCTATGATGGTGAAAACAAGCAACTTGCCATATTTACAGGCACGTGTGACTGAAAGAAACAGAGTGTAAGGCGATGTAGGCCTAACGTACATTAGCGCATGGGCATCCCACTTATACAAACTTAAAATCACTAGAGATGGGGGTTAAAACTATGAAACTTAGAATGGAAACAGAAACCAAATTAAGCCAAACATCAAAGCAGTTGTCAATCATTTCATGTCAACATGGTGGTTTTCATGGCATGCATGTTAGTGGTCGGGCTATTGCTAGCTAAAAACATGGATGAGTCCCTGGCTAACGTTTGGGAAAGCTAACGTTGGTTAAGTGGCTGGAAGGTATGAGACACATTCATCAGTTAAATGTATTTTATAGTTTATCACCAAAATGACCAACAAGAACTATGTGTATGGAAAAAAGATTCAGAATGTATATCAGAATCATTATGTATATTTTGTCAAATTGAATCATGCAAGGGACTGCATGGTTGTATCCACGTGTCACATTTTCAGCCACACGCTGGCTAGAACACTACACACCACTTACTGCACTAGTCACGAACATTAAATTACAATACATAAGAAATTAGTAACATGCCAAGGAACAATATCCAACGAATGCACATTACCTCATCTAGTGTATTTGTTGAGAAATAATCCATATTGCTGACTGTTAAGATATCCTCGCCTGCTCCCCACCGCGCCGCCATCTTACACAGTGATTCGTTCGACTTGGCTTGCTATAGTGGAAGTACGACTCATGCCAACAAGACCGGCGACACGTGGGTCTAACATTCCCGGCAAAATGATGCACAGCGACAGCGTTGGCGTTCTACAAGTACCGCCTCTAGTGCACAACTGGATTAGTTTGATGCACTTTCACGAAAGTTAATCAGAGAGCTGGAAGCAATTATGTGTCATTTGAAAGATGGGAACGGGATGAGCTAAATGTATTTCCCGATCACTCGGCATTTTAAACGTTTGCTAGTTACCTTTGTGATAGATATTATGCTAAACGTCAAGTGGACATTGTGACTCGCCACTCACATGATAGAATTTAAGTTGTCAAAATATCTCGATTATCCGTTGTATTTTATTATACTGTGGACTGAAGAGGTTTTTACAATTCCCACTGGAGGATGCAGCCTACCTTTAGGCCCAACATATCAGAGCTTGAGCAAAAATGGTCAGAAGTTCGACATTATTGTAGTTTAACAGCAAGAAACACATCAACAAGGTTTCAGAGTGTTCACTAGTATCAACTAACACACACACACACACACACACACACACACACACACACACACACACACACAGGAAATAGGCCTGCAAATCATCATACATTTCTTTACCACCACCTCTTCCTTTGAGTGAAGGAGGATGATGATGATGATGATGTTGATGACCTCTTCCTTTGAGTGAAGGTTTGTTAATAATAAAAATAAGCCTTCTGCTTTCTTTTGCCTTTTCATTTAGCAGGAAATTGACATGACCCCAGACTTCCGAATAACTGACCAGTATTCAAAGTGGTTCAGAAATACTTAAATTATAAGTAATAAGTATGCTTAAAATAATTCAGTGTCATCTGCCTGTCCAACAAATACAAAACCGTCTTGTTGCACTACCTGTCTGTCATCTGTATTGTCAATTTGTGCTCATGTTCTTTTCTCCAGAACTGTTAGTTTGCTTAGATCCCTGTGTGAGCTGAGAAAGACTTATTATTTAGTGTGTGTGTGTGTGTGTGTGTGTGTGTGTGTGTGTGTGTGTGTGCGCGCGTGTGTGTGTGTGTGCGTGTGTGTGCTGTGTGTTTGTGTATGTGTGTGAGGAGGAACACCGCTGTGCCCCAGCGCGCTCACTAACAGCTATCTATCGCTGCTCTGGTGTTGCCATGGATACAGTGCCCTCACTCCCTCTCTCTCGATGGGTATGGAGGGATGGGGCTGGAGAAAAGAGGAGGCGAGAGAAGTGGCTCTGGCTGCTGCCTCTGCGTCATATTCATACCAGTGGATCTGAGAGAAAGAGAGCCCCCCCTGTCCTCCTCCCTCCTGCTCATCATCCAATTTGCTCAGCGTTAAATCCCCTCTGTTTGTTGCTTTCTCTGCATCTCTCCTATTTTCTCTCTATCTGTTTCCTTTCCTGGCTGTTGTAGACCCTTTCGGACCTTGGTAACTGGTGTGTACAACGTGGGCACAGACAAAAGGAAGCAAAAAGGTAAGCAGGGAAGATATGGACTGTGTGGGGGTGTGTGTATTGTGTGTGAGAGAGAGAGAGAGAGAGAGAGAGAGAGAGAGCGTGCCCGAGAGAGAGATTGGGAGGAAGAGAGCTGAACAGCTTCAAGACAAAGGCTGAGGTAAGCATTGACAGCATCGCCTCACCTGAGACAGGTGTACTACACTAATGTAATGGGCTCACTTTAACTTGACTAATATAGCGTGTTATATTATTGTGCTTTCATATGTGAGTGTCTTTGAGTGGGCGACCGCATGTGAACCTGTACATATCCATGTGTGCAGGCACCCTGGAATTGATGTCAAGCTGCTGCTGTGTGTGTCATCAATTTATAGTGGGAGGGAGACACACGGGAGCCATCACATTTTCTGAGAGCTGCTGAGAAAGTGTGTATTCGAGAGAGAAAGAGAGAGAGACAGACGATATGTCATTTGCTGTTAGAGGGAGCGAGAGACGGATATTTAGTGGGGAGTGCAGTCATTGGTTAAACCAATTTCCTGAGGCTTGCAGCACCAAAGTCTAATAACTAACACTGCAAACAGAAGCTGTCACTCAAATTGCATGCACACACCATTAAACAAACACACACACACACACACACACACACACACACAGAAAAACACTCACTACCTTAGCCCTTCTATTTTTTATGTCTCAATTCACTAGCTATTTGAGATGCCTTTCTCTCATCTGCCTTTGTTCACAGTTCGCCATTTTACAGAGGCCTGTCTCTTCAGCAAATGGCATATGCAGAGATCCCTGGGTAGTGAGCTCAGAGAAGACTGGAACAATAGCCAGAACTTAGAGAATTTGGGAAGTCTGTGAGACAGACGTTGCTGGATCAAAACAAAACAGAGGGGACTGAGGGAAGGACAGAAAACTGGATGACGAAGAGGCCCGAGGGCCATAGCATTGCATATCTTAGTCCCCGCAAATGTGTCTGTATGCAGCGTGTGAGCCATCTAACCCTGACGTCTCTTTCACAGGGCTGGTGCGTCTTGGTAAGGGGGTGGGGGGCCTCACGCCTGTCAGCTTGTTGTTCATATGACAAACGCTTGTTGCTGGTTGACAGTATATCGACCGTGAGTGACAGAGGAGGAGACAGAGACGGGAGTTTGTCAACCGGAGCTTGACTGACGCTTTGTCTGATGCCATGGGGGGATTGGGTCATGGGGGTAAACATGTGCTCAAGGAACAAGGTATTTTACTGTGCACTCACATGAGTGCGTGTTTGTCGACGAGCATTTATCTAAACATACATTTTCAGTTTATGTACATATATGTAGTTGTATTATGAGTGTCTCTGTGAGGGCTTGATGGAGAATAGTGAAGGGAGAGCAGGCGATGAAAGGAAGGCAGGTACTGCGAGAGAAAGAGGCTGCCAGACAGTCTGCAGTCAAATCAGACGATTGCATGAAGCTCCTGCTGCGCGTGAATGTGTGTGTGCGCTCTCGTGGGTCCTCCGTGTCCCTGCGCTCCAGGTGAGCTTTGCATTTTTAATCGATCCTGTCTGTAGTGATTAACACCACTGCTCTCCCGCCGCACAAAAAAACAGAGGAGGGAGATGGAGAGAGAAAGACAGAGAGAGAGAGAGGGAGAACGAGAGAGAGAGAGCGAGAGAGAGAGAGAGAGAGAGAGAAAGCGAAAGCGAGGAAAGGGAGAGGGAGAGAAAGAGATGGATGACAGAGATGAGAGCAGGAGGAGAGATCAGTCATGCAAGGGGCAGGGTCTGTTGGTGTGTGTGTGTGTGTGTGTGTGTGTGTGTGTGCGCGCGCGCACGTGCGCGTGCGTGCGTACGTACGTGCGCGCGTGTGTGTTGGCCGTAATGACCCTCTACTCTGCCTCTGGGCTCCTACTGAGTATGTTTATCTCCCTTAGCAGCACCGGGCAAAAATAGACCATGCATCTCGGCATCTTACACACACAGTTACGCTCACACGTACACAAAACACACACACAGACTCACAACTCTCTTGAGCATTTTCTTTCTTTTTTCCTTTTCTTGCTCTAATTGCCTCCCTCCTCCCTTCTCGCTGACACACACACGCTCCCTGCCCTCTTACTTATTACTGCTCTCTCCCACACAGTCTACAGTACAGACTCTCTACACTCTCTGCCTCTCTCTCTCTCTCTCTCTCTCTCTCTCTCTCTCTCTCTCTCTCTCTCTCTCTCTCTTTCGCGCTCGCTCGTTCTTATTTCCTCCTCCCACCAGTATTGCAATTTGCATATTAATGATGCAGCCAGAGCTCGAGTTCCTGCTTCCTGTGAGAGCGAAAGAGCGAGAGAGAGCGTTTCTGTTTTTGTGCTCTCAGTGTTTTTTTTTGTTTTTCTTTCACCACTCCCTCTTACTCTCCACCCTCTGTGGCTCTGCCTTCCTTTAGGGTCTAGCCCATGCGAGCAGCGTGTGGAGTGAAGGCAGCTGTTTCGTGTTGAGCACAGCCCAATATGTGAGAAGATGTCTGTTGGAGGTTGTGCTTGCCCCGGTAAGTGCCCCCATTTCTTTTACTCTCCGTCGCTCACTCCCTTCTCTTTCTCCTGTCTGTTTTTATTTATCGAATTTGGAACAGCTTTGTGTACTTAAGACTGACTTATGTAGGACTGTTGCAAAGCTGGCCTGGGTGGGTGTAAGTCATGCATTGTGTGTGTGTGTGTGTGTGTGTGTGTGAGAGAGAGAGAGAGAGAGAGAGAGAGAGAGAGAGAGAGAGAGAGAGAGAGAGAGAGAGAGAGAGAGAGAGAGAGAGAGAGAGAGAGAGAGAGAGAGAGAGAGAGAGAGAGAGAGAGAGAGAGAGAGAGAGAGAGAGAGAGAGAGAGAGTGAGAGTGTGTGAGAGAGTGTACATGTTTTATTTGACCTGTAGTACCCATAAGGCAATGAGCTTGAAACACATGTCCTACCCAGAGGCCATAGACTGTGCTGACACCAGAGCTGACACCAGAGCTGCTAGACTTGCTGATCGAGTGATTCGCCAAATCATCCCTGTCAGGCTCGCTCGCTGTGCGGTTGATCAATGCCTGTATGAAATGAACAACCCACTTGCTGTGATCTCTACAGCCATAGAGCAAAGCTGTGAGATTCAGAGCTGAATCGATTAAAGTCACAGACTTTGTCACGCTGACAGCCGCGGCTTCCTTCACTTACACTGAGGAACTGCTTCTTGTACTCAAATGGATATGGTCACCCTCTCACTGCTATATGTTCTTCACGATCTCTCCAAAGATTTTACGAAGACGGAGGGGAACATCTTTTGCATGCATGTATGTAGTATATATATACAGATTGTTTGTTATAGTGAAGCGCTTGTAGTTCAAATCCAGGTAGTTTCACAACATCAACCATTGAGCCTTGCATTATCTTTAGATTGGTTCCAATTCACCAGATATTTTCCAATACTGATGAAGGTGTGTGTGTGTGTGTGTGTGTGTGTGTGTGTGTGTGTGTGTGTGTGTGTGTGTGTGTGTGTGTGTGTGTGTATGTGTGTGTGCGTCACGCTCCAGGGGCATGGTACACACTTTACTGCCAGTATCTGACATAAATTAAATCAGAACCTCCCCACGGGGAATCTCAGACAGATCAGATTCAATTAAGGTGTATCATTTTAATGGTGGAGGCTCAGGATAAAGTTGTAACGCTGTTATCAGATCAAGCTATTTTTTTTTTATTCCACCAGAGCAAATTACTTTTTTCTTTTCTCTTCACTTTTCCGCCACTGTCACATCTCAGCCCATTCTATTCAGTGTCTTTACAGTCAACTAGTAAACATTTTAATGACATCCACATGTTTTTGAAGGATGCACTATTAAAGACGTGGAACAGAGAGATTTAAAGGAAGCTCCTTGCCAACTAAAATCTCCAGTAAAGCGCATACACACTCTCACATCTCTCTCTCTCTCTCTCTCTCCCTCTCTCCCTCTCTCTTTTTCTTTCCATATATTTCTCGCTCACACAAACACACACTGCGCACACAAACACATACCACCCCACAGATCCTCATCTTGAATGAGGTAAAGATATTCAACTCGCTGGGGCAAGTTTGGACCGGTGACTTTGTCCTGTACCCTTAGCACAACCCAGCTATGCAGGTTGAGAAGATATTGGCCTGTGTGTGCGTGTTTGTGTGTGTTTGCATGTTTGATGGAGAGATGTTTATCTGAGAGCAAAGCTTGTCCCTTCTTACATGAAGTGCACATTTGCTTCATATCAGACTGATAACCAGGATGCACGTTTGAAGACATGGAACGCTGCGATAATGCGTGCTTGCGTATCCTTCATAAATGGACTGAAACCAAGTGGAGGTTAGTAAAATGAAGGGAGGGAGCAAGACGGAAGGGATCGAGCAGAGACACGCAGACACACACGTCCACACAGTCACACACACACACAGTCAAAAAGACACATGTCAATAAGTGGTTGTATCTGGTCTATTTACATTCTTGCTTGACGTTGGATGGACGGACCCTCCCTCTTCCTGTGTATGATGTACGTGAATCTGCAACAGAGAGACAAATGACCTTTCCACACCCGACATCAGTTCCTCTCTTGGAACTCATGACTGGTCCTCTTTCCCTCTGCTCTGAATAGACCAGCTTTTGGGAATACGACGATAGAGGAAACCCACATCTAGTTTTTTACTGTGTAAGAGGGAGAAACCTGCTCATGCACCGTGGCATCCAAGAGTCATTGTCGTTGGGGTTTTGCAGCGCATTGCCTTTGGAAATACTCCGCTAACGGAATACAAGAGATCTGTCTAAGCACTGTAGAGGCGATCACTTCCTTTGTTCCGACTAAACGGTAAAAATAGATTGCCTGTGTGGCTGCTGAAGACACCCCCCCCCTCTCTCTCTCTCTCTCCCTTACTCCACTCAAGCAAGCTCTCCACTGCTCCTCTCACCCACCTCCCTATATCCTCCCCCTGTTTTCTCTCACACTCTCCGTGGTATAACCCCTCTGTCTTTCTCTCCTACTCCCTCTCTATCTCCCTCTCTTCTGCCCCCACCCCCACCTATCTCTCTCTCCCTCTTTGCCACCCCCCCGATCCATGCAGAGAGCAGCAACAGCAGCCGTGTTACCTCATGCAGAAAGTCACATGTCTGCTGATTGGAGGAAAATGACTTAAAGCAGAGCCAAGATGGCAGTCCAACGGCCAGGGCATGCTTGTTACACAACAACTCCTCTGTCCCCGTTAAGCTGCCGCTGCTTTTACCCTTCTCTACTCTCTCCATTTTTGGGGCTTTCCGTTTCCCTCTAAGCCCCTCTGATTCTATTGCAGATCAAAATGGTTCTGTGCGCAGAGAGAGAGAGCGAGAGAGAGCGAGAGAGAGAGAGAGAGAGAGAGAGAGAGAGAGAGAGAGAGAGAGAGAGAGAGAGAGAGAGAGAGAGAGAGAGAGAGAGAGAGAAGGAATGCGTGGGAGAATGGAGAGAGACCGAAAGCTAGATGTGTTGGGGAGTCAGAGAGATAGAACGGGGCTATGAGGGTGGGGGCTGGATGCAGGAGGGGATAGGAGCTATCTTTGCAATGTCACATCTGCTGCGGGCACAGTGAAGGATGGCAAGGGAAGGCTGGCATGTGCCACGCAGCCACTCGGCAGTGAGGAGCAAAGGAAAAAGGGGGGTGAGAGGGAAAATAGATGTGGAGAAGAAAGTGCACAAGGCGAGTCGAACAAAGATGGGCATTTTCATCAAAAGTACATTGAGAAGGCTCAATAAGATGAAAACATAACAGGTTTTCTATTATGACTTAATATGAGTGCACCTGAAGATACTTGCACACAGACATTACACAAGCTTGTAAACAAGACTAGGAGGTTTGCTTGTCACTCACATCCCTTCACTTAGTTCCCCCTTTACAAAACCACAGTAACCTCAGGCTGGGAGAGCAGATCTACAGGAGTGCAACATGTTTGCTCTTTGAGCTGAGTCGTTGCCATCACTACCATCAAGTAACTGCCACAACAGCCCCGACGGCTTGTGTTTTGATAACGGTTTCTAACCATGTCAGTGCCTGCACTTGAGCTTTACGAAGATCCCTGGCTGCCAAGTAACCGTCAATGACTTCAGCGCTGCTGTCTTTCCTTTACTGCTAGTGTATTCACATTTTCAGTGTATCTCTCGCTGCTTCTCTCTCTCTCTCTCTCTCTGTGTGTGGTGGTACAACTGTAGACAGGCCTGATAAAACTAGCTTAATAACAGTTTAGGCAAGTCTTTAACAATATCTTTGAAGGAAGTTGATTGCACATGGCAAATGTACATAATGGTTAAATGTATACAACGTTGTTATCGTTTGACTTTATATTCCCAAACACATTTGGTAATGTTAAAATATTTTATTTTTATTACTTTCTGGTACTGATGGATGTACAAAGCGTCCACGATCTGCTAATTTCTAAAAATCATTTAGAAAAGTGTAATAATATGTTATTTTAACGTCAAAGTAAAACCATCTCTAATTAAATGACTTGTATTGTAGCTGCACTTTATCGCTCACATCGCCAGTTTTTAAATACTTTCTTATAGCACGATTTTGTTCTGTGGGACATTTGGGATTGGGAAACCTGCGTTTGAGAGGAATTTTAATTCAATCGAACTGCACCGTTTTTAAATAACCATTGTAACTGTAAAATTAACGAATATGTTTGGTCAAACATTCAGATCAATTGAGCAAAAAACAGCAAGCAAGTTTCCACTAAAGCAGTACAGAGGTTGCTTATGGCATTCGCCAGTAGAGGGAGATGCTGGTCTATAACTACCATAAGAGCATTCCCCAGTTAGCTTTACCCATCAAATGCGTCTCCAATGGGACAGATAGAAAACACCCTGTCGCTGGCGGTCTTGCGAATGTAAACCACTGCTTTGTGCCCTCACTGTTTCATTTAGGAAAACGTTGAAATACATAAACCGGAAAATGTCGAAGTAGAAACATAAAGCTATGGTCAACTTCCCTTCCTAATATGTTTTATTGTAATAGGGTTTGTATGTTCTACGTTCTAGTGGGATTACATTGATTAAATCTTTCGTTTGGTCTCGCTAACCCTGACGTAATCTCTTATGAAACATTTCAGTGTAGCATTTTGGATGCATGGACTCACTAATCAATTCGCTGACTCGTGCATTCTATTGTTAAGCATTGTCAGTGTTTGAACTTTTTGTGGCCAAGCTATTGTTTCTGCTTCATGAAATGCCCCTTAAAACACAGTTGTCTGTAACCTTACAATAAATATAGCTTGAAAATGTGTCATGCTTTCCTTTAAAATCTAGCGCATTAGCAATTCTCCGAGCGGAATGCAGTTTAGGTTCTACGTCTACTCTACTGGTGGATGGGACGGGGTTACATGCGGGGAGGAGGGCAGCGTAAGGGGTTAGGGAAGCAGTATTGGGGCGGAGCCATTGTTCGCCTCTAGTAGGCAAGCAGGAACAAAGGGTTTTGCAATGTAGATGACTATGTTGGTAGCCCTTATTCAGGTCCTATGCCGTTAATAAAAAACATTTGCAAATGCAATTGTACCTAGACTAGAGAATTGGCCTTTCAGCTTCACTTTTTGTTGCTTTTCGTGTTGTTTGGTTTGGAGAAGTGCACCAACGACGGTGCCGAAGATTCTACATTTCGGCAGTCAGCTACTAAGCTAGCTAACACAGCTAGCTAGCCAGAACACCGAAGAGGGTGTTGAGAAACACCGCGTTTCGGTGCACTGTTCTTTGCAGGTAAAGTACAACTTTGGGCACGTATAAATTAGAAACCAAATATTTAAATAACTCGGAATTGCAAACGGCAAACAATCAACCCAAATATGGGTGTAGTCATTGTCCTATAACGTTGTCTAGCTGTCAAGTGGTAGAGTAACGTTACCTGACTCACTGCACTTTGAATAATTAGTGCGGCCCTGTAGCTTGATGGTTCATAAACTATCAAGCTACATTGACATTTCATCAAAATTTCACACTTCTAAACTTTTTCCTACAATTCAATTGATAGACTGCTGTTTCATTCGGTGGCTTCATCCTACCGGTCTTGATGGTAAATGCTGCTCAGTGTTAGGATGGCTAGTGCAACTCCATTGTTTGAACAAATAAGGGGTGCTGACTATACTGCACACAATTTGATCGTCCACAAAATGCAAACTTGGCCACTTTGTATGTTGCATATCTCTTTGAGGGCTTAGTAACAATTTCATGCTTGAAACATAACATTTAGTGTAGTTAATATTGATTACTGGCATCTGACTGTGTAAAAGGCCCATGAAACACGGAAAGCAGTCTTTCATCTCTATTTGTCACCTAGCTTTGTGCGGAGGCTTTCTTTGCTTGGAGACCTCAAGTTTGACCCCCCAAGAGCAGCCAGGACAGATGGATGCTACAGAGTACTGACAGATTGGTTCCAAATAAAGATACTTATTTGGAAGATTTGATTGAGGATGCAGGTTGAATGCTATGCAGGGCTCTGTGTATCATGTGTTTGTAACGATGCACAGATTATGTTGTCTGGAGAAGAGTTAGCTTGGACTTAACCCCAATTATTATTATTATTATTATTATTATTATTATCTGACTTCACTCTAAGTCTCATCTGCTGAAAGAACTAATCCGCACTGTGGAGACCGAGGATACGAGCTGACCTGGCGCTGTTGCGCGCCGTAAAACCAGGCAGCGCAAGAGACGGGAGCCCAAAGAGGGATTGGCAATGATGTAGAATATGCCGTCCCCTTATGTAGGTCGATGTCGGAGGCCAGCCACGAGCAATGACTGGCTAACTGTGAAGTGTACACAAGGACACAGACCCAGGAAACGCAGTGCACATGACTTCGTGCTCAATCTCATTCCTCCTCTCTCAATCTTTCCACATTTCTCTGTTAAGCCAGTCCTCTTATCTTTCTACTCTCTTTCTCTCTCTCTCGCTAATTCCCCATTTGAGTGATGCTGCATGAAATCTAGCGTGTTTCACAAAGCTGTTTTGGATGTAATGGTATGCTTGAGGCTTGCAGGCTAGACACAGTGTTGTCCTCTGCATGGAGGATTCAATTGTTAACCGTGGTTGGTCTGAGAAGGGCTGTTGTGTGTTGTTTCAGGATGAGCGGCACAGCCGGGCAGACAAGGGTTAAAAGAAGCCCAGTGCAGAGAGAGCAAGTGTGGGGGATGGGCAGGGAAGGACTAGAGGGGGAGGCAGGCAGGCACACGCTCAGCACTGAAGCACAGGACCATGGTGGAAATCCTACGAGATGTGCCTGTGTATTCCTATAATGAGGAAGGTGTCAGAACAAAGAAGATGAGGGCTTGTAGTTGTCATAGAATCTCCATAGCAGGATCTCTCCTTGTTTAGATTGGTTCAGGCAGGGCTATGCAATACACATTTTTGGAATGTCCCTCTCCCTCACAAGAGTCTGTTTTCTTTTTGGATTGCTGGATTAAAGATACATTAGTTAATGAAAAGATCTAGACAGGAAAACAGTTTAGGCTGGAAAACAAATCAGGGGCAAGTGTTGCTTTGGAAAGCAATATTCATAGCATTCGGCTTATTCCGGGTTGAATTTTGACCTAAATTCCTGTGTGTTCCTGTGTTTGTGTTCAGGCTGTTCGTCAAAGTCGTTCAAGCTGTACTCCCCGAAGGAGCCCCCAAACGGCAGTGCCTTCCCCCCTTTCCACGCAGGCACTATGCTGGACAGAGATGTGGGGTAGGTCTCGTTTCGAACCTCATTATTAGGTTTCTGTTGACTTGGACAAATTGATTTAACAGAGGAACTTGATTGACCCAAATTTCTATGCTCTAATGAAAACACATGGGATAGAAAAAAACTGAAAAGCCAGATCATTTCAACTACGAAATAAGACCAATATCGACACAAAATATTGTTCTTGTCAAGAGATTTTCAATGTCTTGTTCATTGTTGCGTTTTTAATCTTGTTGCAGGCCAACACCTATGTATCCCCCATCATACATGGAGCCAGGAATGGGGTGAGTACAGTCTTTTATTTTTAACATTGTTTATGCTTCTCAGAGGTAAAGTTGCTGCAATTATCTTATCTTTCCCTTTTTATAATGTTTTGTAACATGGAGTAGGTGAAAGGTGTTGATACCCCGAGGTACGGTAGAGGTCTGTAAAGGTGTGGATGCTGATCCCTCTGCTTTCTTTGTCAGGAGACCCACACCGTATGGGAACCAGACAGACTACAGGATATTTGAGCTCAACAAGCGGCTACAGAACTGGACAGAGGTGGTAGACTGTTCTTATTCCAATCGATCAACATGCTCTGTTTTGTTGGTAGGCAAGGTTCTGTTTGTTTGAGTGGTCCTTGTAATGCTTGCTGATGTTGTTCCTGGTGAATATCAGGACTGTGACAACCTTTGGTGGGACGCCTTCACCACAGAATTCTTTGAAGACGACGCCATGCTCACAATCACCTTTTGTTTGGAGGATGGTCCCAAGCGATACAGTAAGAGAACCAGACCTCACACCCATCTTTCGTTGGCCTGTCCTCTAATAAACGAGGCAGTTATCTTTTTCCCCATGGCTGAACTTTGAAAAATACACTTTACCTTTTCTTTGTGCAGCAATCGGCAGGACACTGATTCCGCGGTACTTCCGGAGTATCTTCGAAGGGGGCGCCACTGAGCTCTTCTACGTGTTGAAGCACCCCAAAGAGTCTTTTCACAGTAACTTTGTGTCTCTGGACTGTGACCAGTGCACCATGGTGACGCAGAACGGCAAACCCATGTTTACGCAGGTAAGGCTCGCTACAACCCAGCTGGCTAGTCAGAGAGATTACTACACCATAATTATTGTTTGGTTTGGCTTTGAGCTATTTTCTCTCACGGTCCTTTGCAACACGTGACACCTTTATCCGCTATCCTAGGTGTGTGTGGAGGGCCGCCTGTACCTCGAGTTCATGTTTGACGACATGATGAGGATCAAGACGTGGCACTTCAGCATCAGACAGCATCGAGAAGTCCTGCCCAGGAGTATCCTGGCCATGCACGTGAGTCACACACACACACACACACACACACACACACACACAACTGACTGGATACTTCTCCCTCACATCTGAATAGTAAATTACATACATTTCTCAGAACATTTGAGGTGTAGATTGCCTAAAATCTCAGGGCCGCTCAGTTAATCTCCTTGTTTTTGCAGGATCCTCAAATGCTGGATCAGTTGGCTAAAAACATCACGAGATGCGGCTTGTCCAACTCCACACTCAACTACCTCCGGGTAAGCATGTCCCCGCTGTCTCCTGTCAGCACACACCACTCCTACTTGTAGAGCCGCCGTGCGTAGCGTTGGGTTGAACACGTCTCTGTCTGTGTGCAGCTGTGTGTGATCCTGGAGCCCATGCAGGAGCTGATGTCCAGACACAAGACGTACAGCCTCAGCCCCAGGGACTGCCTCAAGACCTGTCTCTTCCAGAAGTGGCAGAGGATGGTGGCCCCACCAGGTAGCACCCACACACGCGTGTACATTTTAGAAATGCATGCGCAAACATTCTAATATCTAACACTACCGCTGGACACACCTTACCTATCTGCTTGCTTCATGCTTCAACATCTGAGAGAGTCCTTTCAATGCTGTGTGTGTTCTACCTGCTCAGCTGAGCCTGCGAGGCAAGCGCCCAACAAGCGGCGGAAACGGAAGGTGTCTGGGGGAAGCACCATGAGCGCCGGCAACAACAACAACAACAGCAACAGCAAGAAGAAGAGCCCAGCCAACAACTTTGCTCTCTCCACCCAGGTACCTATAAGCATCCCATTTTCATGGACCCACATCTGTCGACAAACAGCTCTATCCCTTATCCCTAGGGTGGGGAAGGTTAGAACCAGACAAAGGGTGGGGGAGGTACAGACAGGCTATTAGGAGTTCTGGTTACAGGGTGCTTGTAGCTTGGGTGTGAAGGTTAGATTGATTGGGTTACGGTTTGGGTCTGGGGTAATTGCTAAAAGTTTTGGATTCAAAGATGAGGCTGGGTATTGATTTTGGTTTGAAGGAGGGTGGGAGGGTAGCTCGCTGAATTAACATTAGTCAGTTCCTAGTTCTCTTGGCCTGCATCCTTCTGGGCTCAAGGTGAACCAGTTGGCCCGCACCTCACAAACGGCAACATCTCACTAATGATCTTAAGTGAGAGGTAAGGTCATATATCTCCATCTGCACCAAGGAACATCAAATCTGGAATGTTAGGCATTTCTTTTCTTTACCTTTTTGTTTTAGCAACTTGACTTGACAGCCTGGAACTACCGATTCTGTAACTGAGCACACGGTTTGCATGGAGCACGACAGCTGTTGGCTGAGTGAGTGAATGAGACCCGAGGTGGAATGAAAACACCGCCACGATGCAGCACTCCAGGATCAGGGATGCTCTCTGCTGACCCATAGGGAGGGGAGCCGCTTGTAGCAGTGGCCGGGGTGGGGTCGGGATCACATAGGGCACCTGTCCGGTGCCACAGAAATGAAGATGTTTGTTCCTGTTATGTGAGTCGGGTGAGAATGGAAGACGTCCTCATAAATGATTGAGCTCATACATTGAACACATACCTCAATTTCATTTGAAACGGTCACAATCGCAGGCCCATAGGCAGTTACTCTATTTAAACATTACATTCTAGAGGCATATTGGAAAAAGTTCATAATCAGAAGACTTGCATTCCCCCTTCAAAATCCAGAGTCGTGTAGCATCAGGGTTTTCACCCCATCCGTGCAGTGAGCCAGTCAATCCACGCGCACCCCTGTAAGACAGGGATAACGTGTCCCGGCCCTTGCTGTCCCCTTTAGGACGTGATGATGGTGGGAGAGCCCACTCTGATGGGAGGGGAGTTTGGTGACGAGGACGAGCGTCTCATCACCCGACTGGAGAACACGCAGTTTGATGGGGCGAATGGCCTGGAGGATGAGGACAGTTTCAACAGCTCGCCCGCGCTGGGCGCACACTCGCCCTGGAACAACAAGGCCCCTTCCAGCCAGGAGAGCAAGAACGACAACCCCAACTCCCAGTAGAGTTCCCATTGGGGGCTAACCAGACAGTCTTGTTTCTTTTTGAAGGGAAGGAGAATAGTCGGAAGGAGTGGTAGTCGCTGGCAGTCGATTGAAGGACAGTTTTGAAAAGGGGTGTTTCAAACTTGCTTTTTGCCCACATTTGCTTCCCTCCTTGTTGCACGTGCTCAGTGATGCTCGACCTCGGTCCTGATCTTCCGGCTGCTGTGACAGTCTGAATCCGTTCTCTTCTGAGGGGTGGTTGTGTTTGTGTCTGGTTGTGTGTTGGCCACTCTTCACGGCTCACCTCAGTGTTTGAGTCAGCGTTGTGGGTGGTCAGAGTGCTAGCCGTGTCAGCGGGTTCTTGTTCCAACCTCGGGTCTCACTGTGTGCGTTTCTTTTTTGTGAACGCACCCCCCCCCTCCTCCCCCCCCCCCCCCCCCCCCCCCCCCCCCCCCCCCCCCCTGTTTCTGTTGTGCTCACCTCACAGGGAAAGAAATGATCAGCTTTCTATTTAGATTTTTCTCCCGTAGAAACTGTGTGCACTCTTAGCATAAATTCAACGCTCAGTTTTTAAAAACTAAATTATTTGTTTTGTAGGACCTGGTTGGAACAAAAACCTGTACAGTGCCGGAGCTTGAGGACCGGAGTTGAGAACCACAACGCTAAACATACCCATACACTGTCACTTGCATAGATACATATACATGCAGACACATACACACATGCACACACACACACACACACACGTACATGCCCTCATACATACACAAATCAATGAGGTACTGGAGAGAGGTCGTACGCACCATGTCTGGACCAGAGCACCAGACGCTACAGAAAGTGGGTTTTTATTTTCTATGTTTTCAATTTGTTTTCAATTTTTTATTTTTGTAAAACAATTTCTAAAATGAACAGACGAACATAAAAAACACCCCTCAATATTCTTTTCCACTGTTTTCCACAGTAACTCCAATCTATTTTTCCTATGAATTTATGGTGTATTTTTGTTCTTTCTATTATTGCTGACGTAAGAACTGTAAATCGTCTGAAGCTGTGCTGGAGATGAGAATCTACAGTATATAAATGTATAAGTATTACTGTTAGATCATTTGTAATATTATTATTATTATTATTATTATTATTATTATTGTTACAGTTAGGGCTTTCCTGTAAGTCCATGCTTGATATGCCATCTTGTGTCAGACAGTACAATGAGATAATGATGAAGCTTACTGATTTTGATAGTAGATCATATTTTCGGGAGAGCAAGGCTCTTTCACACCATGTTAATTTGAGTCCAAAACATCTAATCAGACAGGAGTTTTTCAACTATTATGACAATTCTGTTGGGTTCGGGTCTGCCATCTCTTGAATTTTTAAATATTTGTTATGTCTTCAATTCCCTTTATTAGGAGCCAAGCTCTTTTCCGACACATCCGAAATGAATTTACAATAGATTTTCCTAACAATTATGACAGACTTGTAAAAAAAATAAATTTAAAAAGCTTTTGTATCAACATAAGTTTCCCAGAAATGTTTTTAATCACAATTGAGAAAGCTACAGACCAAGGAACTACATGCAAGCTACTTTTCGATATTAGTCCGAATATGCTATATCCTTTTCCTAAGAATCATCTTCCCTACAGTTTTTTGTGTCTGTGCGTGTATATTTAAGCTTGTAGGCTCTGTACAACTGTTCTGTGTACTCTTCCCTAGGACCCCAGAGACCCTTATGTAAAGAGATGTAAAGAAATGCAAAAAAAGCCTCTTTTTATGAAAGGTTTTTAAACGTGGTTTTAAGGGTACAATCACTGACAAAAGAATTTTGGCATCATTTGGTTCAACATGCAATGTATTTATTTTTCTATATTCCGCCATACTGTATGACTTTGCTCACATGTACAATATCCGTGACTTTGAAATTATGTGGAGAATTTTGGTGGGCTGCTTCAGATCAAATCACGGTGCATCAGCTCAATCATGCAAAGATGTCCCATCAAAGTGTTAGTAATTCATCAATTGTTGTTAACTTCATAATTTGGCATTTAGGCATAAATATTTGACAACGGGCTTTTTATCACTTTTGCTCGTGTGATGAGTTAATCTGACCACCAGGGGTCTCTGAGAGCCGTGAAAGACAGCAGCTCGCCACAAATCCTCCCCACCTGCTCTTATCTCTAGCTGCGTACGTGTCTGTAAAACCCGCACTCAGCGGTATGTTCTTTGTAACATTTGATGTCCGGTTTTAGCAGCAGTTCCTCTAAACACTCTATTCTGTCCCAGCACTTCAGCAGACTGACACAGAATGGAATCTGAGGGATGGGTCTCAATTGATGCCCCACATTTGTCATGTAGCCCATATGGTGCACTATAAAAGGTTTCGCTTCAGACACCGATAACCGGTAATAGGCAACATACCCATAGCTGGCTCATGTATCACCTCACCATAGAGGTGGTTTGATAAATATTTTGCCTAGTTTCTGTCATTGATCATTCATGTTATGGTCTCAATAAAAATACAAATTTTCACTAAAGCTTCGTTCATTGTTGCCTGTAGTATTTTAAAGTTTGGTAGAAAAGCAAGAACATAATTTTGCACTAACAAGTATACTTACCTAATAATCTGCTTGATAAATATATTCAGTGAAGTATGTATTTTGCCTTTGGTTTCCGTAAATTGTGTTTTCTGAATTCTAGAGAGCTGGATCTGAAGAAATTCTATTTTGGAGCTGAAAATAACAAGGGTTGTCAGGGCTGGGGGTGGAGGGAGACAGCAGTGCAGTGAGATGACGCCAGTGATGATGACAGGCATACCGATGACACTGATTACATAACCCCCATTGATGACTGATTGGGAGGGTGGGTGACAAGCCTGTGATTCACTCATCAAACCGCACAGACATGACAGGAAAAAGCAACATGTGAGGACAAAATTGATTTTTGAATGGCAACATTTTGGATGTGACTCAGATTAAACATTAGCGAGTGAACTGTCTGATCCAGAGGCCAGTCCAAAGCAATCCCCTCCGCCCCCCAGCAGTGTAGCTCACTGTCCAGGCAATAGGGGCCAGTCAAACCCAATAGTCTGATCTGATGGTCTGGACTAGGCCAAGAGATCAAGAGGTTACTGCAGTGACTGCTGGGAGGCCCTTTCTAGGGCAGCTTAAGGGATAAGTAAGTAAATTGATGTAACTAGGCTGTCGTTCCCATCCAGGGAAAACAGAGTGATAGCTAGATTACTGTGCTACACTACACCTGGGGAGGGAGACATCAACAGACAAGCACCTCTACTTTCTAAATGGTAAGCTTTGTGCACTTCAAAAAGTGAATGCATAGAGATTAGATGCGATGCAATTTCAATACTGAGCATGCAAATATCCTAACTAGGAAACAGTGAATAAAGATGAATTAGACAAGATAACTGCTGTATGTCAAAACTATGGAAAAGTGATGATTAACGAATGGCATGTATTTTAGATAGATAAGACTTGGGAGTGGCCTGAAGGTCCTCGAGAGGGACAGAGGCCTTTGGCCCTTGGCTGTTAGCTTTGACGTCTTTGCCATGGGCTACCTCTAACCTGCGCCTACCAACCCATAGCTGGACTCAACACGTCTTAATTGGTGTGACTGTACTGTTGCTAGCTCTCAGACAGCTTCCAAAAGGGAGGTATGTTTTGAAACGAAGCCAATGATCATCCTGCTCAGACCTGTTCAGATTGACAGTTCAATATACTGTGTTGTTGGGGTGACGAGCCCCAATTAGGAGTGGATTTATATGTAATCATGAGGTGTGCTTGGTGTTATGGTGAAACAGGCATATCAAATAAGAGGACAGTGTATACTACTCTGCAACTCAGACACATTTAATTCATAAGTCTTTAGACTCTGTTGCTTAGAGTTTGCTTCTGAGGAAAATTACATTATCTTTTCCAAATACCAGCTCTTTTTGGGGGACTTTGCTGGTCGATGCATGTTTCAACAACTTATCTCTTGAGGTATATACTTGGCTGAGGCGGTATTATCTATAAAGACTGTATATACCAGTTACAATTGTTGTCTTTGAGCATGAATACAGTTTTGAACCTATTTGAAATCCTTAGGAGTTAGCCATGAGTCATGACCTATGATAGTTAGGCCAGCTGAATACTACTCTAAACAACTGCAGTAAGACAGTTTTCAAGGATATATTGCATATCGTTACCGCCTCTTCAGAGTGAACAGAATTATGTTGCAATTGAAGCTGTATACTTGTATTTTTTAAACTCAGAATTAGTCGTTTGAGATACAAAACATTGATTAACTAATCCCTCTTTCTCAACAGCCTAGATGGCAGCTTGAAAAATTCCCTGATATGCAGTTGTTTCACAATTTTCACCTTGGGTCCTTTTAGCCTTTTGATTCAGGAAACAAAGATGGAAATATATCACTTTTGTTTGTCCACCTCTCTTTGCCAAGCAAGCATTCCGCTCAAGTATTTGTTTTGTTCCCACCTTCCCACCAAACTCACGTCACTCTTCCCCCTCCCTGCTTCCCTGAAACACTCCCTCTCTCTCCCCTTCTCTTTCTCTATCCCTCCTCCAATATCACCCTCCCTCCATTTTTAGTCAGTATGTCGCCAGGCACAGAGAACTTCAGCTTCACAGCAGTGGTAAAACTTGTACATTAGCATTAGGCTTAAATGCTTACACCCACTAACACACACACACACACACACACACACACACACACACACACACACACACACACTAAAACACACACTCACCTGCAGACACACATAAAAACACATAATTAAAGGAACTAGCCGGGAGACCTGACAGAAGTACCTGGAGGCTTTCCTTCACACTCCAGTGAGCCACCGAGGGTCACCTGTCCCTCAGCAACAGAAAAAAGAAACAGGTAAGAATATTTCCTTCTCTTACCCCCAACTCCCTATTTTCTCAGGCTAACTCTAATTCCCTCCACCTGATCCACTCTTACATGTTTCCCGGCCCACTCTCAGGACTCTGGGTGTGAGGTATGGGGACAGCAACCCAGTTGCCCAGTCAGTGTGGGTATAACCTTGTTACATTCATCTAGTTGTGTCTCAGTTTAATATCCTGAGGCTAGTGTTGTGGATAAAAAGTGGTATGTGTTCTCCAAAGTGAGTGTGTACAAAAGAACCAAGCAAACTAGCTCTCTGCTCTCACCACCTCTGTTGACATAAGGGGAAGTGACAGCCAGCGTCCTCCCGTGCTTTAAATTTCCCAGAGCTGCTTCTGCTTATGAAAGGTACGCAGACAAAGAAATGCAATTTCCTGAGTGGGATGATGGGCAGAATATGATGATGTGATTTTGGTTTGAGAGGCAGGTGACCATGCAGGTGAAACTGTCTCTCTTATCAGTCTCCAGTTAAGATGCTTCTCCGTAAGCAGGTGAGTGTCTAGTTTCACCGGGTCCTATCTGACCAGGAAGTTAACCAGCACTGATGCAGGGCATGGCAACAGTCCACATGCTAGTGTTTGTAATGTTAACACACAGCGTGACAAAGTAAACATAAATGACTGGTCACACGGAAACTTTTGCAGTCATTCATTCTGACTCATCTGATCATTGCCTTGAGTCAGTGTATACGAGAACATTTCCACAGTTGATTTTAAGGGGAAGTTAGCTGTACTGTTGTGGCAATATCTGGGAAAACATACAGTGTCATCGTTTTGCTAACACAACTTAGCTCCAACTTGTCCATTTACACTTCATCATGACACTGTATTTTAACGTCTATATTACTGAGCCTAAATTTGTTTTGCTGCTCATCTGTGCACTATAAACTTGGGTGGCAAGTGGTCTGATGATTTCCACGGGATGAAAGCTATGGGCCAGGGTGTTCAGTTCAACTTTCTGAGATATTTTCCAATTAAAAAAGAATGTATAAAACCATTAGGTATTGAGCCAGGTTTTAGTTGAAAATATCCATATTGAAAGTAAGCTAATTAATTGCAACTCTGAACTAAATGTGCTGTGCTCTTCTGCATTGCTTGCATCCAGTGTTATTCAGGACAATTATAACCCAAGTTCTGCATGAACTGTGCACTCAACGGTCCAGAAATGTGTGATGTGATCTTCCATTAATGCTGTATTGAGTCTACTCATCTGTCTGAGCAGTGAATATGGGAGTAGGCTGCATATTTTCAGATAAGTTTAGATGATATTACTGGGGTGAATCATTTTCTGGTGACATGTTCATTCAGATAAGTACCAAATAGGCCTAGTAGGCCTACCGTGTTTTTTCATAAACTGTTTCCAAATATTTTTCGCGATGGTTAGAGTGTTTTGAGTGGCCCCCGGCAATGACAGTAGGATCTCGGGAATGGCAAAACGAAAAATGCTGGAATTTTTGTGTGCAAATTACCCCGTAAAACATGTTCATGTTATTATTACCACAATATTGACATTTTCCCACAGAGTATTTTTGTAAATTTTGTGTGTGTAATTCTCACGAAAAATATAGACTTACTACCACCGTAGCTCGTTTTTGCTAGCATATGGGTTTTGAGCCCTCCAATTAAGTTTCTACAATTTAATTATTTCCGTGGAAAGTTTCCACCGTATATTCCACATTTTTACGCAACCCTTGTAGAACCCCAATTTCTCTGTGACCGTTTCTTAGTTCAAAAGTTTGAATGAATGGTTTGGGGCGTGTTCTAAAGGTCAAATAAAACATGTACACTCTCACACACTCTCTTCCTCCCAATCTCTCTCTCGGGCACGCTCTCTCTCTCTCTCTCTCTCTCTCTCTCTCTCTCTCTCTCTGTTGTTTGTTTTCAGATCCAGGGAGACATACCCAGTGCCATGAGTTGATCCCTCCATAGCCAGCTTTCTTGTACCAAACCTTCTTCCAGCCTCTATACCAAGGCAACAACGATGGGAATGTACGAGAGCCAGACGAGGTGGAGGCTGAGGGGCAGCACCACAGCCCTTTGGGTCTGGGTAGGGTTGATGCTCCTGGGGCCAGGGCTCACTGCGACTCCCCCCAACCAGACTACCTGTCCAACACGAGTCACCCTGGTGGGACTGAGGCAGCCTCAGTACCAGTCCAACCCAGGACAAAAAACAGAGGTTGGCTTCCTGTCCGACTTTGTCCAGTCCTTCCTCCAGACGGTCCAACCGCACCCCTTCCCTACAGGTCAGTGATGGAGCTCTCACTCTGCTTTCATTGTTTTCCCCTCAGAACTCACACAGAATGTGAGACTGGTAGCCATGTGATGAATGTATATTGCTGTCAATGTTGAGGATCTTCCCCATAGAATATGTGTGTTGCGCTATTGGTCCTTACAAATAATTTATAACATTTCACTAATGAAAACTACACCAAACCTTGAACTCCACACTTCCCTGCTGCAAATGTAACGCTTAGCACCCAAAGGTTCAAATACGTGTTTGGCTAGCAAGATAATAAACAAAACTTTTGTTAAATGTTCTGTTATTTTTAATCTTTACATGTTTATGTTTCTGGGCTGGTGTTTCCTGTAAGGACAGAATGATTCACATAGTACTGTACCTCCAGACACCTCACCATGGCAATGATTGATAGACAGTACGTCATAGATGACTTTACCAGTTATGTGGTCGGCCTGTGTACCCTCCATTAAGGTTACCAGCAGTCAGAAATACTCCTGCTGCTCTCTGCTGGGTATTCATTTAATGAGGACAGTCCAGTGGGGAAAGTCAAGGCAGAGGATCACACAGGAGCAAACACATCCACCCCCACACACACACACACACACACACACACACACACACACACACACACACACACACACACACACACACACACACACACACACAATTAACCTTTAACTAGGTAAAACCTATTTTAGATCGGATAACTATGATATTTTTCCACCACCAACTAGGTAACCATTATTAAATGAGTCTATTATGGTTAGAAAACACCTGTTGCTTTCTGGTGGGAATTAATTAAATCAGGGCAGTGAGGTGGGGAAAGTTTAGACAGGCACATAAGAGCAAAAATACACACAAACACACATACACACATACACACACACACACCAACACACATACACACACACAAACACAAACACCACACACACACACACACACACACACACACACACACACACACACACACACACCATTTATCTTTGTTTGGGTGAAACCTGAGCTATCCAACTAAAATTGGATTACACTTGTGCTTGCTTAACATGCAACCTCATTTCTTAATACGAGTTACAATCAGAGATGATAAGGAAAGTAGTGATAGTTGAATGGTGGCTTTTGTTGTTCTGTAATGCGCAATGCCAGGCCTCAGCATTTGCTTCCTGACGATAGATTACACCGACTGATCCACTCAATGCATTCTCTACACCTCCGTAAACCGGGCTCCCTTTCCCCCCTCCCTCTCTCTTTCTTTGCTTCTCTCCCTCTCTCCCTCCCCCCCTCTCTGTTTTTTTGGCCCAGCATCCGGGATAAAGAGTGGATTGTTATTCTGCTCACTAATGTGACGCAAGGCTGCCAGTTGGGTCTTATTTAGGCTGTGTCACGCCAGCTGGAGAAGCTGGGTTCCTATTTGATGGACCATGGCAACAGACATTTCTTAACATTCTGTCAAGATTTCTAAAACACCTTTGGTTGAACATAGTTGTTACATTATTTTGTTAATGTCATTTTGACAGATTGGGATCATCTAAAAAAACAGAATGCTGGTTCGGAGATAGATCCAAAATCTTCTGGGAGATGCGGTTGAACTGAAAATAACATTCAAGAAAAAAAATCGTTTTCATACTTAATGCTCCTTTCTCCACCGTATGTTCCCAGATAAATGTAACCTATACTATAAATCCAGCCCTCACAAAGCTGCAAGCTGTTGTGAGGCAGGCAGGCAGACACATATACAGACAAAAAGCGAAATCGCGCATTCCCATCTTTTACAACCCCAGCAACACAGCAGAACTCTTCTGAATTGTGGTCCACAAGTGCCAACTGGGTTGGCTGAACAATAACCATCTCAGCAGGGCTGACCGCCACAATGGAGCCGAGGTCGACTCATTGTGTTAGAACCTGAAACCTGCCATTGTTCCCCGAGAGCAACAGTTGTGAGGTGTTAGATTTCCAAAGGTGGAATGGGAATAAAAGCTGACTGGAGGGTTTGAGAGGGTGTGTAAGAAACGGAGTGAAATGGTGAGAAAAAGAAAGAGGTTATGCAGATAGGGGACAGATAGAATATTCTTTGGGTGGTTTATTGACATGTGACGTCTGCTCTGTTCACTGAGCACTTGAAAGCCTGATGCTTTCACGGGTAACGTGCTAATGGTTTCCGGAAAAGTGTGTGTTACCACAACACTGTAGATGCGTTTTCTTACTCACGCGGGCCTCTCTTTTCTCTACTCTGTTCTCCTCCTAGATCTGCTTCTTAAATTGATGAAGGACCCTCAGAAAGTACAGTCCAACCAGGACACTCTCAAAGAGGTTAGATGTGGTTGAGTTTTGAATGTGTTTTCTATTACACTTACCCTCATCACTGACACCTTCTCTAGGGACTCGTTAATTAGTAACCCGAGAGAGTTTCATTTAATACAACCTCACCTGTGCTGTGTCTCTCTGTGTGTGTGTGTGTGTGTGTGTGTGTGTGTGTGTGTGTGTGTGTGTGCGAGCGTGTGTGTGTGTGTGTGTGTGCGTGTGCGTGCGTGTGCGTGCGTGTGCGTGTGTGTGTGTGTGTGTGCGTGTGTGTGTGTGTGTGTGTTTGTGTGTCTCCAGGTGTTGGTGTACCAGACAGGTTTCTTAGTGTGTGCTGCCATCGGGGTTCTGTACATTGTGTTCATGCCCCTGGTTGGCTTTTTCCTGGCCTGCTGCCGTTGCTGTGGCAACTGTGGCGGCTACATGTACCAGGAGCAGACTTCGAAGGTGCACTGTTGGCGTAGAGCACTCTACTGGAGCACCTTCATCATCACACTCATAATACTGTGAGTTAGCGCGCACGTACATGCCGCACACAGATTCATCTATAGTAAACAGTAAGAGAGCTGCAGGGGTACTAGAGAACTACATATAGGCTACATTAAATAATAACTAGCCAGAAGAATCTCTGGCTAAGTACATTAACACAGCAGCTGGATACACACATATTGCTTATTTAATTTAAAACGAACTCTCGCCATTGCTAACTGTGGGTTTCAATGTAACATTAGTACAGCTGTGGGCGTGCCACTGTCCGACCAAATGCAAGATCAGCGATCAAAAAAGATATTTGGGTAGGGTAACTCGCCCAATTTTTATTTATTTATTTTTCAAAGTCAAACTGACGCCTGGTTTTCTATGAGCAAAATAAGGATAACATTTTTTAACACCCACATGAAAAGACCTTTGACACTACCCTGCTCATACTCATTTCCCCAGAAACAAAGAAAGACACCCCCAATCTGTCACTGTGTAATCACTAATCATAGGAGAGACTGGGGTTTGTTGTGTCATGGGCTGGTTGTCCTGTATTACATGTTTCTATTATTATCATAATTAAATGAATCACCGTTGGGCGAGGATTGTTCATTCCTTGTCATTTGATGGGTCCGTCACACAACATTTGGGTGTGGATCGTTTTAAGTCCTTTGGTGCAAAAGCATCCTAAAATGAAATGAATTGATTCATTGAAATTCATTCTGTCCCTTTTTCAAAACCGGGCTCTCAATATCTTTAGACTTGGTTGAATATAATTGAGCACACTGGTGCAGAGAAATAGTATATAGAGATTAGGGACAACTGTTCCTGGTCACCTCTACAGTAATCCGAGAACTGTAAACAAGTACAATGAGTAATTATAATGTCACTTTATCTCCTAACCGTTTGGTAACCAACGCTGTTACCCTCAACAAGATTAGCTATTGTCACTAGGGTGAGCAGAGAGACATATAAAATGTCTGCATACACTGAGTCATTTCCGTGAAAGCATAAAACACAGGCTTCTGGTATAAAACTGGGCTAGCCTTTATACAACGTCTCAGCAAACAATTGTCTCAAAGAAGGTTACCAAATGAACACTAGAATATTGGGCAAGTACAGTCAAGGCCAAAACTATTAATATACATTTTTAGATAATGCCCCATTTCTTTCTAGCTACAAATGTATTTCCATATTCTCAGTGCTAAAAAGCTGTCAGATGTAAGAAATGGGAATCTGTATACATCCAGTTTTATTTTAAAAATAGCTGTTTGTCAGTTTGCATCCCCTGATAAGCATGGAGAACAGTGCATTTACTATTGTAATGCTGTGATTGATATAATCGATAGAATAGATATAACCGTGTATGGGTCTCCCGTGGGCTCTGTGTGCAGTGCCGGGAACATCTGTATGTTCAAGAGCAACGAGGACCTCAAAGTGAATGTGGACCACAGCGCAGAGGAGCTTAACACCACTCTGGGCAACCTCCAGACCTACCTCCACGCCATACCCCAGGTAAAAAGATTGACCACCCCACCAACAAAGCCTTTGAACAAACCGAAATGGGTATGACTGACACAAACACACACACACACACACGCACACACACACACACACACACACACACACAAACACACACACACACATATGTCCGCAATCAAAGGTCAGGACTCTTACAGTTAGTATTTGCGAACGTGTGGTGTATTTCCCCACACATCGATTCAATCGGCCTTGACAGATGGCCGTTTTGTAGGGATTGCCTTCATATTCACAGAGAATAAAAACCACCCCGACTTTTGATCATTCCCACCCCACCCTCCATCGACCCTCAGATTGCACTCTATTGTCTCATAGCAGGCCATTGCGCTCCCTTCAATGTGGTAAATACAAAGGCAAACCTAGTACAGGCTTTATGTACCGACCACTTAGAGAGTTAAAAATGGAGGAAAGGAAATGTTTAATAAGAGAGATAGCAAGGACAGTCTCTAGTTGAGTTAATCATTCGTTGAATGTTTGATGTGTGTGTCCTTTATGGACTGCTCGGTGTCCTCAGCAACTGGACCACGTGGTGAATGAGAGCTACAAAACAGTCAGCGCCGTCAGTAACAGCCTCAATGGTGAGCCCCGGAGTCCTCATGGAAAAACCAAGATTTCTCAACTGTCAAAATGGCCGTCTGTTTTCAGATGTTGGAAATGCTTATTTGTGCGTGTGCATCCGTGTGTGTGTGTGTGTGTGTGTGCCAGACATCGGCCCCCTACTGGGCAGAGAGATTCAGCTAAGTGTGGAGGGGACGCTCCGCCCAGCCCTGCAGTCTGTCAGAGACATGGCCACAGGTAAAAGGCCCCGTCCTCCTCCATCCATTTCATACCTATGTGTGTGTGTGTGTGTGTGTGTGTGTGTGTGTGTGTGTGTGTGTGTGCATGTTTCTTAGGGTGCAGCTATTTAAAGGGCGACTCTTCGCCATGTTTGTGAGGCATAACTGAGTATTTCTGCATATGTCATTCTATGTCATTCTAACGTGTTTTGTGTGTATGTGTGTATGTGTGCACGTGTGCATGAGCCTGTGTAGTGGCTAACAGAACCAACGATCTCTTGGGGAAGTTGAACGCATCTCTGAAATCGCTCAATTCCAATATGACCATGGTCCAGATCAATATCAGTGCCCTGATAGATCGGATCCAACAAACCATCAACAATACAGCTTGTCAGAACTGTGATACGCTGATGCTGGAGTTAAAAAAGCTGAATCTGGACCCCACGCCTTCTGTAAGTCCCGTAAAACCAGGCTCCACATACACTACACCACTCACAAGTAGCCACGTTGGTTACTGTTTTTTCTTCCTCCGGTGGACTCCTATTTGTGTAATGAATAAATTAACAGACTGATTGTATAATAAAGACATGATGTGATTAATTGGTTTTGGCCAGTGGGAGTTTTGAAAGAAAATATTAAGCAATAGAAAGTATTAGTGATGACATGTGACTGGATTTGACGGAAGCAAAGGAGAAATGTGGACATTGCTCAAACTGAGTTCTGGGAATTTTGTTGCTGGAAATGGAACATCCCTCACCCTCCTTATCTTTTTTTTATCACACGTCTCCACTATGACGATTGCTGACTGTGGCTTAGATGGTGGTGGTCACATCCTTAACCATTTATGTGTTGAAGAAACTCAAATGCAAAATATTCAATATACACATTGTTCTTCATGCTGGCTTTCTACCCTCTGCTGCCCTCTGCTGTCTGGGTGTTCCTAAAACATCCTTTACTGTTGGTGACTGTTTCAATGGCTTGTGCATGTGTCTGTGTGCGTCTACCCCATAGGTCCCTGGTCAAAGTGAGCTCCAGTCTGCCGTGAACAAAGTCAACCAGACCAATCTCAATTCCAAAGCGGATGAGGTTAGTGGATGGATCACCATTGAAGTATCACGATGGACTTCCGTGACCAGGCCTAACAGTGAAACCACTGTAGCTCCGTGCTCCACTGTGACAAGCGCCATCACTAGATGTGGTCAGGGATGGGGGCTGGTGTTGGTCAGATGACCTAAATAGATAGTGAGGTAGCCTCTGGGCTTGGTATTCCAAATCCTTTATTAGGACCCCTCTATTCATGAGTAAGAAAGAACAATAGAAGAAAACAACCAGCTCAAAGTTCCCTTTAGTATAATGGATTGGTAACAGTATGCCAGTGAAATGGGGAAGCATTCAGTGTATAACCTGATACTTCTGGTTCTAAGGGAGAGGCCTTTCTCCGGGACATTCCCCAGCAGGTCACTAACAGCACCCGGGACACAGTACAGCGTGAGTACGCACAACCAACCCAAGTATATTACGATCCAATATGTCTAATCATGGTAACACATGGTGTGTGTGTGTGTGTGTGTGTGTGTGTGTGTGTGTGTGTGGGTGTGTGTGTGTGCGCGCACATGTGTCAGGTGTGAAACAGCAGCTGGCGGACATCAGGAGCCAGATCTCTATGGTGACCAAGGACGTTCCCATCTCGGGGCTGACCAACGCCTCCGACGCCCTGGTCCAGATCCAGGGAGAGATCCACACGTACAGCCCACAGGTGGCGAGAGGAGAGTACATCAGGTGACCACACACCCACACACAGCCACACATACACACACACACACACCCACACACATACACTATTACGTAAAAGTAAATTTTTTACAACACCTGACCAGATTCGCATTACTTTGAAGTTTGCATGACTGTGTATTCTGCATTACATTGTAGTCTGGATTACTTTGTGTTCTGCATTACTTTGTAGTCTGGATTACTTTGTGTTCTGCATTACATTGTAGTCTGGATTACTTTGTGTTCTGCATTACTTTGTGGTCTGGATTACTTTGTGTTCTGCATTACATTGTAGTCTGGATTACTTTGTGTTCTGCATTATTTTGTAGTCTGGATTACTTTGTGTTCTGCATTACTTTGTAGTCTGGATTACTTTGTGTTCTGCATTACTTTGTAGTCTGGATTACTTTGTGTTCTGCATTACATTGTAGTCTGGATTACTTTGTGTTCTGCATTACTTTGTAGTCTGGATTACTTTGTGTTCTGCATTACTTTGTGTTATTGTTGCTGCATGTTCCCTAACCCTACCCCTGGGTGTGCCTCCTGTAGATGGGCAGTGTGTGTGGCGCTGTGCTGTGTGGTGCTCCTGGTGGTCTTGTGTAACGTCCTGGGCCTCCTGCTGGGCCCGGTGGGCCTGAGTCCCAAAGTGGACCCTACCGAGCGCTCCTGTACAGCCGACTGTGGAGGGACCTTCCTCATGATGTGAGCACCAAACTGCCCCAACTGCCCTGTTTTAACTGCGGCTTGATTATCTGGGAAAATGGCAATCACATGCTGGGGGGGGGGGGGGGAGTTGGAATATAGAGATTAAACATATTGTATTTACCTGGATTAAATCAAGCAACAGTCAAGCAACAGAAATGGTGCGTGATAGCATCAGCCATGACTCGAACTCCAGTATCGTGCGTCGTTCGCACGAAACTATGGAACGAGCTCTCAAATCCGTAGCGACACAAATCCGGGCCGGAGTGACGCAGGTAGGAGATCCTTGACACTGTTACCTGAGGACGTCGCGGCTTCACCGGTGACTCCTAAGCCTCTGTGCCGTTGATCCTCTAATCCCTCAATACCTTCCGTCTGACTGGGCTATTAGAATGCGTGTCAAGTGAGGCCATGACACTCATTGTTGATATTGGCTGCACTGGCTTGTGCCCCTTCCGTAGGCCTTCAACGGATTTAGTTTCGTTGGAGCGATTCGAAGCTGTGGTGCTATGTGGTGTTTCAGAGCGGTGCCCTTGTTAACCGTGGACCCGTATTCGGTTTCAGGGGGGCGGGGTTCAGCTTCCTCTTCTCCTGGCTCTTCATGTTGGTGGTCCTGCTGCTGTTCCTGCTGGGAGGAAACGTCTACACGATCGTGTGCAAGCCCTGGAGCGATGGAAAACTGTTACAGGTAGAACACACACACACACACACACACACACACACACACACACACACACACACACAGAAATTACAACCGGCTGTGTTTAAATGTTAAAGTTTAGACTTTATACTTATGTGTTTGCAGATCATTGACACTCCAGGGCTGATCCCTGGTTTTGAGTTAGGCCCCATGCTTGGGCTGAAATCCAACCTCACGGTCACAGACATTTACAGGTAGATACTTGAGCCAAAACCCAACACACAACACACCCCCACACACCGAAGCAGTCACACACTGATCCAGACCAGCGAAGTCGGTGTCTCCCATCAGTCGTATCTGTCTGTATGTCTATCTGCACAGAGACTGTGGGAAGGACCTGCCTCTGTGGACCACGCTCCACCTGTCCGAGCTCGTGGACCTCAATAACCTGCTTAACGTGTCCAAAGTAAGACTCCTCTGTTGTCTCACATGCTTATTGTTTATTGTTGTCTCCTCTTAACCCAATCAACACCAGAGAAAAAGAAAAAAACGGTCAGAATGATGTTATAGTTAATAGTGTCTTGTAGCTCTTGCTGTATCCATCAATCTTATGCCCCCCCCCCTCTCTCTCTCTGTCTCTGTCTATCTCTCTCTCTCTCTCTCTCTCTCTCTCTCTCTCTCTCTCTCTCTCTCTCTCTCTCTCTCTCGCTCTCTCTCTCTCTCTCTCTCTCTCAGTACACAGAGGAGATTCAGCGGCAATTTGACAACACCGACATCCCCCTGCCCACCACTACCCTGCTCAGTGCGGACGACCTCAGGCAGTTCAGTAACTTCTCCGACATTGCCGGAGGGGTTAACTTCACCGCTGTCACACAGCAGGTCAGCAGTGTGTGCGAGAGGAACTGAGTTTTTGTGTGTGTAGCGGATGGTTCAAGGGCTCTAGATGTGGGCTGTCCCCCTGGTTAAGAATCTGTGTGTTTGTTTCTTAGATCAATGACATGTCCATGATCAATCTGACTACATCAGCACAAATTCTGAAAAACCTTTCTGATCACCAGGTGGGTACCAAGAAAAATACATGATCTCTCTCTTCATCTCGCTTCATGTCACAAACTTTACAATATATAGTGGTATGAATACGGGAAAAAAACTGAGTGGACATCACAAAAAATGTTTAATAATTAATTCAGATAAGACAAGAAAGATCATTCTAATGTGCTGTTTTTTGCGCATTTCTATAACAACCATTTGAATAGCTTTATATGAAGTTGAAGCTTTATATGTGTTGAAATGTCTTTCTCTCTCTCCCTTAGCCGAAGAACTCAACAGTCCAAAAGGAATTGCTAACTGAGGCTGAAGACCTTCAAGAGATCCAGAGGGACATAGAAACAACCATCAACCCAGAGCTGGTGAGAGCCTGGGAGGTGGTCCCAGCTTCTCTCTGCGTCCGCCTGTCTGCCTGTGGACAAGGATCTTTGTCTTAGCGTCCCTCTAACCGTACATATCTGTCCTGTTCTCTAGGTGGTGCTCAACTCAACCATCCAGGATCTGCGCGCCATCGTTGAACAAGCCAACGTGAGTACACTGGCACACACCTCTTTCCCTCGGTTTATCTTCTTTTCTTTTTTTTATCTGTCCCCACGGCGGTCGTATTCATCCCTCTCTCATTCCTCTCGTCCTCTCTCCTCTCTGTCTTGCAGAAAACACTAGAGGAGCTGTTGACCAAAGTGAGAACGGCGCAAGACTTCCTGAGCTCAAACTCCACCGCGCTGATCGTAAAGAATGTGAGTAAAGCCGCGCGGGGTCAGCTGACTGACAGATAACACTGGCGGGTTAGCCAGGGTTCGATTCGCTCACGCGGTGCTGCGACCCATATAAACGACACACGTTTTCATGAACTACTTGTGGGCTATTGTAGTGGACCCTTTAATATGTGAGCTATTTAGTCTTTTTCTCAGTCATGTTTCAGGGGGTTGGCGGACGAGCTTATATCCAGAATTCCAGAATAGGGGATGGGCACTCCACTGGTCCTCATGACTTGTCGCTCTGAGTCGGCGGGAGAGAATGTGTGGAATTTACTCTCCCTTTCTCTTTTTCTCATTCACTTTCCCTTTGCCAGGAAAGCCAAAAGTTCCTAGACTGCCAAATAGGATATTTTACAGCATATGCCAAGTGGGCCAACCGGACAGTAAGTTTAGTCTTACTTACCATATACCGTACTGTATTGGGCATGCTTGTGTCAGTCTGAGTATTTGGGGTCATGTGTTTGAAGTTGACATGAAAGATCGGGAGTAAGGCTACCCATTTTGTTGTCAATGTAACACTTATTGGGGCGTGTCTGTGTGTGTGTGTCACGTAGATCACCCAGCAAATTGGTCGCTGTGGTCCAGTGGCACAGGCTGTGGACACTGCAGAGATCATAGTCTGCTCACAAATGGTGGAGTCTCTGGTAAGAGGTTAAGCTAACATGGCCACACACACGCAAAAACACGCACACACATTGCACATATAGCTTATTTGGGTGTCATTGCATTGGCTTTCAATCCTTTATTGTGTTGCATTACTTTATATTTGTTTTACTAACATGACTACTTGTGTGTGTGTGTGTGTTCAATGTGTTCATTACAGAATGCTTTCTGGTTTAGTCTGGGCTGGTGTATGATCTTCTTCATCCCCAGTATAATCTTCTCTGTGAAACTGGCCAAGTACTACAGAATAATGAAGCACACCAACGGCTATGAGTGAGTTACACACACACACACACACACACACACACACACACACACACACACACACACGCACAGGCACACACCTCTGTTAAAAAAAAACACTGAAGTCACCCTTCACTCTAACTCTATCTGTGTGATTGATTCTATTCTTGTTATCTCTCTCCCCAGCAATCATCTAGCCATGAACCCCATCCCCCGTGCCCAGGTCAAGCCCTACTGAGGGTCGGGAAGGAGTCCTGACCTCCCTACGTGCAGAGCTCCATGGTACATTCCTGTACGATAACGGGACAAGGATCACCTTTGGGTCTGAGAAATGGTTACTTAGGGACACACACATCTGTATTTTTAACAGAAGGCGTAAAACCCATCAAACTGTTGGCCAAATCCTAAGAACTGTTTACATTTCCCTCAGGGTGGTCCGAGGGCCATGGGGAATCAGGGAGTTTTCTTTCTTAACAATTTTTTTAAAGTCCTACTGTAAATGTGAGATACCTTGGATCTATATTTTGTGTTAAGCCAATATTGGGTTCTGAAACTAACTTGTAGATACTAGTTCAAACTGTGTTTGCAGGCTATATTTGTAGCGAGGAGTTGGCCCCACTGGCACCCAGTGCCATTGTCGACCGTATACCCAAGATGACGATTGCCTTAAATTTCATCAGAATAGCAATTTCATTGTATGGGAACATATGGTGCCATAAGTCAAAGGGTGGGTTTCGTCCTTGGTTTGCAAGGCTCTGACCTTCCCTAGAGGTTTACAGAACAGTTTAAACTTGGGACCGAGAACAAACGCAAACTGACTTCTGTTTTAGCCGGCACTTTCAGTCAGGATCAAACAGGTCCATTCTTCTCACTGTCGATTAGCCTTTTACGCAGCATATAAGCATTACACTGTGGTTTGCTCACTGTACCATGCAGCTAAGAGATGTCTTGGTCAAATTTCTGAATGTATTTTTATAATGATTAGTGATTTTTGACTGCAGTGATTCTGCCATGATTCCATTTTGTACTTAATGAGTATAAAGCACTTTATTTCTACCTGATTTCATAGAATCAATGATTGAGTATCGCATATCCTCAGGTGTGGTTTTAAAAAAAAAAAGAACTACTGGGAATAAAATGTACTACAGATTGACCAAAGCTCTGTCTCTGCCATCTACTGTTCATACTGAAACAATGCTCCCTGCAAACAGTGCACTGCCACTGTGTTTCCGCTCTAGGTCGAAGGAGGTACAGGCAACGGTTAAGGACATAGAGCCGACGTCAGAGTGTAAACGTAGGACCTTCAGATTGATTATTGTTTACAGGATCTGGAGCATGTAGATCAATATCCTCCCAACACGGCGACATCTCTTTGAGTGCTGATCTAGACGAGGCCTAACCTGAGTCAGTCGATCGATATACTCAGAGGTGTGTGCGTGTGGGTGAGAGAGAGAGGCAGAGGGCTGGGAAACCAGAAGATGAGGTAAGCGGGGGAGAGGGAGAACAGCAGGTGAGGTCAGGTTTCATGGAATTTCACCTTGATGACTGCAATGCACAGCACTGCAGTATTATTTTTGGCACATTGGAGATGGACTGGTGCACAGCCTTGCTTCATATTTCTCTTTATACAAATATATATACACCGTATATATCCTTTGCTCAGTGTCTGTAAATATGACAGAGAACATTGACAACCTCTGTCTGCCCTGTACAGAATATAGGTTCCACCTCTGTGATAAGACTTTAGGCGCCCCTTAGGAACTTGCCTGTTAACTGTGAGACACACACACACACTTACACACACAGTCTTCGCCTCTGTGGTGCAGCTCACTAGGTCTCGTGACAACCCTGTCCTGGTAGCCCTCAGTGCGGTGGCCTGGACTGCTCAGGAGCTTGGGTAAAGACACACACATTCCTGCCATAGCTCTCCTGACCAGAACACTGTTCCCCTGAGGCACGCATCACACACAGGCACACACTAATCCATTCACTAGTTTACACACACAGCACCAAGCCGTTGTAAGTGGGTTTGCCATTGCTGAGAGCATTCAGATTGAGGTTAGCGGCAATAAGGCAGTGTATCCTACGTTCTAAATGAAGGGGATAGTCCTACTGCTATAGCTGTGGTTGCCGCCTGTCCAGCTAAAGGAACGAGCATGCGATATTGTAAAGAGTTCTACCTGTAAAGTACTCAGTCAGCATATGACACAGAGCTCAAGCATTCATATAGGGCTTACAAACTGTTGGCTGGAAATAGTTTATTTTTGTTTCATAGAGTGCTGACAAGGTCAAAACCCAGCAAACCTGAGCAACAAAACATTGGAACATTGTCAAGTTCATGCTAATTACTTCTTGAGAACTGATTTTAATGTGTGGAATGTCTCTTTAAAAACTCAACATGGTAGTGTTTGGTGCAGAGTGGACGTAGAACAAAAACACACTGCTCAGATCAGTCAGAAGCTTCAACTTCAGTTTAATTTCACACATGCGGTTTAAAGTCATAAATACCCAAAGATGTGATAAATGACATATTACTGCTAAACAAAAGATTTTCAAGCAGTTCTCAAAGCCACTCAGATAAATGGAGTACTTATTTTTTTTTTTTTTTTTTTTAACATTCGAGTACAGCGGTGGAGTCCAGCTGAGAAGGCTAAAGTGGAAGCAATGCAAATAAACACTGTCACATACAGCCGCCTCTTCTTTCAGCACAGGCACACCTGTCAGGAAAGTACAGCAAGGGGAATCCTGTGATTCTCATTCGGTTTACTTTGTAAATAATCACACCACTCAAATCCTAGACAGCCTGTAATACCTCCCGGGAACGTGGCTAATCAATTCACACCAGCGGTCGCCATCACAACGGAGCATCGCTTGGATACAGCAGACTCCAATTGCATTGAGAGCACCGCGACAGATAGCCGGAGAAGAGTGCTTTGGCGTACTGCCGTGCACACAAGGACTCTGGTTACATCCACCACCACAGCGAAACAGTGCACCGGGCAACAGAAAAGGGTCTTAATGGGCCCGGTACTGCGGCTGGCCCCGCCGACGATGGTCTGCTGCAGGGGCCTTCTGAGGGCACGGGGACACGCAGAGGAGAAATGTGACATGGCTGTGTCAACGGGGACCAGCTCTGGGATAAAAAGCACCGCACTGGGCTGCTCTCTGGCACGGCGGAGACAAGACTGGGTCGTATGAGAAACACCATAGGTCGCGCCAGTGACTAACAGAGACCGCAAAGCTACGTACTTTCGTCTAGAATTCATCGTCCACACAAATTCCCAGCCCAGGGAAAGGTTTTCCGAGGCTGTACGAACAAACACAAGGCATCTCAGTTTGGTACAAAGGTGCAGTGTCGGCTAAGAATAAACAGGACACACAATGACTTTAAACTGGGGGAGTATGGTTCCAATTTAGGCACTTCATTTTTTGATAGGACCGTCACGAGATGCACACATTCCTTTCAACCGTCATGACTAGCAACAGCGCAGTAACACTGACAGCGGGCAGGTTACCTACACGTATATACCTCTAGAGCCTTGTGAATACTGAGAGGGGGTTGGAAGACAGACGAGCCAACATATCTAATGACATTACCCTGACAGAGCCCATGCAAGACGACATCACCAAGTGTGTGTGTGTGTGTGTGTGTGTACAGACTTGGGCTAGGGTCTGACCCATCCCTGCTAAGGGTCTAACAGAATTATGCCCACAATTGAATCCAGTTGACTGTGAGTCACTTGGAGTGGTAGTTTGGTAGGAATGTAGCAGGTGACGGGCAACAAGATGGAGGATGAAGACAGAAAGTGAAAGAAAAAGAGTGAATAAAAAAAAGAGAGGCCAGGTGGTACAATATGAAAAAGCGTCTTTTACAGAGGCTAGCACAGCTACTGTTATGGTATGTCTAAGTCCACAGGTTTGAGCATGACAGCTGACTGCCTTTATCGGGAACACAAAGATCAGAGGTCCCGTATCAGCTAAGTGAACCTTTAACCCGTAAACCAAGCCTCTAGGAAAATACCACATTCAAAAACAAGCACGAATGTTCGTGGATATGGGTCTAATGGAGTAAGCAGCCCCGATAGCTTTGAATTGGGCAGAAAAGTTGGAGGGAGATATTCGACTACAGCTGTATGGTAAACACAATGTCACACACTTTCAAAACCAACAGCCATGCAGATTCTACATAGTGATTCTAAAATCCCCACCTAGTAAAGTGGTATTGGTTTTGTTATTGTTATTAACCCCCTGTACCCCATAAACAACAATCAATATATACTGCATATATTAACATCTATATTGGCCAATAGATTAAGATGGAGCCTGTTTTGTGCAGCTCTTTTTAGGGGATTTAAAATGTCTTCTCCGTAGGCATTCATCTTAGTCTAATACTTAAATAACATTAGATATATACACAAAGTTATGGAGATTTTTAAAAGAACAACAATTAATGTAAAGACATCTATGTACAAATCCTAGTAGTCATTTAGGTAGGTCATTTTGTAGTTTTTGTAGTAATTTGGGGGATCCAAATACTAAGGCCCGCGATGGTGCTCCTTCTAATGCACTAGGGCACACTCAATTAAGGCCTTTGTCTCTAGACACTGTGTAATGTTTAACGCAATTGAAATACTTATTCTGATTGTCATAGCCTGTAGTCACCGTAGAGTTAAGATGTAAATTATGGTGAGTGAGTGAGTGAGTACTATGAGTTAAGGTGTGCAATACAGTTTGATCAAAAGTGTGTGTTTTTATCAGTGTGTGTGTGTGTGTGTGTGAGAGTCAAACAGTGTTAAAGGCCGACATCGTCGTCCCCAGTGGGACAGTCCTGTGTTTTGATGGCTCCTGGTCCAGCTCCTCCCTGGGGCCCGCTGTGTGGTATACGCTAGGCTCTGGTGCTGGGCCGAGGCTGGCCTCCTTAGTGGCCCAGGGCGGCTCCGCTGCCTGGCGGGGGGGCGTGGGGGGAGGGAAGGAGGGGGACTGGAGGATGTCCGCGTAACGCTGGCTGGGCTTGGTCTCTCTCTGGAGAACCTTTCTGAGCAGCGGCTTCAACAGGCCGATGGTCAACTGACTGCCCCGGGGCTCGGCAAAGGGAGCGGGGGAGGAGGACGGAGAGGAAGGGGGGTTGGAGGAGGGGATGTTCTTGAGGACCATGTTGAGGATGGCGGTGACGGTCAGGTCCTCGGGGCACAGGGCCCAGAGGAGCTCCAGGTAGGGGTCCAGGTCGCGGTGCTGGGCCACTTCGCACAGAAGCGTGGTGAAAATCTCCTTGTTGAGCAGGGGGCTCTGCTTGCAGAACCTCTGGGCCAGCGCTGTAACCCGCTCCCACTGCTGCCGGCCCATCAGCAGCCTCAGCGCCTGGAGCACGGCGTTGGGCCGCCCGCTCACCAGCAGCAGCTCCACCTCCAGCTCCTGGTTCCGGGACCGGTCGGGGTCTCGGTCTGGGGCGGGCAGGACCGACAGGGCCCGCTTGTAGAGGGGTTGGCTGCTCTCGCCGGCCTCCCCTCCCCGGCCCCCGGAGTAGCCCCAGGACGAGGACAGGCTGAGGCCCAGTCCCGCTGAGCCCTGCTGCTGCTGGGCAAGCTCCAGGAACCTGGGCAGCCAGCTGGCCTGGAAGTGAAACACGGAGTGGCAGAGGAGCTCAAAGACGGGCAGCGCCAGGTTAGCCGCCGGGGGGCATGAGCTGGGGCTGGAACGCGAGGCGGCTTTGTGGAGGCTGGGCTTGCGCTTTGTCTGGCCGTTGGTGTGAGGCAGGTTGGCCGGGCTGCTGGGAGCCGGGGTCAGCACGGTCTTCCAGACCTCGGGCGGTGCCCTGCTGGAAAGGGAGCCCTCTCTGTTGCAGGTGAGCTGCATGGCAGCCTGGGTGGCCCTCCAGGCTGGACAGGGGAACAGGCTGAAGATGGAGTTGAGGTAGAGCAGAGCCTGGCGCTCCAGTTCCGGCGAGGAGAGCAGCCTGGCCACCTCCTGTTGCACCAGGCTCTCACACAGGGCCTGCACCTCCTTCTCCTTCCCCCTCACCAGGCTCCCCTTCACCTCCTCCAGAGACACCAGGCCTTTGAGCTCAGCCTCCAGGGAGCCCAGTAGCTTGTCCTGCCCTCCCCCGCCTCCGCTGCCGTTGCCCTGGGGCAGTTCGGCTCCCCTGGGCCCCCCTCCTCCACTTAGGTAGTCCCGGACTATGGAGGCTAGGGAGATGGGAGCTTGGAACATGCCCCCCTTCTTCAGCTTCTCCACGGTGAGCTGGGTGGAGCTCAGGCTCCTCTGCTGGTAGTACTTGCAGGCTTCCTCGAAAACAGCCTCCACCAGGAGTGCTCCGGGGCGGATGCTCTCCGCTGTGCCCAGAGCGGGGGGCCTCGGCCTGGGCTCCGAGTCGTGGCCTCTGGGGTCCGACTCCCGGTGCATCACCGCAAACAACCCCAGCTCTGACAGCAGGTGAGGGGCTTGTGCCTCGCTCCGGTCGGTGTACAGTATCCCCTCTCTTTTCAGGGAGATCTTCTCCAGCTCTCGGCCACACTTGGAGTCTATGAGATAGAGGGTTCGTCCTATGGTCAGAGCCAGGGTGCCATGATACATGCTCAGGCTGACGTGACTCCCACCGTTGACCGGACAGTTGTCCGCCAGCTTGTACACCTGCCGCAGCATCCCGTCCCTCTGGAGAAGGCACACCCAGCCGCTGCTGAGCAGGAGCAACAGCCCTCCGCCAGAGCTAGGGGAGAAGCCATAGATATCGGGGGGATCGAGCGCTGACAAATATCCTAAACAGTCCGCGATCAGCCTCTTAAAGTCAGAGTCTTTGGCGAGGGTCGAGTCCTTTCTTTGTACAATGCCTTTACACGTGCTGCCCACTCTGAATGTGTCATGCTGAGGGTCCCACGTCAGAAAGAAGCTAGCAAGCCTCAACGGGGGCTTCTCTTTGGGGTCTGGAAGAAGGTATGCGTTCTCTCCAGAGCTGACTACAACATAGCGGGGGTTGTTGTGAAGAGCTATTTTAACCCCTCCCAAAACGACTGCTCCTTCATCCACCTCATAAGGACGCTTGCAAATGCAGTATCTGAAGTAATTAGAGGTGTTCACAGCGGAGGAGCTCTCAGATGGAGGTCTCTCCTCACACCAGATGATGAGGTTGGAACAGGCAGAGACAGACACCACTTTCGACCGGGGGCTGTTACACAGGTCTGAAGTCTGCAGGAGATGCCAGCCCGCTTTGCACTCCAGAAACTTCCAAAACTCAGCTTTTCCATTCTCAAACACCACTGCTAATAGAGCTGCACTCCCATCTCGGTTGTTTTGGTTCAAATACACAATATCCAATATCGGTGCAGTTCGTGGCAGGCACAAATTCAAATGCTTATAGTTCTGAATAAGATGGGTTTTTGGATATTTGTCAAAAGTCAGGAGCCCAACCTTAGGGTTGCGGAGAATAAAATGAATATGACGTCCGTCTGGACTCACGCGTACATCTGCTAGATTATTTTTGCATTTATTAGAGTGGGTCTGGTTTAGTAACTCGTTCAAATCTGTACCACTAGTAAAGTCTCCAAAATCTGTCACCTGTTCCAACACTAGTCGTGTCATGTCTGATAGATACTCTTGGTATATCGCCTGAAAGGCATAAAGAGCATCAGCTAGCCAGGGAGCCTCTGTAGTTTCAGTGGCACAAATCAGAACTCCGACTCCCGAGGCGAAGTCGATGGCATCTCGTTACGTTAGCCTAGAAACGACATTACTTTAGAATCCATGCTGGAAAATATACCGTCCAATACTCCTCATTTGCGATAATTCCATATGTGTGGGTGTCAACATTGCTTTAGTATTAGTTGACAACAATTAAAAATAACTATATTTCTATCAAAAAACATTCAAGTCATGCCGATTAGCTTGCTAACTCCTGACATCACGAGATAGTTAATTTCCGGATATTGTAATTTTTTTTTTAAAAGGGGAGGAGCAGAAAAGGAAGGCGTGCTACAGCAAAGATTACAGCCAACGAGACCATCAACTGACATTACAGTTTCGTCTTCAGCATAAATGTTGTAAATTTGCTCTATAGTTTTACAGCTCAGCTTTATCGGACAGAGTTCATACAAAGTTTTGATAGTTATTAACATAACCGACACCGTATCCGTAAAACGCTCAATTATCTTTGCCATGGAGCTATTTTTCCCATCCTATTTGTGGTGGCAGATTTATTTTCGAACAACCTTTCCTTTAAATGACTGCTCAATAGGCTACCTAAATTATATGATGGAGTGAGAGGTCTGTTTCTATTTAAATGCAGTGTTAAATGAAGGGTCAACTGAAATGTGTCCCACCACAAATTATGTTTAACTGGCAATGTTGCATCACCCGACTGATGGACATGACTAATATACAAATATAAAATCAAATTTGTGGATTTGTAGAATTCCAGATAATTTACTGTTCCAAAGCATATAACATGCAATCTAATTTAGTCAGCGAATGGTTTTACTGACGGAATCCTTTTTTTTTTAATCTATTTCATGGTTCGAATTCCTATACTGTGGCTCCATTTTTGCTGTGAACACTTGCTTTTAAAATAGTTGGCTTGCCTCGTAATGCATCTAACCCGTAAAATAAAGATACATGTAAAATACACGTGTTTCTTTGACGTGTGTTACTAGGCCTTTGGTATGATTGTACGATACGTAGAAGTTATTGCACTTCAGGCAGAAGAGAGCAGCAGTGAGCTATATCCAGTGGTCAGAAGAACCATACACTGACTTTGCCTTTTGTTTTCACCTTGGTCAGGCAGGAGGCCAATTATCCGATCAGGCTGATTAAATCACAACCTTTAGAAATGGCTATCCCAACCCTAACCATGAGCCGTTCAGTATCTTGTCTAATCTCATCCACAAACATGTCGAACTCTCTTTCAAAACGACCTTACAGTGGTCTACTGTATGTAGTGTAGCCTGCAAGCTGTTGGCTGTAAAGGGATTACACCTACTCTGGGTCTACATTATAAAGAACCAACCACAAAATGATCAACAATTCTAAACCCTCGAATCATTAGATTAGGTATCTGGTGATACAATGATGTATCTTTGTTATTGTGTGTATGTGGCACATACTATATGTGTCTGTATCTGTGTGCATGTGTCTGTGTGCGTGTGCGTGTGCGTGTGCGTGTGTCTACTTGACGGGGAAAATCTATAGTTTTCTCAGTGAACTTTGTAATTAGAAATCCCTGGCCGCCTCCTCTTTGACACACCTTTAACTAGGGGTGACTGGCTGGAAGCCCCCGTCACCGGTGTTGGTCCAGAGGCCACTGTTCTCTGACACAGCCACGAAGACATGTCTTCATTCAAATGAAATGGATTTTGGCTGTCTTATAGAAGTCATGGCCTCAGAAGCCAAAACGACATTAAGGAGTATAGAGAACGTATTTAAAAACTTTGAGAATAAAAAATAATAACTGAATTGCTAGAGATCCTTATGTCGGCTGTGTGTGATTTGTTGTTGTTGTTGCTGATTTGAAGATATGGAAAATACCAAAAGCTTTTTCCACTCAAGGATTCTCAGCGAACACTGGTCCTTATGAAGCCTCTTGCAGCAGTGTGTTGCTCTAACCATGACCATCTAAAAGATCTATAAGACAAAACTTAGAATCGGCTAATCCTTTTATGATACAATTTAGCCATCCACCTAGCAATCTGCTGATTTGTTTTCATGAGGTGTAGTTTGTCGCTGTTGTAAACAGGACAACTTCCCAAATTTGTTTGACCGACAGGGATGCAGGTATTAGTCGACTTGAGATCGTGGGATATTTAGTTTGGATTGATAGGGCAGAGTGAACGTGCAGGGGAAATAAATCTTTGGTATACCTGGTACCATCTGGTACCATCCATCACTTCCAATCACAGGAGATAAAGCCAGTGAACGTCTGGACGTATACAGTGTTTGGCTCACACGCCTGTGCGTTGCCTAAGGTGGAAATGTGACTATCTTTAAAATCCAGTCGATGTCAAGTCCAAGGAAAGTAAAACATCCTCTGCTAACAGCTGCTTGTCAGGCTGTTAAGAGTCCACTGCACCAGATAGGATAGATTCAAACTCCTGTCTTTTTTGTCATGTGTTTGGCGTCTCCCTTTACAAAGCTCATCTGTGGAAACATCACATGCCAAAGTTATCTCAGAAATAAGAAGATTTCGAAGAAATGGATCCTAGAGTTGACTGGAATGCGTCCCTGCCTATTTTAGTTCAGAATGAAAGCTTATGCTGTATACAGTATTTTTTTCAAGTTTATGAGATGAATATTACTTTTTAAACTCAATCTGTTTACTCTATACAGAGAAATAATATATGATAAATGACTTCATATCAACTTTTCTCCTGTGATATTGTTTTGAGTGTGAGAGGGGGTAACCAACTCCATAACAGTATGATTCTTCACTTGCCAATTGTGAAATAGAGAAAAGTAATATGATTTTCCTGAGGCCTCTTGATGAAACACTTGAAATTGGAAATATGGCATAGCTTAGCTTCGTCTAGCAAATAGTTTGTGTGAGTGAATGTGTGTGTGTATGTATGTGTGTGTGTGTGTGTGTGTGTGTGTGTGTGTGTGTGTGTGTGTGTGTGTGTGTGTGTGTGTGTGTGTGTGTGTGTGTGTGTGTGTGTGTGTGTGTGTGTGTGTGTTTGCTTCAGAGGAAGCTGACATGCTCACATGTAATGCTGGTTATAATGAGTCAAAAGTAAAGTTTATGGCCTCCGGGGCATCTTTTCGAGGCTGCCAGAGTCTTTGAAGGGTAAATATATCGTTCAAACAGATTAGACGATCAGATCTGAGTGCAGATTTAAGCAGTGTCTGATCAGCCATGTCAACTGACTAATGAGAGCCGCAGCATGGCGACTTGTTACCCCACACCAGACTGGTGGGCCCATTGAGAGACCGGAGACATGAGATGGAGGGATGACGACAGCGATAGCGAGCCTGAGAGAATTTGGGATTTGCTGGCAAGAACACAAGCTACATCTTTATGTGCACTACAAGAGGGAGGATGATGCAGGCCATTGACACGCCGGACATGTTGATTTTCTCTTGAGGCGTTTCAGTTCGTTTGATGATGAAAAAGTCGTCCCGGCCTTATTCTTCTATAATAAGCATTACTTCCGTATGCATTTATGGATATTTATTTTACTTCGTTGGGGCTCTGTCAGTGTGTGAGCTAACAGTATGAAAATTAAAGTGTATTTAAATGAGGCATGCATGCCCATATATGAGTTCACAGCAGAGGTGACTTTTGCCATTCTGATTGGCCCGCCTGTAATAGAACTCGTGCTTCATTGGCTAGCTAGGCTAGCAGGTCATATACCATTGGCTGTGCCTCACCATTTAGCGCTAATTCCTATCTTAATGACCCATTCCCAAACAAGGAGCATATATCTAGTTAGCTTTCACATCGCACTATTAATTGGATTCATGGCCGCTAGCCCATAACTTGATGAGTTACTTTTAGGCTCTTGCCTCTTCCTACAAATGCCCCAACTCCTGAAAACACAAACAATGACACACGCACACACACACAATTATAATCTTTGCGCTTCTTTCTATTTCTCCCACTTTTCCGATGATGACGCTGAACTGTAATGACTCATGCCACCACTGGTAGGCAGTGTGTCTCTCTCGAGGAGTAAAGTTGAAGCTAAAGTGAAGGGCTCATGCTGTAAACACTGTTTTGTTATAGTTTGGTTGCTCTGCTCTAAATTGATACACATACTACTCTATGACTATACCGTGGTTATTACTGCTGTACTGTGATGGCATTGGCTGGACGTAAATAGTCTTGTAAGGATGATTGGAATAATGGGTCCTCCTCTGGTTATATGTGAACACTTTGCTAATAGCATATTGTTGTCTATAAGGGATGTAATCTTTCTAAAGATAAACGTGCCCCCCCACCCACTCTCTCTCTCTCTCTCTGCTCTATAGCAGGAGGACTCTGTGGAGGTGTGTGACTCACAGACGGCGGGGGTTTGTTCAGGATGTAACTAAATGGAGGCGCTCAGCAGAGATCAAAGCGCGGGGTTTAGCCTCTGTCTCCCCGCCTGACAATTTCCTGTTCCTTCCACCTCCCTGGCTTTTCATTAGGCGGCCCTCCATTGTACCGAGGTGAGGTTCATATATCCCTCCTCCCCCTCTATCTTTCTACCCATCTACTTATCTAAACTTGCCATTTCTCCCTATCTCTCCGATGCTATATCTTTCTGTCTCTCTGTATCTCTTTCTCTCTCTCTCTTTGACAGGATCAGGTATAATTGTCGTTGAGATAAGCCTGCCAATGTATTCTTTCCCTTTCAGCTCTGGAATCACATCTGCTTTTCCTTGGTAATAGTGAACCATCAAACCTGTACGGTGTCTTTGATCACAGAGGGCGTGTGCAAGAATAAAGGCATATTCCCTTGTTTTCTCCTCTCCCCACTCCATTGGCCTAATTTGGTGTTTTTACCCTGATTTTGTTTTTGCACCTCAATGCTGTCACTAAAAAGGCCTTCAGTGTTGTTTTTATACAAGTTGAGTTTGACAGAGATGCTCTAAATACAAGAAAGGTGTGCGTGCGTTTGCGTGTGCCTGTTTGTTTGGTGTGTGTGTGTGTGTGTGTGTGTGTGTGTGTGTGCGTGTGTTTGTGTGTGTGTCTGTCAGGTGTGAATCCAATGTGCCCCATATTTCACCTGCTCTGAGACTCATTGGGAGATCAACTCACCTCCCGACAGCGTTGCATGCTGTACATCTGCGGTGTCTCCTCACGTCATTGAAACCCAGGAGCTTGTGCGGTTTGCATGGCACGCTTCCAGTTCTTTCATTTCTCACAGCACCAGCAGCCATATATAGGCATTTAAGAGGGTTTAGTTTGAAGAATATGAACAGTGGCATCTGTCTCTTTCACTCTCCCTGTCTCCTCGTCCCTGCTCTTACTCCAGCTCAATCGCAGTGAGACAGCAATCTCCTTGATGGGACTGTATCATCCGCTTTGGCAAGAGGACGTCTGTGTATGGCATGGAGCACGCCTCTTCTTTGATACAAACAATATTAAGCGGATGGCATGAGCCTGGCAATAGCTTTTTATTAAAAGCTTATCATAACACCAGATGCAGACAGACATAACCTCTGCTGCCCTTGCCTGGCCCCTATGTCCTAAGCTGCTGTCGGTCTGGCAGGAGCCCAGAGAAGCCACTGCCTGCCTGGCTGATATCCTCCTCCCTGGGCAGAGGAAGTTTATTTGTCCTCCACCTCATCTGGACACCCTGCGTCTGCTGTCTGCTGCTTTCAATTTGGCTCTGACACACCGACTGGCATCGCTCCTCCTACTTGAGCTGGAAGATTACCGCTTGTCAGAGCTGGCACTTCAAGCTGCCAGGGCCAATGTGTGCCAACCTAAGCTCCACGTCAGGCCCTAAGACCCCCTAAGAGGGCTGGCAAATTTGACAATTTAAGGAAGGTTTACTTCGTCGACTTGTTCCGAAATATTTTTGGAGGACTGTGTAATTTCGGCATGCATATTTCATGTTTGCCTCTGCATGCGCTGTTGAAAGATTCAGCATCCGAGAGCGGGGCTTTTTTAGAAGCGAGAGGCGGACTAATGAACTAACACGAGTGAGAAGAGCGAGGAGAAAGATGGATTAGGAAAGACAGGGTGGAATATAGAGAGGGACAGATAGAGAGAGTGAGAGAGAGAGAAGGAGATTGTGTTAGAGGCAAGGGGACAAAGAGATGTAAAGATATGTAAATATATAAATATATATATAGAGGGAGAGTGAATGTGACGAAGCTGTATGCGAAACGCGTACTTCACTCCTTTTGAAGTAAAAAAAAAACTGTCTATCATATCCTGGTGTGCGTTGGAATTTCTTTATATATATATATATATATATATATATATATATATATATATATATATATACTGTATGTATAGATAGAAATAAGTCTACAAGGCAAGGCAGATCATGGGGGTGGATTTGGGATTTTTTTACTCATTAGTATAATGTGTCTTATTCTCTGCAACACCTTAGCTCTGTGATGTTTAAACTTCCATTCTCTCCAAAGTTACAATTCTCTCTTCCACATTGGGCCGAATGGTTAGAATACTAAGAGAGAGAATGTATGTATCCTTAAAATATGAATTGAAGTGGTATTCTGAAGCCACACACTTTAGAGTACACACACATGCATGCACGCACCTACACATTACTCCACCATGGCAGCATGAAATATTCACATCCATAAAATAAATATAAATCAGTGTTTTCCCTTTAGGAGAGCTGCCATCTTGCATTACCCTCCCCTTAGGCCTGTGCACACCTATCCCAGCTCTGCGACCTTAGTCTATTCGTCCTGTTCCCCAGTGTGTGCGTGTGTGTGCGTGTGTATTTGTGTGTGTTTGTGTGTGGATGTGTGTATGTGTCTGGATTTCGGTACGCACAGTTGCAGATGACTGGGTTGCATGTTACAGCGTACTCAAGTGCTTCCCTGCTACATCGCGTGGCTGCATCTCCTGAGGAAATGACTGTGACATGGCTGGCGTTTTTCTGGCCGTGACAAATGAGTTCCCCAGGTAGGCGTTCAGCATTACAGTCAGCCCTCATGACGGTCCAACCGGGAGCCATATGGCGTGCGGAACTACGCGGTTTGTCGGTGGAATGCCATCAGCGGAGTGGTGGGGTGTGAACGTCCCTCCCGGGTTGTTTGGGAGGACGCGACCGGCTCCTCAAGGTGACGCGACACCTCCTGCCCCGTAAGCTGTCCCCCTTTACCAACAACTAAGCTGAAGCCCACATGGCCGTGCCCTCACCGTAGGTAAAGACACTGAGGTGTAGGGAAATGGAAATGTAGTGTTGAACAGCACACAATCAAACTAAACGCGGCACAGCACACCCACAGTGGCAACACACTAGAACGGAATAAAAATGAATAAAAGAAACAGCGCAAACTTTGCCAGTCTAACTATTACGAAACTTTGCAGGCTCCAAATGAGCCCTTCACAAGAGTGGTGAAGAGAGGGGGGTTTGGAGTTGAGGGGGGGTGGGCAGCACGCAAGCAAAGTGGTAATTGGTTGTAGAGATGAGGAGGCGGGGCTCAGGGGAAGAAATAGATTGGTACGGAGCCTAGCCAGGGCCTAATGATTTAGTGTGGGCATGGAAGGGGGGTGGGGGGGGCGGAGTGCAGGACCGATCTGATGGGGGTCAGGACAGGACAGGAGAGAGGGATGAGAGGAGAGGAAAAGGGAAAGAGTATCCTCAGAGACTCATTTGGGTGGTAGCACTGCTCTCTGAGACAAACTGCTGCCACCAAAGCTCGCAGTAGCGCTGGTCTCGAACTGGGCTCTAAACAACGCAGAGCTATTGTTCTGCCCGTCTTGGGGTTTCTCTCCCTCTCGCTTTCATATCGCCCATAATTCCTGTTCCTCTTCAGGCAAGTCTGAAGCGTGACACTTCGAAGAACGTTTGAAAGAGGTTACCGCCTCCTCTGGAAACTCTCTCATAGACGGGAGTTCAGCTTTCCACTCATCTTTCTTTGGCTTTCCCATATTTTCTTGGTCTCTCACTCCACCAGACATTGTTCCAAACCTCATCTTCCCTCTCATTCCTTCTCTCCATCGTCTTCACTTTGTCTTTGTGACTGGTTGTTTACGCACCAGTGTGTCTGGCTGCGTTTGTCACACACCCTCTCCCTCCCACTCCCTCCCTCTACCTCCCTTTGTTTTTTCCATAAACCTAGTCTCTCTCTCTCTTCCTCTCTCTCTCTCTCTCTCTCTCTCTCTCTCCCTCTCTCTCTCTCTCTCTCTCTCTCTTCCTCTCTCTCTCTCTCTCTCTCTCTCTCTCTCTCTCTTCCTCTCTCTCTCTCTCTCTCTCTCTCTCTCTCTCTCTCTCTCTCTCTATGGGTATGCCTCTTTGTATTCCCTGTACCTTTTCCCCTGCCTGCTCTCTCCTTCCTCTGTCTCCTGGCCTTTGTCATGCCCATTAGTCCATGGTCCACGATCGATGCCTGGGGCCCCGGGCCCTGCCACCATAAAATTGATGTAGGGATTGAAGAAACAGGGCAGCGAGGGAGGTGTGATGGTGGTTCCTCTAACGCGGCTGTTGTTTATGTAGTTTGGGTCTCTCCTCCCTTCGACCGCCACGGGTTTGCAGCTCGCGAGTTTACTTTGGAAGTTGAGAGCTCTCTGGAATCCTTTCTTTCTTTTGTACACATCTCCTTTCTTTTCCTTTGTCTTTACTTTGACTGGGTCCCTCTGGGAAGTCTGTGGGATAAGTAGAATACCCCATGGATTATCATTTGGGTACTTTTGGAGGCAAAAGATTTAAGTATAAGCAATTTTCCTCTCATGCTAAAGTTGTTTTTCAACACTACAATCTATTTTAATTTTTTTTTATAGGGAAAGAACGGTCCTCACAGCCGCCAACTGTACGTTTTCCCACAGGGACAACTAGGGCCTGCTTGCTTATATGTCTTCACATCATTTGTGCTTTCATTTTGTCTTTTACAACTTGTTGCCACTTTTAATTAAATTTGTCTGTAATCATAGAGTGTAAACCAACAGACGCTAACACATTTGGAACTTCAATATAGCAGTGGGCCCTTTGATTCAGACTAACAGTAAGAGCCCCTGACAAATACTATACGTGCCTACACACAAAAACACAATGGCACACACTTACACACACACTTACACACAAACAAACCCCTTTGTTCGAGTCCAAGACTGCAGGAACTGGCCGTGAATGGCAAACAGGAGTTTGGGGGAGCAAGGCTCCTGTTGGCAGTCTTCTGCTGCAAGCAGTAACTTCACAAATTAAGGGAAAAGGGTAAATCAGGCA
>CM030184.1:10077255-10099755 GCA_017639675.1 Aplochiton taeniatus
ATCTAATGTTTGCAATAATTCCGCTTCCTCACCACTGAACAGAATGTGTTTGCAATTGAGGAATTTTTTCATATTATTCACACTCTAGCATTTCAATTAATAAAACTGGGCACATTTGAAAGGACCCGACTCTTCAAAAAACGCACGCTCAAAATTCCACTTGATTCAGTCTGCATCGATATCGCTAGGAAAAATACAGACATATTTACATACATACACCATGTTGTTCTGCTTACGACAAAACAATGAGCAAAAATAAAGAGGAATTCAGACACTCAGACATCTCAACCAGTCAGGCAAGCAAATGAAATGCATGCTCTAATATGGTTTGGTGCACAGCTCAGCCCCATACCTGAGCATGTCCTCCAGGTAGTTACCCCATTACCGATGCCTTGTCACTGGTTGCCCTGGAATCCATTTTGTGCCTGTCAGACCATTTGGCCCGTGGTTGCCCGCGGTGAGCTGGATGTGGAGGGTCTGGGAGTTCCACTGTGCAGTGCCAGGCGAGCCGCTGGCTGCTATTAGAATTTGGTGTTCCAGGGAGCAGACACGAAATACGGACATGGAATAATGCATGAAGGGCTTCCACGCCGGGGGTTAGAGAGCTACAGCCTGTGGGTGGCATATAGGGTGTGTGTGTGTGTGTGTGTGTGTGTGTGTCTGTGTGTGTGTGCGCGCGCGCGCGTGTCCGTGCGCGCGTGTGTGGGTTTGTGACAGAGTGTGTCTCGAAATGTATGTGTGGGTGCAGGAGAGATCTATACAGAGACTGGATGATGTGAGAGGAAATAATACTTAGACGCAGAAGTCTGAAAGGCTGCAGAGGGCTGGATTTAAATGATAAATTCAGGTCAGGGACTACAAAGGCAGTTGAAATAATTGAATTGGATCGGTCCAAGAACCGACAAAGTAGGACTGAGCCCTCTCAGCGACTTAGAGCACACTATGAAAACAGATCACAGAGCAGCCTTCCTAAAGTATACTAAAAACACCCCCTCCACTTACACTCTGTATCTCAGTCAGCTCCATTTCTTCTCTCCGATCCACAGTATCCTCCAACACTCTCTCTAATATTCTTTAATCAACGCCATTATTGAAATGCTCAGCGTAATTATGACAGTCATTTGCCTAAATGGAATCCCCAGGGACAGCCCAGATTCTTTCTGTAAACACCCGGAGAAGGGCTGCTGTTTAATCGCACGGTGAATAGGATCAGAGAAGGGGGAGGCAACGAGGAGACGGGGGAAACACACACACACACACACACACACACACACACACACACACACACACACTATGTCCATGAATACTGTGCATACTCATCTTGTGTTTATGTGCAGTGCCCACATCTGGCATCTGCAACCATACATCCAGGAACAGAGATGTGCAGACACACACGCACGCACGCACGCATGCACGCACACACACACATACACACACACACACACACACACACACAGCAGGAGTCAAACGGGCCTTACATGGGGAAGCCAGTTCCAATTGGTGGGTTCGTGCAGAATTAGTCTGATGGTCTCCCCCTCAATTAGAGCATGCAGCTTCTCATGCATTGTTCATGGGCTCAGCTCTGAAGCCCGAGACACTGAGCGACAGCGCGCGGCTTTGAGCTCACGGATTAGACGGAGACATAAGAATCAATTACTCAAAAGTGATACGCAATTAAGATTCGGCTCAGCGTCTCTGTGTCTCCGCAGATGTAGAGTACAGGAGTACTGAGATTGGGAAGGAGAAAGTTGGTGTTTAATTTGATGTGTCGGCATTGCGATAAGTCATGTAAAGGTCAGGGTTTCACTAAAGCCGAATTGCTCTGTGCGTGTGTGTTTGTGGCATGATGTGTGACGTGCACATTGCGAATCACCTCTAATCACAACCTAACTATACTTTAAACTTAGCATACACTGTTTAGAATCAATACTGTAACTATTCCCCAGAAGGAAAAAAAATGCTATTGAAACAAAATGGGTGTAAACGGAATGCCTGTTTGTAGGCAGAGCTTACTGTGTCTGTAGGCCTAAATGTGGAAGAGAGACAGACAAAGAGAGACAAAGAGAGATAGAGAGAGAGAGAGAGAGAGAGAGAGAGAGAGAGAGAGAGAGAGAGAGAGAGAGAGTGAGAGTGTGAGAGAGAGAGAGAGAGAGAGAGAGAGAGAGAGAGAGAGAGAGAGAGAGAGAGAGTGAGTGAGAGTGTGAGAGAGAAAGGAGGGACGGGCGGAGGAAAGGAGATTTCAGACGGATAGAAAGAGAAAGAAAGAGTGAAGAGGAAAGCGATAGTTAATCTCCGCAGGCCTCTGGCCCTCTTCACTAAGTCCTCCACTCAGACAAACACACAGCCAGCAAATCAACAAACATACTCAGAGGCAAAAGGCCACGCACTTATCAGTGGGAGAAGGGAGGGCTCGCTGCTGAACAAGCTTTGTTTTTCCCTTTTCGTGCGTCGGAGATTAAGCTGCGTGCCAAAGGACAGAGATAAAGCACACGCGCCAATAAAAACAAATCACGCACAAATGCACGCACGTGCACGCGCACAAACACCCACACACGCGCGTGCACACATTGAACGCACTGAAGTCAGAAGACGGTTGCAGCATGTGGGAAGACCAATCAATATTGATGATATAGTTGACTCATGACCCAGTCTCCATCGGACAGGAGATGTGTTGTTTCTGTGACCGTGAGACAGTCAGGTCCGACAGGGGTTGACCATGTACCGATGCTGTGAGTGCTTCCTGGTTTCCCTCTAAAATCACCCCAGGCGTGTTTTGTTCGGAGCTTTACGTTCCGAAAGTCAAACCTCCCCCTCTAAAGGCCGGTGAAGCCTTCTAGGTCTGCCAGTATAATATCCACTCTCTCCTCTTTCCTGACCCCCATCGTCTCTCTCTCCCCCTCGCCCCCTATCTCTTTCGTTAGAATTAACTGAATGCGACAGTCGTGGCAGGACAGACCCCAAGTCACTACATTAATTTAAACACTTTGGGGAAAAGGCCGGCCCCGATTGACTCATCACTGTGTGTGTGTGTGTGTGTGCGTGCGTGCGTGCGTCACTTCCACCCACCATCCATGTCAATATCCGTCTCTCCTAGTGAGCTGCAAAGCTTGTTACTGCAGGCACGTATATTAGCGCTATCGCCCCGGCAGTTTATTTCCATAATACTGTATACATTCCACTAGACATAATGGCAGACCCACAGCATCAGTTGTGCCACAGCCGCCCTGTCAATACTGCCAGCGGCGAGCTGTTTATTTCGCTCTACGCGTCTACTCTGATCATAGCATTAGCATAATAGCCTCATATAGAATAAGCGAATGAAGAGAGTAATCGAAATGCAAACCCTCTCCGTCTCTTCAGTCGTGCCTTTCTCTTCGCCGTCCTTACATCACGGCTGTGTCTAGACAACTCTGGATCTTGTGCTTCACTGACTGGAGGCTGGTCCGACTGCTAGACGGCCCCCGTCGGCGAGCCCTGCCAGCTCTGGCCGCCCACAGAGCGCGGTGGGTTCCTGGTAAATGACTCGCCCAAAACATCGTTTTTAATGCGTTTATCGTTCAGCAGGACACGCTGAGCAATTTTCTCGACAACCAAACGTAAACCTTGCGCTTAGTCGGAGTGGAAATATGCTTGTTTTTTGCCCCAGGGTTAAACGGGGTCTTTATGATCACGTCTTCATCTCTCGTCCTCATCCTCCGTCCAGGGACTTATTGATCCCTTTCATATCCCTCTAAACGAGAATCCTACATGGGCGTTCCACTGGTTATCCATCAACACTCACAAGCCCACAGAACTGTTGTGGGTGGACAGTAAAGGATTTAGAGGTTGTGTTATTGGGTTGGCCTATGGAAACACAAGCACACAAAAGACACACTCACTTACGTACACAAAACACGCACCCGCGCACAAACACAGACGCCGCTCAGGTATATTGCCGCTCACATCTGATCAATTTGATGAATGACTCTCCCTTGATCTGTCGGTGAATGGACGGGCCGATGTCTAGCTGGAGCCAGCCAATTACAGCCCTAGTCGCCCTTCTCTCCCGTGGCTCGCGCTAGACGTTGCTCGCAGGCTGTCCGCGTGTCGGCGGACTCCTGACAGAGAGCCGATACAGCGGGCCTGCTCCGAGCGCGCCCGCTTTAATTGGGCTTGCTTTGACCACGCTCCTTTTGAAAGCGCTCCGCGAGCAGTGGGACGCGTGTCAGGCGTCCATGAAGCTGAATGTTGCCACCGCGACTTCCAGCTAAGCCTCGGCTGTCACCGCCGGAGTCCCGCGGCCCCGGCGAAACAAACACAAACACTGGGCCAGGCAAGACGGGCCCGCCCACGAGAACGGGGGATTTGTGGGGGGAAAGCAATCAGCGTAAAGTCAGAGAGAGGGAGAGAGAAAAGGGAAAGAGAGCGGGGAATAACTGGCTATGCTCTTGTTTTTCTGTGTGGGTCGGCGGTAGTAGTCTGGTGGCAAAGACCAAGGCACATGTGGACAGGCTAAGGGGTGGAGGAGGTTTCTGGTACTGTGGGACAGGAACACACACAAACACACTGACACACACGCACGTACGCACACAGATTTTGGATGAACTGGCGTGAAGTTCAAATCTGTTGCAGACTATCAGTCGGGTCATCTGTCCATCTGTTGATCCGTCCATCTGTGCAGCTAGCCTTCCGGGATCTTCTCTCTGCCCAGCGTTGGTGTCTGGTCTCAAAGGTCAAAGTTTGCCAGACCTCTGAAAGGGCACTGCCAATTCATGCCGGAGAATGTGTAATTCTTATTTATTTTTAAAAAGGAAAGAGAGGCCTTCATTATTCAAGTCAAGGTCTATTAGGTTAGCACATTATTTATTCCAGCACACATCTACAGTATATATTTGTAAGAAGAGCGTGATCAACATGGGATATAGAAAAAACAGGGTCCTATAAGAGATTAAGAAGGGGGAAGAGGAGGATAGAGGGATGGTGAGAGAAATGCCAAGGCGGAAGGAGGAAGACAGGAAGGTAAGAGTGAGATATTAGAACAGTGTAGCCATAGATACACACAAACCCAGAGAACCAGGGCTGAACCAGTCACAGGCCCAGCACTCATATCCAGCTCAGGAATGATGTCTTCAGTCTGGGTGCACAAGATATCTCTGCGTGTAAGAGGGAATTAGAGAGCCATTGGGAGTGAATGTGAGGGCGAGAGCTAAGGGATATGGTGCGTAATGGGAGAGTGAGCTAGGGAGAGAGGGGTAATTTAGTTAGGTCAGCGATATAGAGGGAGGAAAGCGCTGACACGCTGGTGCCTGGAGGGAGAGCGATGGCTGGAAGGGATACGAATGGTCATCTGGCATTCCAGGGCTTGTTATGGATAGCTCAACCACAAACACACACACGGACACACACACACACGGACACACACACACACGGACACACACACAAGCAGAGGGAGCAAAGGCTGAAAGCTGTGGTGTTTCTGGGGCGTGAACACTGGATGGACAGTGATGATCATGGGCATCAAATATACAGGAAGCTCCGGACACATGTCACGACTGCCTCCTCTTGGGAATGTCTCATGCACATGAACTTCACACAGCGTCATGCTATATGCACCGCTAAGCCACCACTAAGTGCACACAGATATACACCCAGACAAAGAGTGTGCAAAAGCGTGCGCAAACACACACACACACACACACACACACACACACACACACACACACACATACACACACACAAACTCAAAGGCCAATACTTTGCAGTGTGAGTCGCTTAAAGGCCACTTGGTCATATTCTCTAAGCTCCAACTAAACACCTGGCCAGGCCTGTTGCCATTGGAAACAGTATGTTGTGTGTGTGTGTGTGTGTGTGTGTGTGTGTGTGTGTGTGTGTGTGTGTGTTTGCGTAGCTGTTCACGTGTGTGCGAGCTAGTGTGTGTTTTCTGCCCAATTACTTCCTCAGTACTCTGTGACCACTCCAGTGCTCCAGGGGACCTCCGTTCCCTTCAGTCAAGAAATAGATCCTCATAACCCAGACACGCTCACACGTCTTTCCACCCAAACACATGCAAACACGTAGTCACAATGCAGCGCAGGCACGTGAGCGTAAACATTCACATACATACAGCACACACAAAAACAAGTGCAGGGTATACTTTCCCCCGAATGCCTCGTTTGAATGGAACGATCCACGGAATATATGAAATATCCCAAAAGGCACAAGATGCTGCGAACGTACCAAATGAAACGTAGCTGCAATGTTCTGTAGATGAAATCCCCACGGCAATGAAGACATAGAACTAAGTGGTTTCTAAACTTAGTCTGACTGGCCTGCCTTCCCTGCGTGTGGGTAGTCGTTTGGTGAATGTGCAGATGGTCAGTAAAACAAACGCCTCATGTGCTGCTGATGAAGCCACCCATCGTCCCAAAAGGATTCACCAATGGCTGACTTTGATTGTGTACGTGCCAAAAGATCGACAGTCTGAGGGAAAATAACTTGAACAAACGTTCCTTTTAAGTCGAAATGAAAATAGTTAATGCTTAGTTACGTTAGCTAACTCATATGAGACGAGGAAAAAAAGTGCATTGGCATGAAGTGTTTCTGAAAGGCCACACAGGCTTTACAGAAAGAGACAATCTAAAGTTGTCGTCCAAAAACTAGGGGTGGATGGTGGATTCCACAAGGAAAAAAATAAATTCAAATAATCAAACCCCTTTGGCTAAAGGTAAGTGTCTTGTTTTCCTGTTACTAAGGTTCCCTATAATACCAATAGTTATCAGAGTAGGACATAAAATGAATATGCTTAACCATGGTCCATTGTTCACAACAGAAACATGTTCTTTGCTGTAGTTAGGTTGCCCACCGTTGGCCACTGCCCCTTTAACAAAGAGTGGAAGAACTGCTGGCCTGCTGCTCAGTTATGTTTCTCATTTGTATTCCAATTTATAGAATAAAAAACATATCCAGTCATGGTAATGGGCAAGAGGTTCCCACATAGTCTCAACTGTAACTTTTTAAATAGATTTTTAGTGACCTGCAATGCTAGTTGAATATAAATTCCATAAGCATCTCAGTATGCACATTCCGTATCGTCCAATGTCCATGAGGACCAAACAGAGACTGTTGTTCGAGCAAACACACTTTTGACTGTTTAATGATGGCAATGATTAGCACAATGAAGTATTCATGATTGCTGCGACAGCTGTGTTCTCGAGTCTCATTTTAGAGCCCCCATCAATTTCAGCTCCAATGTCAACATTGCACACGACTCAAGTTAGATTTAAAGAGCTCATCAATCTTCGGGATTGCGTTTATAGCTCTGGGATTGGTAATGAAACACTCACTGTCACAGACACGCATACACACACGCACGCACACATACACACACTCACGGTGGATAGTAATGGCCTGCTTAATCAGGTGGGTGTGACTAAAGAAAGGATACTTGTTTGGTACAGATTAGGACTGTGGTCACCATAGCTGATGGAATGAACTGGTTTGAAGGTAGAAAAAGAGAACACAACCCTTTGCTCTGTCAATAAGTGTAAACTAGTTTCAGTTGTTCTGAGTTCGTTTATATGAAGTTGTACTTGCCACCCGGCGAAGACCATTTGCTGACCTATTCGAACAATTACATCCTGTGGTAGAGAGACGTGGAGAAATGTTTGGGCCACAGACAAGAAAGTAGGCTCCGTCTAAAAAAGTGTTGAGTTGCTATGACTACACACCTACAGGTTTTATTTATGAAGGTAAAAGCCATCTGCAAGGGAAAACTCTTGAGAGGCTTTTCTCTGTGTGTGTTTAGTTGTGCATGTTTATGCGAGTGCGCGAGCGTGCATGTCTTTTGAGTATCAAAAGTGATCCTGAATTATTCGTAATTTTTTCCCCCTCCCCCCATGCAGGTTAATGGACCGAAGTTGACAGAAGCGTCGTTCTCCTGCTGTAGCCGCCCGCGGGGTGCTCTGTGCCGGCGGGTAGAGCAGGGTCTGTGAGTGGGAGGCAGAGCACTAGGTAAAGATGGTAGATCACCGGCTGTAGGAGGGGGAGGCTAAGCTCGATGTATAATACATAAGTCCGCCGGAGAGGGAGGGGAGGAAAAAAAAAAAAGAGCGAGGGAGAGGGATTGCTACCGCTGGCACCTACAGTCGATTGAAAAGCAGTTTGGTAATAGAGAAGAGTTTATCGTATTAGACCTCCATTTAGAATAAAGGGGTTGACATTTGTACCCGTGGGATGACTCGGGCAAGTCGTTCTGCAACCCCCGGCCGCTCGATTCCAGAGAGGTTTCCATGAATTCCTGTCCACTGCGAGTCTGAGAGAGAGGCTGCTAGATAAGGGGGGGGGGGGGGGGGTAAAAAAAAAAAAGATTCATGGGGTGAAGAACATCAGTAATGAAACATGTTTTTGAATATAAAGGGGAGATAGACTGATGGGAGCAGAGTTCCATGGTGGGCTTAAATCTGGACCAAGGAACAGCCAAGCACCCTGAGGGGTCATATAACACACCACGCAGTGGCCATAGATCCCCAGATAAAGAGATAAAGAAGATAAAGTGTGTGTGCGTGTGTGTGCGTCTGGAGCTTGGTGGCTGAAGTGTGGGTGAGGCGTGTTTTATGACAGGAAGGTGTGAGGCGCGTTATGTGACAGATCTTTTTTTTTATGTTATCCATGTTATCCTGGAAGATGTGTGAGCATAGCTGAGCTGAGCAGTGCTCGTGTGTGTGATATGTATGCATGTGTGAATAACAGTTATCTGATCAGCCTTGTAGTCAAGAGGGGAAGCCTGATCAAAGCTGATAAAGTTGTATGCACACCAACACACACACACACACACACACACACACACACACACACACACACACACACACACACACACACACACACACACACACACACACACACACACACACACACACACACACACACACACACACACACACACACACACACAAACTGTTCCACCCAAGCAGATTCCAGTTTCCAGTGATTGGCTGTCCAAAGGCAGTGTTTCTAGCTGCATGGAGTGTCTTGTTTATGATTATGATTGTAGGTAATTAATTATCTGGTTTATGCTAATGTGAGAGGATAATTGGAGAGAAGCAGGAAGCAGTGGCTTTGTCAAAATAAGTTGTAATATATGATGCACAGTCTGCCCCTGTCTAGTTATAACAACGGCTCCGTTAACAAGCATTTTCAGACTGGCATTTTCAGACCATGGCGATGATGAGTGAGTAAGTAGGTACTCAAATTGCCCTGAAAGTTTTCTCGTTTGGGTCTTCCAGCACTAAATGTACCTTAAACCTAGCAAATGTTCAATTCTCTGAGCTAGCATGAGCCGTAGTTCACAGTGAGAATGCAAAGCAAAAGCGAACTTACTTCTCTAAGTGACTCGTGACGGTGACAAGAAGACCACATGCCCTGACAGATTTCACAGCGTTCAAATAATCCGTAATTACTGACACACAAAACCAAACACGAAGAGAAAGTGAACACCAAAGGTAACCTCAAACGTGCCTCTTGGGAGTTAAGAATAAGTAGATGCACTTCAGGATTTAAGCCGCTGAGGAAAGACAAAGGTAGCAGGAAAGGGAGGAAAAAGAAAGGATTTTCCGGTGCTCATTAGCATATCAACGCAGCATCCTGAATCGCTTATAACTAGAGTAACTATAGCGTGTCACATTGATGTCGACAGTTTCTTTCACTACTTAAACGCTGAATTCACTGCCTTTAACCTGAACACACAATTATTCTCTCTATCTTGTTCTTTCTCTCTCTATTTCTTTCTCTCTCTCAGACACTAAAGCACTCAAGTTTTTTTTTTTTTTTTTTACTTTAACACTTCCTTTACCTTCCCTTTGCTTTTTTGTGGGTATACACAAGAACGATCAGTGAGATCCAATCCAAACTCAGGGTGGATGGGGGGCATTTTTTTTATTAAATTTGTTTTTGTTTTATAGCTTTCAGTGTGAATATTTCAAAGGGTAAAGGAAAGGTTTTCAATGTGTATGTGATTTTACAGTTCTCTGTCCTTTGGGTTTAGTCGAACACAGACTGACCATCTTCTTCCCTAAAAGGATTGAAGACATTTCTCTCACCTGGATTCTAAGCTTGGAGACAGTCTATGGGCTGGCTTTATTAAGCACACAGCCAAAGTCTCTCTCCTTCTCTCCATCAATCTGTTCATTCCTTATCATCTGCTCAGGAGACAAGTGAAAGCTGTTCCCATCGAAGGTATCGGTCCGTCCCGGTCTTAACATAATGCTTTACTAAACGTGAGCATCTGTGCTGCAGTGATATTTTCAGGCTTTTTACACCCACTTCCATCGGCACACGAGGATCACAATAGTAAGCTACGTTTAATCTTCTGATGTGACATTTAGCAGCTGGCCTGCTCATTTAATGTAAGGGAAGGTGTCCATGGAAAGTGTTGGCTAGGAAGTGGGCATTAAACAGTCTGATCATCATCAAGAGCCAGCTATGACACTAATGGCTTTTATGGAGGACTTTCATCATTCCACTGCCTTAGTGGAGTTATTATTGCCAGCAACGTCTACTTTCTGAAGTGCATTTTAATTAATCTTAAGGATGCCAAGGTTCTGTCTTTCAATCACATTCTCATAATGAAACCGTAGCAGGCACTTTATATTTGGAAAGTTGGTGGACCAAAAAAGAAAAAAAACTAATTTGCAGCCTTGATACATGAACAACATCATTAAAAAAGTTGGATTATGGAAATGCCTTAGAGGCATCATAACCAGTGGACATTACTGTCATGTGTTTCATGACCTCAATTAAATCAAGAAAAGACCAAAAGTATTAAATAAATGTTTAAAACTTTAGCAATAAAACCACAACTTACCTGTTAAAATGCTTGATTTCGATGTAGGAGCATTGTTATGTATTCAAACACATCATGTCGCCATGCACGTTTCTCCTCATTATACACGCAATGATCGAACATCTAATAAATGATGTTTGATATGATCAGATGACAAGGTGGAGGAGAAGTGTGCTCCTCTCTCTGTAGCCTCAGTAAAAACAGGTACCAATGCACTCATTTGTCATTTGGGCAGTTGCTGGCTGAGTGTTTGTGTGTGTGTGTGTAAATGTGTGTGAGAGTGTGTACGTGTACGTGTACCTGTGTGTGTATGCTTTTGGGTACGTGCATGGTTTGGTCTGCATGCATATTGCTGTTCTAGAGACCATTAGAGTAAGCGTATATTTGCTGGAATGACAGGTGGGCGACAGTCAGTTAGGTTTGTGTCTCAGGAGTTCGGGAAAGGTGTATGGCGACGGTCTGTCTAATCAGTGGGAGGCAATAAGGGGCATTTTGTGATGCGTGTGTGTGTGTGTGTGTGTGTGTGTGCGCGTGTGTGTGAGTGTGGGCTGGAGAAAGAGAGAGGGCCTATCAGAGTTGATGAGTAAGGTGAGGGCCAGCTTGGAGCAGCAGCTGCTGATGATAGCTATTCTAGCAGACGGTCTGTGTGAGGGATGGCTTCAGCAGCTGTCCTTCTGTGAGTGTGTGTGTGTGTGCGCACGGGCGAGAGAAAGAGAAAATACTCTGCTCATATCTCATTATACCCACGAGTCTAGCTGCAGTGATGGCTACTCCATGGCTAATTAGAAAGACGTGACCTCAGTAATTGTCCAGTAGAGGTGATGACGGCGAGTTAATGATGCCCCATCCTGAGATCGTTGTTGCACCTGTGTAGCTTTCTGCATTGGGACAGTGAAATGCAATCGTCACAATGCGCAACGCTCGAAAGTCATGGAGGGACTGGAATCTAAACACCAGTAAACGTCTGCAGGCTTTGCTTTGTGTGGGGGTATGTCTCAAGAGTCACTTCCTCGCTCTATTTGAAGGTCTCCTCTCAGTGGGGATCTCTCTCTCTCTCTCTCTCTCTCTCTCTCTCTCTCTCTCTCTCTCTCTGTGTGTGTGTTGTGATAGTTCCACTGTCATTCTCCCCACCGTAGTGTGTCAACACAGGCAGTCGGGGGACCACTCAATGAGAGTAGGCCCTGGAGGTTTGGAGCCCAGTGGCTGGTTGGCTTGATGCATCTGCCCGGGCGGGTAGACAATTTTGTCTTGGTTGGTGTGTGGGTGTGTGTGGGCATGCGTGTGGGTGTGTAACCTGCTGTCTTTCAAGAAATAGCAATTGTATTGCGCGCCGTCTAAATGTCACTGTGCTGAGATAGATGCGTTATTTGGGTGAATTGGCCGCGTGCTGGAGTGGGCGTTTGACTGCGGCCTTGGTCATGAGAAGTCCGCAGAAGTTTCGTTTTTTTTTATCACCTGTCAAACTCCCTTCGAGGGGGGTGGGGGGGCAAATGAGGGTCTGGAAAGATACCCAGGATTATAGACACCACGAACGTCTCTCCGGGAGGCTTTCGCGCTCCTCGCCGTCAGCCTCAGAAGCCAAGGCGGAGACAGAACAAAAGGAAGAGGGGGGAGAAGTGTGGAGGAATGTCAGGGAGAAAAAAAAAAGAATGTCGAATAGCAGCGGAAGCCATTCCCGTGTTTGATGAGCCAATTCTGCCGAAGGAGCGATAGGCTGGATCTGCTCTCTTTTTCCTCCCTCCTCCGTCTCCTCCTCCCCGGTCTTACTCCCACAGAGAACAGGTTCTATTAATAGGCTGCTTGCTCCCTGTCGCCGGTTATTGTTGGCTGATTAGGTTTCTCTCTCCGCTAGGTTGAATGCAGACGCGAGTGTGTGTGTGTGTGTGTATCTCGCTAGTGAGTTAGTGGCTCTGAGAAGACAGATGGGGATCGGGGCACTCAAGATAACTGAACACCAACACATCCTGCCCCACTACACATTTGTGTCTGTGTGTGTGTATGTGGGCACAAAGAGAGGTGTGAAGTCTGACTTGGACTACTGTAGCTTTGGCCTCTGATGCAGCGATCCCGTTTCTCCCAACAGCCCGGTCTCCGTCACAGCTCTCTGACGGTTCTCTCTCTCTCTCTCTCTCTCTCTCTCTCTCTCTCTCTCTCTCTCTCTCTCTCTCTCTCTCTCTCTCTCTCTCTCTCTCTCTCTCTCTCTCTCTCTCTCTCTCTCTCTCTCTCTCTCTCTCTCTCTCTCTCTCTCTCTCTCTCTCTCTCTCTCTCTCTCTCTCTCTCTCTCTCTCTCTCTCTCTCTCTCTCTCTCTCTCTCTCTCTCTCTCTCTCTCTCTCTCTCTCTCTCTCTCTCTCTCTCTCTCTCTCTCTCTCTCTCTCTCTCTCTCTCTCTCTCTCTCTCTCTCTCTCTCTCTCTCTCTCTCTCTCTCTGGTCCCCTCCGTCATTCTCACCACCACCAGTGTGTCGCGATGATCCCGCCAAGAGGGTAATTAGCCGTCTCCCTCTGAGATCCGTCTGGGTGCCTCCAGGCGTTTTTCCTCCCTTCTCACACTCGTTTTCTCTCATTCGCCATGCCTTTCCCATCTCTTTGTCTTATCAGCTTTCCTTTATGGGTTCAGTTACTGCTGAGTTGAGAAAACTGTTTACAGTACCTACCAAAGTCGTTATATGTTTATCATGGAGAGTGGTTTCAGCACAGGGGTGATGTGGCATTCCATCGTTGTGTCAGGCTCGTCGCAGTGTGATTCTTCCTCAGCCACTCTTCTGTTAGAGCCACACCCAGAGATGTCTATTCTTACTAGACCAGTAAGTTAACTTTGTGACATAAGGACAGTCCTGTGCAGGCCACCATGGTGTGGATAGGCAGTGAAGTTATCGGTGGAGCAATAAGCAGAGGCTTATGTCACTTGATCAACATGATAACCTCCTGACCCCAGCTAGGATCACACCCTTTAAAAAGAATTGTCAGGGTTAGGGAAGATACATGTTGCCTTGAGTAGTGGTTACAGTGGTTATACCTTCTAAAATAATGCATTGGATCTCAGCAACCACATGGTTTATGGTAAATAGAACAAACTCAAAGTGCATCAGAATGGACAAGAAACTCTTTGACCTAGATACACTACCGGTCTAAAGTTTTAGAACACCTCAATTTTTCCAGTTTTCATTCAAATGTACGCAGTTCAATGTCTCAATGTACTCTGAAATCAAAGCATAGAACAAACATTCATTTAGAGATTAAACAAAAACATAATCTTGGAGTTGTTCTGCTTAACACAATTTAATCTACATTTGTGACTTATCAAAGTAACCACCTTTTGCCCATATAACAGCTGAACACACTCGGGACTCTCTTTCTACAATGCAAATCAAATAGTGTTCAGAAAGTTTTTCCCAAAACTGTTGCAGAAGTTCCCACAAATGTGTTGCACTTGTTGATGGCTTTGCTTTCACCCTTCTGTCCAGTTCATCCCAAACCAGCTCCAGGGGGCTTAAGTCTGAATACTGTGCTGGCCATTCCATGATTTGAAACCTACTGTCTTGTTCTTTTCTTCTAGGGTAGTTCAGACATGGCCTGGAGGTATGTTTTGGGTCATTATCTTGCTGTGGGATGAACCCCTGACCAACTAGGCATAGACCAGAGGGCATTGCATGTCACTGCAAAATGCTGGGGTAGCCCTTTTGGTTCAGGGTGCCAGTCACTCTGTGGAAGTAGCCGACTCTGGATCCAGCAAAAGAGCCCATCACATCCCCAAACAGACCATCACGCTTCCTCCTCCATGTTTGACAGTAGGTGTCACACACTGAGGAACCACCCTTTCACCTTCTCGACGGCGTACAAAACCCCTACGCGATGAACCGAAAATTTCGCATTTTAATTCATCGGTCCATAAGACCTTCTTCCAGTGTTCAGTAGTCCACTGCCGGTGCTTCATGGCCCAGGCAAGACTCTTTTTCTTATTTAGCTATTTTAGTGATTACTTCCTTACTGCCACTCATCCTGTCCAACCTGCAGCTCGAAGTCTTCTCGTCACAGTTGAAACTGAGACTTGCTAACTACATGTCCTCTGATTCTGTCTTTTCTCTTCGTCAAAGAGGTTCTAGTCCATTCGGATGCACTTTGAGTTTACCCTAAGGCTCCTAAGAATGCCATTCCCTAACAGTTTGGAAAACAACATTAAGATCCAAAGAGGGCTGTGATGCTGTGAGTTTAAAGAACAATATTACACTACCACAATATTACGCAGCAAAATACGGAAATAGTTTTTAGGCTGTTTTCTCAAAATAAACTACATGGTCCTGATTTACTAAGATCCCAAACACCGAGTACTAAAATGCGCGTTAGCTCAAACAGATTGCACGTTCATATTGCACCCATTTTGGGGGTGATTTACTCATTTCAGGCGCAACACAACGCAGTGATGCAGTCGGTATGTCCCTAGCGTGATTGCATAAATGAAGTCAGGTGCAAACAGTTGTATTTAAAGCGTTTGGCGTGTTTTAAAGTAATTCCAGCCATTTATTTCCAGCCAGTAATTCCAGTGGCGACAGGGAAACAGAACTACCGCAAAAGGATTATTTAATAGAGGTACAAGTGGAAGAGGTCAATAAGCACATTGAATTGAGCTACAGCTAAAAATATATATATGACAAAAAGAAATGCCATATGTGAGAGTATCAGCGAGAAAGCCAATTCCGTGGGGAAAAGGAAAAGATCAACAGACATAATTGAGGAGATAGCAAGATATTAGTTGAAGAACAAAAGACAAATTGGCTTATTTTAAAAGGTCGGCAAATAAATCAGGAGAAGGCGGGACGGGGATGGGGGCTTTGGGGGGACGGTGGAATCAATAGCTAAAAATGGCATTGCTGGATATAGGCAATATGTCTGATTAATTACTGCCATCTCAAACATTTTAACACAGGCGGGAAAAACACGTTCTCAATGTATTCTTTGGTTTCCCCTGCGTTTCCTTCTTACCACAATAAAAGCAGCCATCTCTCATAGTACATGCTTTCCAGTCGTCCTAAATTGTACGCATTGGCTGTGTCTCAATTCAGGGGCCGTATCCTTCGAAGGACGCGGTCTACAAAGGCACAGATTTCCTATTTGCTTCACCAGCTGTTCCCACCCTTACCCTTGCGTCACACCACTTGTAACCACCACCGGCGCGCAGTGAATCTTGAGAGGTTGGGCTGCGTTGGATCCAGCAGTTGGATCCTCTAAATTTGGAGAGAGGACGTCGCAGTTCTCGGCAACATTTGAAGGAGCCTTCGAAATGGGACAGCCGCGGAGCGCCACTGTGACTCATCGGTCTTCAAATGCAACCTTCGAAGGATACGGCCCCTGAATTGAGACACTGCTAATCACTTCTTTAAGCCTATAACTACTTTCAAGTTTGTTAGATATTGTTACAGGTGCAAATGTAGTATTTGCATGTCTGCTCCCAGTATTTTACAGTCTCCAGTAGAAACGGCCATTATAGCATATGCATTAAGGCAAACACGCAAAATCGGCAAGCTGTCATAAATTGTACATTTTAAATAATCAATCCTTCATGCACCTTGCAAGTAGATCAGCTTGGACATTTATTCGCGTGTGTTATGAGGTTTGCACGTGTCTTTACACACACAAACCTCTAGTAAATCAGGCCCCTTCAGTCCAAAGGTTTTACACGATTCCAGAGATCTGAAATTTTGAAGCAGGGTTTGCTATGCTGAGTTAAAAAGTAGAGGCAGAAAATCGAACGTACACTTTAACTGATGAGTCTTCCACATTTGTATTTTACTCTCTCACGATGCTTTCATGGCCCATTTATTCTGCACGTTTTTTGTAAGTCAGTACCTCTGTGTTGAAAAAGAAATTCTAACCAAAGGCACACGGTACTGTATGTTAACCGATAGTTAAGCAGACGTCTCTGCCCGGGTGTTCAAGGTATCGCAGAGAGAGAGAGAGAGAGCGAGAGCGAGAGAGAGACAGGGAGAGAGTTAGAGGAAAAAGAAAAACATTGAGAACAGGTGATCTCAGTCAATGTTCTCTGACTTGGTACAGTTGTGTGTGTGTGTTGCGTAAAGGGCCTGCAGCGCCTGTAGTTTTTACCCTCAAACGTGTGAGGTCAGCCAAGTGTGAATGTTAGTGTGTGCAAAGCCCCTACTTAGTGAGTGCTCGGCCAACACCTAGAGCTCTGCCTTACTAAGCAAATTGATTGCCAATAGAGTGAGAGGAATCTATTGTGCATATTATGCACAGGAACCTATGGCTGCAACTCATAAACTACGTTGGACAAAGAGGACAAAACTATTGACGTTTCTTTACGTACACTTGCTGTACACACACACATATTGCCCGTGGGTGCTAAAAAAGGTGGAGGATGGAACTATGTTAGTATATTCAATACCTGGGGTATTGCAGAATCTTGACCACAAAGCTTTTCGTCGGCGTATAAAGTCACGTCCCCAGACCGCCGGATGTTTCTAAACTCAAGAAACTCCACCTCCTCCTCAGCCCTCGTCTTCCACTTCAGTGGAGTTTAAGGTCGACCAGGTGAACTGCCACTAGTGGTCCCTGTTTCCACACGTACCGTGGGCTCTGATAACAGAAGGATTGGGTCATCTGTCAAGCTTTACTCACTGTGGCCACATGTGTGTGTTTGCAATGCCTGTTTAAATGCATGTCTGTTTGTACGTGTGTGTGTGTGTGTGTCATTTACATGCGTATTTACCCCCGTGCACAACGCGATGAAACAAAGACAACCTGATCCCATCAGAGATCGGGGGGATGATTGCGGCTAAGCTCTGGTGTGATCGCGGGGATTAAAGCTTCGGCTACAGTAATTAGACGTGATTACTGGCAAGTCGCTCTGACACAGACACCCTCTCATCCGTTGCATTGTCAGGGGACCACTGTGTGTCTCCTTTGTTCAAAGGCTCATTTCAACACAATGAGATTAGGACTCGTAGCGGGAAACTCCTGGTCTGTTTTCTCCCCTCCCCACCAACGTGCATTTGGCTGTTTTTGTCCGGTGCTGTGTCTTAGGAGCGTATTTGTTGGTGAAAAAAAACCCCAAAGTTAGCCAATATTGTTTCTTGGCATTCCATCTGCCATTTCTTTAATTTTTACTTTTGATTGAACTGTTCTTGCCTTATCTCTCCTGCTCCCACGTTCATTGTTACAGCGTTCTCTCGGTCCCTGCTCTTCACACATCAGAGTTTGCAGGCAAGGCATGCCACTCGCTTCTGTGCCTTACTTCCTCGTTTTCAAAGACCTCCCACACAAGACACCCAGCCAGCCCATAGCCCGAGAGCCCGCTGCTGAGCACACAGAGGCTCTGGAGACCGTCACGAAAAGACGCGCGGGGCTCCTGAATCGATGCTACAAAGACAGAGTGTGGAGGAACAACACAGGGCGGCTCGGGAGAGAGAGAGTGGATTGAAATTGATCGGAATTGGGTTAGATCTTCCTCCGGTGGCTGAGAACTAGCGTACAATGTGTTAGTTGGCGGTAGGATGGGGTTTCTAGTGAATCCATGGCATTGGTCTAGACTACCTTACATTGCACCACCTTCATTCTATGCCCCTATGGAGCTTACCAGGCCTCCATTGAGTCCTTCCAGAACCTCAGCTAGCTGGACCATACCGTACCAAGCTAAGACAACCTCACAAAAACCTTTCTGAAGTTCCTGTGAGATACAGCGAGGAAAAGGAAGAAGAAAAAAAGAAAGTGTGACAAAGGGTAAAAAAGTGCAAGTGATCAAATTGCAATCTGCTTTTTTTTTAACCACCGCCAGCTAAAACTCTCCCAAGTGTAAGGAACAGATATTCTCCTCTCTTTCCCAGTGCATCAATCCTGGTGGTGATGAATGAGTTTCCCTCGCGTCGTGGAAAAGGGCAACGCAGGCCACTCACCGCCGACTATCCAAAGGCCACTGAGCATGCTGATGGAGGAAATGCCACGCGTAAATGGTGGCCCCGTATACTCGGCTGTGCTCCAGCCCTGCCCTTTCAGCCACAACTGGGGAAACAAATGAGGCCGTTCCCCCCCAAAGCCTTCAGGAGATTCTCTGATTGGCTGGTTAGGCGTCAAGGGGATTGATTGACAGGCAAACTGGTCAACCACATGCAGAGATGGAACGTTTCCTGAACAAGAGGAACATGTTTGTTTTTATATGTTATTCAAATATAGTGCTTCATACTGCAAGACAGGAGTAACGTTTTTTGTTTCTCAATTGTTATTTTGGAGGAAGAGTACATGTTTTAAGCATAGTCGGATGGTAATTGGCTAGCCACTGTCAGTCACCTGAGAGAATATAATGGGCTATCTCTATGAATAAAATATCTAATTCTAGCTTCTTAAAATGATATTTCCAAACTGAAAAATGGGACAGTATAATGATGTGTGATTGTTGTCAGCTCAGAGAAACAGACAGGGCTCCAAAAGCTCTTCTCTAGTGACGACCTTCAACAGTTAAGACGTTTAACACCCAGACGCTGCAGGCACACTGAAAGCATTTAGCTGTTGTCATCTTACATTAGGCTTTGCCTCGTGGATTGTATTGTTTACTTGGAGTACATTAATGTTGTTAATCAGACAATAATAATCATAATCAATCTACAGGCTGTTATGAGACAGCAGGAATTGAGTATGGAAAGAATGCAAAGATATTTAGTAGATTCATGAATATCATGCAATTTCATCAATGTGTGAAAACAAATTGATCCAAATTCCTTACTTACAGTTTGTAAAAGACAAATACATATTCATATTAGAGTTATATATATATATATATATATATATATACACTGTAACTAGCTCTACAGAAAGAATGAACAGTTCTCCTCTCCCTGGAGAAGTGTGTATCAGCCAACTCTCAGCACCCACCCTGCTTCCTCTGGGTATTTCACAGCCCAGTGACCAGCCACTAACTCTCACCTGACTCTCCAGCTGCTCCTACCCTCCTTTCTCCCACTCCTCCTCTTTTGCTGTGGCCCCATTCTCTCTGCCCTACGCCAGGCATGGAGCTACCTTCTACCTACAGGCCGTTTATCAAGAGGAGAACGCTCACCTCCCTCCACGCCTGGATGCATCTCACCCAGGGGAGGGAGGGGAGAATGAGGCCTAGAAACGAGGTACCTGCATGGGGTGGGTGGGAGTTCGAGGTGGGGCGGATTTGTTGGCTTCTAGCAACAGCATTCCCAATACAGGACAGGAGAGACTTGGATAAGGTGAAGGAGGAACACACAGACTGGTGATGGTTTGAACGGCGGTCTAGAGGGAGACCGACTGGTTGGCGGTTTGAATGATATAGAAAGCACACACTGGTTAGGGTTTGGATTATGGAGAGGGAGGGGGGAGAGGGGGGGGGGGGGGGGGCAATGTGCCTCTCAGGTCATTGTAAAAAAGGGTAATTTTATCAGTGGGGGAGAGAAGGAGCAAACAGAGCGTGGATCAAATCTACAGACTGTTAGTCCTTTCACTGAGGTCTCAGGCGGGCTAATGTGTGAATCACGCTAGCGCAATGGCCTCTCTCTGACGTTCTCTTACCTCCCTCCTTGTCACTCATCTCTTTGTCTGTCGTCTACAATGTGGATGCATTATGTTTTTAATAGTGTGGGAGGGTATGCATATTTGCTCTCATCTTCTAATTTGTATTAATATTATAAAATTACAAGTAGTCTTTTCTTTATATCTTTTCCCCCCTCATAATTTTTTTTGCCTGTTGTATAGACAGCACATGGCCATTGTTTTGGTTGACCAGATTTACCACTGCGGGTGGTTTCAGCTAAGTGCATTGCTGTGGTTCATTCACCTCATAAATGCAACCTATGTACCCCAGTCTACGGCCTATTAGGGTGAATGGGCAATTTGTTTCATCGTTTGTGTTTAACAGTCTATGCTAGGAAAGTTATCCTTTTTGCTGTATGGGCCTATTGTGTTGATCTACTGTAGCTTACACATCCCGCGTCCCCTAACTGTCACCATATGGGAATACGAATACACTGCTAATTCTATGCACATTTCAAAACATAAACTCCAGGCCTCCAACATAAAAAAAACCTCAACAAACAAAATGTTGAACTGAATTGATAAGTGTATTTATTTTAAGATTCATCTGTTTTTGTAACGTAACAGTCCTATCCATCCGTTGCGTCTTGTTGTTGTTAGTTTAGATTAGATTTGATTCTAATGCCCACACACTGTTTATTTTCTTAAAATTGGCTCCCTCTTTAGTTCTTCTGGCATGAAAGGCACGTGGTTGGGGGTAAAATGCGGGATTCAAAATGGAGGAAGGTAGGTTACTACAACGATACGAAAACCACAAAGGTCCCGCCGAACAAGCAGGAGATGCCCTTCACCAAACGTACACATGATGAAGACGTCCAGTTGGTCACAAGTTTTGTGAAAACATGTCATGTGACTTAAAAGTAGCATATTCTACAATGTGAACCAACTCAAACAGACTCAAAAAGAGGCATGAATCTTTTTTGGGTTGCGACAAGGTGCCCTTTTCTATCGCTCCCTGTTTTAGATCCATTTTCTTGTTGACCTTCAGCACCATTCCATTTCTAACTCCTCTCCTCTGTCTGTTTATCTGTCAATCAGCCGTGATCTGTGGGTCATTATTTGAAGGGATTGCTTTCTGGCTTCAGAAGAAGCTAAACCAATTTGGTGCTGCTGTATTGTAAGATATTCAGCCCTGTATTCTCTTCCTCAGTCTCTTGCCTTATATTCACCTTGTATATTGTATTCCATGCATCTCAAGGTCTATTCCGGGGGGTAGAGGAGGCATACCCAGGGTCTGATGGACACACACACACACACACACACACACACACACACACACACACACACACACACACACACACACAAACACACACACGTACACAAACACACCACTGACCCCTGGCAAGGTCATGCGTCAGCCCCAGTCCTAGTCGCTCTGCCAGGGACCGGCGACAGGGACGATTAATCCATTCATCCCCTGATGACAGGTTAGCACCAGCGGAGGAGATTACGTGGATCCCTCGTGTGTCATCCTCCTCCCTGCCTTCATCATCCCCTCGCCACATTCCCACAGAGGAGGTAACTTCAATCACCTCGCAATTACGGAGGCATTCACTCTTCATTACGTAATACCTGTTGGTGTCTCTGTGTGTGCGTGTGTACAAGCGAGCAGGTGTGCCCCAGCAAATCTCATTCCCCCGAGAAGGCTCGACGAAGGTCTGATTCATTTGTAGAGTAAATTTATCTAGTGTTTGGCCCATCTGCTGTGATGCTGGGGGAATTCTGTATGTTTGGGGTGTTCCGGCTTTCCGCCATGAAATGTGTTTGTGAATATGTAGCCGGTATATGAGCGTGTGCTTATGCATGTCTACCCACTGTTGGTCTGCGATGGGTGCGTGAGTGCCAACTCACGTTTGAAAATGTGTGTTGGGAGTTGTGCGGGAATCGATAAACTGGGGCTCAGCCAGGCTTACCTTAAACCCTTCAGCGTGTGTCTGAGAGATCCTACCTCATCAATATTTACTAAATATAGAAACACCAAGCCGTAATCCTGCGGATTCCTCAGCAAAGGGATAAAACCAAGAATGTTCTTTGACTAAACCAGGAAGACTTTTCCGTCCTGTCAGTCAGTATTGGTTATTTTATAGATTAGAGACATGGATGCATCTAGGTCACACGGATCAG
>CM030184.1:10102255-10154755 GCA_017639675.1 Aplochiton taeniatus
ATTAGGTCTTCCTGCTCTGCTCCGCGGGCAGTATGGGTGTGCCATCCAGATAGTGAAGGCAGGCGGACGTACCTTTGTCCTCCCATTGGGCGGGAAAACGGAGCTCCATGAACCATAACAATCTCCGCACGCTAACAGAGGATAGCACCGCTCTTTGGCTGCTCGGGGTCCAGACGTAGAGTTATTATTTCAGTTCAAAATGAAGGAGATCCATCATGCAATGAGCGCAGTCTGTAGACTGGTGCCAGATCTGGGTAAAACATCAGTGCTCCACTCGGCATGGCTGCCCGACATAATGGGAGGTGAGTTGCTTAGTTTACGTGCGGATCAGGTGCTCCTGCGGCGGGCCTGATTTCCTCCACAGCAGACTACCAAGCTTAATGGAAAGCTAACTGAACCACTCTATACACAGCAAACTGAACCACTCTATTTAGAACTAATAGAGCCACTCTACTTACAACTAAATAAACCGCTCTACAGCTAACAGATCCCCTCTATTTATAGCTAGAGCCCCTCTATACACAGCTAACAGAGCCCCTCCTCTCTCTATATAAACGACTCTACTTACAGCTAACATAGCTACTCTATATCCATCTCACAAGTTTGCACATCTGTCCAAAATCCGCAAAACTGCGTTTGACAGACGAGCCAATAAGAGGCTTAACCCCAGAAGGACATAACTACTTTGGGGTTTTGTATGGGAAGGACAATACTGCGTGGTGGATTGTAATGCTTTTTTATTATTGGAAATATTTTAATAATTCTAAACAGGGCATTGCTGCAAAAGAGACATTCTCAGTCAGTCAACCCTGTATAAATATTAACAAAGAATAATAAAATACATGGCTAAATTAACCACTCTACTTAGAGCTAACAGAGCCCCTCTATCGTCGGCTATCCTCCTCTCGAGCTCTCCGTCTGAATCACAGAGAGCATAAGGCTAACCAATGATTCTGTCAAAGAGTTGATGAGGTGTAGACACACATTTACTCATACAAACTAGACACTTCTAAGCATATGCTATCTTTACCGGATCTCTTCATCCAGCGTGGTATTCTAAAATCCTTTCCTGACATTCTTGTGTGTGTGTGTGTGTGTGTGTGTGTGTGTGTGTGTGTGTGTGTGTTTTTGAGACTGTCACAGCTCCCACTACTTGTTTTTGTTTGTACACACAGAATCTCTGTTGATACACATTTTTCTGTTGTTCTCTCAAACGTCTCTGTGCAACACAGTATGAGTGTATAAAGAATTCCTGTCCATTCCGATACCATTGAAAAGTGACGTTTCAGTAGTGGTTCTCACAGGCAAGACAGCTGCAGGCCTAGCTCCTGTGGAATTTCTCTTGAATGTCCATAACGTAACGACGTCTTCGATACAGAACTATGCAAATGTTTCCTATAAATTCGCCAAGGTCAAGGTGATGACACAGAGAGGGTAACCACCATCTAGAGCTCTGCGCGGTCTCCTCTGCTCTCTGCTAATCCATCGCAAGCCGAAGTGTCTGCTCAAGCGGTGGCTCACTGAGTCTGTTACCGTACACTAACAAAGCCATGGTTAGCACTGGCACCGCCGTCGAGATTGAGCACCATATGTGTGCGTGAGTGTGTGTGCACGAGAAGCAATATCCTCATAATGAGTCACGGGGTGGAAATTAAAATGAACCCTGATCCATTCTTCAATGAGAAAACACTTCATTTTGACAGATCATTAACTCGACATTATCTTTCATTAAGCGGCTCGGCATTACTTATTCAATAAAGCCAGGCCACACACACATACCCACGTGGGGATATACAGGCACACACAAACATACAGATACACATGCAAATGATACCCACGGGAATCGTTACATAGAATCCACAGGCCGGGATTGTCTTTCATTTGGTAATAGAAAAACCTTTAATAAGTGATCCCAGTTTGGCATTAACATTACAAAGTGTTACGGAATGCGGGAGAAGGGGGGAGTCAAGTGCAGAGTGGTATGTGTCTTCAGGTGAGTGGTTAACAAAAAAAAGTTCTTAAACAGATTTGGTGTGGAACAGTAGTAAGCTTTATTTCAATTCTTACACCCAAAGGCCACATAGATTTAAAAAATGGAATGAGGATAAATCAAACAGCCAGGCCTAAATAGGAAACAAAACCCACAGGTGAAAACAATAAGCGTGATAAGGGATGCTTTGGCTGTCTGCTCGGCTTGAGCACTGACTGCAGGCGCAAAGGACTTGTGACATATATCAATTATAGAGCTTTTAAAATATATCAATCGAGTATTTTAATGGAGATGAGTTTTAATTGAAGAAAGACTCATATTTTCGTCATGCATAGAGAGGCTGTTATAAGCAAAGTAGATTACTATAAAATAAAGGATCATTGTTCAAAGTAATGCTGTTTTTTATACTTATGGATTTAAACCAACCGGGAGATTTCGCTTTCATTCTAAAATATAAAGCCTAACAGCCTGGGACATCGCACCGTAACCTTAATGGTTTCCATGTTACCAACCCAGCAGTTCAGGAAATTCAGCACCTTGGACAGCAGCGGCAGGAGGTCGTCATTTTCAAATCTAGTGTTCCGACATAACCGAATAGAGACGCTTGGTATTTGAAAGTGTAGAGCAGGGCGTTACCGGTCTGCCCGCCGTGGGTCAGTCTGTCCGATCAGCACATCGCCACTCTTTATGTGGCTCTCCCCGTCACTCGCTCCATCTTCCTGCCTGCGTCTGCTCTCCATCCATCTCCCTTACTGCCTTTTTTTACGCTCCTCGTCTATAAACCCTCCCGTTGACCGCAGCCGAATGCGGCCCGGGCAATCCATCAGGCTGATTTTATGGGCTTTCCCTCCACTGATGGCTACTTAGCTGTCCATAGTGGTTCCTGGCCTATTTGTTATTGTAAGTGTTTGACCGACACGTTACGACTACTCGCTGCAACGGCAGATTGATGGAAAATGAACTTGGTTTATGGAAAGTTATGACAATACAGCATGGCAATAAAACAGCAGGGGTATGGGAGTTTATAACGACATATGTGGGGGCTGCTATTGAATAAAAAAAAACAGAGCGAGATGAAGAACGACTGTCTAAATGAGATAGTCTGTGGTTCCACAGAATACCTTCTGGTTAGCCCTGATCGATCAGACGGGCAGAGGTTATGAAGTTTCACAGCCTTCCACTCCTTCTTCCCTTCTTTTTATCTTACCCATTTCTGCAATTTCTTTACCATATTTCCCCCCACCTTTGTGGCTCTCTCTAATTCACGAAGATGCACTGTTCCCTCCTCTCTGTTTTAATGTGAATGTTAATTAAAGACAGCTTTCTATAATTAAGACTCGCTCTATTTCACAGGCTTGTGGATGACTTCAATGGGACGCTGTATCTTCTATGCTGGGAGGGACACACACACATACACCCAAGCCCACTCTCTCTCTCTCTCTCTCTCTCTCTCTCTCTCTCTCTCTCTCTCTCTCTCTCTCTCTCTCTCTCTCTCTCTCTCTCTCTCTCTCTCTCTCTCTCTCTCTCTCTCTCTCTCTCTCTCGCTCACACACACACACGAACATGCTCACACACACTCTCCCAGGGGGCACATAGTAGAAGTATGTTAACTCTCTTATCCATCTCTGAGCTGGTGTCAATAACACATCTTTGAACAATCACTCTGAAAGTCGACTGCAGCGTTCCCGGAGGAGTGTGGCGACAGCCAGACAATTAAACAACGTGCTTAGGCCCTTTTTCAATCTTCCCAGTCAAGCTCTGAATTTCAATTGGATATTCATCTGGGAAGATTGGATTCAGAACAATACTATCAGGTTCCCGCTTTGGAGATCAATTAGTAGTGTGAGATTCACAGCACACACCCTAAGCCCCCTCGGCTTCGCTGAACACAACTTTTCACTGGTTGAACCCAGTGTGTGTGTGTGTGTGTGTGTGTGTGTGTGTGGAGGGAGGAGTGAGTGAATATGTAGGTGTGTCTGTGAGTGTATGTGTGATAGAGAGTCTGTGTGTGTGTTTGTGTGTGTGGAACCTCGAGGGAAAGATCTGAAGTGAGAGATGGAGCAGAGGGAAGAGGATCTGCCGGACAGAAGGTCATTAGGAGTGGGACATCATTAGGCCCTCAGGTACTGCACGGCTAGCTAACTGATGGACAGACCGCTCTCTTTCATCTCCCCCACCGTCCCTGCAATCAACCATATGGTCTGCACTCTCCCTGTTCCCCCTTTCTTTCTCTTTGTCTTTGTCTTTCTCTTTCTCTTTCTTTCTCTTTCTCCCCCCCCCCCCCCCGCCCCCCACCACCCCCCCCCCCCCCTCTCTCTCTCTGTCTCTGTCTCCCTCCATAAGGTCATGGGAGCTTTAATGGGATCGACAAAAACCTCTGAGCCTGCTGGATAACAGTTGATACTGACGCATACAAATTTGGGCTCAGTTACACACAAAATGGACTGTAAATAAACAACATGCTGTTAATGTACATTTAGATGCTCTATGTACACTGGATACATATGTGAACAGTACATACCTGTCTTTTTGGAACCTTGGGTCCTTTTCTACCAGTGGTAATGTTGGCCAACAACTGACTGTGACTTAGAGGTCTCTGCTGTCCTCTAATTGGTGATCGGTGATTGAGATGAGATGCTGGCCTGAGTGCTGATGGATGATTGGTTTAAAAAACAGACCGTCTGTTGATTAACAAACACAATGGACAACACTCCTCCTCCTGTGTGTTTGTGTGTGTGTGTGTGTGTGTGTGTGTGTTTGTGGGTTTGTCTAAAGCCCCCCACTGGTCAATTTTACCTTATTGTTTGCCTGAGCAGGACACGTCTGGGACAAGTTCCACAGACAGGTCAAAAAGTGAAAATATAAAGAACAGGGTTAGAGTAGAGAGAGAGAGAGAGAGAGAGAGAGAGAGAGAGAGATTGAGAGCAGGCTTGAAAGATTGAGAAGGAAAAATGGAAGAGCAAGCAGAGAGAAGGAAATCATGCACTTTCTAAGTTGTTCATCCAGGTTGGTTTTCTGGAGGTCAATGAACTTAAAGATACACATTATTATTCAGCCTGTGACCGCTAGTTTCATTCTAGGATGTGTGTGTGTGTGTGTGTGTGTGTGTGTGTGTGTGTGTGTGTGTGTGTGTGTGTGTGTGTGTGTGTCTTTCCGTCTGACTATCTGCCTGTTTATGTGCAGGCACAAAGGCGGTTTGGATGAAAGGTGACATCTAGGGAGAGAGCTTCACAGTGGACAGCTTCTCTAAAGCTGTCGCGCTTTACAAACCCTCCGCACACATGCGGGGGCCTGAACACAATCAGCATGTTTACCCAGTGCCAGTGCGGATGCTTGGAGATCAAACGCAAGTGTCGTCTACGTTAGAGGGCAGGACGGTTGGCAATGAGAGGCAGTTCTGACTGTCCCACCTACATGGGGGTGTTTGGTGGAGATGCTGGATCAACTGTAGTAGTCATTTATTTAGTTAGTTATTTATTAACTCTCCATGCTCTGCAGAAATGTAGTCATATTTGTACAGATAGGCGACAGACAGACAGACAGACAGACAGACAGACAGACAGACAGACAGACAGACAGACAGACAGACAGACAGACAGACAGACAGACAGACAGACAGACAGACAGACAGACAGACGAGGGACAGGCAGACATAGGCAGACATACATATAGAGAGACAGACAGACAGACAGACAGGGGGAATGATACATTCAGTCAGTCATTCCATAATGGAGGGTAACTGGGGTCAGATGTTTGAGGGGTGTTGAGAAAGAAAAAAAGAGGGAGGAGAGAGAGCACCGGGATGAAGCCAAGGCGGCCAGTCACTTTGGATTAGAGCTATAGTGGAGCTGATAGGGACAGAATGAACCGATGGCCGGATGGGAGCGGAACGAAGAAGTGAGGGGAGGGAGGACACAGGGAAGATTGGAACAGTTTGTGGTTTCGGGTAAGGACTACGCAAGATGGTATCCACCGCAATGGAAACTTGGAGCGTTGCAGTGATGATTTGAGCTGTGACCCATGAACTTTCAAGGGAGTGTTTGATTTGTTGGCGAGTAATTGTTTGTAGAAACTGGTTCAGTATTTTTGGGCAATTATGTTTAGTCAAAATTAAATATTTCTGCACGGCAACACAGAATGAATTTGCTATAATCAAAATAAGATCATGCTTTGCTGAGTCAGGACCTTAATTGGTCTTGTAAAGGGCAGCTTCGAGTCACGACAGAAAAAGTCAAACGTATTTAAACAGGCAAGGACAGCCCTAATCAGCCATTCTGTGTTGTGTGTGTGTGTGTGTGTGTGTGTGTGTGTGTGTGTGTGTGTGTGTGTCTGTGCGTGTGTGGGTGTGAGGGTCACCCCATTGGACAGCCTCCATCAGCCACTCAGCGGGTATTGTTATTGTCTCCAGGCCAGTTGGCAGCCCTTTGGTCCCTGATGGAGGTCGCTGGCTGCGGTGAGTAATGTCAAGAAGTGTCACTTGTGAGGTGCGGAGCGTGACATCGCTGCTTTTCAAGAAAGGTTCCAGCCATTTCTCTGACCTGACATTTTTCCTTTGATTCCCGGGGCCGCCCTTTCTGTGGGCAACCATCTCAGTCTTGATAATCGAGGCTTCCACCACACAGTAGGGAATGTTCTTTGTTCTATGTGCATCCCGTGCCTGGTAGAGAGACGATGAAGGCGTTTGGCAGAATCTGTGCAGTGTGTCAAAACCCTTGTGCTCATAAATCGCCATGCTTCTCTATGACCAGGCTTTTACCGAGGACAGAGCAGACGACGGACTCCCTTAATGCTGGTTCCCCATGTCTCCCCGGCTGGCACTACAGAACGCTTGATTATTACACACTCACACAAGCACACACGCACGCGCGCACGCATGCAGACACACGCACGCAGACGCACGCAGACACACGCACACACACACACACACACACACACACACACACACACACACACACACACACACACACTCCCACAATCTCTCTTTCCAGATGATGCTGATGCGGGATTTTGTAAATACCAACTTACTGCTATCAATATTGGAAGGGCAGGCTCATGAAAGATGCAGACAGTGTTGTCAAGGACAACTGACTCGGTCCCGAGGAGGACCCTATGGGGGCATCTCAATAGTTGCATCACCTCTCCTCCGCTCCTCTGTTTCCCCCCCATTTTTCTACCCTCTCCCCACTTTTCTCTCCTATTCCTTCCTCTGTCTCCCACTTTCTTCTTATCCTTTGACATTACAAATGCTTTTGGCCAAATAGCCGCCATACTGCCATGAAATACAGCCGCCGAACCACTCCATAAAACCAGGAAATCATACTGGTGTGGTTCTTTGTGCATGTGAACGTTCCAAATATTAAGCTCATTGTCACAGTTGAAGCAAAGCAGGGGCCAGCACTTAAAAAAAAAAGGTTTCTTGGTGTAATGTCTGACGCGAACAAAAGGGACCATGTTGTTCGAAAGGGTTGTATTAGAACTTGCTTGACACTTACATAGGACCTACTCAGGACATGGGGAGCCAGCAGGTGTGGAAATAAAAGAGACCATTTGTTTCGTCAAAGAGAGCCCAATGTCCTAATTCGGCTCCTCCAGTATGCAATACAAAGAGCTTGTCTATGAGCCGCTAAATGGTTAGACCTATTGTGCTGTGTGTGTGTGTGTGTGTGTGCGTGCGTGCGTGCGTGCGTGCGTGCGTGTGTGTGTGAGAACCCCATCCCTCCCCTCGGCCCCCTTGCAAGTCTTAGTCAACCTGCTGATTCCCTTCTCTTTGATTCTCACCCTCTAAATCCCACCGGCCTCACCTGACATCGATTCCCTTGCCCGCCCGCCCCCCCCCCCCCCTTCCTTCATTTCCTCCCCACCTCTCTCTCTCTATTTCATTTGGGATCCGCCTCTCACCTCCTTTCATTTACCCCCCACTGAAATCCAATCACCCTCCAATCATCCGTATCTGTGAAATATTTTGATGGTTATTAGATGGAAGAAGAAAAGAAAAAAATGTGGAAAAAAAACAATCAGGCTGTTTAGTAAGGTTGACTTGTCCCCACATTGAAATGAGGATAAAGAGGCATAACAAACAGACCTGGACCCGAGAGACACTTTCACTCACTCCCTGCTTTAGAAATCAAATTTCACCTTTTGTCACCCTGTGTGCGACTTCATGGGGCCACAAATTAGTTCCTGTCTGTGTTTAAAAAAAAAAAAACTTTGGACTGAATGCACATGATGTGTATGGTCATAGGTTAACACAGGACGCGCACACACTAGACGAGGATTTGTCACATCGACCCAAAAACGAGAACCAGATTCCGAGCTTCCAGACCATATGCCGGTCTCTATATTACATCCTTTTATAAAAGGCAGCCAATGGAGCATTAGGCCTGTTTAGTGTTCTGTGCAAGCTTAAAGCTGCAATAATCACTGATCTACACAGAGCACTGGGCCACAGACAGAAAATCCTCTTATGTCATCTCATACAATTCTCATATAATTCCTCTCTGTTGCCAATGTGGTGGATGATTTCAACATTTTGTTGTGTCCAAAGGCTTTTACCTCGGAATATCCCAAACCCTAGGTGATCAAAGTTCAGAGGATTTTTTACAATCTGAAACTAGCTTTGTGTCCTGCCAAAACACCCCCAACACGTCACAAAAGACGACGTGTTGACCTACAATCAAAAGAAAAACACACACACGACAACGAGAGAGGTCCTCCGTCTGCACAGATAACCTCCAGCCAACCCAACACCGTGTGTGTGTGTGTGTGTGTGTGTGTGTGTGTGTGTGTGCCTCTGCTGTGGATGGACAGCCCTGAGGGTCGGACGCGTAGCTGAGCAGCGGACCGGGCGTGCGGAGCCCTCCTCCTGCCGAGGTGGGGAACACACACGGCACGTCGGTGCACACACAGAAAGCGGACGGAGAGGAGTGGGACGCCACCGTCCCCTCCACTGACGGCTGGGTTACAGGACGGGTTCAGGGGGGAGGAAGCCTAGGGGGAGACAGACAGACAGACAGACAGACAGACAGACAGACAGAGAGAGAGAGAGAGAGATGAGGAGTGGTTGTATTTGTAGATCAGTAGTCACAAGCTGTGCCTGGCAGTATGTTGCTTGTTGCTGATGCTGATGTCGTTGCGTTTGCTCTTGGTCGCTGTCTCTATCATAGCATACGGTATGCCACGAGCCGTGCGTTAAACAGCATACCGACATGGCCGACTTAATGAATGACACTTGCCAGCATTAGGGAACTACAAGTGCCATACCCATCAAAATTAAATATTAAAACAACGCAAGTTCTCATTTATAAGACACAAACACAAAAAACGATTCTGTATGAGAGGAATTGATGTATGAAAACTGTTATGGTTCTCTATGCCATGGATTTGATGCCTTTTTTTGTACTAATGGTGTGATTAGAAAGTGATAAACAATTTACATGCAAAATAAGGCTTTAATTAACCTTAAAAGTTCAGGACCCTCTAATTGACTCTATTTGTGTGTGCGTGTGTATGTGTGTGTGTGTGTGTGTGTGTGTGTGTGTGTGTGTGTGTGCGCGCGTGTGTTTGTGTATGTTTGTGTGTGCACGCGCACATGTGTCATTGGGCGGAGAAGAAGCGCGCGTGTTTCACTCGCTTACAAGTCGGAGAGCAGCCGGTTGCTGAGAGCGCACAGCAGTCACATATTTGGAGTCGGAAAAAAGGTTACTTTGCAGATTTTGCACACTTTTAATGCTGTCATGACTTGTTAACTGCACAAACTATCATTGGAGGGACATCCATTTAAACCATTAAAATCACCAAACCACTGTCACACATAAACAAGTCTGTATAGTTTCACATTCCAGCGCACGGAGAAATGAAGACGAAAAACCGTGACCAAAGCTTGTCGAATTCCAGGGAGCTAGACGGCTCGTACGACCAACTGACGGGTGAGTGAATGGGCAAACTGCTCCGGCGTTCGACAACGGAAGATTCAATATGCCAATTGAAAACATCTTTAGACAAGTTTTTTTTTTTGGGGGGGGGGGGGGGGGGGGGGGGGGCTCCAAAACAATAGTAATTTCAGCCACTTTTAGATGTTGAGATTGCAATGCTGGTTTCCATGACCTGTTGTTTGGTCTATTCTAAAATTAGCATTTGGTTGATTTCAAAATTACAGCCTTCTCTACGTAAAGGGAGCATATTGCATCTTTCATTGTAATTGATATTGTCTGCATGTTGGTTTTGCTGTCGTGCGTAATTGTTGACTGTGTGAAGAATGATGGCGCGATTTTGCTGACCTGACTTACCCATTGGGGGCTGTTCACGACGAAAGCTGGTGTCTTCTGTTTGCTGCCGAATTGACTTGCGGAATCCATATCACCTGCGGTGTCACCAATGCTGTTATTACTGTTGGACAAGTGCTTTGTGAAGTGTGGGGTAGTTCGAATCCAATGGATTAATCGTATCCATTATTGAAATGCAAGTTGTCCTGGTTATATTTAACCAATTGTTATGACTGAGTATTGCTATGAGCGCATCACGACTGTGACTGACACGTGCAATACCCATGCCTAACTCCGTTTTTTGGTTGCCAGTGTAAAGAGAAAGAGTGAGATAAAATAGTGACTGTTGGTGTGTGATCTGAGAGCAGGTGTGTCGAACGCTACAGGTGCACTTACATGCAGCATATGAGTACGTCTATTTGTGTATTTAGCCATCCGAATTTTTGAAAGTCACTCAGATGGAGCTAAATGTCATCTTCATAGATCTGACGGAGCTGTTTCACTCTTTCTTTCTCTCTCTCCGACTCTCTAACTCCCTCTCCCTATGTTTGAAGAATGTGAGCTCAGCTGGCTTATTGTCAGCTCAGACCAAGTACAACATAACAATCAGACCAAACACGGTAGGCTACACGCTAATATTATTGTTAAATAAATAAGAGACCAAATCATGTATATGAGAGTGTGTTAGCTGATAAATGCCTGGCCTAGTGTGCGGTGTTGTGTTTGAATGGTATGTTGTAAAGATCGGTGTGCCAGCCTGCACGTTGTTGCATATAGGCTTTCAGTGAGTTGTGTTGAGAGGACGAGTCTGCACGCACAACGCGAGAAACCCCTCGTTCCCAGCGTTCCACTGTGTTATGAGCTAGGCTCTCCTCACTGTTTACATGACCGCCACTGCTGTTCCTGTGAAGAATCAGCAACAGCCTCAATTATCATAACATTTATGCCTGTCCACTCCTGGACTTGAGAAGCAGCCTCTTCGTTGTGGGGCGGACCACACTCATTGCACAGCGCCTGGGGGCCCCTCTGGCTTCGTCCAATCTCCCATTTCCATCGCCACACATTGACAGCTATAATCTGCCCTTTGTAGCACATCAAATATTTCCCCAAGAATTATACGATTACTGGATCCAGCCATTTTTATTTTACAAAGAGAGAATAATTGTGTGTGTGTGTGTGTGTGTGTGTGTGTGTGTGTGTGTGTGTGTGTGTGTGTGTGTGTGTGCTGAGCAACATCCTGGCTATCTGCTCAGTACTCAGAGGTCAATTGCTGTTTTTTGCTGTACTCAGTTTTGGCCCAGTTTGTGATAGCTGTGATTTTGAATGCATGTTTGACAACCTCCCTTTGTGGGCGCATGTACATTTGAACCACTCAAACTTTTCACCTCCTCCTGAGAAATATTTTTCTTTGACCTTGCTCAGGCAAAGACCATGCTCAGGCAAAGTCCAACAACTTTTTTCCCCCTCTACTTTTTAAAGTAGGTGGCCAGCGGAGGGAACAAGTGACAGAGCGCGCTGGGAGCAATTTGCTTCCTGGCATTGGTTTTTAATTGCTTTTTGAGGCCTCGGCAGTGCTATTCATCTTAGGGTGCCAGCGCAGGATCCAGCCACTTTGCATGGATATTAAGACGCCATGTTGCCCCTGCGAGTGACTGTAATAAAGGTGAAGGGAGCAGGCAGTGTGTCCAATAAAGAGTTAGACAACTCTCCTCTGACCAGACAGACGGCATTAGGTAAAGAGAAAATAATACAGTATGTTTGTTTGGGGATATTGATTGTACATTAAATATGAACCTGATTGTTGTGTATGTTTGTGTTTGTGTTTGTGTTTGTGTACAGACGAAGCAACAGAAAATGGGATAGCGAACTGGTTAACAGTGAAGGGATTCCAGTGTGGAATGTGGTAGAACTGTTGGGTGCCGTATTTTGTGCAAAGAGAATAGATGTTGCCTTTGTGCACGTGTGTGTGTGTGTGTGTGTGTGTGTGTGTGTGGGAAGCAGTGCTACAGGTGACTCATAGTCTTCTTAACTGCAAACTTTGTGTGTGTGTGTGTGTGTGTGTGTGTGTGTGTGTATGAAGCTGACCTGTGTTCCTTAAAGGTAGCGTGGGTGGTTTTCAACCAACAGCTTTTGATTTGACTGAAATGGAGCCCCCTAGAAATAACTGTGTGTGTGTGGCGTTCCCCATTGTGTTTAAGAGCGCGGGCCGCGAAATGAGAGGTAATTATAGAAGCACTGTGCAGTAATCTCTCCTTCCGCCTCACATACCAAGCTCCAGAGGAATCACAACACACACACACACACACACACACACACACACACACACACACACACACACACACACATACACACGTGCCTGCACATAGGGACACCACTGGTGTTTACGCTTATAGCTATAGTTTCCCCTCATACTTATGTTCTCCACTCCACTGATCTCTCTCTCTCTCGTTCTCTCTCTCTCTCTCTCTCTTGCTCTCTCTCTCTCTCGCTCCCTCTCTCTCTCTCTTTCAGTGGTGATTTGCCTCAACCCACCGCACCCATTCAGTTTAGCTGATTAGATCAAGAAAAAGTGAATCTGTCACTCCACATCACATTGTGAAAACCTGCTCACTGAATAGGATGGAATTAAACGTGTGTGTGTGTGTGTGTGTGTGTGTGTGTGTGTGTGTGTGTGTGTGTGTTAGAAGATGCAGGCTTTATCTAGTAAATATGTCTGCATATAGCCATTGTCTGTCCTTTTTTATATTCTGTCAGTAAAGTAAGACCTCCTCGACGTCTGCGTGTATGAGTGTGCGTGAGATAGTGTGAGTGTGTGTGGAGAGTGTGTGTGTGTGTGTGTGTGTGTGTGCGTGGGTGCATATGTAAGTGTGCGCACGGGTCACAGGATCATGTCCAACTCTCAGATTAATTGGGTATTCGTGTCTGGCAGGGAAAGAGGATTGCTCACCGCACATTGGAGCCAGCACTAAACCCCCCCCCCCCCCCCCCCCCCGAAACACACACACACACACACACACACACACACACACACACACACACACACACAATAATAAAACTAATGCGTGTGCTCTCAAGTTATTATATGCTTATATGCAAGTTATTATATATCGAGTTATGACTAATAAGTCTAACACACGTACCCAAAAATCACAGTCGGATTGCGTAATGGGATCGCCACTAGCGCCGTTGCTAAGTGATTGTCAGACACGGCTGCCGGTAATTGCAGTCGCTGAGGAAAACTTTGCCCGTTGCTTGGCCCCTTCTATGTGAGGGTGCGGGCACAGCAACTGGGGTGGCATGAGGCTGGCACTGCAGGGCGGCTGTGAGGGAACGTCGATCAGTGGTGGCTGTTTAAAAGGCTTTGATAGGTCAAAGACGGGTTGCCTTTCACTCCTGAAGAGACAGAAGTTCATTTCATATGAACGGGGTCTCTTATCTGTACTTATTCTACATGTTCTATACCTACACATCATATTTTGTTTTCTTACATACACAACTCTGGACTTCCAAACGCATGCAACCAGCTCTTTATGAAAGACCTCAAGGAACGATCCGTGAAACCAGTGAGTACACTGTACAGCGTATAGCTCATCGCATATTGTCAAACTTGAACATGGAGGAATCTGGCAGGGGGTTGGCAGCGTAGATTGAAAGTTCAGTGTTGTGTATTTATGAAACATAGATGAAAATAAGTACAGAAAATAATAGTTTGAACGTGTGGTTTCCAGAGGATGATTTGTATATATTTACTCAGGGTCAGTAAGTGAACGCCATGTCACTACAGATCGAATCCTTGAGTCTGCGGCGCCAGGTTACCATTCCCCTCCGTTGTGAAGCCAACGGTGGGGAGGAGCCAGATGGGAAGATGAACCCGGGTGGGTGGGACCGGTAATCTTCCTCGGATGGTAAATGGGACAACACGTTCATTCATTGCAGAACGGAAAAGTTTTTTACACTTTTTGGTCAGCCGAGGGGACACACGCTACTGTCCGCTGTAGACTCCCCTCTCCTCCAGACTGGCGAACACGCAACAAACGGCAGTGGCTTGGTGGGCCCCCCCACCCCCACCCCTCTGGTTCTCCTGGGGGAAACCTGGACCTGCCAGTCTCTGCTGGTGGAGATCAGAATCTCTCCCGCTAGACATTCCCTGGATGTAGCCGGCCTAATTAAACCGCCGTTACGATGTCCCGCGGCTGAGCTCTTATCAGAGACGATAAGCAGAATGTTTGTTTGCCCACCAAACGGGGGAGTGCTTCGACGGCGGGTGTCTTTGATTCGGAGCTGTCACAAGGAGTTTAGCCCCGCCGTCCCCCCTCGCAGCGGGATGGCTGCCATCGCTAGGGTTGACGGCGGCGGCTGGAATGGTAATGGCCGCCGGCGTTAATAAACGGCTCTGGTTTAATGTGTCATGTACTATAATGTGTGGAGACACGTTTGACACGTCCCCCCCCCCCCCCCACCACCACCCTCATTAGGGAGCCGCCGTTTTCCCCGCTCTGATTGGCTCAACCTCCCTGAAGGACAGGAGCCCTGATATCGAACGATGCGGATGGTGGATTTATAACACGGAACGCCAGCGCTATTAGGAGGAAGAGAAGTGAATTAGTCAATGAGCGTGTGAGAGCGCTGGGACTCAGCGTATGAAAACATGGCCACAGCACCTTCAAGTTCGCTTATCATATTTTCGAATCCTAGACAATTTCCCCCATAGGCTCAAACTGTCAGTCATAACTCGCTGAAATATTATAATAATTGGCACTGATATAAGCTACCCGTGGTCATGTGAGTGAGTCCTGAGGCAGAGTGGGTGTAGACGTGACGACCTTGATCGTGTTTGACATTCAGATCCGGTGTGCCTGCCTCCAAGGTAAAGCTGAGCGGATGTTTGGACAGCGGAATTAGAAAGGTTTCCGTAATTTGCTATGTGTCCTTCTCCGTCCTCTCCCGCTTTCCTTGCTCCTCCGAATCCCAAGCAGCCTAACGTTCGTGACCCCCAACCCCACCCCTCCTTCCACCCCACACCTTGCTCTTTTTCTCTCCGTCCTCCTCTCTTTGTCTCTCCAAGATGCTTTCGTGATTTTTCAATTTCGGTCTTCCTGGAGTGCTTTGAAGTCCATGTCCCAGTCAGTCAATGAACACCAGTGATTACGGCCCGGGCGCCCTGCACACAGAGTTTGTCTGGGAGATCACCTCCTCCTGTCCTTTTCATCCCGGCTATCTCATCAGATTCCAGGATAAACCTTTCCCCCCTCCCCTCTTTTCTCATTCTCTTTCTCTCCTCTCATTCGACCCTTTGCCGCCTTCACTATCCTCTCTCTCTCTCTCTCTCTCTCTCTCTCTCTCTCTCTCTCTCTCTCTCTCTCTCTCTCTCATCTCCGCCATCTCCTCCGTTTCCCCCTCCCTCTGCGTCCCCGGTCATTTGGGTCAGTGAGGGACGGCCACGCTAATAAGGGAGGGAGCCAGAATCAATCCTAACCAGTTGTAATCTTTGACCCAATCTGCGGAGGCCTGGAGATCGTTAATTAAAATAAGCCCTGCTCTCTTCCCCTGTCCTCTCCTCTCTCCTTTCTCGCCTATCTCCTACCCTTCATCCTGTACACACAGCCATTTTTTCTACGCCCACAGTGAGACCCAAGACATTAACGTAATCTGGAGAGTAAACGTGGAGAGGGGCTTCTCCAGGGGAGAGAGACAAAAGGAGGGGAGGTTTTTAGAAACCGTAGAATTTCGTACGGCGGTAAGCCTCACGCGCACGCTAGCGCCCGATGGCGTCCTGGCACCGTGAGCGACAGGTGGAGGAGTCCGCCGAGGCGGAGGGAACTCTCCCGGGGGGGAAGGAGCTCCGGGTCTCCCATCACGCGCCTCTCCGTGCGGCTGTCACAGAGAGAGCCTGTGATCAGCCCCAGAGGAGCGGCGTCTCCCGTTAGCCGGCTCATGCTCCGTTAGACCGACAGCAGGACGGCCTCCGTCGCCAGAGGGAGCAGGAGGCCTCCGCTGCCACCGGGTGGCACACGGGGGGGAGTTAGCCGGTCGACTCGTGGCGAACGCCACAACCGTCCACTGGCTCATTCACTATGGTGTGCGTGTGCGTGTGCGTGTGCGTGTGCGTGTGCGTGAGCAAGCAGGAGTTAGTTTACATGTGCGTTCGATGGAGGAGATCTGAAGGATGTTTGTGTGTGTGTGACAGACCAGGCATGGCTGTAAGTCAGTGGTGAGCCTCTCTGAGGAGGACATTTAGTGAGTCTATTAATGAAGTAGCAGAGTGGAGGTGATTGACAGGTCCAGCTGACAACCAATCAGCCAGTTCTGACAAGACATCATTCTTAAACAAGCCCTTGATGGTAACACACACACACACACACACACACACACACACACACACACACACACACACACACACACACACACACACACACACACACATGCCAACACAGCTAAAAAACACAGCAGTGATAAGCTTGTCGATATCTGTCAATTAGCCCTTCAGAATGGACTCTGTTCCTTCCCTTGGTTTGTGTCTTGCTAGCTTGCTGCAGCACCACATGGCTTTGTGGGTAATACAGGCCTGCTGCCTGTTCAGTACTGTGACCTCTGACCTTTGGAGCAGCACGGTGCGGGACGGCCTCATATCATCCGCATCGTTCTCCCTGCCATCCCAACCGCTCCCGGGAACCACTGCTGTGAGCCGTTCTCAACATGGCCGCCATCCTCCACCAGCCTCTGCTCAGGTTGCCATGGGAGACGCAAGACTGGAGACGGAAAGCCCGTTTGGAGCCCGCTCAATAGAGCAGCCGGGTCAGCCGAAACTACGCAGGGGAAAAAAAGTTTGTTAGAGAGAGGATTGATTTGATTGTTGTTGCCTCATAATCTCTCGCCCCTGGCGGCCATGTTGGCTCGGAGCCTCAGTCAATACTAATGACTGAACAGAGGCAGTAGCTTCCAAACTTGTTTACCCACTTGGGTGAATCCTCTCACTTAACGGCCAGCACAGCCCCATAGCTCTGGGCCCCTGGTGCCGTTGTACAGGGGAATGGGCTTCGGAAATCCTGTTTTCCCCTCAGCCCCGCTCCGCTCTCCGTAAAGTGATTACACAACATTCTGACATTCCGAGAGTTTTCTCTCCCCAGGGCACTGGGACCCAGCGATGGAATTTCATAAGCCTTAATGGAGCCTAGTAATCAACATTGTGTCGGAGTGCATGCCTATACATACACGTGGACAAACACACACACACACACACACACACACACACATACATACACATTCAGGCAGGCAGGCTTGACGGATTGGGGAAACGGCTGTCGTGACAGCAATGTGATGCTTACAGACCTGCAGTCAAGCAGCCTCCAATAACATTAACCATGTGGCCCGTCACGAGAGAGAGAGAGAGAGAGAGAGAGAGAGAGAGAGAGAGAGAGAGAGAGAGAGAGAGAGAGAGCGAGCAGGTAAGACCTCCAGCCGGAACGACTTCCCGACCCGTTCGGAGAGTAACATCCACTCCCTCTCACACGCCCATGTGCCGGGGCATTTGAGCTCTGACTCAGTGTGTCCACGCGCGTTAGTCAACAGCGCCTGAAGGCACAAAAGCGTGAATCACGACGGACCCGCAGTCACGACAGGAGGAGGAGGCCGGCCTGAGGAGCCGGCCACCGTTACGTTAAGGCCTCCACCGGCTTTTAAAGCCCCACAGCCCCCCCCCCCCCCCCCCCCCACTCTCCCCAGTGAGTTGCACTTTGTTATCGGGAGGCCCCGTCTCTCTATAGACCCTCCCTACGGCGTTTCTCTGCGTAATGAGGACAAATGAAGGAGAGGTGGACTGCAGCTCGGATGATGCCCAGTCAGAGAATGCCATTAAGGAGGGTAACGATTACAAACGAGGCCCCCGCCGGTGAGTTCCCGCTCGGGAGAGAACGCGCCGTCTTGTTTTCTCTACCTTGTCTGACGAGCGCGACACTGCCCCGCCTTCGGCTGAGGATAGGATAATAAATTGATAATTAAAGACGCCGTTGACAAACAAGGATTGGAAAGAATTGTTCAGAGTTTCAAATATCCATAGTGTGTGTGCTTGTGTGCGTGTGCGCGCGCCCGTGTGTGTGGGGGCCTGTTTGTAACGTGTCTACTAACGGGATGCTTCCACCCCCGTTCTCCGCCTCTCCTTGACCTCCCTCCATCCCGGTCTCCTATTCTGTCCACTGTCTCCTTCCGTTTTTCCCTGTTGAACCCTAACCCTTTAACCGTTTAACCCTAACCCTCGTTGAGGGGGAGGGAGGTACGAAGGTCCATCACTGCCGTTCCGCACCCCCTCCTCCTCCTCCTCCTCCTCCTCCTCCTCCTCCTCCTCCTGTCTCTCTCGTCCTCCTCCGCTCCAACCCGTGCACTCTTTACGCTCTCCTCACCTCCTCCCATGTGTCTCGGTGGACGCCCTGCTTGCTCTGCTCTCTCCTAAGCCGGGCCGTAACTCTTTCCGTGAGGCCGTGTGGTTTCATCTCTGGTTGTTGTTGGGTCTGGAGGTTACAGAATTCCTGGCGTGTCCCGGTTTCCTCTGAGCCCCACGCTCCACAGACCCTCGGAACTCAGCTCATCAAAGACCCCCTGCCGAGATGGCAGCATCAAAACACTTCTGGAATGCACTTATACGAGACACACATACACACACACTCACACACACACACACACACACACACACTCACACACACCCACACACACACACACACAGTACTGCATAATTGACTATCATGTGCACCAGAGTTGGACTTACTTCGTCTCAGGCTGCTTTAAAAGACCATCCCCGAAACGGGGATTTCCAAACCCTGGTGTTCAGAGTACATCCCCAGATAGTACACAGGATGCACCGTCTCTATTATGCACCATCTCCAAGATGCAGAACGGAAGTCTGTTCAGATGTATACGCACTATATGACACTTCCTATGCCAGTGTGTGTGCGTGTGTGTGTGTGTGTGTGTGCACTAGCCCCATCTCCGTCCCTCGCATTCAATCACTCCTTCCTTATATAACCGGGAGGATCTGTGGAGAACACGAGAGCGTAATGTGACAGTGTGTCAGAACAGAGGGCTGTTGGCTTTACAGTCTGATATAGACTCAGCCCTGGGGAGAGGAGGAAGAGGAGGAGGAGGAGGAGGAGGAGGAGGGGGGGGGCATCTGGATCTCACATGAACACTGAATGATGGAATGATGGAGAGAGATGGGATAGGAGAGTAAGTGGAGCATGTATGTGAATGTGTGTGTGTGTGTGTGTGTGGGGGGGGGGGATTTTGTGGCCGTGTGTGTGTGTGTGTGTGCTGGGGACCTCCCTCTCTCATGGCTCCCTGTGATGGGGATCAGGGTATGAAAGCTGTTGCTTTGTAGTTGCGTGGCCTTAGATCCTCGTCTCTGTACCGCTCTCATCTCCTATCAAAGGCTCAAAGGGAAAAAATCAAGACACACCGAACTGTAATCATTGCCTTTCAGTCAATTTACACACACACACACACACACACACACACACACACACACACACACACACACACACACACACACACACACACACACACACACGCACGAATGAACGGCCGTAATTTAGTAATCAGCTCTGATTCGACACCCCGGGCGAGTACTCTCTCTAAATCAAAAGGACCTTTTTTCTCGACTGCGTCGTTTTCATGGTCCTCGGATTTTGGAGCTGCTCCGACTTTGTGTGGGTTGGGTTTGTGTGGCTCTTTATCTCTCTCTCTCTCTGTGGTCTGGTCTGTAATAGCTCAAGTCTTGTGGCTAGACAAAAAAAATAAAAAATACCCTCAAGTAGACATACTGTAGGTACTGTTTCTCCAAAGTAACGGCGAGTGCAGCTGTCACTCCTACGGTTAGAGCAGCCTGACCCTGACCCAGAATGTTCCGTCGAGCCCTAACCAGAATCATCGTTAGCACCCTTGGTCGGGACTGCCCTCACACGACACGGCTCAAAAGCTAGGAATCAACTCTTCTCTCCACCTTTACCTGTGCACGCGTGGCCAAAAAAAACCCCTCTCCCCTCTCCTAGCTGCGTAGTTCCCTCCGCTTCGACAGAGGAGCGCCGCTGGTTCTTTTGTCCCAGCCCAGGAGCTGTCAGTGGACCCATGGAGGTGACACCTGAGGCCTGTTGATCCAGAGCCTCCATTCCTCAGCTGCTCCCCGTCATCACCTGCAGCCAGCTGGAGAAGAGCCTCTGTCACAGGCTGCCCATCCCTGGCTCTGGCTGTGGGGCTGGCTCTCTGGCTGGATCTCTGGCTGGATCTCTAGCTGGCTGGCTGGCTGGCTGGCTGGCTGGCTGGCTGGCTGTGTGGACACAGGACTTAGCCGGCACAATACTAGACTACAGTAGCTCTCATCTCCCGGGGATTTAAACCCCCTTTCAGCCCGGTTGCCAGGTACCGTGTTGACTCATACGTTAGGCAAACATCCCTGCGTTGCTAGTCGCTATCCCCCCCCCCGTTCCCCATGTAGACAGCCTGTGGTTTATTTCACACACGGCCATAAATGTCACTTAAATTAGAACGGGCCGCACTATAAGCCTGACTGAACGTGGCTGTGTACTGTAGGCAGCCGATGAAGCCTTTGTGTGTGTGTGTGTGTGTGTGTCTGTGCGTGCGTGCGTGCGTGCGTGCAGCCATGGCCAGCGTCCCGTGCCTGTCACACCCCGATGGATGTTAACCCCCTGTTCACACCCGGTCATCCGATTCCGCCCCCGCAAGTCTTTCAGGGCGGCCCCTTTATGGAGAGTTCTCCAGAGGGGACGACGAGGGCAACACCTGGCGCTCAGACCATCCTGCCCATGACCAATGGGAACCATCTGCTCAGAGCAACAATATTTGTGTGTGTGTGTGTGTGTGTGTGTGTGTGTGTGTGTGTGTGTGTGTGTGTGTGTGTGTGTGTGTGTGTGAGAGAGAAGGTAATTGGAAGGAAAAACACGTGTGCACTTCTTTCTCTCTGCAGTTTGCTGTCTCCTGAGTTGCTGTGTTTGCTCGGAGGAAAAGGACAGGAAAGAGACAAAGAAAAGGCAGAGATGGAGAGAGGAAAGCAGGCTTTGACTGAGACATGAAGTGAGAGCTGGTCTGTGTGTGTATGTGTGTGTGTGTGTGTGTGTGTGTGTGTGTGTGTGTATTCGCCAGGCTCCTAAGGAACTCCCACTCCATCGCCACGAAGCTTTGAGTTAGACCCAGTGTGCTCTAAAGATAGACTGGAACAATGAGGAGAGAGAGAGAGAGAGAGAGAGAGAGAGAGAGAGAGAGAGAGAGAGAGAGAGAGAGAGAGAGAGAGAGAGAGAGAGAGAGAGAGAGAGAGAGAGAGAGAGAGAGAGAGAGAGAGAGAGAGAGAGAGAGAGAGAGAGAGAGAAAGAGAGGGATGCTCTGGCAGACGATTGTTCTGCTGCTCCACGTGCCTCTAGCTGGGGAGCCCCACACACACGGAGAGCCCACTGGGAGACTGCTGCTGCTCATGCCGCTATTTGATCACCGGAAGATGGCCGCTGTCAGGTTACTCTGCTGAGAGGGGAGCAGGTGCCACGGGGCCAGTACTACCCCCCTGTCATAATGTCAACATCTTTGTCCGATGTGTTTGAACAGAGGGCCAAATCTAGAGTATGTATATTGTGTGTGTGTGTCTTTGTGTATGTTCTGTGTTGGCGATGGGGAGGTAAATATATGATTAAAATGTGTGTGCATGTGCGTGCCTCTCTCTTCCTCTCTCTTTCTGTTTGTGGGTATCTCTCTCTCTCTCTCTCTCTCTCTCTCTCTCTGTGTGTTGGAGATGAGCGATTCTGACCTACAGCTGCTCCCACTAGCCAGGGACCAGAGACCCAGATAATGTGTTAACCCGGCCATTTGTGGAGCTCTCCTCTCCTCTCCTCTCCTCTCCTCTCCTCTCCTCTCCTCTCCTCTCCTCTCCTCTCCTCTCCTCTCCTCTCCTCTCCTCTCCTCTCCCTTCATCCTTCCTGCCGTGAAGTGCAACCTGATTCGCAGCAACGGTGACATGACAGTAATCCCCTCTTCCCCTCTCCTCTTTTCTTCCTCTCCCTCCTCCCTTTATCTCCTCTGTCATCCCTCTCTCCTCGGTGAAAAGGCCGTTCTCCCGCAGGGAGACAGCTGCCCGTGGTATCAAAGGAAAGGGCCTCCTCTCTCCCTCCTGACTACCTGGCCTGCTGCCCCCCTGGATAAGATAGCTAAGCTACACTCGCAGGTGGACACACAATGTTCAAACTCCCACACACCCTCGCTTACAGTAATCCGGAAGCCGCATATGCACATGCATGTTCGATGACACATAAGGAATTGTGTGCGCACACATAAACGCCCACGCGCACACACACACACACACATACACACACACACACACACACACACACACACACACACACACACACACACACACACACACACACACGAACGCGAAGCTCAGCTGTGCCTCTCACAGCAGGCAGACGTAGCAGAGACGTCCTGGGAAGGGCGGAGTTGAGTCGAGTCTCATCTCCTCTCCAGCCGCCACGACTCGAGCAGAAGCAAATCCTCCGATTATCGGGGAACAAAACGCACGGCGGGCTCACCTCCACCAGGAGCTGAGGCTCTGAGTCATCCTGCAGGGAGCGGCGGGTTCATTAAACCAACGCCCACCGCAATGTCACCTTGGTGGACGGAGGCTGTGCCACGCAGATAGGCTCCTTATCTAAGCCGCAGCTCCCAAGTCGAGCCCTGCGCTTTGTTTGGGGCCCACAGGTGAATCCTCCGCTCCGAATTGGACCGGATTTACTTTCATCTTTCCCTTCCATCATAATCCACTTAGAATGTTTCTAATTTGACGTGTCATTCATAAGACGTGGCGGATTAACCTCGTGGAGCTCAGTAAATATTCATTCCTGCTCTCAGCACTAGCTATGGAGTTCCAATGTGGGCTGCTTTCAGACATTGGAAGTGGCGCGCACGCACACACACACACACACACACACACACACACACACACACACATACACACACACACACACCTTTACGGAGTCCACCATGGCTGAGGCCTTGGCTTGCATATGGATGTTGGATCGTTTGGGAGCTGCCACCTGCCTCTGTTAATGACGAGAGTATGTAGCCTTCACGACTTCCTCTTCTCTTTGCTCACTTATGCACCTTAATGAGCCACCTGTGCTTGTGTGTGTGTGTGTGTGTGTGTGTGTGTTTGTACATGTTTGTTTGTGTGTGTGTGTGTGTGTGTGTGTTTGTACATGTTTGTGTGTGTTTGTGTGTAATGCAAACTGCAGGAGGCTAGTCATTGTGTACACAAGCCAATTATCCTTACTCACTCCTCTCCTGACGATCTCTTTGAGATGAACGGGGGTGATGCGATAAGAGCGGACTTTGGCAGAGCAGGAGCTCAATCTGTGTGTGTGTGTGTGTGTGTGTGTGTGTGTGTGTGTGTGTGTGTGTGTGTGTGTGTGTGTGTGTGTGTGTGTGTGTGTGTGTGTGTGTGTGTGGCCAGCCGTAACGAGAAGCCAGGGGAGAAGCTAATGCTATGCAGACCGTTCTCCAGCTGGATCTGAACCCAATAGAATGGTTGGAAAGTTTATAAAGTCTTTTCATTTTAATGTCCGCTCACCGATCTTAGTCTACTAGGGACTGAATGTCTGTGTGTGTGCGTGCCCATTGTCTCTTAATATCTTCTTGTTGTTTTGTCTCCCTTGCCTCTCTTTTGGATCGGTTCAGTGTTGTCGTCTTTCTCTGACGTCGTCAGACTACTCCTTCATTGTGTCCAGACGGTGGCCTTCATCCGTTCATCGGTTCATCGGTTCATCTGTTCATTGGTTCATCTGTTCATTGGTTCATCTGTTCATTGGTTCATCGGTTCATCTGTTCATTGGTTCATTCGTTCTTTTAAAATCCTGAGGAGAGGGTTGGAAATAAGATGAATCTAGATCAGTGGGTCCCAACTTTTCGGGGGGCACTGTACCCCGATACATTTTTTACCAGCCATAAGTACCCCCTTATACATAGTTACAATTACTTTATTGCATAAGAACCTTCCGACGTAACCTACCCCCCCCCCCCCCCCCCTCATTTGAAATGACCTGAGCCCTCAGTCCTCTCTACCACATGTAATATTTCTTCTGATTCATTTTACATTTTAGGGGCGTTCTTCATCAGCCCTTGCTCGTATGTGTCAGTATACGTGTCACAACCCACTTTTCCACTCTTCACCCCGATCTGCACTTTTCCTCTGGACCATCTATCTCTCTCCCCTGCCTCGAGTTCTTCACACTTACAAATTCCCTCTTTTTATTCTCTCTCCACTGCCTTAAAGCCTTCTTACTCTGCATAGAGTATATCCTACATGTTGTAGTGCATCTTTCTCTTGCTATACACTGTCGGGACACTCTGCTCATCAGACTGTATATCATAAGGCATAGCAGCATATACGGAATGTTAGAAACATTATTTTATTTTGGAAGTAGACATAGGCCTATTCTTTTAGGCCTATTGGGCTATTTCTCTCTCTATTGTTAACGATTAGGTTCTCTGTGGCTGCGCTCAAAATTGCCTGGTTTATTACCGCTTTTATTGGCTGGAAAACCTCTAGATGAGTTTGTGGAACCGCCTCTCTCTCTCTCTCTCTCTCTCTCTCTCTCTCTCTCTCTCTCTCTCTCTCTCTCTCTCTCTCTCTCTCTCCCCCCCCCCCCCCCCCCCCTCTAGAGTTATGATGTGTTGCCGATGTGCCTGCCATGCTGATGAAGCAAGTTGCTTTGGCCCTATACTCCCCCGTATGGCTGCTTTGTGTGTGAGTGAGTGTAAGTGTGGGTGTGATTGTGTGGGTGTGCGTTGCCTGCTGCATTCTGTCAAAGTGTATTTTTTATATTTTAAAAACTTGAGTCATTCCTTCTTTGTAACTGACTTAGCGAGCTATCTATGTTTATATGGCTGTGGCTTGTGTAATCACTGCAATGTATAACTTACAATAGATTTAGTCCCATAGCAGACAATGATGTTGACCAGTGCAAATGCACCACTCCTAGCAATAGCGATGGACACACACACACACACACACACACACACACACACACACATGCTCTCGTGTGCGTGCACTAATGACGGCATTGCCTGGAAAAGTTCCAACACTATTGAATACTTTTATGGGCTTGCCTGTCAAAAAATCTAATTTCGTCTTGTGGCGTTTCATGGTTTCATGTCTCCTTGAGAGATTAGAAGGGTGTCAGCGCTACAAGATTTAGAGCAAACACAATTCTATTTGTGTAGCTGTGTGTGTGTGTGTGAGTGTGAGAGAGTGTGTGTGTGTTTGTGTCAGCGTGTGTTTTTGTGGTGTTTGTTCAGAAAAAGGTCGCCTCAACAATTAACCTTGTGTGACGCATGATGGAGCAATACAAACAACGGGATAGCAGGCCCAAGAGCAGGCAGTCAAAGCTAAGACACACACACACACACACACACACACACACACACACACACACACACACACACACACACACACAGCAGAAGAGGCAGCACCTGGTCTTACTTTGGGTGACCCCAGAGCAGGGTGGGGTGCGACCCCATCAGCAGTCCCACTAAGACTCTGCTACAGCAGCTGCTTGACGTCACACCCAATCTCTCTCTCTCTCAAACTATCTAAACCTATGGAACTTACTTACAGACACACACGGCACACACACACACTCGCTCACGCAAGAAAGGGAGCATCTATTTAAAATCTGGAATATGGAACACACCTGGCTACCAATACCCCTCGTCTGCAGTCTAACGAACTACCTCAGTACACACTAACAAGCCGCACATTTTACACATACATAACTTCCCATCATGTATCATATTGTGTCCATAGTGGTTTGAGTATAGCAGGCCTCTTCTACACCTTGACATATTAATAATAATAATCATAATTGATGGCATTTGATATTGAGAGAACTCACAGTTTGGATGCCGATATTCCCTGTGTGTGGAACACGCTACCACACATGGGAGGGGGAGGAGAGGAGAGGAGAGGAGAGGAGAGGAGAGGAGAGGAGAGGAGAGGAGAGAGAGAGATTCATCCAGATTTTAAACTAGTTCATAATATGCAAATTCGATTTTCAGTCTACCCGCCTCCAGCCACCTGAACATGAGCTCCGTGTCTACGGACCCTTTTTGCTTCTTTTTGTTCCTCCTAGTGAGCGTGATGCTTATTTCTGCCTGACCCATTAGGGAGTTGACCAGGCTGTCTCTCCTACACTGTGAGGCACCGTGTTTTGGACCAAACCCAAATCCCACCTCATCAAGCACCTCTCCAAGGCCAGGATGCCACTGCTTCGGCACAGACCAGAGCGGAGTTAGTCCGGGACAGATAAGGGCGTATCTAGAGGTGTCACATGCCTGTTCGTAGTCACCGCGTACGATTCTCCACTGGAGATCCGGACTGCGTCTCTCTATGGGCGTTCATCTAGGGACCTCCAGCTGCCTCTGGAGGATGCGCCCAGTGCAAACACGCCTGACCACCTCCACGCTGACACCCCAGCCAGTGGAGGCAACACCTTCACGCTCACAGCGTACAGAGCCTTCTTTGATGCCTCTGACTCGTCTGATAGTCCGCTCTCCTCTTTGTCCTCTTCCTCCCCGGCAGCAAAGATGGACGCTGGGGGGAAGCCTTGGTGGGCAGTTGGGTTCTCACCCAAAGACTCCGCCCAGAGTGCCTCACTGAAGCTGCCAGGCAGAGCACCAACCGCCCCCTCTAACGCTCGCTCCGAAGACCGCAGAGATTTGACACCAGTGCCTTCACACAACCTTGCGGCAGTTTTCCACATGCCCCTTGATCTTAAATGTGCCATTTTTTGTCAGTCCAGCTCTCCTGTTAGGATTCGCTGCACACTGGCTGCTCTCAGCATGCTGCACTATAAGACCAGGTTAGAGGGCGAGAGAGAGAGAGAGAGAGAGAGAGAGAGAGAGAGAGAGAGAGAGAGAGAGAGAGAGAATTTATTTACAATATTTCAATTCTCAAGCCAACAAACTAAAAAGTCATAACGAGAGTTGAGTGCTTTCAAGATGAACCGTGCAAGATGACCCCCCCCCCCCCCCTGCCCTGCCCCACACACACATACCTACACACACACATTGTCCACACACATTTCATTTTATTTTGTATTTATTAGAGCGAGAACAAAAGAGAGTAAGTTTGTGATTTATCCGTTTTGGCAGAGCAGCAGCTTTGTCCTGACATGTCGACGAGTTCTTTGCTGTTTACTGGTTTCCCCTGAGAGTCTAGGCCTCTGAGACAGGCCTGTGTAAACCCCCTCACCTCTATGGCTGAGCCTTGGCACGGCCACTTGCCAGATCCCTGCTACTCTCCTAACACACACACACACACACACACACACACACACACACACACACACACACACACACACACACACACACACACACACACACACACACACACGTATACGCCTTTCTACTTCCCTCCCTCTCTCTCCACTCTCCTCCTTTCTCTACTTTTTTTCTTTTCTGCACTTCTGAAATTCCCGACATGCATCTCCCCCCCCCCTGTCCTCCTCTCTCTCTCTCTGGCTCCTCTCGCTCCTCTCCCGTCTCCTTCTCTTAAGTGCATTGGCTTGTCGTCGTTAATGTAACCGAAGAGGAGACTTCTCAATTTAATGCCAGCTGAAAGCTATGTGCCAACCGCTCTCAGGCCGTTCACTGCATCACTCTTTGTCTCTCCGACTACAGTGGAGCCCCACCCATACTGGGTTTTGCAGGCCGATGTTGATACTGATATTAGCGAGTAAAACATTTCTGATATTGATATATTGGCCGATATTCTTCATCTATGTGTACTCCTAAATCATGTGAGTTTCTGTATTTATTATGTATATGTTTATACGGTGTGTATGTATACACACACATTAAATACATAAACATTGAATAAATACATAAACACACATTTCTTTGCAAGGATCCCTCTGGTATGGTTATAAAACACTTGTGACAAAGATATGTAATGGCATAGCGTTCTAATGTTTTATTCTGATGCGTTCGTCTTGGCCAGGGCTCCATTGTAAAAAACATCTTAATGGGACTCGCCTGGTTAGATAAAGAAAAGAATTCAACGCTTTCTTTTTGGCCAACTGATGTATTTGTGATAAAATCGATAAATCGGCCAGGCTCTAATCTACAGATCCCTCTCTCTCTCCTCGTCTGTCTGTTCTTTCGTCTGTATCTTTCTCCCCTCATTCTTTTTACTTTTCTCTCTCTCCTTCTTTGTCAGCATGTGGGCTCTCTATCTCTAGATTTCTTCCTAACCCTCAGTCTGTCCACTTTGTCTTTTTGCTTTTCTGCCCTCCTACTGGTCTGTCCCTGTGCCCTGTATGCCTTTCTCAGTCTTTCTCCATACATTTTATCTCTCTTCGTCTTCCTTGATTTGTACTTGTGCTAGACAGATCTGTGTATACAGTCCACTTTAGCTGTCGGTGCTGTTATAGAGAAAGAACATATGAGGCTCAGGTTGCCAGACAGTCGACACTCCCCATCCATCTCTTTGGCTGGGCAGTGCTCTATCCCCATCAGCCAGAATGGCAGGCTCCCAAGAGGGTCTCTCTCTCTCTCTCTCTCTCTCTTTCTCTCTCTCTCTCTCTCTCTCTCTCTCTCTCTCTCTCTCTCTCTCTCTCTCTCTCTCTCTCTCTCTCTCTCTCTCTCTCTCTCTCCAGGCTGTGTTAGTCTGACTCTGTACATAGTCAGTGTTATGTCCTGAAATGTTGGTATATGTTGCAAGTGTGTAATTTCTATTCAAGGCCAAATAGTATTGGAGTTAGCTTCGATTTTGTGTGATTTTTTTTCCCTCCCAGTAATCAATATACTAATAATTAAAAAAAATATTATTTTAGGGTTATCCTGAGGAGTTGCAGAATAGGACTGGGCACTGAGGTTCTGGACTAATTGGCAAAGGGGACTTTTCGTTTGATCATTTTGTAGGCAATTACGTTCTGTGATTGTATGAAGGGGGGACTTCTTTTAAGGTAATTGTAAAATGTAATGGTTCGTTTTTTGAATATTAATTATTAGAGGGATTTATCGGAACTATTCTCTGCATGCATAATGTGGGGTTTTGGAAAAATCCTGATTTGTAAGTTTGCCCCATGCCTACCATATAGGGCAATTGGTTAAATAATTGATTTGCATGTTTTAATCCAGATTCTAATTGAAACCTGTATAGTGGTATATTGGTATATGGGTAAAGGCTAGTTGGGCTTGGAGAGACTGACAGTGGTAGTGACCAGAGAGCTCACAGTCAGATGACCCAAATAAGGATGGAGGCAGACACAGAGCTTTAGGTTTAATCTCTTTGGGTGTATTTACTGTGTGTGTATTTCCACACTAACTGGAACATTTCATTTGATTTTATCATATAAAAAGCCGTTCTTGAATTCTCCTTCAGGTCATTCATGGTCAAGTGGAGCAAATGTATGAGTGTGTGCTTTCAATATTAGTTTAGCCTAATACAAATCTGGACCTTTCTAACTGACTTCTGGATCTTTTTGGGGATATCATGACTTAAGACTTTTTTAAACTCAGTGCCAGGGCCAAGTTGTGACAGAATTGTTGCAGATGGATTAGGAGTTGTTGCAGTAATTCTTAGATAGTAAGTTAGAGAGTGAAACTAAATCATCTGCAAATAAAATACAGTACTTTTTAGTGCCAATTTAAATGAATTGAGTTGAATAGGTTTGGACTAAGGCTTTTGGCTTGCATTATCCCGCACCCCTGGGGGAAAAAGTCTGTTCATTTTCAAGTTTTATTGCAACATTTTTTTATATCGTTTTAATGACATCATATGTTTTCACCACCACACCACGTTCTAGTAATTTAAACAAAATACCATAATGCCAAATTAAGTTGAAGTCCTTCTCAAAGTCAATAAAACAGGAGAAATGTTTTTAATTTATTTAGGTTAACATATTTTAGCAATTAGTGTGTGAAGAGTAAAAATGGGATCAGATGTCTGGTGATTTGATAGGAATTGTAACGACAAGTAACACTGAGATACATACTTACTGTAGAATGTAAATGAATTAAGCTCAAGCCTTGTGTAAGTTTCTGGGAAACTTCTCACCTCAGACTGACCTTGATAGGTGATCAATGTGGACCCAAATGGGTCTGACCAATGAGAGTTTCACCACTCATTCCTAGCTATATAAACTGTAAGCTGACTATTGCAGGTTGGGTTGGGAGTTGCACCAGGTTCTCCCCACGCGCGTTTAAATAAACCCTTACTTTAAATCAGGAAATGGTGTTTGTGTTCAAAGTCCTTTTTCCACCTTATATAGGATCATTTCCACCACAGAATTGAACTTGTCCTTCTCTCAGGAGGAGATGTTCTCTGAACTGAAGTTTTGTAAGCGACTGTTGATAAAGATTGGCATAATTAGAACTTGATTCCAGATGTCAGAATAATGGTCCATAGCATAGCTAAGTTAAAAAGCTTGAGAATGGCAATGATAAATGTATCTTCAATAAATTGTATCACTTCATTCAATTGTCCATCAGCACCACAAGCTTTATTGAGCTGTAGGAACGACTTTCTTTAGTCTAGTTCTGCTTTAGATATTGGGAAATCGATTGGTCTTTGGTTATCTTTAATTGCAGATTCTCTCCCGCCTTCTTTCACTCTCCCTCTCTTGCCTTTTCTCTATATGTCTCTCTGTCCCTCTTTCCCTGGCACATGTTAAGCGTCTGTGTGGATGGTAAGCAAGGCAGCTCTTGAAGTGATGTCTGGCGAACAGCAGTGTTTCATGGAAAAGATGGGCATTTATCTGAGTGACAAGTTGCTCTCAGCCGTGATTGTGTTGGCGACGTGCAGACGTTCTCCTTCTGCTTCCCGTATCTCTCTCTGTCTATTCGGCCCCATGTTTTTCTGTCTGTCTGTCATCGTCTCTGATCCCCTCCTTCCAGCCTTCACTCTCACATCTGGCCCGAGTGTTCGAGCGTCTGTGTGTGCGTGTGTGCGTGCGTGCGTGCGTGCGTGCGTGCGCATGCTTGCTTGAGTAAAGCTAATCTCTCCTTAGAGAGAGGGGCAATAATAGACACTTAATCCAGAATTTATGAGGAACACATACACATGCACACACACACACACACACACACACACACACACACACACACACACACACACACACACACACACACACACACACACACAGAAGCCGTCCTGGTTTCTCAGTCGGTCGGCCTCTTAGTGGTGAGAGAGGGGCAGGTCCCTGCCACATTGTGGTCTCTGAGAGCTGTGTCTTAGGGTTGACTTCAGGAGACTCTGCCATAATGTGGTCTCTGAGAGCTGTCTCTTAAGGGTTGACCTCAGGAGACCCTGCCAGTCCTCCAATCCCTCTCCCATGCCAGACCCTTACCTTACCAACCTCCATATAAACTGATGATGACTTGGTGATAGCATTCCTCTCTCAACGTTTTGATGCGTTTTTATTTCAGTCATTCTCAAAATGAATGATCAATAAACCAAAGTTGTATGTCAAATATATCCATATATTATCGTCCGATTCTTTGACGACTGAAACCTAAAACAACACCCCCATAAGCCCACAAGTAGTTTTCCAGATGAGCTGTGTGTGCACTGTGAAGATCTCCAGTGGGCCACAGTGGCTCCCCTTGGCGCCCCCTACAGTCCACCCAGGTCGCTGCGGGCTGGGACAGCTGTTCTCCTCCAACTCCTGCCCCTGAGGAGGCATCCATCATGCTCAAAAACCCGTCACAGTAGTTGGTCCCTTCCCTGAGGCCGACTGAAGTACACTGACGTGTGTGCGTGTGCGTGTGCGTGTGCGTGTGCGTGCGTGCGTGCGTGCGTGCGTGCGTGCGTCAAACTATTCTCACCCCCGTGCCTGTAGGATCCATCTTCCCCTCTCCCTCATCCACCCAGGCTGTGTGTGTATCAGCAGCCCAGAGGAGGGAGGCTGCCTGGGGGATGGCGGCAGGTGTTTGGCTGACACGTTGACTACCTGTCTACGGCACACACACACACACACCTATACACACATACACAGTCAGACACACTCTGAGACTTGTCTCCTCTTTCTTCATCTATCTGTCTTCTCCACGGGACCCTGTCCCGCTCTCTCTCTCTCTCTCTCTCTCTCTCTCTCTCTCTCTCTCTCTCTCTCTCTCTCTGTGTTTTGTCTCGTAGTGTTTTAGTGTTGGGATAGGACAATACGGGGAGAACTGAGGGAAAGAAGGAACCAGAGAGAGGGAGACGGACACAAACGGACGAGACGAAAATTCAAATGACAGCAAGGGAAAAATATCCCCCCCCAAAAAAGAGAGAAGGAGAGGGGGAAAGAAAATGGATAAATGGATTAACGGGAGTGAAATCCCTTCGCCTGAAATCCGCGCTGGCCTGGGAAAGCTGGCTGGTTCAGGTGAAATCAGATCGGGAGCTTCAGAAACAGAAAACAATTTTGAGGGCCATGTTCGCCAACTGAAAGGGCGAGAGACTGGCGAGCGAGAGCACAGCTTCCTGCGAGATCAACCTGTCAATCTATTATGGATGACCCGGGGAGAAGTCTCCTACTTTGCCTGTCGATCACCTCACCTTCCTTTGCCTTTCAACTCTGCCGCGATCCCCGTACCCTCTGCCAGCTGTGGAGGCAGGGGGCCGCTGGTGAGGGCGGGATGGGGGTACAGAGCGGAGAGGAAAGGTGGCGAGAGTGGGGGAAGCACAAGGGGACGGAACTTGGGAAGATGAAAGAGGCGGACCGGAGCAAGAGGGAGGTGGACGGGTGAGGAGGATGAAAGGAGGAAAAAGAGAAGAGAGGACGTGGCCCGCCAAGGGAGGCTGCCCTGCTTGAATAAGATGTGGGTGGGCCTACAGTACACACACACACACACACACACACACACACACACACACACACACACACACACACTTTTGTCGCATTGTCTCACATGTTTCTGCGGTTTGTCACCAAGGTAACATCTGAAGGAAAATAGCGGCCGGCTTTATGGTTTGTTGTCATACCGACGCCTTTTCAGTTGGGCATTCTCTCCTCTCAGTTCAACTGTCCTGTCCTTTTGAGGTGTGGCCAAAAAAGGGTCTGGTGGTCTGCCTAGTGGTGCTGCTGGGTTTGTCTTGGCTTCGGCCACTGTGTGTGTGTGTGTGTGTGTGTGTGTGTGTGTGTGTGTGTGGGGGGGGGGGGGTCAGCTGCCACACCTATGCCATGTGGAGTCTCCAGCTACCTATCCCACCAGCCCACGGAGCCATCTGTACAAGACGCTATGATTAGCTGTCTCCTAGTTCAGGTTTAGCGGCGGGGCGCGCGGGAGGCTGGAGGCTGGAGGCTGGAGGCTGGAGACTGGAGGCTGGAGGCTGGAGACTGGAGGCTGGAGACGGGGGGTGTTTATCAACCGACACAGGCGGTAGGGAGCACTCTGGGAAAGAAGTGAACAACTGTGAACAGACACCGCACCTGCGCTGAGAGGAGGGGAAAGGAAAACGCTTCCATTCCAGAGAGCGAGAGAGAGAGACTGAAAGAGAGCGAAAGAAAGCGAGAGAGAAAGAAAGGGCGCCAGTGAGAGCCAGGGAGGAAGCTAATCCCGCCCTCCTCCCCCTCCTGTCACCGATCCATACCCATCCACCCACTGATTTCCCATGAGGCTTAGGGGGATGTGTGAACCCGGCCGACTCCGGCTTCCCTCAACAGGACTTCGGCTCGTTTACACACACGAAGACACCAACGCGCACGCGCACGCGCGCACACACACACGCGCACACACACACACACACACACACACACAAATGCCACGTCAAACGTCTTCACTGAGGGAGCTAGTCCCCTGTTAGCGCCCGATTGTGGAGAGTTGATCGTTCGGAGAGAACTTTAGAACAACCAGCTGAGGTTACTGCTCAAACCAATCTCTCGCCTCCATGTCTACAGTACTTTGCGACTACCAGAGACTTGGAAACATACGCACAGTGAGAAAGACATACGCGCACACACACACACACACACACACACACACACACACACACACACACACACACACACACACACACACACACAGAGAGGGTAGACAGGGTAGTGTGTTCCAGTGGGAGCTGCTGTCTGGCTGATGATAAGAGAGGAGAGAGCTGAGAGCCGTAGCCAGTCACTTCAGGGCCCGAGCTGTGCCGTAAAGACCGCTGAGACGCAGTACACGGCACACACACACGCAGCGCGCACCACCAACACCGCCGCGCACGCCGCACACACACACACACACACACACACACATTGCACCTCCTGTCGAAGTGAGAGACAAGGCCGTGGAGACACACGGAGCGTCTCCTTTGCAGGATCTTTAAGCGAGGGCTTCCTGTAAACTCAAGAAAACAAGCCAATCGTGGCGGAGAAATCAATCCCTTTCGCGCCACTGTCGGGCTCCTGCTCCCTCAGTCATCGGGCTTCTACAAAATGCCTTGTGACGTTAACACAGAGAGAGAGAGCGACACACACACACACACACACACACACACACACACACACACACACACACACACACACACACACACACACACACACACACTCAAAGTAGATGTCTATCTAAAAGAGGAAAACTCTTAATATCTCAAGTGTGTTTGCCAAGCCGAGTGCTGGAGAGATTAAGAGGTCTACTTGACCCAGCAGAGCCACGGGCAGGACTGGTCCACCCTGCAGAGGGGATGGGGGCCTCAGGGCTGGTCCTGACTATTAGCACTACTAATGAGCCTACAAGCGACAGGAAGCTACTCCGTGGGGGCGCGGGGTGGAGGAGCTGTCAAGCCAGCACCCTCGCGTGGCTGCACAGAGAGAGGTGGGGTGGAGGAAGAAAAGAGCTGGCAAGAGGAAAGGTTTTGAGAGCTGATCTGATTCACGTGCGTTGGTTTTAAGTGCATGGTGTTACAGACCATTGCTCCATAGCCGCACTGATAGTACTGGAGACCGCACATGATGTTACTTAACGGTAGAATACTTTTTTTGAACTCACAAAGAAACTCAAAATGAACAATAGAGTGGGTAAATATAAATTGGCATGCATGCAATGTGTTGAGGAGGTGTGAAGATTTAACCTTTAAGAAACCTTGAAGATTTAACCAAATAACACCAGGTGGAGTCAACAGCCATTTCAGAGCAGAGCATATGGATGGACGAACGGTCACAGGCGAAGTCCATGTGGCCTCCAGGGCTTGACGCACAGGTGTGCCGCATCAGCGGTAACGACCAGCCCACCACCTGGCAGGCCAGCACACGGCAAACGACCAGCCAGTGGGATGGACATCACTGTGGGCTCTGGGTGTCTGTGGGATGAAAGTGTCCGTTTACAGGAACAAGCCCATTTTGTTTGTGTGACAACCCTCTCTTACGGACCATGGGTTAGCGCTCTCAACAGGGGAGAACACACCCACGAAAACCGTAAAACAAAGTAGCCTAATAGAACCAGCGTTGGTGGTGGAGCCCAGTCTGCAGAGGAAAGAAGAGAGACTGCAGTGATAACGTGGCCATCTTAAATAGGCCAAAGGTCAGGGCCCATCAAGTGGCGGAAAGGTGTGCCACCTCTGTCCTGACGACCTCTCACCCAGCTGGCAGCGTGAGTGTGTTCTCTTTGCTCCCCTGTTAGTGTTCAGTCAGCAGTCAAACGGCTGGGCCAGGACCAGAGCCAGGCCTGTGTGTGAAGGTGACCTCCCCTCCCTCTGTGTGCGTGTCTGATTGGCTGACACCGAGGGATGGATCCCTCCCCGGCCTATTAGAACTGGTTATGTCATTTAGATCCAGCTGGGTCGTTTACCATGGCAGCTGGCCTCGTCAGGCCCATTGACATGAGGCCCCTCGTTAGTGACTGACAACGCTGAGGGCCACAGGTGGAGACGTGTGTGTGTGTGTGTGGTGTGTGTGTGTGTGTGTGTGTGTGTGTGTGGGGGGGGGGGGGGGGGCTCTCTAGGGGGACAGAGGGACAGGGATAAACAGGGATAAAGGTTTCACATAGCAGTTACCTCCATAGACTTACTTTAACAAAATACAAGCAGCCCTTTACTCTTGTTTCAACAAATTCGAGCCTAAGATGTTGGATAGTGCTTTTGTTCTGTGGACCATGGACTATCTTTAGGAAGATAAAGATAGTTGAGATGAGTGGTTTAAGGCGTTTCTCTTTTGGTAGGAGAGAGGGAGAAACACACACACACACACACACACACACACACACACACGCACACACCCTGTACAAAGAGCGGTTAAGTTATTCTGAGTGTTCTATCCTTCATCAAAGGAGGTATAGCTTCAGTTACATTGAGTCTAATGAGGTGCAATTAGAAAAATCTACTCGGTGAATAGGAGAGGGTTGGGAGGACCATTAGGTCAGCAGCTACTTCAACGAGCTGCGAGAGAAAGGGCGAGGGAGAGGGAGGGAGGGAGGGGAAGAGAGAAGGAGAAGTAAGTATGTACTGTGTAAAATTCATTTTAACATGCAAATAACTGTTTTTGAAGTTTGACTTTCGTGTAATTGAATTGAGAGAAAGATAGAAAGAGATGAGAGACAGAGAAATGGCCGTGGGGAGGGAAAATTGGTTTTGGATAGGTCGAGTCTCATCATACCTGGACAAAAAGAACTGAAAAGACACTGGGGTATAAACGCTGGGCTCACCCTGTGAACCTGAACGTGAGCCCTCAAAGACTGTTGTTTTTCTGGGGTCAACTGCATGTATCTACTGACTGATACTCCCCCATGCACTGAGATGAGCTGTTGAAAGTAATGATAGTCCATCCCTTCAGGGCCACCCCTTATTCTCTCTCCCGCTCCACCCCCATGGCATGGTGACCCCCTCCACCCTCTCTCCTGTCCTTCACCCCTCCCCTTCTCCACCTTCTCTCCTTTTCCCCCCTCTCTCCTCTCCCTCACCCCTCCTATTCTCCACCGTGTTTCAGTAAGTAGAGTTAGTAGGACGGATGTAAACTTCAGCGCCACCCGCGTTGCTGTGCTGAAAACCCTGTCATGCTGAGAGAGTGGGACACACACACACACACACACGCACACACACCCTGGTGTCTTCAAAATGGTGTGTGAGATTGTGACGGGGGCGGGATAAGCGGTATCTCTCTGCTCTCTCTCTCTCTCCCCGGCTCCAGAAAGTGAAAAATGGAAGTGCAGCTTTTCACTCTTTCCTCCTCCTACACACAGACATACACACATAGAACATGCAAGCAAACACACACACACACACACACACACACACACACACACACACACACACACACACACATAGTTTCTGAGTCTTTCTGATCTGACACGGGAGGACCAGAGAGAAACCACCTGCCTGCATGTCAACACGAAGAGACACAAACTGGTGTGTGTGTGTGTGTGTGTGTGTGTGTGTGTGTGTGTGTGTGTGTGTGTGTGTGTGTGAGAGAGAAATATAGACAGGCACCGGCAGAGAAGAGAGGAGCTGTGCGAGTGTCTTCTGACTCTGACAACGAGAGAAAAGAGAGAAGCGGAGAGTAAGAGGAGGGGGGATAAGGGGATGGAGAATGAGGAGACAGAGGATGAGGGGAGGGAGGAAGAGGAGACAGAGGGGGAGGGAGCATGAGGAGACAGAGGGTGAGGGGAAGGAGGAAGAGGAGGCAGAGGGGGAGGGAGCATGAGGAGACAGAGGGTGAGGGGAGGGAGGAAGAGGAGACAGAGGGGGAGGGAGGATGAGGAGACAGAGGGGGAGGGAGGATGAGGAGACAGAGGGTGAGGAGATGGAGGAAGAGGAAACAGAGGGGGAGGGAGGAAGAGGAGACAGAGGGTGAGGGGAGGGAGGAAGAGGAGACAGAGGGGGAGGGAGGATGAGGAGACAGAGGGGGAGGGAGGATGAGGAGACAGAAGGGGAGGGGAGGGAGGAAGAGGAGACAGAGGGGGAGGGAGGAAGAGGAGACAGAGGGTGAGGGGAGGGACGATGAAGAGACAGAGGGATAAGGAGATGGAGGATGAGGAGACAGAGGGTGAGGAGATGGAGGATGAGGAGACAGAGGGATATCGGCTTATAACCCGCTACAGCGGTCCTTGTGTTTGAATACATTTCTGTGTTTATGTTAGTGTGTGTATGCTTGTGTGTGTATTTGTGTTTCTGTGTGTCTGCGCGTGCATGTGTAGATGTCTCACGGCAGTTCCCCAGGTGGTCTGTTTTCTCAGTCCAGTGATCCATTCACTCCTTCCATCTCTCTCTTCATCCCGCCATCTCTCCCTCCCCCATCTCTCTCTCTCTCCCTCCATCTCTCTCTCACTCCCTCCATCTCTCTCTCCCTCCATTTCTCACTCCCTCCCTCCCTCCATCTCTCTCTCCCTCCTCCATCTCTCTTTCACTCCCTCCACCTCCCTCTCACTCCCTCCATCTCTCTCTCTCCCTCCATCTCTATCTCCTTCTTCTCCATCTCTCCATCTCTCTCTCCAACCTCTGCTTTCTCTGCCCGATCTAGGCCTCTGCTCCCTGTCCTCTCTGCCATCCACTGTCCAATTCCCTTCTCTTTTTTGGGCCTGACCTCCAGAGCCCCCCTAATAGAGTGACCCAGTCTGGGGCAGCGTAGCCCACCGGAGCCCCAAAAGGCCAGAGAGAGGGGCTGGCTGGCTGGCAGTGGACCGATACCTGGCATTGCTGGCCCAACATAAGGCAAAGGATCCTTGGAGCAGATGTTTAACTCTCAGTTCTATGGGAACGGCCACTTTGTTACGTAACACGTGGGGGAGTAGAACTGGCTTTTTTGGTGTCACGCACGCACGCACGCACGCACGCACGCACGCACGCACGCACGCACGCACACACACACACACACAGAGTGTCTTCCTAGAATAAGATAATACAGAAACACAGGGGCAAAAGTGCCCGCACACAAACATACAAACAAGCGAGCAAACAGTAACAGTAGAACGATGGATCACACTCTTGGTCTGGTAAGGCGACCTTGAGTGTCCTGAAAGGCGCCCATAAATAAAACATATTATTATTATTATTATTATTATTATTAGCAGTAGTAATAGTAGTGGTAGTGATAGTATTATCCTGCACTCTCTTGTTAGATCACTTCCTGGGACCCACAGTAGATGAGGCTACTAGACACTTTGTTGCGGTTTGGAGCCAAACGGGGCCAGTGTGACACAGCTGATTGGAAAGCTTGTCGGGGTTGACCCTCGGTAACGGAGGGACGTTGTTCACTGATGGGTGTCCACTGTGAAGGAGGGCAGGGTGGCAGAGGGAAACAGGGGGAGGATGTTCAAAGAAGAGGACGTACAGAGGGGGACACTAACCTCTGCATCAACGTCGCCCCGAGCTGCTCCACTGTCACTGCCAGCCCTCTCTGTGTGTGTGTGTGTGTGCGTGTGTGTGTGCGTGCATGTGTGTGTGGGGTGTGTGTGTTGTGTCTGCTGTCGTCTCAGTGTGGGGGCGTAGGATTTAAGTCTGTTTTGTTGGCACCCTTAGCGTGACCTTTTGACCCCTCGACGTAGTATGGGCAGAGTACCTAAACAGGCAGAGGAGCGACTCATCTAGCTAATACTGCTGTTTTCCGTAGAGAGCAATCCTTTAAAGAGGCCTTGGCTTGAATTCAGCAAGTCCTCTTTCTTTTTCTTAAACCCTTGTCATCGCGCCAGGCGTTGTGTGCCTCACTTCTGCCACCATGTGGCCGTCATGAGGAGGTGCACTGGTGAGGGCTTTGTCTGATCTGGCTCTCGTTGTCCTCACCAGTAAAAACTAAAACTAAAATGTTGTTGATGAAAGGGAAGCTTTGCATTGTCTCCTGACACAGCACCTCAGAGCTGAGTTATGATGGTCAGGCCGGGCCGGTAGCTTTCTAATGTTTCCCCGTTTGTTTTACATTTTCCGACATAGTTTGGTTGTTCTTATGAGGACCGAACCCTGTCAAGAATTTTGACACACAGGGCTAATCAGGTTTGGTATACATCTGCTAAATATAGTTTATCGTAGTCAAGGTAGGACTGACCTCTATTGGCGAGGCCGACTAAGTGCAGGCACTAGAATTGTAGCTGCTTATTTTTCCATAAAGAAAACCCTTCCTCTTTTCACGGACTAGTTTGTGGAGACTTTTTTCCAAGTTATTCCACACATTTTTGCTTCAAATTATAAAACAATCCATTAGATTCTTTTTATTCATTCTTAGATGGTCTTTTTGTATTCTTTGTATTCCTGTGTAGTCTTGTGTGTCCATACAGTACTATGAGTATAGTACTATTAGTACATAGGATTTTAGCAGAGCTGAATTAATTTAAACTTCCTCTAAATTGTCTTGTCATGCAGAATGTTTCCTAATATTGGTGAAATGGTGCGTGTTGGATAGCTATCAGCTGTAGTACATAGTTTGAGCCACTAGATGTCAATAGTGTGCCAGAGTTCCATCTGTGCAGCGTCTGTATTTGGATTAGTATGTTAGCAGTGGGACAACAAATCGTACCAATCCAGTGACAAAGACACAAATCAATAAAGAGCTATGAGAGAAGGACGAAGAGAGGATTTGTGGATTGTGAGTCCTTTGACGAGACATCCTCCCTGAGTCTCTTCATCATCGCTAGTTCCTTTTTCATGCTGATCTCCTCTTATCTGGAAGAACAGGACTATTGATTCCCAATTCACATTCACTCAGACACTTCCGCCCCATATTTAAAGACATTACTGCCCTTCTAAACACACACACACACACACACACACACACACACACACACACACACACATAACCAGACAATGGACCTTTTTCTGTCAACCCACAGTCTGATGGTTTAAATGTAGTGTTTCAAAATGTTATTTCCCAAAAGTGGGCATCACAGTTCCGGATGAATATTAATAAATATTCCTAAATATCAAATGCAGACAGAATTCCACGTTCCAATCTATCTCTCCCTGGAGAAGACATGCATCATTAGTCTCCTCTAATGGTTTCTTTAGACTTCATTAGAGTCTCTCTCTGTCTCTCTCACACTCACACTCACACACTCTCTCTCTCTCTCTCTCTCTCTCTCTCTCTCTCTCTCTCTCTCTCTCTCTCTCTCTCTCTCTCTCTCTCTCTCTCTCTCTCTCTCTCCTTCTCTCCTTCTCTGTTTCTTTCTTTCCCCTATCACCTTATGCTTTTATTTCACCAAGTAATATTTCCACCTCTGTCAATCGTAACAAACGGTTCTGAGAGAGCAGAAAGCATTACTACTGGACCATTAGCGTGTGTGTCCCTGAGCGTGACTCTTTGCTGGTCTCGTATAAACTTTCGATGCATGTTTTCTCCAGGCTTCCCAGCAGTGCCCTTTTGGATATGTGGACCTTTAGTCTCCTGTCTGTCCCTCTGTACTGCAGCACAGTGAGTTTAGCTGGTCACCTGCTGTGCCAGTTTCTCTCTGCAGATGGCGCTAAGGCAGGTTGGCCCACGCCTACCTTTTGACTTTGTGACCCCTGGAGAGCTCAGGCAGGGGGGCTGCTTGGGTCAGGGGTCGTAGTTCAGCGTAGTCTACGTACGATAGACCATTGACTTTTTCTTTAATGTTAACAATCCACCAAATGCAACTCTGGATTAGAGTTGTGTGTGTGTGTGTGTGTGTGTGTGTGCGTGTGTGCGTGTGTGCGTGCGTGCGTGCGTGCGTGCGTGCGTGCGCGCTTGCTTGTGCGTGTGTGTGCGGTGGGCTGAGTTTTCGAGTATGTTTATTCCGCTTTGATTATACAGCCACATGAGTAGAAGGTGGTGAACCTGAGCTTGTAAATTCACCTGGAAAAAACAACATGATGATTTTGTTGTGTGTGTGTGTCTGTGTTCGTGTGTTTGTATGCGTGTACGTGATGTGCGTGTGCTCTTTTGTTTTAGTCTCTGGTGTATTTTCAGTGTACTTATTTCCACGTGTGTGTGCAAACTCATTACATTAGTTTTATTCAGTGTTCGATGGCTATCCCATCAGAGATCTGCACCACCTGTGTCTCTGTCTTTCTTTATCCCTCACATCCCCCTTTCCTCGCTATCTCTTCTCTCCATCCCCCTCTCCCTCACCACCTCCATATCCATTTTATTCATCCCTCTTTCCCTCTGCACCTCGATATCGCCTCTCTCTATCTCCTTCCCTCCTCACCTCGATATTTTTTCTTTTTTTTCTTTATTCCCCCCACGATATCTCTTCTCTTTATCCCTCTCTCCCTCCCCACCTCTTCATCCCTCTCTATCCCCCCCTCTCTCTATCCCCCCCTCTCTCTATCTCCTCCCCCTCTCTCTATCTCCCCCGTCGCTCCTTCTCCTCTCCCCTCTCTCGTGTTTCCGCTGATAGACGGTGGAGTGTTTATCACCAGCTGGTGCCTTTGCCTGCCACAGAAGTGGGGTTTCAAACGGGAGAGTGTGTGTGTGTGTGTGTGTGTGTGTGTGTGTGTGTGTGTGTGTGTGTGGGATGCATGTGTGTGTCCGTGTTTCAGTGTGCATGCTTTATGGGTCTATGTGCTCTACCTTTGTGTGTAAGTGTGCATGTTTGTGTACAGTACTGCAGGTAGGTGTGTGTGTGTGTGTGTGTGTGTGTGCCACTTGACTCGAATCATCTGCCTTTCAACAGGGCTCCTCCTCTTTTCTATTTGTACTCATGGTGCACAGATAGATGCAAGCTATTTATGTGTACTGTGTGTTTACGGTGTGTGTGTGTGTGTGTGTGTGCGTGTGTGTGTGTGTGTGTGTGTGTCCTGCAGGTCTTATGAAGAGGGGATTTAAAGAATGGATGACGTCACAATGAGGCGTCTGTCCTCCTTGCCAAAGGATGTGTGTGTAAGTGTGTGTGCGCGCGTCAGGGTGTATTTATGTGAGCCTCTCCCGGCAGTGTTGTGACGATAATGGGCAGAATCAGCTGACTAACGTCACCACGGTAATAACGTTCTCCTATCTGGTAAAAGACACCAGGCCCCTCCCTCTGGGATGGACTTACTGACCGGTCAGTGGGAGGTCAAGACTCTGGCTATGATTGAGGTTGTGACTGACAGACAGACAGACAGACAGACAGACATAATGATTGTCAAAAGTCCTTACAGACAGACAGAATGGAAGGGCCAGAAGAGAGACAGACATACAAACAGAATGATTGTCAAAAGACAGACAGACAGACAGACAGACAGACAGACAGACGGTCCTTAGGTGAGCTTGTCTTTGTCTCTCCTTCTGCTGACCCTGTTGTGCGATTATGGCTTTTTACCCCTTTGTCTGTCTGTCTTTCTTCTGAGTGCGACAGCTTTAGACCCAAAGCCCCCCCGGACATCACTTGACTCTCCTTGTGTCCCCCCCCCCCTCTCTGTAGCTCCCTATTGAACAACGTTTCCTTTAATTCGTTTTCCAAGACAGACAACCTTAGTGATGGCTGATAATTAGCAGGAAGGGGTTCTGAGCGTTGCTCTGTGGAGCCATGTTGTCTTCTGGCTGTCCGTTGTCTTGGTGTCCGCTAATGGAACAGAGGCCTGCCTGCTCCAGGGACTTCTGTGAGAATGGTGACTCACACTCACAAACGGGAACTCAACTAGTGACACACACTAATGTTCGTACACACACACACACACACAGGAACAGAGAACAGGCGTCCGAGGATTGGCTCATCTCCTGGACACGCTGTGTGAGCGGCAACAGGACCCGTAAGGAACACACACACACTCGCACTGACACACACTCCCTCTGCTTCTTCACAGCACCCTGAACCCACAGGGGCCCTACCCACTCCCGCCCTTGTACGGTCTGTCTAACCTGAGACTGTGGGGAGGGTGGGGGTTGGGGGGTGGATGTGTGTGTGTGTGTGTGTGTGTGGGGGGGGGGGGGGCACTGTGTTGTTACAGTCCATCTGCATCTCCTCCTCCTCCTCTCCAGCCCTCTTTTTCTCTCATCTCCTCCTCCGCCTCTCCAATCTATCTCTCTTCTTCTTCTTCTCTCTGTCTGTCGGTGGCGGTGAACTTAGCCTACGCCTGCCTGCTCGTCCTCCCCACCTAAGTCAGCGGTAACCTTAGCCACGTTGTCGTTGCCGCGGCGGGCCGGTGGGGCTCTGTGACGCAGGGTCCGTTCACCTCCACAGCTGTTGGTTCACCTTGACTAGAGGTCGGCCTCCACTGCCACCCTCCGCTAGCCTGCCCCACTGCACCCCAGGGAGAAAACAGATTTATTCCACCCTAAACATCTATACCATCAGATCGCATCTGTGTGTGTGTGTGTGTGTGTGTGTGTGTGTGTTTGGAGGTGTGAGCATCAATGACTTTTGTATCGATCGTCCACCTTCGTCGTCTATCTGTCACTATTGATTATCGTCAGGCTAATGGTCCCAAGTGGCTGTTTAAGGGCTGCTGTGGCTCCCAGTGTGTGTGTGTGTGTGTGTGTGTGTGTGTGTGTGTGTGTGTGTGTGTGTGTTTTAAATGGAGTAACAGCATGTAACTCAGGGCTGCCATCGCTTCACTGTAATCCAGCATGCTCCACTGATCACTCAATCTCCCGCTTCAACTCTTCACCAGCTCTCTCTCTCTCTCTCTCTCTCTCTCTCTCTCTCTCTCTCTCTCTCTCTCTCTCTCTCTCTCTCTCTCTCTCTCTCTCTCTCTCTCTCTCTCTCCCTCTCTCTCTGTGTGTCTTGTCCTAATCTTGAGCTTCAGCACCATGTGCTAGCTAGCAGAGACAGTGTATTATTCAAATGCTTGGAGGCTGCTGCAGTACTACTGGGGGATCTATTTGTCCTGTCTTTGTGCGCGCGCTGGTCTGCGTGTTAGCGTGCGTAAGGCAGAAAGCACGAAGCCCGCCTGTCTTGATCCAGTGGCCGTTTGGCCGTCCCTCTGTGGTGTTCTGTGTTGGAACGTGTCCAGATAAGGAGGACGTCTACTGACCCACCCCAACCCCTAACACTAACCCCACCCCCTAAGCCTAACCCTAACCTCCCCCCAATTCCGTCGTAACGGAATAGCTCTCACTCCCCAGCCCAGCACACAGGATGGACTGGCGGATGGTACCATTTTAACAAGCCAAGGCTGTTTTGTTCAACACACACATTCGCTGCGTGTGTGGCGCTGTGTGTGTGTTTGCGGGCGTGTATGTGCGTGTGTGTTCGTAAAAACCCCCCAGCTGTAATGAGAATGGAGGCAGCTTGATAGAAAGGTCAGGCTGCCAGAGGTGATGTACAGAACACAGCGTTCATACCAGTGTTACATTTCAACACCAGTGATACAACACGGCCAAGTTGGAGTTTCCTACTAGCGGAGACATTTTCCGGTCAGGAGAATTGTAACATTTCCAGGATGGAAGTTTGCCAAAACATGTCTTTCATAAAAAGCTGTGTTAAAAAATTGTTTTGGGTATAGAAATGTTTATCACTCAAACACACACACACACACACACACACACACACACACACACACACACACACACATACAGACACAGAAGCAAACACCAACAAATCTGTCCATGCGACCCAAAGGCTTCTTCATGCCAGATGTCGGCAATCAATGTCTGCTTCACGTATCCCAATGAGCAGCCTCACACCAGGCAAGCGAGCAGGGCTCTCCTCCCCTCTTCTCTTTAAACTGAGAGACTGGGACTGGAGGATTCACGCAGCCAGAGAGCAGTCAGGGGTTTGGGTTGCAGCCCAAAGGCTCCTGCGGTCGTCCCCAGGCTTCTCTGCTAGACCTGTCTTGGTACTTATCTTGGTCTGCCAGCCTACTGCGCTGCGACTTGAAGCACAAACACACACTGACCACACACACTTGTGCGGAGACCCCTCGAAGTCAAGTCAAGCGGCGGGTTCTCCGACGAGAACCGCAGGCTGTGTTTTTAACTGTTTGGGGGTTTATCTGACAGCACGGCTTTAAGGCTTTATTTATTTATGTATCTATTTATGTATTTGTCCTTTATTTCTTTATTTAACCAGGGAGTCCCATTGAGTTTAAGATGTCTTTTTCATTTGAGCCCTGGCCAAGGACGGCAGCGTGTACAACATTCACACGTAAATCAAAACCTATTAACAAGCGACTGGCTTTCCTCTTCGTCACTCCTTTACATTGTGTGTGTTTGTGGTTGCTTCTGCCGCGTCTGATTGGCTGGGTGAAAAATCCATGGAGTCGGTGGTTGCCCAGGCAACGGTAATCACCTCTAATTCAGCATCCAGCAGTCAAAGAGAGGGAAAAGGCGAGATGCAAAGAGGAAAACGAGAGAGAGAGAGAGAGAGACAGAGAGAAAGAGAGAGAGAGAGAGAGAGGTAGGGGGTCGAGATTGACGCAGGATGAAAGATGGAGTGGAATATTGAAAGGGGAAAGTAAAAGAGGAGCAAAACCGAGAGAGAAAGAGAAGGGATCAGAAAAATATGAAGAAAATACAAAAAAATATGAAAATAATTAAAAGAAGCAAAGCAGGTAAAAAGGTACGCCTCTCTGCCCTGTTCCTTAGAATTAGACCTCTCCTCTCCTCTCCTGCTCTGACAGACTGAATCAGCTTCTCTGGACACAGCATCTCTCTCTCTCTCTCTCTCTCTCTCTCTCTCTCTCTCTCTCTCTCTCTCTCTCTCTCTCACACTCACTCACCCACACACAAACACCATGCACACTTTTAAGAAGGCATTTATCAGACATTTTCTTTTCTTATCCCTTCCTCCTTTTCTCTCTCTTTTTCCCTTCTCCTCTTGATCCCCTCCTGTCATCTGCTCCGACTCTGCTGCGTCGATGTGTGTTTGTGTGTGTCTAGCCGAGAGATGAGAGAGAGAGAGAGAGAGCGAGAGAGAGAGAGAGAGAGAGAGAGAGAGAGAGAGAGAGAGAGAGAGAGAGAGAGAGAGAGAGAGAGAGAGATGCGCGTGACGCTAATGAACGTGTTTGCTTTGTTTCCCCTGTCACTTTACTCACCCCCCTGCTGGCTCTTCGCTTAGACACACACACACACACACACACACACACACACACACGCTTTCACTCTGCCTCCTGCCGCCTCGCTTCACAACGAACCTCCCAGAGGCGGTATTCTTTGAAATCTGGAAAGCGGAGCGAGAACAAATGAGAATAATAAGGGGAGGGGGAAAAAAACACCACAAACCCACCCCATCAACAGGAGGAGAGGCTCCGCATCCTGTCACACACACCGGCTACTCCCGCCGGCCGCGGCATGCCAGCCCCCAGCCAGTGAGACGTGAGCGCTGTGGTCCTCTCCCGGCGCGAAGAGGGGAGGAGACAGAGCGTGGCCCGTGACTGACAGGCAGCGCCCTACAGGTGGAGCGGGGAGAACGCACCCACGAAGGGAGGAGGAGGAGGAGACCACCGCCGCCAGAGAGGGAGAGAGGGAGAGAGGGAGAGACGGAGAGTGACAGAGACGGAGAGAGAGAGAGAGAGAGAGAGAGAGAGAGAGAGAGAGAGAGAGAGAGAGAGAGAGAGAGAGAGAGAGAGAGACGGAGAGAGAAAAGGACGAGAAAGTGTGAGGGAGGGAGTTAGAGAAGAGGACCAGCGGCCGGCGCGGCAGCCTTCTCTCCTTCGCCAGCGATCCACCGAGCGGTTATCCCCAGCAGGCTCCCGTCCCCCCCTCCTCCTCCTCCTCCTTCTCCTCCACCTCCACCTCCACCTCCTGCGGGAGCAGCCCCTACAGCACCACCATGAGCCAGTGCAGGAAAAGGTGCAAGAGGCAGATCACCAAGGTGGCCCGCTACTTCTACCGCTTCCTGACCGGGACCCTCACCCCAGGTAAGGCACCCGGATCCCCCCCCCCCAGGCTCTGTGCGCTCCGGGTCCACGTCTCGCCCGCGGAGCTCCGGCCCCACGGAGTGGGACCACAGCCCGGACCACCAGGGCAAAGGGGCTGCGTTAGCTCAAAGGCCAGCCCCAAAACCAGGCTGTTGGTCTGGGGCAAGGGGGGAGGGAGAGGATGTGACTGACTTGGTTCTGCCTGGTAGTTTTGTTAGCAGTTTTGAATCCAGTGAATCAATTACTCCGTTTTTCTGCTCAGTTCCGTTTACAGTTGTTAAGAGGAGCTTTTGGCTGAGGATGCTGTGGCATTGTGTGTGTGTGTGTGTCTGTGTGTGTGTCTGTGTCTGTGTGGGCATGAGTGTTTGTGCATGCATGCGTGCGCTGGAGTAAGTGTACAATAGCGCCGTCATGTGCGTGCGTGTGTGTGTGCGCGTTGTGTCTTTGTCTAGGGATCTATCTCATCCCAAGATAGAGAGACAATGAGGGGAGCTTAATAAGGGAGGGATCAAAGGGGCCTAACGGGGGCTCAGTGATTTTAATTGCCTTTGTGAGTGTGTGTGGGTGTCTGTGTGTATGCATGTGAAAAAGAGAACGTAGCGACAGTGTCAGTGTGAGTGAGAGACGAGACGTGCTCTATTGAAAAGTACGTGGCGCTGTGTGGCGAAGGAGGGTTTCTTGGCAGAGTCATTTAATTATTGGGGCTGTGGATTTGAAAGTGAAAGGCAGGTGAACTCCCAGTTCTCCCTCGCTGACCCTCTCCTCCCTGACTTTTAGCCAGATAAAGAGGTTGACTTCTGTCTGCGCCGTGTGGCAAAGTAAAGTGGTCTCCTTCACCACCTCGTAACCCCCACCTTCCCCACTCTCTAGTCAATACAGTGACCTTCAGCTGGTTCGGCCTCCAGCAGACCTTGTCCTGGTAGAGCCAGAGCAACGTGGATGGTCTGACAAGGATGATGATGATGAGGATGTGTATGATGACGAGGATGATGATGACGATGATGAGGATATGGATGATGATGAGAACCATGATGAGGATAAGGATGGTGAACATGATGAGGATCATGAGGATGATGGTGATGAGGAGGATGCTGATGATCAGGAGATGACGAGGAGGAGGAGAAGGATGATGATGATGATGATGATGATGAGGGTGCTGATTATTATCATTATTATTTTTTATTTAGACAGGGGTAACTGACTGAGACTAGGTCTCTTTTCCAGCAGTGCTCTGTTTGAGGCAGAATATATGTTACAACAGCTAAACAAACATGAATAAAAGAAAGTAAAGAAAAGAAAAGATAAGCAGATAATAAAACGATGTTACAATATTTACAATACAGTACAATATTTTAAGCAAACATACTGATATAAACGTTTCAACCAAAATAAGTATACTCAACTCAACGATGACGATGATGATGAGAACAATGATGAGGAGAAGGAGGAGGAGGAGGATGATGGTGAGGAGGGGGAGGAGGAGGAGGATGATGGTGAGGAGGGGGAGGATGTTGGTGATTATGATGGTGATGATGAGGATGATGAGAACGATGATGAGGAGGAGGAGGAGGAGGAGGAGGATGATGAGGATGATGTCCTGGGGAGATGGGGGACCTCTACGGTTACTGTGTGACGGTGTAGCCAGCTGAGGGAATGTCAAGAGAGGCCGTGGTTGTTTGTGGGGTCAAAGGTTGAATTAAGAGGTGAACACGTTTTGAGGTCACCTTGTCCACAGGCCAGGGTGTGGGGGAATGCTAATCAGACATTCCCATATCTTCTCCCTCATCACCTCCTCTTCCATATCTCCCTCATCACCTCCTCCATATCTCCCTCATCACCTCCTCTTCCATTTCTCCTTCATCACCTCCTCTTCCGTTTCTCCCTCATCACATCCTCCTCCATATCTCCCTCATCACCTCCTCTTCCATATCTCCCTCATCACCTCCTCCTCCATATCTCCCTCATCACCTCCTCTTCCATATCTCCCTCATCACATCCTCCTCCATATCTCCCTCATCACCTCCTCTTCCATATCTCCCTCATCACCTCCTCCTCCATATCTCCCTCATCACCTCCTCCTCCATATCTCCTTCATCACCTCCTCTTCCATATCTCCCTCATCACCTCCTCTTCCATATCTCCCTCATCACCTCCTCTTCCATATCTCCCTCATCACCTCCTCTTCCATATCTCCCTCATCACCTCCTCTTCCATATCTACCTCTTCACCTCCTCCTCCATATCTCCCTCATCACCTCCTCCTCCATATCTCCCTCATCACCTCCTCTTCCATATCTCCTTCATCACCTCCTCTTCCATATCTCCCTCATCACCTCCTCTTCCATATCTCCCTCATCACCTCCTCTTCCATATCTCCCTCTTCACCTCCTCTTCCATATCTCCCTCTTCACCTCCTCCTCCATATCTCCCTCATCACCTCCTCTTCCATATCTCCCTCATCACCTCCTCTTCCATATCTCCCTCATCACCTCCTCCTCCATATCTCCCTCATCACCTCCTCCTCCATATCTCCCTCATCACCTCCTCCTCCATATCTCCCTCATCACCTCCTCTTCCATATCTCCCTCATCACCTCCTCTTCCATATCTCCCTCATCACCTCCTCCTCCATATCTCCTTCATCACCTCCTCCTCCATATCTCCCTCATCACCTCCTCTTCCAAATCTCCCTCATCACCTCCTCCATATCTCCTCAGGTTTTGACATCTGCAGCGCTCCGTGTTCATTTTCATAAAGTAGCAATCTCTCTCTCTCTCTCTCTCTCTCTCTCGCTCACTCAAACGTCTTCTTCTGTATCAGGGTGTGAAAGTGACCTTGGTAAATAAATAATCATGGAGTTGGACAGTGTTCCAGCAGCTCAAGGTCCATTATTAGGAGGCAGCTGAGCGGCTATCACAATCACTATCGCTCCCCCTGTCAGTGGTCTCACAGCTCCCTCACCAGCCTCCCCTCCATCAACTATTTATTCGAAATCGGTTTGTGTGTGTGTGTGTGTGTGTGTGTGTGTGTGTGTGTGTGTGTGTGTGTGTGTGTGTGTGTGTATGTGTGTGTGTGTGTGTGTGTTGGCTCGGGTGTGCACGCCCTTAAGTTTACCCAGGAAGGGGTTGCCATGACAACCAGCCTGTGCGTGTTCTGTTCCAGGAAGACCGAGAGGGAGAGAGAAATACAGTTAGGGGAGGGCGTGTGAGGGCGAGATGTGTGCGTGCGCACGCACGCACACACACACACATACACATATGTAAACACACACACATACACACACACACACATACACACACACACATATATATGTACACACACACACACACACACACACATATGTACACACACACGTGACGTAGAGACTGATTTTGTGAGTTGGGTAATGGCTCTGTTAGACAGGGAGTCCATCAAGACCATTCAGAGTTTGGTATTTGGATATTGTGACATTTGAGAGCATGCTAATGTAAAAGGAGTTGACATTTCCTTGGGCAGACGGGCAGCACAGCAGACACGGTGTACTGGCGCAGGCTACCTGGCCAGACAGCCCACTGGACAGCCACGTCGATCCCACGGAACCCCACATAAAAGAACTGTCACTATAGTTACCGCATCGGCAGGTTCCCAGATACTACAGGTAGAAAGGGACTGAACCATTACGTCAACTACCAAAATGACTCTGAACCTTCAAGGGCTCTTTGAATGCCATGATGAATGGGTGAGAGTACACATACGAGTACACGTGTACATGGGGTTGAATCCTTTGAGTAGTGTGTGTGGGTGTGTGTGTGGGTGTGTGTGTGTTTAAATCATTCCCCCCCTCCATGTTGTCAGGTGTGAACTCGCTCCTCCTCCGTCTGCTTAAGCTCATGTCGCGATAATAATGGCTGTCACTCGTAACCATAATCAATCCCCTGCCTCGCCCTGGCAACGACCTGGGTAATTGCAAGGAGCGCCTAACGTCTGTCTTTACTCGCTGGGTTCTTTGTGCACGAGTGTGACTGTATGTGTGTGTGTGACCGTGTGAGTTCGTGTGATTGTGGCGCTGATGGTCGTGGTCGAGGTAGGGGGTTAATAGCCATCTCCCCTGACCCCTACTTCGCTCACTATAATTAGTTTGTTTCATTAGCCTCCCTGCAGGCAAGAACACTGTGTGTGTGTGTGTGTGTGTGTGTGTGTGTGTGTGTGTGTGTACACATATATATGTGTGTGTGTGCGCGCGCGTGCGCGTGTCTTCCGCTGCTTCCCGCTTGTGTACTCTGGGTTGCTTTAGAGCAGCGACGGAGCCAGCCTCACTTAGCGCAATTAAGACACATTAAGCACCGCTCCCCAAAGTGAGACTGGGGGTAGGCTTCCTCTTCATCTTTCCCCCTCCATCTCTGTCTCTCTCTGTCTCCGTCTGTCTGTGTCTCTCTCTCTCTCTCTCTCTCTCTCTCTCTCTCTCTCTCTCTCTCTCTCTCTCTCTCTCCATCTATTGTTTTCTCCTCAGCCATCCCCCCACACTGTACATCCAGACCCTGTAGGCTTCACTCCGTTGGGCTGGCCCCTGAAGGCTGTGGACAGGGACAGTCACGCAGCCTGGCAG
>CM030184.1:10157255-10162255 GCA_017639675.1 Aplochiton taeniatus
AGATGACTTCAGAGAGAGAAGAAGAGAAAGAGAGAGAGAGATGGAGAAAGAAAGACACTGTGTTTGCCTCATCCACCCTGCCAGACAGACGCTGTTGGCTGAGGATTGTCACCAGCGTGGCTTGGTTGCTTCCATTTCTGTCTCTCCCCGACACCTGCCGTCGTCGAACGCCTTCCCCTCGCTTACAGTCGGCTGCTGCTAAATATGGATCCCTTGGCATGAATCCAAATCACACCAAACAGTTTTTTTTTGCTTTGCGACGCCAAGCGGAGTTACATTCATAAACGACGTTGAGATCAAAACAGAGAACGGGGAAGAAAATGGCCGCCTGCTTGGTCTCGACTACGAAACCCTGCTTTACCGGCGTCGTCTATTTATAGGCCTCCCTGGCAGTCAGGAGACCATCTGTCTGTTGTGACAATGCCTCCTGGAGGCTGACATCATCAGCCGCTGCCGCGGGGGTCGTTTCCCCTGGCGGCAGGGGGGCCGTCCTTTTCTCGGCGCCGTCTCTTCACTTTCAAGACCCCACCCCCCCCAACCCCTGTAGCATACTTCCCTGTAGCGCGGGATTGCAGCTTGCGCTTGCTCGAATTCTGGTGTTCCTGGACAGACTGTTGGTCTTCTAGGGATAAGCGTGAGCGCGCCGTGCTGAAGCCCGCCGTAGAATCAGGCTGTTGGTCTAAGGATGAGCGCCGTGCTGATGCCCACCGTAGAACCAGGCTGTTGGTCTAAGGATGAGTGCTGTGCTGATGCCCACCGTAGAATCAGGCTGTTGTTCTAAGGATGAGTGCTGTGCTGATGCCCACCGTAGAATCAGGCTGTTGGTCTAAGGATGAGCGCCGTGCTGATGCCCACCGTAGAATCAGGCTGTTGGTCTAAGGATGAGTGCTGTGCTGATGCCCACCGTAGAATCAGGCTGTTGGTCTAAGGATGAGTGCTGTGCTGATGCCCACCGTAGAACCAGGCTGTTGGTCTAAGGATGAGTACTGTGCTGATGCCCACCGTAGAATCAGGCTGTTGGTCTAAGGATGAGCGCTGTGCTGATGCCCACCGTAGAATCAGGCTGTTGGTCTAAGGATGAGTACTGTGCTGATGCCCACCGTAGAATCAGGCTGTTGTTCTAAGGATGAGTGCTGTGCTGATGCCCACCGTAGAATCAGGCTGTTGGTCTAAGGATGAGCGCCGTGCTGATGCCCACCGTAGAATCAGGCTGTTGGTCTAAGGATGAGTGCTGTGCTGATGCCCACCGTAGAATCAGGCTGTTGGTCTAAGGATGAGTGCTGTGCTGATGCCCACCGTAGAATCAGGCTGTTGGTCTAAGGATGAGTGCTGTGCTGATGCCCACCGTAGAATCAGGCTGTTGGTCTAAGGATGAGTGCTGTGCTGATGCCCACCGTAGAATCAGGCTGTTGGTCTAAGGATGAGTGCTGTGCTGATGCCCACCGTAGAATCAGGCTGTTGGTCTAAGGATGAGTGCTGTGCTGATGCCCACCGTAGAATCAGGCTGTTGGTCTAAGGATGAGTGCTGTGCTGATGCCCACCGTAGAATCAGGCTGTTGGTCTAAGGATGAGTGCTGTGCTGATGCCCACCGTAGAATCAGGCTGTTGGTCTAAGGATGAGCGCCGTGCTGAAGCCAACTGTAGTATCAGCATACCTGTCAACCCTATATGAAGATTCACCAAAAAACGCGAAACCACAAAGAATACGCATGCAATTCAATGCATAAACTCTCGTTAATGTATGCTAATGAGCTGCATACATTAAACAAACTTTGCTGGAGTAGGCTATTTTTACATTTTTTGCCACTGGTAATGATTCATCAGCTTAAACATACGCTCATATGTGGGGATATATATATATTTTTTAGAACGCTCAATCTAACCCTAAGGACACAACCGCTGTAGCTAGCTTGAGGGGTTTGGACGAAAAGGAAATTGTGACAGGCGGCCAAGAAAGTACCTGGCTATGATGACATCGGGTCAAAATGACCCCCACACTAAAGACATTAGGTGGGAAATAAAATTATTGAGATTCCTCAGAATGCACTTTTGACACAGCGGCGTAATCTGGGGCTGTCAAAATGTAACGAAATGAGTAAGCATTTAAAATATATACATGCAAAATATTTGGACAACAGAATATTTGGACAACCTTACTCTGTAAGGTTAAAAAACAGGAGCCTCACGGGTCAATTGTAGTATCAGACTGTTAGGATGAGCTCCGTGCTGAAGCCCACTGTAGTATAAGACTGATAGGATAAGCTCCGTGCTGAAGCCCACTGTAGTATCAGACTGTTAGGATGAGCTCCGTGCTGTAGCTCACTGTAGTATTAGGCTGATAGGATGATCTTCATGCTGAAGCCCACTGTAGTATTAGGCTGTTAGGATGAGCTCCGTGCTGAAGCCCACTGTAGTATTAGGCTGATAGGATGAGCTCCGTGCTGAAGCTCACTGTAGTATTATGCTGTTAGGATGAGCTCCGTGCTGAAGCCCACTGTAGTATCAGACTGTTAGGATGAGCTCCGTGCTGTAGCTCACTGTAGTATTAGGCTGTTAGGATGAGCTCCATGCTGAAGCTCACTGTAGTATTAGACTGATAGGATGAGCTCCATGCTGAAGCCCACTGTAGTATTAGGCTGTTAGGATGAGCTCCATGCTGAAGCCCACTGTAGTATTAGGCTGTTAGGATGAGCTCCGTGCTGAAGCCCTTTGTAGTATTAGGCTGATAGGATGAGCTCCATGCTGAAGCCCACTGTAGTATTAGGCTGATAGGATGATCTCCATGCTGAAGCCCACTGTAGTATTAGGCTGAGAGGATGAGCTCCATGCTGAAGCCCACCGTAGTATTAGACTGATAGGATGATCTCCGTGCTGAAGCCCAACGTAGTATTAGACTGATAGGATGAGCTCCATGCTGAAGCCCACTGTAGTATTAGGCTGTTAGGATGAGCTCCATGCTGAAGCTCACTGTAGTATTAGACTGTTAGGATGAGCTCTGTACTGAAGCCCACTGTAGTATTAGGCTGATAGGATGAGCTCCGTACTGAAGCCCACTGTAGTAGTAGGCTGATAGGATGAGCTCCGTGCTGAAGCCCACTGTAGTATTAGGCTGATAGGATGAGCTCTATGTTGAAGCCCACCGTATAGTATGAGGCTCTGGGCTCTGCCCTACTTTTCTCCCCACTAGCCAGCCGCTGATTGACAGCCTCACTCTAGCGTTAGGCTATCTATGCGTGTTTGCGTGCGCGATGGTGTGTGCGCCATGTGTGCCTGAGTGTGTGTGTGTGTGTGAGTGTGTCCCCGGCGGCCGCTGCCCGTGCCGGGTGATAGGTCTAGGTCCGGGCCCCCCCCCCCCCTCTCCTCCCCTCCCCTCCTCTCCTTCTGGCCCAGGTCAGTCAGTCCCCCCACACCCAGTAACAGGCCTACCAGCGTGTGTCCTTGCTCACCGACCCTCCCCTCTCTCCCCCTCGCCCCCATTCCTCCTCGCCTACACCCCCCACCCCTTTACTAGTAAGGTGTGAAACATCACCTCCATCCATCATTGGCGCGCGCACAACTCTCACCCGCGCTAAAAATAAACCCCTATTAGCGGCCGTCTGGCCAAGGGGGAAGTGGGAGAAGGGGGGAGAGGAGGGAGGAGAGGGGAGTGGGATTAGGGAAGGCGATGACATCAGACCTGTAAAGCAGAATGAGGGGAAGTGGAAAGAAGGGAGGAGGAGAAATAGTGGATGGGGAGAGGAGAGGAGTGGAGGGAAATGGAGGGAGGGAAAGGAGGGTTAAGGGAAGGGTGAGCGTATTATTGGTTGGCTTCCAAGACTGGAGGATCAGAGCCATGACTTTGTCTCTGAGAGAGAGACAGAGAGGGGGGGGGGGGGGGGGGGGGGAGGAGGGTAAGAAGCCAACTAGATGAATCACAGCGGAGAGTTGGGTCCGTCCTACCCATGGCACATAGAAACACAACGCAGAGGTTGAATGGTAACTGTGGGAAGGCGATTCCGTCTGTCGTGTGTGGGGTGTGTCTGTGTCTGTGTGTCCGTGCTCTCTTTGTTTTAGCCAGTGCTAATGAACATCTGTCTCACTATACAGCTAACTCCCTCATGGCCCTCCCACGCTGATCACTAAGACCCCGCTCTTTCTGTGTAGAGGTATCACACACACACACACACACACACACCTAGTCTCATCTGTCATCCTTTTGACTGATGTTGACGAGGCGTTTAGTGAGGAGCAGCTCCTCAAGTGCCACCAGCTGCTCCTCCTATTGTGAGCGAGTGATGTCGTGACTGCTTGAGAGACACTTGGTGTGAGTCCGAGTGGGAGTGTATCTGTGTGTGCGTGTGTGTGCGTGCGCACGCACATACATCTGAGTCTGTATCTGAGAGAGATTATATATTTGTGTGTGTGTGTGTGTGTGTGTGTGTGTGTGTGTGTGTGTGTGTGTGTGTGTGTGTGTGTGTGTGTGAGAGAGAGACAGCAGTCCTTTAGTGTGTGTCGAGTACCGTGTGGGAGCTGCTCACCCTCGCGCTCTGCACACAGGGTTCCTCGGACCCACGAACACACACACACACCCGACCGTGCACGCGGACACACTCCCACGGAGCCTTTACCACCGGCAGCTGCGAGGTGGCCCTCCTGGTCTCCTGTGCCGGGCCCTCCCTTTCTGCTCGACCTCCGGGCGCTCACGTGGACCGACACACCTCCAGGTCCCCCCAGTGCATGGTGTCCTCTCCACCACCCCACCCCTGCAGCCCCAGCGCCCTCACAACTCTGGGCCAGCGAGCCAGCGGGGCCCAGAGACAATTCTCCAGGGAGCCGTGATCCCCAGCAAAGCCCTCCATTTTACCAGCCTGGCTCTGTAAGTAGCGTGTAAAATGAGAGATAGACTATCGATCACCTCTTTTCTTTCGTCCTCCATAGCCTTATATTAAGGATGCCCTTGCCCTGCCCTCCAGCCCCCAGTCCTCTGTGTTCCTCTGGGCTGTTAGGGGGTGGGTGTTTTA
>CM030184.1:10169755-10172255 GCA_017639675.1 Aplochiton taeniatus
GTATGTGTTTGTGCCTGGGACGGCTCAACTTTTCTCCACGGCGTCTCCTCCGTGTGGGGAAAACGAACCCAGTGGCATGGAGACACACAGACACACACACACGTCTACATTACTATCAACACATAGCGGAAGCAGCTCTGAACAGCCTTTCCTGTGTTGGTTTAAAAAAAAAAAACAGCTATAGAACGAAGTCGTTCGGAAGTTGGTGTCCTGTCAAATTGCACGCCCTCTAGTGAATGTCATTGAGCGTGTACCTGTGTGTGTGTGTGTGTGTGTGTGTGTGTGTGTGTGTGTGTGTGTGTGTGTGTGTGTGTGTTGGGGGCACTGTGCCACATTCTGTGGTAGTTTGTGCCTTGTCGAGACAGGTGTCTTGGTAATGAGGTGCGGTGGCGCAAAGTCACTGAGGGGGCGGACAACCCAGAGGAGGGGGGGGGGGGGGGGTTGAAGACAGTAAAGACAGAGAAGAGATGTAAAATGTAAAGACAGACACCATGTCGGATACCGACAGACAGACAGATAAGGTAGCAACAGACAGACAGATAGACAGGTATACAGGCATTCAGACAGACAGACAGACAGACAGACAGACAGACAGACAGAGGCTGTGGCAAGAAAGCTGTGGCGAGTCAGAGAGACTTTTGAAAGGTAAACAAATTCGTCTTCCTCCCTCTTGGCGAGTCGAGCTCCAAACGCTGCCAGGCAGTTACCTAGGAAACCACATTAGGCAAATCAATGGAAGGAATGTTACAGGAGAGGGGGAGGTGGGGGGTACCCCCCCCCTCCTCCACACACACACACACACACACACACACACACACACACACACACACACACACACACATTCCCCCTCCCCTCTCTCTACTTCACTGTCACAGTTGCATCTCATTCTCTCTCTCTCTCTCTCTGCCTCGTCCCTGCCAGACATTCCCCCCTCACAATGCACGCTGGCTGACGGCCACAGCCACTGCAATCCCAGGCGGCGCACAACCCAGGATTTCTCCGCTCGACGGGGTCTCGGGAGGGAGGAGAGCCAAAGGGGGGAGCCAGAACGTTCCTTCCTGATCCCCTGGAAGTCTGACCGGGCTGGGCAGGGGGGGCAGGAGGAGTTCTCCTTTAGGGCCAAGCTGTTTTTTTTCTCCCCACTAAGGGTCCGGCTCCAGGGCGGTCCGTCAAGGGGGAGATGTGCTGACTTAGCCCAGGGCCGGGAGAGGGGAGAGCAGGCAGGGAGGGCCTTGGCGAGGGAGCTGGGCTGCTTCATCTCTTTTCTTCACTCTGTTAATGAGCTGTTTAGTTCGTAGTTCTCGGTGGGAAACTGGAATGGTGGGCCGGAGTGGGCTGGTGGGGTGGTAGGGTGGGGGTGGAGGAGAAAGCAGCAGAACACACTTCGGTGTGGTCCGGTGGACCGCGGCGAGCTCTGCCACCCAGGCTCGGTTCAGTTCGCGGAGCGATGGCTATGTTTGGAGCCGCAGGATGCTGAGTCTGGACGGGCTGGAGATGATCGCGGTGCTGGTGGTCATGGGCCTCTTCATCAAAGTACTGGAGCAGTTTGGGATGTTTGAACCTGTTGGAGGGGAAGGTAATGCAGTTGTTTTGCCTGTGTGTGTGTGTGAGAGAGAGAGAGAGAGAGAGAGAGAGAGAGAGAGAGAGAGAGAGAGAGAGAGAGAGGGTTTCGTATTCAGTAAGCAACACTTTCTCATGATTTGTTGGTTAAGGTAGACAATAATGTGCTGGACATATATATCCATATATATAGATATGTCTACATTAGGGATGGAAATCTTGACGAGTAAAATAGTAAAAGTGAAAAATCGAATAGTCGACTACTTTAAAAATAGAACAACTTGAAGCCTCCAATCCAATGGTAAGCACTTGAATGTGGTAGGGGGATCCAGTTCGTGAGACACTCTAAGCTAAGTAAATACAGCCTAGTGGCTTTGAACTCTGTAAATGTAATTCATATTTTTTTATTAAAGTATTTTTAATTTCAATGTTTCCGATTGGATTATAAGAGAGTGGTACAGCGCATAGTAGGCTAACCTTATTTGTCCGAATCGAGCCCTGGTATCATTGTTTCTAAGGAAATTAAGTTAGATAGGCTCATATTATATTAACTCTTGTAACACGAAACAATTGGTTAAAAAAGCAAAAGCACGTCACAAATGAAATCAGAAAGACTTATCAAACACTAACATATAATCTTTGAGCGCTGGGTACTGGGTAGTGCCATTGTGTGCTGTGGCACTTTTGAATGCAACTGTGTGCACACTAGAGGCGTTCCCACTGATACACTAAGGTTATTCCTCCTTAATTTTCTATTTTTGTCAAAAAATATGAAAGGCCTGTTACTAATGTATCAGTCATACAACAGGATAATATTGAAATTATGCCATTTATTTAGCTATTACATTACATTACATTACTTACGTACTTAATATTACATTCTAACCGGCTAACCTCCCGTGACTAGCCGAATGGTTGACTAATTATGCCCGTCTCTAGT
>CM030184.1:10177255-10179755 GCA_017639675.1 Aplochiton taeniatus
GGTGCGGGTGCATTTGATGGCCGGTAAATGGCACCCTGAAATCAGAGGACATCATGAAAGAAACGTCATCTACAGGGACACGAGAAGGTCAAAAGAGCATACATTATGTGTTTCATATTTGTGCATTAACGGTTGTTTTTAGCTAAACAATAACCATTAGCGGCAACTTTCACGGCTGTGTGTGTGTGTGTGTGTGTGTGTGTGTGTGTGTGTGTGTGTGTGTGTGTGTGTGTGTGTGTGGCCATTGATTGCTTTGGATCCTTCATTAACCTCCCACTGTTTGAGAGCTGAATCTCAATGAAGGACAAATGGAATATTTGGAGGTGAGACAGACATATAGCTCTGTTGAATGCAAAGGTCAACACCATCGTTAGACTTGCCTTGCCATGCACTGTCCTCTACTGGGGTGGTGTGGTAGTGCATATATTTGTGAAATGAACAGATCTGAGATGAGCAAGCGGTCACTCTCTGTAGGGGCCCATGCTATGCTTCAAGCTTGATAGTTGGTATTTATAGTACAAAACAAGTTATAAAGTCTGGCTTTGTAATTGCATTTCTAAGTCTATTTAGTTCAGCCTATCTTTCAAAGGCGATTCATCCGATTTGTCTCAAGTCCCTGGTTTAAAAATATCTTCAAAAGCTAATGATCTATGAAAATTGTCCCCCCCCACTACACTTATCTAATTGGAAACAAGTTAGCCAATTCTGACCGCCATTTGTCAATGCTCTCCTTTATCTGCCCCCTCAACGCAAGCACATTTAAAGACACATACACATCCACTCACAACACCCACACTCTCACAGGCACACACACGTACATGCATGCACGCACGCACGCACGCACACACACACACACACACACCCACACACACACACACACACACACACACACACACACACACACACACACACACACACACACACAGAGTAGCCCATATTAATCAGCTTTGAGAGAAATAGTTGTTCAGACATCTAATTTGGAGGCATTTCAATTATTCTGTGCCTAGCTGCAGGCCAATATATTTAATTGAGAAAATACACTGACTCTTATTAACTTAGCCTGTCCCTGTCCACAATGTGTGCGTGTGTACGTTTTTGGATGTGGTAGATTGGGATAGGGCTTGTGTGCGTGTGCGTGTGTGTTTGTGTGTGTGTGTGTGTGTGTGTGTGTGTGTGTGTGTGTGTGTGTCAACATCTGTATGCAAGATGCGAAATCAAATACTCTCAAGCACACTTGGCATACCCTGCGACTTAACAAAGCCACTTCTGATCTGCACAGTGTACTGAAGCCATGTGTTTCTGTGCATATGCTTGTGTGTGTGTGTGTGTATCTGTGTACATGTGTGCCTGCTAGGGCCCTTCAGGTTTGACCCTTCATCCTGAGATCCCAGTAGTTGGCAGACGTTTCTCATCTTCAGGACCAGCTGTCCAGAAGTCCAGGCCAGGACTGATACACCCTGACCAGCTCACCACCTCTTTCATCAGAGCCTCTCTGCTGGAAGTGCTAAAGAAGCAATATTCTCCTAGTACGATACACATTCACCAGCCAACAGCGCCTTTGATCATAGCCTCTGTGTGAAGTAATACACACGTCCTAGAACATCCTCTCCCAGCATCTCTGTCGTCGGAGTTCAAGCGGCGCTGTCAGATTTACGTCAGCAAAACAGCTCTGAAGCGAGGAGCTTGTAGTGTGTGCGTGTGGGGGGGAGGTGAGAGAGACCGGCGATCACCGTGTTAGGGGTTTATTAGATGTGGATCTTTGAGTCTCTAGAGAGTATAAAGATTCATTCACGTTCTTGTCAAGATCATGTGTCATGGGATTATTTGATGTGGGGGTCTCTGAGTCTTAAGGATACAAAGATGCATCCATGCTCCACAGGGGGCATAGAGATACCATTAGCAGCCCGATGAGACGCTTTGAAGACTTATCTTGTCCTCATTATGTCTGGTTTTCTTAAAGGGCCTTTGTTGGGGATGAGAGAGAGAGAGAGAGAGAGAGAGGAGAGAAAGAGAGAGAGAGAGAGAGAGAGAGAGAGAGAGAGAGAGAGAGAGAGCGCTCAACCTGTGGTCCCCAAGGCGACAGTTGCCGCGGCGCCAGCTCCCATTTCGGCGTGAGGTACATTAATCACAAAACAGACAGACCAGCCCCCCAGTCCTGTGTCTCAGACACCTTCCCCTCCTCCTGAGCCTGTCCTCCCACTTTGGCTCATTATCAGCACCCACACACAGGAACGCACGCACACACGTAGACTCACACACGCAACCGCACACACATATACAAACTCAGAAATACACTGCAGCACTCATACACAATAAAACACACTCACACCGCACTTCAACCCAGATTTCCCTCTGTGTTCCTATCTTCTATCCTCCTCCGCGTTTCATTTAGTGAAGGTTATTGCCGTGGTTGTTCTAGGAGCCGGCCTCACAGGGCTACTGTCTGGCCCTGGCTGCTGTGTCAGTGGATCAGGTACCAGGACAAACATCCGCATGTCTG
>CM030184.1:10182255-10299755 GCA_017639675.1 Aplochiton taeniatus
CCGATTCATGCTTGACTATTTCACCAGCGCTTCAAATGGGATTCTGACAACCCTGTCACTTTCTTTGGAGCATTTCACTGTGTATAATGTAATCAAGTGTACCGTTACCGTAACAGAAAGAGTGTCATTGATTGCCATGGAGGCAAGGCCACAGAGGTAGTGTGTCAAAGATGGGCTCCTGCTCCGTCTCACAAAGAAACATACAAGCACACACACACACACGCGAACACACGCAAACACACTCACACACACACACACACACACACACAACCTGGGCCGGAGCTGAGTGCCATGTTGTTATCTGGTGGTCCGCCTCGGAATGAATGAGAGAGAGAGAGAGAGAGAGAGAGAGAGAGAGAGAGAGACATAGAGACATACATTTTTACTGAAAGGCAAATGTAGTTACAGTATGGGGACCCTAACCCTTTCTCACCTGAAGTAGGAACTTTACTTTGGAGGCGAGGTCACTGTTGGAACCAACCAGGTGTTGTTCTGGGAAAGACATTGAGGCTTGACAAAGCACAAAGACTGTTTCAACATCATGTCTCTATTATGGTCCGGGTAATGGTGGCTTTGGATTAGCAGCTGGTCTGCCTACACGCTACACATACCAAATGTTTACCACCATTTTTTGTCTCTGTACTAAGCTGTGATTTGTAGTGGTGTGATTCATATCGGTGTGATTCATATCGGCGCAATTCAAACTGGTGTGATAAATAGGGGTGTGATTCACATTGGCGGGATTCGTATTGGTAGGATTCACATTGGCGTAAGTCCTTTTGAATTGGTTACCATTTCTTGTCGATGGAGCCTAACTAGGTTGAGCTTGATGATGTGATGTGGCTGTGGGCCACACGAGGCAGACGAATGTGTTGCAAATCCCAGTCTGTGTCTGGGCGACGATAGCTGGTATCCTAGCCTAAGTCAGGTCAGCAGTCCGCGTCATGAGCCGCATGGTTAAATGTGTTGCATGGAGCTTGTGTGTGTGTGTGTGTGTGTGTGTGTGTGTGTGTGTGTGTGTGTGTGTGTGTGTTTGTGCGCTTCTTCTGTCTAACCCTTATGCCATATGGTTGGTGATTGCAGGGAATACTACCATCAACCAAAGCAAACAAACCATTAAGCAGCGGTTCCTCAAGCTGCTGCCCTGCTGTACGCCCACCGCAGCACCCTCAGTCAGTCAATGCAAGTGCTTCTTCTCTTTACACCCCTGTGTGTCCCACCTCTCCGGACACACACACACACACACACACACAGACAGATCCCTTTTACATCCTAAAGAATACAAAATATTCACACACCCTTCACAAGCACATGCAGACTTAAGAAAGTGAGACAGAGTGAGTGAGAGAGAAAGACGGGTGGACAGTGTGTGCGTGTGATTGTGAGTTTCTTTCTTACACTATTTTCAGATAAAGATGAACGGCAGGTTGACACAGGAAGGTCACGCTGAACTGGTCAGTTTGTTTGGAGGAGAAGAGAAACAATGGGATTTTTTTGTGGAGAGTGGGATTTTATTGCTTCATTCAATGCAGTTACAAACTGCTCTGTGAAAAAGATTTTTTTTCCTACAATCCTCGCTTGTATTTTATTTTCCACCAGTAAAAGGGACTTTTAACAATGACGACTGTATTACCTGCTGTATTTCTTTTTAACTGTAAAGATTTTAAATCGGCATCTGTTGATCTGACATAGAGTTGAGCGCCATATGCATTCATATTTGCCACATTTGCAATAAACCATACATTTCCCATTCAGTAAATGACTTCTGATGTAGACGATGAGTAAGGAATTAGTCCATAGCTTTACCTACTGGAACCATACATCCAGCTGGTCAAGCCTCAGCAGAGTCAATGGGCCAACCTCTTCTGTGTCTCCTCTGCAGATAGCGTGGAGGATGACTTTGAGCTGTCCACCGTGTGTCATCGGCCCGAAGGCCTGGACAAGCTCCAGGAGACCACCAAGTTCACCAAGAAGGAGCTGAAGGTCCTCTACAGAGGCTTCAAAAACGTAGGTGCCGCTCTCGCCGGGTCTTGCTTCACGTCTGTGTGTGTGTGTGTGTGTGTGTGTGTGTGTGTGTGTGTGTGTGTGTGTGTGTGTGTGTGTGGGAGCCAGGGGGTTAACAGCGTTGGCAGCGTTACCACGCAAGCCGTTTGTCCACTCTGCTGGACAGCGCTCCGCGATAGGCTGTGTGAAGCTGTAAGGTCCTCTGTGGGGTTCTAGGAGTGTCCGAGTGGGGTGGTGAACGAGGAGAACTTCAAGACCATCTACTCCCAGTTCTTCCCCCAGGGAGGTGAGTTACTCCCCCTGTCCTCTCAGCTCAACGCACACCCTCCATCTTATTCATCTGGGACCAAAAATCAGCCATGTTGTAGTATAATGTAAATTACTGTAAAAGACCCTGTGATAGACTGGCGTCCTGTCCAGGGTGTACCCTGCCTTACGCCCTGTGTTGGCTGGGATAGGCTTCAGCCCCCCCGCGACCCTGTAAAACAGGATAAGCGGTAGAAGATGAGAGAGAGACTGTAAAAGACCTGTCAAGCAAGGATCAATCGATTAATGATATGATGCTGTCATATGACGATAATATGTAGCCAACAGTTGCTAACATATTACTGATAGGAAAGTTCTTATTTGAAACTAAATTTAGCAGCACCGTTATACTTACTGGCTAATTATTATTCGTCCTGTACTATAGGTATGATGCTGTCCTCGGCATTTCAAGGGTACTTACCCTCCGTCTTTTCCTTTCAGACTCAAGTACATACGCACATTTCTTGTTTGAAGCCTTTGACACAAACAAGAATGGATCGATAAGTTTTGAGGTGGGTTCTATTTCTATACTGCTGCCTCTGTTAGCCGGCGTAGTAAAACTAGAATAATCGAATTAACAGACACTGCCGCTGTATGTATTCAGGCATTTTAAGGTTTCTATTTTTATGGGTCAACATTAGCTGTGTTCTCATAATGGACATCGTTTGAGTTGTTGACTGTGTGTGTCTCTCAGGATTTTGTGTTTGGCCTGTCCATTATCCTGAGAGGAACCATTACCGACAGGCTAAATTGGGCCTTCAACCTCTATGACCTGAACAAGGACGGCTGCATCACCAAAGAGGTAACACACACACACACACACACACACACACACACACACACGCACACACACACACACACACACACACACACACACACCTTTCTTACGTTTATTTCCCTTTTACTGTTCTTATTTTACCACTTAGTAGGTCGATTTTACGTGGTCATCCATCCAAAGGTTGACACTTTACCACACCTTGACCTTGATGTCTATCATTGATTGATGGAAGTTGACAGTGTTTTGAGACAAAAGGTTGAGCTATATCTCCCGTCCTCCTCCTTTCCCTCCCTCACTGTCTCATTTCCCCCTTCTCTTCCCACCTCTCTGACAACCTCCCTCCATCCTACTCCCCCCTCCTCCCTACCTCCCTACCTCCCTGACTGCCTCCCTCCCTCCTCCTCCCCCCTCCTCCCTACCGCCCTGACTGCCTCCCTCCCTCCTCCTCTCCCCTCCTCCCTACCTCCCTGACTGCCTCCCTCCCTCCTACTCCTCCCTACCTCCCTGACTGTCTCCTTCCCCCCTACCTTGTGTTTGCAGGAGATGACGGACATAATGAAGTCAATCTATGACATGATGGGGAAGTACACATACCCCAATATCCAGGAGGATGCCCCCAGGGACCACGTGGAGAGCTTTTTTGAGGTCACTCCCACACACTCTCTCTCAACACACACACACTCTCACACACACACACACACTTTCACACACGCACATACACCCACTCTCTCACTCCCAAGCACACAGACCCGCAGCCATGTAAGTCTTTGTCATCCGATCCTCACTAAGCTATTGTGAACCTGCTAGTACGGAGAGAATGCTGTGTGACGGTAAGACCTTGGTGTTCACTGGATCACCCTGGGTCTTGTTTTCCCGCTGTCCTCTCAGAAAATGGACCGTAACAACGACGGAGTGGTCACCATCGATGAGTTCATCGAGTCGTGCCAAAAGGTGAGTCTGCTAGTGCCCCACCCGTCTACCTGAGTCTGAGAGGGCACAGAGCTTTAATGTCCGCCGAACACTGCAGTCTGTCCTGAGGGCAGCTGAAGTTCACCCCGCCGGATGCAGAGACCAGGATAAAAATAGAACGGAGAGAGAGGGGCAGAGTGAGGTAGACGTTTGCCGCGTTTGGCCTCTTCTGCTGCCAATGGCTGGATAATGTTTACCTTTGTCCCCTGTCTCCTCCCAGGATGAGAACATCATGCAGTCCATGCAGCTCTTTGACAACGTCATCTAACTGTCCGCAACGGAGAGGCTGGTGGGGCAGAAAGGAATCCCTGTTAAAGTGTGTGTGTGTGTGTGTGTGTGTGTGTGTGTGTGTGTGTATGTGTGTGTGTGTGTGTGTGTGTGTGTGTGTGCGCGCGCGTCGGTATGTCTAAGCATGTGTGCGGGTTTGTTTGTGTGTGTGTACGTGTGCATGTAGGTGAGTGCCATGCGCATGTGTGAGCATGTGTGCTTTTGGTAAAGTGTGCGGTATGCCCCGTTTCTGATAAAGAGACAGTGACCCCTCTAGCCCTCCCAGCCCCCCACCCCCACCTCCCCAAGGCCACAAAGAGCGATTGTCCCGACCCCTCCTCTCCTTAATCCTTAAACCTTAGCTCCCCCCAGAGACATGGAGTGAAGACGAGAGGCTGATTCTCAGACCTCGCTGTCTCTCGACCTTTATTCATTGAGCATTCCTGTGGGCGACAGAACTGCGGCAGCCCATTCTGACTTAATGTGGAGACGTAGAAGGAGACCCCTCAGTGCCGAGCTGAGGTCTGGACTTCTTACCTTGGTCATTGTAGAGATCGTTTTAGCACCACCTAGTGGACAAGAGGATAAGAGACACCTACAAGGGGAACGGGAGCGTCAGCAGGACGGCTGATCCAGCAAGCGTCCGATTGTGGAAAAACTGCTTTGTTTTCACCAAGGAACTGACTTAAGTATTGCATGATGATGCCACCAATATCCTATTATGTATTTACTTACAGAGATACTCCAAAGCCCGTCTATCTGTATGTCTGTTCCCAGTTATCCACAGGTGCCTCGCCTTCTGTGTAAGTATGTGTGTGTGTGTGTGTGTGTGTGTGTGTGTGCGCGCGTGCAACCTTTAGAGGAGGAGACTGGGAGTTTCTATGCTGAACAAATTCCACAAGCTCTGCTGTCCCCTCCCAAAATATCCTTTCATAGGAATTCTCACCCACATTAATGAAGTAATCAAGTTAGAGCACTGTTCCTCTAGAATCTTTTTTCCTGCTTTCAAAGCTATTAGCCTTATATCTTCACCACACACAGTGCCATAAAATAGGCAGTATAGAAAATAATTGAATAATACTTTATTGATTTACTCAATTAAAGTGGCATTAGCTGACACCCGGTGTTTGAAGGAAATTAAAATCACCACTACTAACGTACAAGCCCCAAATACGTATATTATGCAGTCAATTTATGGTTCAAAGGGAAATGTGGTGGGTTTGGAGATTTCTCATTACCCTGCACACGTTCTCCTGTGCCCCTTTGATCCCAATTAGAAAATAAGGTTTAGTAATCCGTGGGTTTAATTACCTTTACCGTGCGTCCCTTTCTCATGGCCTCTTCTCTTCTGTCGACACCAAAGAGTCGTGGCAGTGTGGGAGAGAAGAGATGGCAACATGACAAAAGCTCAGAGAAAATGGAAAATGTTAGTGTTAAAGCCATCGTATGCGTTTGTGTGTGAGTGAGAGAGACAGAGGCAGCAGTTTGTTTGTTTGTTTTTTGTCATCAATCTGTGATTGTGTTTGTTGGTCTTTATTGATTGATTGTGAGAATAAAATGCTTATAATCCACCTTTATTTACAATATTTATAGGATTGTTTTCCCCCTTACGCTCAACTATTTTCAATAAATACGTAACCATGAGTTCAACCTGAGATGTGCCACTAGGTGGGGTCTTAGTCCAGCGAGGACAAATGTGGTGTAAGCAATAATATTCTCCATGTTGTATTTCCTTTCTCCTTACCCCCACTCTGGTTGGACTAGAGCAAGAGGTCCAATTCAAGTATTCTTAATAAATATGTTCCAGTGTAAACAATAAGATTATAAAGACTTGCACTTTCTTCCAACTATGTAATTTCTGATTTATGTTGCATTTCCCACTGAAGTATATTTTAAAAATGTTGTTTGGGGAATCAAAAAAAATGGTCTGGCTCTGATTGTTCCCTTGCTGGTGCCGTAGGTGACTTCCATTCCTGACAACAAGTGAAAACTGTCTATACTTGCATGTGCTGTGTCTAGAGCAATGAAAACCTACTAACCTGTTGTACTGACTGTGTCTAGTTAGCTAGCCTCAACCGGTTGCATTGCATTACTCAAGATGTGTATATTTTGTACAGAGACAATAAAATCACAGTTGCTATGCAAAAAAAAAACACGACTGGAGCCTCACTCTGACATCACCAACAGAATTGCCTTTATTAAATTAAGACAAAACAGTGATATATTTACATCTGAATATACAGCTGAAAAAACAATGCAACTCAACCTGCAAATACATGTCCTTTAACAGTGAATGTTACAAAGCAGTGTTTCATAAATAATTTAACTATAAACATTACGATCAAGCCACAATGTGTTCCCCCAGCCAAACTATTCCTTCTGCACCAGGCTGAAAGTGAAGGAAGAAATCCCAGAGGCAGTGCAGATCAGACAGATAGAAGAATCAACCAGTCTCATGAATCTCCGTGTAACGAGGCAAAAACACTACCACCTCTAGGAGCAGTAGTGAGAGCTCAAATAAGAATGTGATGCATAATTTGTATGTTCAATCCAAGCAAATTCTCCATTCCATTCCAAATTCTCCATTCGCCAGTGATTATGGTTGGAAAAACTGCTCTTCCTTTATTGCCAGAAAAAATGTATGAAATAACATCTGGCATGCCTTTGTATTGGATTACCATTTATGCTGATGACCATCTGAAAAAACTGATGTTACCGTCTGCTAGGATAAGAGCTGGAGCATATGAGATTTTTTTTTTTTTCTTAAGCCAAACTTAATTAAATTTTCCTATTACCAACTCCATTTCGATGTACCCTCATATGTGTATGTTCATTAATAAAAAAAAAAAAGAAGGTGTCTTTCATTCACATTGCATCCGTTAATAAAGGTCTGTTCCAATATGGTTCTTCAAAATGGAACCTGCTGGATGTGTCACACACCAACCATACAATATCCAAATATGCAAAAAGAAAAAGAAATGTCATTTCGGAAAGCTCATCTTCCTCCCCACCGTTGCATTTTTCCTGGACTCGCTGATGACTCATTTGAGAACAAATAATGGCCATGCTGCAGTCCCTCTCTGGTGGGAGGTTGTGGGGTGTAGCGGGGGTTTCCATGGAGAGACGGGCTACTTGGCCACCTTCCGGAGCTCTGCCAGCACCCAGATGGCAAGTGTGAGCAGGGCCACAGAGCCGGACTGGTGGGTGGCCGCCAGGGGAGTGGGCACGTACAGCAGCAGGGTGCTGATGCCCAGGGCGACCTATGGACAACATATTCTGGTGAGGCCATCTATAGTATGTAGGCACAGTTTGAATGGCGCACCATAACGTAACTCTCACAGGAACTTGATGTAAGTTATACCCAATCACGTCGCTTCGCTACCACCCAAGTGTTTATTTTTAAACGACCTCTAGAGGAAGAGATTGCATGTGACTGACAATACTTGTATGGAGGAACACTAAAGCCCTCACCATTGGAACACTTCAGGAAGCTTGCTTAGTATAGACCTACCTGTCCGTAAGCCATAGCGGTGAGGAGGCTGATGGCAATCTTTGCTCTCTTGGGGAGCCTCATTCTCCTGGAGAACATGTAGAGTCCAGTGATGGCTGTCAAAGAGGAGACGGCCTGGAGACAGGGACAAAGAGAGAGACTTAACTTTATGCTTGATTATTTTATAGAATGTGTCCTGTATTTCCTTATATGGAGCCATTCAATGTTCTTCATATATACAGTCAGCTCCAGAATGATTGGCACCCTTGATGAAAATTTGCATAAACGACTGTAGAAAACAAATAATTCCATTACTGATATACAATATTCCAAATATTGTAATTTACATCTTCCTCACTGCGCGTGGGGACAGCATGCACTTGCGTCCTCTTCCTGGCAAGTTTCCAAATGTTCCAGATGTTTGAATCCTTTTGATTATTGCCCTAGCAGTGGTTAGTGGAATATTTACCGTTTATGATTTTTTTTATACCCGTTACCTGACTGTGTAAGTAAACAACTATCTGTTTTCTCTGATTTGACAGTTCTTTGACTTTCCCCATGGTGATGGATGACAAAGGGATTTCGCATGTGTATTACCTCATTTTTATACCCTAGTGAAAAAGGAAGTGATAGAAGGCCACAATACAGTTCCTTAAGACTGAGATGAATTTAAATTAGTAGATTTTACAGCAGATTCAACTTTTTTTCAGGTTTTATTTAGAAGAGAAATGACAGCTCTATTATTCATGAAAAAGAGTATTACTCAATGTAGAATAAAAAAAAAATGGAATAATTGTGTTTAATTGGGTTAAATATATTTTTCCCATATGTTTGAGCAGGAAATATAGCTCATTAGTCACAAGTGTCATTATTTTATGCAGCATTTTTTGGTGATTTTCATCAAGGGTGCTAATAATTCTGGAGCGGACTGTGTGAATGCATGCGCGTGTGTGTGTGTGTGTGTGTGTGTGTGTGTGTATATATATATATATATATATATATATATATATATATATATATATATATATATATATATATATATATATATATATATATATATATATATATATATATATATATATATATAGATACTTGTATATTATTATAGTATTTCATGACAATAAAGCATGTTGATATTGAATTGAAAGGTAAGATAAATATATACACACACACACACAGGCTTGATGGCGTAAATGTGGCCTCACCGGGACTCATAGAGAGGCATGTTGACTTACCAGGATGCGGTGGTCAAACTGCACAGTGGTGGGATTTTCAAAGAAGTTCTTGAGTGCGGGGGAGAAGGCCAGCAGGTCGTCGGGGATCCAGTTCTCGCCCATCTTGGGGAAAGAGTTGTACACCAGACCGGCATCTAGACCGGCCACAAACGCACCTGCAACACAAGGGTCCCACAAGCACATCGATGAAGTCCCAGCTGAACACCTATCAGAGGTGGGTAAACCTACCAATCAGTAAATTAATAAAAGATCAGCTACTTCTGACCCATGAGAGGCTTGCAAGTCGCCTCTGAGATGCTGTCTGATATTCACTATTGTGCCTTGATGCACAGTGCTGAAATCAACAGTGGTGAACAACGTGAGAACAACACACAACCGAAGAGAAGTCTGTAATTTCTGTCAGTACCATGAGCTGGAAAACAGCTATACACTGAGGATCAATGGAGTGGGTCGGATAATAAAATCAGCGAGTACAACAACAGCTTTGACGCAAAAAGAATGAATCTGCCAGCTGCTCACCTTGACCTCCTCCTCTCACTTGTCAAGCACTAACGAGCATTGGCAAAGAGATTAAAATAAAGGTTTTTTGAGTGAATTCTGATTGAATACCGCACGTCATTTATTTTAGCAGTGCTTAAAAAAGTTGTGTTTGAAAGCAAGAGTTTTGGCAGTGTCGCAGTTTTGGACCTTGAAAAAAATTATGGTAGGCTCCGCCAAATTGTACCTATGACGTTAAGCTTCTTAAATTCTCCCTATCACTTAATTCGAATATCATCATTACTGACGAAAAAGTCCCTATAATGTTAAATTACAATATAGATGTTGTCGACATGAAAGAATAACAACTAACAAATTATACACTATATTTTAAATGTTGAATTTATATGATAGCGTCATAATGTTTTGTAACTGAATATTATCAAACTATGATAGCTTATCAATAATAACCTAATGAAAAGGTGTATGTGGCTGCCAGTTCTACTTTTGTTGTGACTCTGATAATGGCAGATCTCTTCTGGCTGATAATGAAAAACATGCCCCATTATAAACATAATAAGTACACAGGCACACACATGTGCGCACACACGTGCACACACACCCACACAGTACCTGAGAGAGCGGTGAGAAAGACCAGGCCACCCGTGCCCTTGGCAAACCTCCTGAGCTGAGCCAGACGCCTGGTCTCAACCAGCTGAGAACAAAACATGCAGAAACAATGCATCAAATCTTAGCTATGTTTACGAGTGAGTCCGAGCCTATCTGCATGATGTACGAGTACCACTAGTCCTCTCCCATGATGAGTGTTGTTCATGTAAAGCATCAGCTGCCAGTGTGAGGCCCAGTACCTTCTGAGGGGGCAGGAGGAGGGTGAGGCCGGTCCAGAGGCTGGCACAGTAGAGCAGCAGTGCCGAACCCAGGTGGGCCGACAGGCGGTACTGACTGACCCGGGGCACGTCGTAGGACTCAGGCTTCTCCTCCAGACCGCTCTTCACCATGTACCAACCCAGCAGGCCCTGGGCAAAACCATAACAGGGGGGGGGGGTATGTTGTTATAATACTGCCTCCACCCTCCACGTACAGCCTAGGCAATCAGTTTATTAATCTCCCCACCAAACAAATGGCATGCCAGTCATTTCTTCAAGCCGAGGCGAGCCCATCTCACCTGGAAGAAGACGAATCCACAGAGGCCCAGCACTCGTCCCTTCATGGACCTGGTGAAGTAGCCCCTCTTCCAGAAGTAGATGGTGGGCAGGACATAGGCCAGGCCCACCAGCCGGCCCCACATGCGGTGGCCCCACTCCATGAAGAAGATGAACTTGAACTCTGGTAGAGTCATGTCGTGGTTCATGCTATATCACACACAATCGCATCACACCAGTCAATAATGTCAGGCTCAGAAACAGGGATGGATTTTAAACGATGCAAGCTAAATGACTTTATAGTGGTATGGAACCATTCTGGGGTGGAACATGACACTGACACACACACACACACACACACACACACACACACACACACACACACACACACACACACACACACACACACTTTTACAGCAATACAACACCGTATATGGTCAAAATCCATAAACAGATCAGCTTGTGATTGGGTTCTTCATTTAGCTGAAGGAGAGCTAGGGATACTCACATCTTAAACTCTGGGAACTGCTGGTACTTGGCAAACTCTGCCTCCCACTCAGCTTGTGTCTGAGGGGGCTTCATCTCCCGCACCAAGTGCCAGTCCACCATGGACAACCCTGATTCTGTCAGCCTGATATTATGAAAACACACAGGCAGACTGGTGTCAAAACCTTCGCATGTAACACATTGTTATAATGCAGCTAATCTGCAGTTTTTCAAGAACCCACCTTGTGACACCGCCCAAGACGACCGCCCCGACGACTAGTCCACTGCAACCAATCAACCAGCGACCAAGGATCCGATTTGTGGCTACATTTGGGACGCTCACTGCCGCCTGTGTAGAAGTAGCACCGGCCTCTGCCGTGATGGTGCTCTGACCTCTTTTCAACAGCCAGTGTCGCAGCGGAGGGCTCCTCTGTTATCATAAAAGAGAGTGGGTGGTGAAGGTTACAAAGGGAAGATACATGAGTAGGGACACTGCATGTTATACTTTGCCCACGACATGAAACAGACGCTGAATTAAGACAAAAACATTGTATCACACACGTAGACGTATAGCATAGTAGATGGAATATTGCGCATAGGTAGGTTGATAGAATCAGTAGCATTGAATAATAATCATCATCGTTAAGGTATACCTAATAATTATTGTAGGTAGATTATTCACCAATATGCACTGTGCTTGATGACACAAGTACCCACCATGTATCCCTGAACTCTGCTCTGGCAAGATTAACATAAACAAATAAACTAGGGCTAAACTGGGTAAGAGTAACGTTAGCTGAAGTTAGCATCTGTTAGCCTAACTTACGTTGCTCTGTTGTAAACCTTTCCCAACATTTCGGCAGCCACCCAAAACCGATGTCCGCAATGAGGAGAGCAGCATCCTTAGTTTTAATGCCTTAAAACAATATAAGTAAGATGGGGCACTTCTGATATGTCTCACATAACCTTAAATCGTGTTTCCTTACACAACACTCAAGTCAACTCTGACCTATGACGTCACCGTACGTTTCTATTTTCTATTTGGGGATTTTATTTGCTATTTAAAAATAACACCACGATTAATGGGCGATAATAGTAATACAAATATAAAAATGTTAATAATTACAGTGAATAACAGTAATATATAAAATGTTATCAAAATACGAAATACGGAAGCCAGAGAGCGAGTGGTGAGACGGGCTTGTAATGACTTTTGCACTGGTGGTGGACGGCTTTTCTACGTTCCAACTTTGTAGGTGGTCAAATGTTTAAAATCCACTCATCAGCTAAATCCAGGGTAAATATTCAAACAGTACTGACAAACAGGAAACACGACCTGCATGGAATGCATGGACTCGATAGGTTGCTACTAATTTATAAGAAGGTAACTTATGTCGTTAAAGCTAAAACAGGTGCTAACTGTTGCTCCGTTTTAGTTTTCTTCTTCATGGAGTAGTCAACATAACGACCTATCGTTCAAGGCAGTGCGTTTTTTTGCTCTCTTTTTCAGCAAGGATGACAGACAGTTTCTTGATGGAGGCGTGTGTGGACTCAGTGGAGTCAGCAATCAATGCAGAAAAGGGAGGTTGGTACAATGCAAACTGCCTTTATGATAGGCCCCCTTGTCAGCTAGATGAAGTCAGCCCGCCAACTACAAAGAATGGGGCTGAATGCAACAACTGTATTTAAGCCCTGATTAATTGATCACACTTGATATAGTGCTTTACACTATAGGGGAGACTTACAGTCATAGTCAAGTCGCCAATGTGTACCACCCACCTGGGTGATGCCACGGCAGCCAATTTGCGCCAGACTTGCTCACCACACACGGTGACTTGCTCGGTTTTAAGACCAACTGACGAAAATTGGCTTCATGAAGACCCAGGATTTAATTTTAGGAAATGCAATATAATGATTCTTGAAGTAGTCTTGAGTAGAACTTTGTTACTACTGAACATAAAAATACAAGGCATAGGCTACACTTAGTGAAAGATGAAAAACAAACTTGTTTTTGATCATGCAGACAATTAAAAAATAACAGTTTACTGTTACCAATGAAGTCACAGTCACATAAAGTAAATCAAATAATATCCATAATTGTGCATTTGGCATTTTTTGTTTCCTTCATTATTGAGTTCGCTTTTCTTGCGCATTAAATCTCAATAATTTAGCCATGTACTGCTCTTTCTATATCAGGAGCAGTTCGACTTGAACTGTGTTCTAGCCTTCTTGAGGGAGGAATCACGCCAAGTATAGGTAAGCCAAAGCCTTTGCAAATATACATTATGGTATATTACTAATGACCATATGTTGAGCCCCATGAGAGCTATTCACTTTAATATTATTTACTTTGAGAGTACAAACAAAAGTAAATGCCCTTTCTCCTCCCGTGTCTTAAACCTCTACTTTTGTTGTCACGAGAGTATCATCGTATACTGACGTGCTACCAATCATGATATTGATTAAAAGTATTTCAATGTTCTGCTCTCTCTGGTACGGTGTAGGTCTGCTGCAGGTGGTGAAGCGGTATGTGAAGATTCCAGTCTATGCCATGATCCGTCCCCGCGGAGGGGATTTCCTGTATTCGGAGGTCGAGGTGGACGTGATGAAGAGGGACATCGAGCTGGTGAAGAGCAATGGAGCTGACGGACTGGTGCTGGGGGTTCTGACAGAGGATGGACGAGTGGACGCCGACCTCTGCATGGAGCTACTTGGTACGCTGTGTATTCGTGTGTCCGTGTGCACGTTTCCATGTACAATGTACCGTAGCTTTTTGGTTTGTCCGAAAGAAAATGAACCTCTGACCACTGAAAAGAAACAAATAAAGCCTAACATTTTCCTGCCAGCCTTCCTGCAAACCATGGTATTGAACATCCATTAATTTTACTCCTCACCAGAAACGGTTCCGAATCCAATTGTTTATGAAGTGGGTTGCTCCAATTTATGGTGTCATTGTCATTTTCCTCAACAGCTGTGGCTCGCCCCCTTCCTGTGACATTTCACAGAGGTAAGACCTTATTACATATCGAGGAAAATTGTTTGGCTTTTGTAGTGTTTTGTACAAATATGTCAGTCCAATGAACATCACTTGACTTGTATGTATACACACACACACACACACACACACGTAAATAGCTTTCATTCTGTTCTTTCTGTTTTCATGAAAGCTGATATTTCACTGTGTAGCATTTGACATGGTCCAGGACCCCATGGTGGCCCTGGAGACCCTGGTGTCCTTAGGGTTTGAGCGTTTGCTAACCAGCGGCTGTGACAACTCTGCTTTAGAGGGGCTAAGCCTCATCCGACGCCTGGTGGAACAGGTGTGTGTAAATATAACTTTGATGTACCTTTTGTTAAACTTGGCACGTTTCCATTTTCATATATTTTAATCTTGTCCTGTCATTATTTGCTATTGTTCAAATAATTGGGACTGCAACTCTGTAACTCAACAGGCTAAAGGAAGAATTGTCATCATGCCTGGTCAGTGCTTTTTCATTGTCCATGACTAATATAACTGTATAATTTGTTATGTCCCATGTCAGATATCATGACTTTTGCAACTAGTGGAATGTGTTTTTGTTACTGTTAGGAGGGGGGATAACTGAGCGTAACCTCCAGAGGATTCTAGAAGGTAGTGGTGCTCTGGAATTCCACTGTTCTGCCCGCTCCACAAAGGATTCTGCAATGAAGTTCAGGTGAATTTTCTTAACACTGGTCATAGTGTTGCTAAAACCAATCAGGTGCATTTGGCATGTTCTTATCCATCACTCTCTGACTGTCAACTGATATCATTGTTATTATTAGTATCATTATTACTGTTATGACTAATATTAGGATTATTAGTTTTACGTTCTAGAATGATTCTTTTTATTCTGCCTCTGATAGGAATTCCTGTGTGAATATGGGAGCCTCTCTGTCAGTTCCGGAGTATGCGCTGAAGGTGGCAGATGTGCGCAAAGTCCGAGCTCTGAATGCAATAGCTAAAAACACTTTGTAATATTAAAACGCTGCTCAATCATGTCAGGGAGGACAGAAGTGATTATTGTCACTAACAATGCTAAACACAATCAATCTGCCTTCAGGGAACCATTTTGTTAGACGAAAGCAGGGAGCAACACAAAGCACCACTCTCCCTTTATCTCTGCAACCACCAGTGACAATGGAAAGCCCATCGGCATTCTGGGATATGCAGTCCTTTTAGACAAGGACATCCGCATCCAGGAAGAGAGGTGCTTATGCAACCTGAAATGTGTATTTGCTGCTTTAGATCCGGCAGTAATGACATACACAGTAGGGGCTAAACCTGCCATAGAGTGCAAACATGATCAATATCCTTGGATGGCTGTTGCGTTGTCTGCCTTATAATTGCCTCATTCACGGCTGGATGTCTTCCTTGTACATTCACGAGATGAGATCACATGCAGCAGTGCTCTCCCATCTCCAAGATGTTGAAGGTAATTAGTCGTTTCCGATTGTATGAGAACCACTCTAATATTTCAAATTATGTACAGCTGAATTGTATTCCACATATGCATAATTTCCACAGCCTCACAGTCTTATAAAAGGCATTCACTTAACCTGTGATATTGTATTTGTTTTTATTAAATGCCTTTGAACCTAAAATTCTGGGTCTGGAGTGAGACATTTTTTCAGGTATGTAGAGGAGTACATTTGTGCTCACTTTTGTATCATTGTACTGTATTTGTGTCTACACCACTTGCTAGCTGTTCATACAGCTAGCAAGAGAAACGGGTTGGAAGTAATGCAATCCATCAAGGTACTTGCAATCTGGTGTGCGCGTGTGTGTAGTCATGTGGAAGCCTCACTCTGTACAGAGGCAGAATACATATTGGGGGTGGGGTATTGTACTGCAGGGTGTGCTTTGTAGTTATGGCAGGGACCGGACAAACACTTGCTGGGCAATCGATCTGTTCCCTCTTAAATGTTAGCCTCTTTATATTATACACAGGGGCCTGGGCAATCAGGCGAGATATAGTGAGATGGGCTGTCAGCTCTTCACATTTCTTAAGTGAAAAGAAATTACCGCTGACCATGAATATTTTCTCCAAGACAATCATTATCTATGGACTTGCACTGTGTGAATGTATCAATTGAAGTGGCTTTCTGATATCTTTTTGAGAATGCAAGGACACAGTATATCACCTGTTATTGAAGTTGGAATCCTACCCTTGAAATAATACGTTGGCCCTTGACCATCCCTGTTAAGCATGTAAACTACAAAATATCAAAGGATAGTGTAAACAGTAAAAACAAAAAGGTTTTGGATCAGGATTTATTTTCCCCACGTCATTCTGATGGTCATTAGACCAGTTGCGACTGTTGAATCCATGTGATTTGATCACACACACACGATTCAATGATTAACCTGCGGACACTGCTTGTAGGGAGAGGGCCGTCTTTACTGCTACATTTCTAGTGTCACTATGAGTAAGCCATTCAGTATGTACTCTGCTACTAGCACACCCCAGGAATACAGATTACACAACTGTTATGATGACAATTATGCTCAGAATTTAGATCATGACTACAATCATAGCAGCAGAATTTTATGATTCTGATAGTAGTAGGATTATAATTAGTCCTTTTATTAATCATATTTTTTAGAAAACAAATAATCTATTATTCATCTATGAATGTATCAAGAGTCATAGTGTGTAACCGGCACAAAGTAGACATTTCTTGGAATCTTCATGCGTTATTTATTATTTCTATATGAATTACACCATATTAGTGTAGTTACCTGTGAATTGAAAGGGCAAGGCCTTGTTTGGAGTTACATAAGATGCAAACACGCCCTTATTCAGAGATGTTTTCTCACGTAGAGCAACGGAGCAACGCAAAGTCATTCATATCTGTGGACAAGATAGTGCAGTCCACTGCAGTCTGGGACCCATTTTACTGTACCAACCTTTTCTCTGCCTTCATTTCAAATGTATCTGGTCTGTTCTCCAACTCTCCGACCATCCCTCACTTAACCTACCGCTTACTGTCGGCGTATGACTTCAAAACAAGGCATGTTCATTCGAAACTATTGTGGGGTCAGCCTCTTTTCCATTGGCAATGTGACATAATCACTCGTGGAAATGCATAAGAGGTGGTCAGGGTTTTCACCATGCCTTTCATCGGGGCGACTGTTATTTGTCCTACTCTATGAGAACTGAGTCTCCCCATAGAGCCAAGGCCATTTATTCTATTTGTCTTACATGAGATCAAAAGGAAGGCGACACCTTGGCAGAGCTAGTTCGGGTGGGTAACTTGGATAAAAGTAATTGTCTCCGTCACACCAATCAATCAGTCGCATATGCTCAATAGTTTAAGGCGGCCTTCTTAAACCGCAGTTCACTCACCACACTGACTCCTACAAATGCTCCAATGCTCACTGCTGCACCATGGCCTCTACAACTGCACCATGGTCACTGCTGAACACAGACTATGCCCCTGCTGCTGCGCAGCCATCTACTTCTCAACCTCCACCTTCTTCGGGTCTGTTCCGAATCTGTCAGCGAATCTGCAGATATCGGCTCCCTGCCCATGGTTTGACTAGGAGTTGAACAGGACCTTGGGCGAGAAAGCAATTCAGAGCAGTAGACCCTAGACGCCAACTTTTGATGTACTACCATGCTATTGCAATAAATAGTTAAACACAACGTTGAACCGAAGATGTCCTGACTGAAACACATTACGTGTGATATTATTGAGTACTTTATGCAGTATTGCAGGACTGTTCTGACTATATTTTATAAACGGAAACTGTTTGGTCAAATGTTCAGTGGAGCTCTCCCTGTTCTGGAGTTGAAGTGACGTAAATGAAAAACAAATGACAGCCACACACAAGTGATTAGAGAGGTTCACACACTGTGACACTGCCCGATGTCACCTCACAATCCAAAGCAGTGTAACGTTATTTCAAGTTTATCATGTCTCACTACAGTCAGCCCGTGTTTTCCCATTCTCCTCTTGGGGTTAAACAGAAGGGTCAATGGGAAAAAAACATTTATAGAGTTCTTGGGGGCAGGCCTGGCCCTATATGTAGGAAGATATAATTAGGAATCAGGATCCCCTAGAAGTGTAAACTTAAAAGTATTATCTGTAATGTATAATTAGTATGATGTGTAATGTTTCTTTTCCTCTCTAGAATAGCCTTGGGCTGTACCAATTGTGGGAGGGATTACAGGGATCAATAAATAGATAGGAAGTTAGCTGGGGGTCAGTCTGTGTTGGGCTTCAGAGGTGCTGCATCACATATTGGCCAGCTTTGAGAGGTAAATGCAATTGCTTTGTTTGATAGCTATCTTTAATGTTTATGGTTTGTTGACTTTTTGATGTCATGGCTTATTAGTTGTATGTATTATTGACGGGTTTAGTGTGTAAACGTAGATTAATTCAATGGATTGTATTATTTATCTGATTGCAGAAAGATAAACTGGCCAGGGACCGATTGTCACTTTTCTGTTTTAGGAGCAACACAACCCCCCTAATCCTGCTTTACTGTGTGCTGTGCCATCCTTTACTGGGGAGTTGTGCTTGCCCCAGCTGAGTAGGGGTCGCGGTGTGACACACACTATAGACTGATATAATGGCACACAGCTGGCAGGCGCTCTTCTAACCCACCTACTGGCTGGCACTTGGCCAGACCTTCAAAGGCAAGCACTTCTAAGGGAATATTTTTCAGACGCTGCTGAAAAGGCTCACAGTTTGAAAGTTTAAAGAATACAGCTTGTAGAGAGAAAGAGAGAGAGAGAGAGAGAGAGAGAGAGAGGGGGGGGAGGGGGCATGGAACACATGGAGAGCATGACGGGGGAATTAAACATGCCCTGTCGACCCTCCTCCTCCACTTCCCCAACCCCCTGTTTCCTCTTCTGGGAAGTTTCCAGAAAACACTCACAATAGGGCGGACAGGAAGAGAGTAGGAGGGGCTCTCAACTTGTTTACACTTCTGTAAGTCCTCTCTTCCCTTATTCCTCTTTCTCGCTCCCCCCCCCCCCCCTTACCCCCACCTTGTCACTCGCCCAAACATGGCAACTTCTGGACTTTAGACAGATCTGTTATGAAAGTTGAGGAAAGTCAGTTTCAGAGCGGGGTGTGCGGGGTGGGTGGAAGCTGACTCCTATCTTTAGCTGTGGGGATTTTGCGAGGGTCGCTAATGACTTTACGACCACGGGTAGGGAAGGAATTGTTCAATCATTCAATCGTTCAAACTACAACCTATATATTTGTGTATTTATGTGGGAGGCGTTTTCTAAACTACAGCTCTCTATAAATGGAAAGGATCTCATGGCTCAAAGTCCTCCAAAGTGAAATCCTGTGATCTTGTGGAGTGTATGTGACCTGGTGGTGACAGTGCGGATTGGCCCAGGAGACTTGCCTGACGCTTGCGGGTCTGAGAGGTCCGATTCCCCGTGGTCATGCCTGCTGCGGCGCTGGAGGAGTACTGTGGCTCTATCTTTTGGGTAAGTGAGGATGAGTTTGCCCAGGAAAGAGATCCTGGCCTGCTGCCATATGGCCTCAACACGGGCCCCGTAATAAATGGTCTCTGAAAAAATACTAGCCATGTATTTATTGATTTAAGTTGTACATGTACCCAGTATATGTTTAAATTGCGGTTTAAATCTGTTCTCTTTTTAGAGTAGCATACAGTGATGACAGAAAAAAGTTAAACTACTGAATACAATTACGCACTTGTCTTTGGTTTTAATATGGTCAGAGTTACTTTTTTGATCTTGATAATATAGTAGTTAGTTGTGTGTTTACTTAAAACGTTTTTATTTGTTTTAGCATTATTAATTTATTCATCAAGATTATTTGAAATCTTGTCTTTATTAATACATTTTTGGTGCAGAGTTTTGGGGAAATTTAAGATCTAGAAAACAAAAAAAGATTATATCATCCCAGCACGAACAGATCTAGAGTGACGCTCTGAGAGTAAAGATTAAAAAAAGCAACGTGACTTAGCAATTCTGTGCTTTACTCTAGAAAACGACAAAACATTTTAATGATCTCAAAATCCAGGGGAAAAGCACAAGATAAGATATATCAAATAATATCATCGTAAATGTGGTCCAGTGCTAGTTTTTTCAAGAATACAATTTTAATCATCAATTTTGTCTGTTGTTCAACACCAATTTCATTTTTAAAAACCGTGGTGCTGGGAAGATTTGAGTAAGCTCTTTATTTTACCTGTACTTACAGTGATATTTCACAACCCCTTTTTGAACAGTCTTTCATAGCCCCCTGGACCATGGTGTGTTGGTGTTTTTTCTGGATCCTGAACAGGCATCTTTTTTTTGCCACAGGTGCTTTCCAAGCTGCCCTGGACTTCATAAGCACTTATTATTAGATCTCTAATCAGGGAGCTGGAGTAAGGTCCTGTTAGTCAAGTAAAGCCACATTAATGACAGTTTCTCTGTCTGACTCATTGGTCAGACTATTGGATTTTGAATGACGTTATCAAGCACTCTGCACACGTGTCTCTATTCTGATATTAAAAAAAGGGTTCCTAGTTTGAACAAATTACAAATGGCCGCTCTGTTATTTGTTTTGGGGTGTGTCTGTTTCAGAACAATTCCTTTGTGGATAGCCCGGAGCCGGACCTTCCCGTGTGCTTGGAGCAGACGGTACTGGTATGGGTGCCGCTGGGGTTCCTATGGCTCTGTGCCCCTTGGCACCTGGTGGAACTCTTCAGGAAAGGGGTGCCCACCAAACACCTGAGCAAACTTTACATGACCAAACAGGTAGGCATAAACACACCCCAGAGAAGCCAGAGAAACACAGCCTCAGTACAGATACAGTAAAGCGTGTTGCGTATTACTATTGATATATGTTTTGACTTACTCTGATGTTGCCGACTGCTAATACCGTGATTGATGTACTGATATTTCTGTCTGCCCCAGCTCCTGGTGGGTCTGTTGCTCATAACAGCAGTGGCGGGCCTGGCTGTGACATTAGGGCAGGATTTTGGCCCAGGCCAGGATGAGAGCGGGGCCGGCAAGAACCCAGGCGTGCTCTATGCCAACCCGGTTCTGTTTGCGGTCTCCTGGGTAAATTTAGCGGGGGCCCAAACTGAGCCTTTGATTCATACGATCCCAGTAGGGGAATGAAGTCTGGGTCTCCGGCTTTGGCATTGGACCTGATCTTTATCCTCTCCCGACCTTAGATTCTGCTGTTGCTCTGTCACGAAGGGGTGAGGCGGAAGCAGGGAGCGGTGGATTCCAGCACCCTGTTCTTTTTCTGGTTGCTCCTGGTGCTCTGTGACATCTTTCCCTTCCAGACCCTTCTCCGAGAGGCTCTCAGACAGGTAGGCATCCATTCGACTGGGTGATTCGCTCTTCCTCTCGTATATGTGGTATATTGAAGTAGCCTAATCCATGTTTCTCTCTCTCTCTCTCGTCTCCACTCTGTGACCTGTTCTGCTCATAGGAAAAAATACCGGACCTCCCTCGCTTCTGTCTTTTCTATATCTCCTTTGGGCTGGAGTTGGTCGCCCTTGTCCTGTCTGCCTTTGCCGATTTGCCCCCAGAAGCAGAGGAATTAACCAAAAAGGTACCAGAACCCTTCATCAATCTCTTGACCATGTGTTTAATATAAGGAGAAGTACAATTTTAAATCAGCACAAATTTGTTTCAGCCTTGTGTTGCATGTATTACAAGCAGTAAGGGTAAACAATTACATACAACATACATTTACAATGAACAAAGGTACAGTCACATTCTGTATATTCCTTTCCTTCATGCATTTATTTGTATTTTGTGTGTTGTAGAACCCAGAGGTGGGAGCTGCATTCCTTAACAGAATCACTTTCAACTTTTGCAACAGGTAGTCAAGTTTTTCTCCCTACACACAATTGTATGCATAAATATTACAATGTATCCGTCAGCCTAAACATGATCCACCATGTTCCGTCCTCCACTTCACTTTACCCCAGCATGATGATGAAGGGGTTTAGGCATCCCTTGGTTCAGGAAGACCTCTGGGATCTCAATCAAAAAGACTGCACCAGTAGCATCAGCCAGGGCTTCCAGCACCACATGCACACAGAGCTTACTGAAGCCCGGGCCAAGCTCCAGTTGAAGCTCAAGAAGAAAGGGGAGAAGCGGAGAAAGCAAGGCAAAGAAGAGGGCCTCCAAAATGGACATCAAAACGGTTTGGGCAAGGGCATCAGTCAGGATGTACTGATGATGGTGAGAGTGAATACAATTCAACAAAATAACCCCCCCCCCCCCACCACCACCACCACCACTACCGCCACTTCAGTCAAAAAACATGTTTACCTCGCCTGTAACATACTCTGTTCAGACAGTTATGGTCCTATCCTTGGGCACAGAGGGGGTTGGCTTGGTAACAAAACAAATCTTCTTAACATCCGCTCGACAGGTGCTCACCGGTTCAAGTGCCCCCTCTGTCTCGCTTTTTTTTTTTCATTCAGGAGGAAAGGGGAAAAAAAGATGACAAGAAAAAGAAAAAGAAGGAAAAAGAGACGGAGGCCGATTACCCTCAGTCATGGCTCGTTTCCACCATCGTCAAGACTTTCAGAGGAGATCTGATTGGATCAGCCTTCTATAAACTGATCACAGACTTGCTGGCTTTTGCTAGTCCTCAGCTACTCAAGTGAGTCACACACAATTGACTTGACAGACTGGCAGCTTGCTTTGACAGTCTCCCCCCTAACCCCGGATTTGGTATGCTCCAGGGTGTTGATCGCCTTCACTCAAGACAAATCCATCCATGCCTGGACGGGGTACCTGTATGCCGTGCTTCTGGTGTTGGTCACCATTCTGCAGTCTCTGTTCCTGCAGCAGTACTTTCAGCGCTGCTTTGTCCTAGGGATGAGGGTCCGAACGGCTATCACGGATGCCGTCTACAAGAAGGTGAGAAAAAAGACTCCACGAAAAGGGAAATTTTCTTCATGAGAGTGCCTTGAATTTTATTTCAAGGACTTAACTTTATTACTCTAGCGAATCACACAAATACATTTCAAGCAGTTGGAACGCAATGTTAACAGCATATCTGCTGAGTTGGGACATGTTATATATGTATTTATATTTCTGAGGGTGAGGACAGCGCCCACATCATTTCGTCAGCCAGCTTGGCAATCTACTCATACAATCGAAAATCAGACTCCCGATGTTTTCCAGTCCAGGAACATTGATTGGTATCCATTACTACATCCCTTCAATTTCTCCCTCATCACGCCTTCTTTCTTTTGATCTCTTTCTACCCCTCTCTTTATCTCACTGTCTCTCTCTCTCTCTCCCCTTGTCTCTCCCTCTCGGTTTCCCCTCCGTCTCTCAGGCCCTGGTGGTGTCTAATGAGGCCCGCAAAGAGTCCACCGTGGGCGAGACAGTGAACCTGATGTCGGCCGACGCCCAGCGCTTCAACGACGTGACCAACTTCATCCACCTGCTTTGGTCCTGCCCGCTGCAGATAGTGCTCGCCATCGCCTTCCTGTGGCTTGAGCTGGGGCCTGCCGTGCTGGCCGGCCTGGCGGTCATGGTGCTCATGGTGCCCATCAACGGACTGCTGGCCACCAAGTCTAGAACCTTCCAGGTTCGGAACACGGGAGTGTTCATTTCCTAGACCTGAGCTCAGGGCTTTCCTCCATTCTTTCAGAGGGACTTGAAGAGCATTCCATATTACGTGCAAAAATCCTTTCCATTTATTTCTGTTTAAACGCTTTTGTCTTTCTTTTCACCTAGATTAAGAACATGGAGTTCAAGGACAAAAGAATGAAAATCATGAATGAGTTGCTAAATGGGATCAAGGTGAGTTCCCTGACAGATTTAGAAGGGAAAAAAGCTGAATGAAATCCAATCAACAGCAGCACTTAAAGGCAGCTTTAGCTGGTGCTGACTAATAAAAAGAAATGGCTGCCCACCCTGACTTCTGCTGTGGTTAATTAGGCCCTGTCTGGAGCAGGCTTTTTCAAAGGCTTGTTGGAGACAGAAATAACTGGCTGAGGTGGCCCTCATTGTGGAGCCTCGACCACCCGCGGACTGCGCTCTTGAACATCAGAAAGGTTGATGCTCCTATTGTCTTTGTAACTCCCTCTACCTCCCATTATTTCCTTCCTTCCTCCCCCCTACCCCTCCGCTCTCTCTTCACTTGTGGACAGATCTTGAAGCTCTATGCCTGGGAGCCCTCCTTCCAGCAGCAGGTGGAGGGGATCCGGGAGCAGGAGCTGAGGGTGATGAAGAAGTTTGCCTACCTCTCCTCCGTCTCCGTTTTCATCTTCTCCTGTGCCCCGGCGCTAGTGAGTCCAAACCGGGAGAGAGTGAGAAGGAGACAGAGAGAGTGAGAAGGAGACAGAGAGAGAGGGAGGGGGGGGGGGGGGGGGGGAGGGAGAGAGCGAGAGAGCGAGAGAGCGAGAGAGAGAGAGGGAGAGAGAGAGAGAGAGAGAGAGAGAGAGAGAGAGAGAGAGACGTGTCGGGGGGTGGGGGTTAAGACACAGAGTGAACATAAACATAAAAGGTTACATAAAAAAAAAACAGAGAGAGACTTCCTGAGTGTATGCTGACTCTGCTTTTGTGTCTATCTGTACCGCTCTGGTCGGCAGGTTTCGTTGGCCACGTTTGCTGTATTTATTGGAGTGAGCTCAGACAATATCCTGACTGCAGAGAAAGCCTTCACCTCCATTGCTCTCTTCAACATTCTGCGCTTTCCCCTAGCCATGCTGCCCATGCTCATTGCTGCAATGGTGCAGGTAGGCACACACATGCACACTTGAACACACCTAAAGAGAATCATTCAACGCTTCTCTGCATGTAATCCCATACGTATTTAATTTACTGTAGACAGCAGTCTCTAAAAGGCGTCTGGAGAAGTTTCTGGGTGGAGTTGATCTGGACCCCAGCATTGTGCGCCATGACTCCAGCTTCAGTAGGTCCAATGACAGCAACCTTCTACATCTGCGTAAATGGTTGTGACCTTTTACCGTACTTCAACAGTGGTTGCAACACCCCTATAACAAGTGTGTGTGTGTGTGTGTGTGTGTGTGTGTGTGTGTGTGTGTGTGCGCGTGCGTGTGTGTGTTTCTTTCCCACAGACACAGCCGTTAGCGTGTGTAACGGCACCTTTGCTTGGGAGAGAGACGCTAACCCTGTGCTCAAGAAGTACGTCTGCAATTCACCTGCTTCACTGTCCTCCGATTTTCAAATTGAGCTGTTAAAAGCCAGGAGTCATTTCTCTCCTATTACCAACGTGCTCTGTGCTAAGCTTTTGTGCTTTGTCCCCCGTCCCCTTCCAGCATATCGTTAGACATCAAGCCAGGTCGGCTGGTGGCTGTTGTGGGAGCCGTAGGGTCTGGAAAGTCCTCGCTCATCTCTGCCCTGCTGGGAGAAATGCATAGCTCCAAAGGCTTTGTCAACGTACAGGTCTGCAAATCATCTCATATGTCTCTGGAGCCTCATACTGTGCTTACATGTTTTTGAACTGGAGCTGCTCAAGTCGTAAGATGGACACGTTTTGAATTGGCTCCTGTCTATTCTTTCCATCCCATCAGTGATTAGATTAGATTCAACTTTATTGTCATTACACAGAGTACAGTAGGCTACTGAAATGCAGTTTGGTATCTAACCAGATGCAAGTGCAAAATAGCGCTAAAAGTGAATAAAGTGCAGGTGCTGCCATTAGAATCAGTGGTGTCTTCCATTAGAATGCATGCTGTACTGGTAAATGGAACATCTCTCTTTTTGTATTAAGTGCTGCCATTAACAGCATACTATTGTCTACCTACTTTCTCCCTGTGTGTTCAATCATCTGTCTATCCCTCCACCTGTCTGTTCCTTCCTGTATTTTCATCTCTCTCTATCTCCTTTCCCTCGTCCTCTCCAGGGCTCGGTGGCCTATGTGCCCCAGCAGGCTTGGATCCAGAACGCCACCCTGAGGGACAACATCCTGTTCGGTTCCCCACACGAGGAGAATAAGTTCCAGGAGATCGTGGATGCCTGTGCGCTGACCCCTGACCTGGAGATCCTGTCTGGAGGAGACCTCACTGAGATTGGGGAGAAGGTAGGTCTGATGTGGGCACTATAGGAGGGAAGGCAAACTCCAAGCATTTTGTTGTGTTGTAATTGTTCCTGGGTGATAGGTGGCGGTGTGTTGGGAGTTGTATCTTACTGTAATTTATGAAAAATCAGCATCAGCATCTGGCACATTTGTGACTGGAGAGATTTTGCCCCAAGCCTACAGTTATTGGACATCAAGACATGTTGAAAGCTATTACTGGCCTTTAGAAAAACCTGAGAACATGCTTCATTTATGGCTTGGTTGGGAAAGCACAGTGACCAAGACAGAACATGAAGTATGCAGGTGCTCCTGACAGAGTAGGAAGTAAAAAAATAGCTTATGATATATTTATATAAATTTCATACCATCATTTAAATACATCCATTTATCCTAGCTTATCAGAGAAATCAACCTCCCTTTTGTTGTAGTATGGGGTGAATTTTTTTTTTTTTTAAAGGTTTTATCTTTTCCCTGTTCAGGGGAAAGCGATTATAAAATGACTGTTTACAAGCCTTTGTTTGCTCCGCCATGACTTAAGATTCACGGCGGGTTGAGTATTGAATCAGCTCATTGAAATACTGATGTTGTGGTGGCTTTGTGAGGCCGCCCAGAGTTGACCTCTGCTGTTTACACAGAGCGACTGGACCTCATCCAGCTCAGAATTCCAGCTTGAAATGAAAAGATGTGTTGTTGAATGTTCGATTAGATTGGTTGGACATTTTTTAAATGTCATGATTTTTCATATCTCCTCTCCTCTCCACCCCTCCAGGGTATCAACCTGTCGGGGGGTCAGAAGCAGCGTGTGAGCCTGGCCAGGGCCACTTACAACCATTCCGATATCTACCTGCTGGATGACCCTCTGTCTGCAGTGGACTCCCACGTAGGAAAGCACCTGTTTGAGAAGGTCATAGGGCCTGAGGGACTGCTCAGAGACAAGGTCAGAAGCACCAGTCGGCATGATGCCAGTCACAACCTTATTTGCGTGCCCAACTTGACATGGTAAACTCATTAACATCGGACAGATGACAACTGACTGTCGGAGGGCTCCCTGTTTGTTGCAGACCCGTATCCTGGTGACCCATGGAGTGAGCTTTCTCCCTCACGTGGACGAGATTGTAGTGCTGGTGGACGGGGCGGTGTCAGAGGTCGGGTCGTACCAAAGTCTCCGTGCCAACAAGGGAGCCTTCTCTGAGTTTCTGGACACCTACGCAAAAGAGGAGGGCAAAAGGGCTGACAATCCGAAAGGTTAGTGTGTGTGTGCTTGTGTGTGTGTGTGTGTGTGTGTGTGTGTGTGTGTGTGTGTGTGTGTGTGTGTGTAACTGTAACTGTAACTAATGACTGTACTTGCTCTGCACTCAGAAGACCTTGCCCAGGAGAGTGAGGAAGTCACACTACTACCTGAAGGAGAGGACCCTCTGGCGGACTCCCCTCTGGATGACGTGGTCTCTTCCACTCTGAAGAGGGAGAGCAGCATCCGACGCAGTCAGCGTAATGGCAGGTATGGAGGTGCTAGAGCAGCCAAATTATCTTGATCCAAAGATCGACCCAAAACTAGTGGTTCAGCATAATTTGTAGTAAGTAAAGAGTTGCCATAGAACTATACTTTCCCCTCCTTGCCCTACATAAAAAATGTGTCTGTTATACCAAAGGTCGCTAGATAGTTAATGAGCACCCCACAATTACGGTACGATGGTGTTAATACATTAGAGCAATCAGTAAATTGAATAAAAGCAAAGCCATCTTGAAAGGTTGTCTTGTAGTAGACGCAACCTTGGGACCTCTCTCTGTAGTGCCCAAAAAATCTAAAAAAGGATACTGGCAAAAAAACTATTCTGCCCATGTGACAAAAGTAGTGTCAACTGACAAATGAAGTCAAAGGTTGCTTCTTGAAATAACTAAACAGGAAGTGTCTTGTTGTGTGTCCATGTGCTTTTAGTGTTCGTCTGAAGAAGAGTGGCTCCATTAAGAAACTGAAGGAGCCTGAGGAGTCCAGCAAGGGTCAACGGCTGATAGAGAAGGAAACCATGGAAACAGGACAAGTAATGGACTGATTTGGAACGTTATGCTACCCTTCATAAAGTGTACAGGAATATACACTCAGAGAGGATATACTTAAATATCTAGTCCATGACCAAGGCGGAAAACGCAGAGAAAATGTGTTAGACCGCCGCTCTGACCAAACGTGGCCAGCTCTACACCTATAAAAGCAAGCAGTTGTTGCACACTTATCTCCATCCTAAGGTACTTACGTACCAACGCATTTGGCTGGAATGCCGTCACATTGTAGAAATTGTCTGAGATATATAACAGCCATGCAAACAAGAAGACAGCGAGCATATATGAGGGAGTACAAAAGGAAGTGGCCGCACCATATTTAACAGCTACTGTATCACTGAGGACTAATGCAGAAGGGTACCGTGGGAGCTGCTTCATTCTCATTTGTCCTTCCTTTTATTTCATTATTTCAATGACCAGCCGATTTAAATGTACCTTTAAATGGTTTGGTGATTCAAGCTAGACTACAGTCTAGGGCACACCCCACCTCCAAAATAAGGACCTGCACTCCTCGTCTGCAGTGAAACAGCGTCATATTTGGGCTGGCAGGCAGTAATGCTTTAGAATATGTGGAGAATTGGTACCACAGACATTTATTATCCACGGTTTTGACCGATGACTCTTCACAAACGTTGGATGTAGGGCGCTCTTTAATGGCTAAATCCCGTCATCATTGCGTTAGGACTGTCTATGTGAAGTCCTTTATCACACACAGACACACACACACACACACACACACACACACACTACTATTCTAAGCCTATTCTCTCTGATTTGCAGGTAAAGTTCTCATTGTACATCCAGTACCTGCGTGCCATGGGCTGGGGATATTCGGCCATGGTCATTGTAGTCTACTTCATCCAAAACGTGGCCTTCATTGGACAGAACCTTTGGCTGAGTGACTGGACTAACGACGCTGCGATTTACTACAATGAAACCCATAATGCCTACCCCGCCTCTGTAAGGGACACCAGGGTGGGCGTGTTCGGCGCTCTGGGCGTGGCTCAAGGTAACAACTTCTATTTTTAGGATGATCCTCCATAACAACTGATGACACTTCAGGTTTGCGTTCTCCTCCAGCCTCGATTGGTGGTCCGAATTCCATCTGGAGTCGTTGTTTGAAAAAGCAAATTTCGCTAGAACGTCAAATTCCCTGCCAGTCTCGGCTCGACCTCATCCTGGTTGTAGCTGAATATTAGCCCCGTCTTTCAATTCCTTGATGGTGATGTGCGGTTGGTGCTTTGGGACCCCCCCCCCCCAATGTTCGAGGACTGGGTTTGGGTCATGTCACTCTGGGGGACATGACAGTATGTGTGCAAAATTGTGTCCTCCAGTCCCCTTATGTCGGGGAAAGTTAACAAGGACTGGCAGCTTTGCTTTCAGGCCCCTCAAATCTTGTTGTCTGCTTTCAGCAATCATGGTGTTTTCCCCCTCTCGACGGCTTTGTGACAGTTGTCAACTCCTTGGCCATTACAATCAGTTGAGGCTTTACATATATGGTAGCATTCTAGCATACAATCAGGGGTGGGAGTGTTTCTCTTGACTTATTCATGACCCGACTTGGCGCTCGTCTGTGCCTCATGGCCCTGCTGAGCTTCTGTGCCGTTCACAAACCGGAGCGATGATCATAGGGAGCGAACGAGAGAGAGAGAGCACAAACACATTATATCAAGACAGAAATCAATGTCATTTTCCACCGTGTCATCATAGGAAATGTGATAAGTGCCCGGTAGAAGATAAAAACAACACCTCACATTTTTGAAGATCCCACAGAGGAAAAAAGTGTTCAGTAAAAACACCCTCCCAAGCCAAAGTCCCTCGCAGCGGCAACAAACTGCATCGATTGAGTATCACCTTTTCCCTTTTCAATGTCCCTAATGATGTCTGCCATGTAGGCTTCCCTACCCCTTGTGAATCACTGATTTCCTGCAGTGTGAGGATCGATCCCTTCTCACAATAGTCCGGCTTATATGAGACTCAGAGTAGTGTACACGCACCAAAACCTTCACATACACTCATCGCTGATCATTTAATGAATACAGACGTATACTTTCGGTGTCATTAAAATGGTAAGTGCCAATGTGTCTGCTTCTTTGCCTAACCCTTCCATTCACAGCCTCTCTGAATCGATCACTTTCTTGTGTGCCCTTTCCTTTCCTTTGTTTCTTTCAGGTATATTCACGTTCTTAGGAACCCTCCTCCTCGCCAACGGCGCCATCAACGCTTCCCGTATCCTGCACTCGCGCCTGTTGGCTAACGTGCTGCGCGCTCCCATGCTGTTCTTTGACACCACCCCCATTGGCAGGGTGGTCAACCGCTTCGCCAAGGTACGGTCGTAAGCAGCCGCTGTGGCACACCATGCCTCTGGGAACTCTGATCACATAGCGATGGTCACTTAAATAAGAGGTACTTTTACTGATTTATACAGGGTAACCGGCTGTTTCCAGCAGTACCCTGTTAAAGGCAGAATAAATAAATTGCAACAACAAACAATTATAATTAAACAAATACAAATAAAAAATAAGCAGATAATAAAAACGGACAATAATTACAATACCATGCAAAGTTTCAGCCAACACAAGTACACTCTTCACCTCCCATATCCTCCAATACAATTTTGAATTGTTCAACTGAAACAAACTGCTCTATTTTCCAAACCTGTTGAACCTTGTTCCATTTATCTGAGGCCAAAAAAATATGAAAGCAAATTTTCTGTTTTTACTTTGGGTCTTTCAAGGCTGAAAAAGTCCTGCGAACGTGCTATATGATTACTGAATGTGTTCTTTAAAAGGGATGTAAGGTAAAAAGACAACTTCCCCAACAATGCCATGTTAACAAAAAAGAGACAATGCTTTTCTCTCCTATCACTAAGAGAAGACCACCCTACTTTCTTATATAATGTACAGTGATGGGTTCTAAATCTATCCCCAGTTACGAAGTGCAAAGAACTGTGATATACTGCATAAAGGGACTTTAAAATTTTTGGGGTTGCATTCAATAACACAATATTGCCATATTCCATAACTGACAAGAGGGTTAATTTTACATTTGTCATTCTATTTTCCATATAAAAAGCTTTTCCTTTATAGAGGTCCAAGTCTGCTCTTGACCTTCTTTGTGAGTACAACGAATGAGTCTTAAATGACAACTTTTCATCAAGGGAAATTCCCAAGTATTTGTAAACTGCAACGTGCTCAATTTGGGCCCCATTTAGGGAGCAAATATTATACGCTTTATAATCTAACTTTTTGGCCCTTGAGAAAAGCATTTATTAGTATTGGACTGATTAAGGATTCATCTCGGATCTCAGATCTTCCTCCCTTTATGCAAAGGAGTAACCAGAGCTGATTTCCATATTTTAGGGATCAAACCAGAAGAAAGTGTTTAAAAAAAAATGTGTCAGGGGCTTGGCTATGAAGGAGGCAGAAAGCTTTAGCAGATACGAGTCTAATTGATCCTCTCCCATAGAGCTTCACATACACTTATGAGCCCACCGCTAGCATTGCGTGTCCCACCTTCCCGTCCAGTCAAACCAGGCTGATGGGTCTGACACAGACAGCCACCTGCACCACTGAGAGTTGTGGGTTTGAGTCCCGCCTTGCTCATGGCTCTCCTTGCACCCCCCCCCCCCCCCCCCCCCCCCCCTCCTGTAGGACATATTCACCGTGGACGAAGCCATCCCGAACTCCTTCCGCTCCTGGATCATGTGCCTGCTGGGCGTGTTGGGGACGCTGTTCGTCATCTGCCTGGCCACACCCTACTTCACCATCGTCATCGTCCCCCTGGCCGTGGTCTACTACTTCGTACAGGTGAGAGCCACGTGGAAGACCAGGACAGCAGGGGTGGCGGGGACGGTAAAAAGAGAGAGATTAAAAGAAAGGATGAGGACACACAGGAAGGGGGGGATCTAGGTGGAGTGAGAGGAAACAGGTTTGGGGGAAAAGAGAATGAATTGAGTGGATACAAGGCTGTGAATTCTCCTCTATTCCGTCAACACTTCCTTCTTCTGTTTGATGTCTTTTTTTTTGTTTGATCTGTTCCTGTTCTCCTCCTGTGTTTCTCCCCTTGTCAGCGTTTCTACGTGGCCACCTCCAGACAGCTGCGGCGCCTGGACTCGGTGTCCCGTTCTCCCATCTACTCCCACTTTGGCGAGACGGTGGCGGGCCTGTCCGTGATCCGAGCGTACGGACACCAGGAGCGCTTCCTCACGCACAACAAACACATCATGGACGAGAACCTCAAGAGCGTCTACCCGTGGATCGTGTCTAACAGGTTGGCCTTACACCAGACATGTGCAGGCGGTTGTACGCGCGCACACACACACACACACACACACACACACACACACACACACACACACACACACACGCACACTGACACTATCAACACCCACACACACAAACCCAGCCATGAAACTCTCGTCAACCATTTCTGGTAGCTAGGGCATTTGGGAATTTGCCTTATCTAGTGCGCGTAGCTGTGTGAGCCAACAATAGAACATTCTGTAGGTGGCTTGTTGGTTTAGTTGCATTAATCGGGGTGTGTGGGTGTGTTTGCAGATGGTTGGCTATTCGCTTGGAGTTTCTGGGGAACTTGGTGGTGTTTTTCTCTGCTCTGTTTGCTGTCATCTCCCGGGAATCACTGGACAGTGGCCTGGTGGGCCTGTCCATCTCCTACGCCCTTAACGTCAGTGCTCCCGTCGCAAATCAACGCAAATACATACACACACACACACACACACACACACACACACACACACACACTCAAAATGAACAGCGCAAATATGCAGCAATAACAACGTTATTATTGTGTGCAATCAGGAATCCAGGTAGAATACAAAGAAGCAATGAATAATTCCGACTCATCATCATCCTTGTTATCGTTATTACCATCTTCATGTTCAGGTGGAAAGGCTGTGTTTGTAACATCTCAGTGGGAAATGAACACTGTAACTATATCCTCAACACGGCCTTTGATCTTTTGTGTTGTTGCCCTTCAGGTAACCCAGACACTTAACTGGCTGGTGAGGATGACTTCAGAACTGGAGACCAACATTGTTGCTGTGGAGAGAGTCAGCGAGTACACCAAGATAGAAAACGAGGTGTGTGTGTGTGTGTGTGTGTGTGTGTGTGTGTGTGTGTGTGTGTGTGTGTGTGTGTGTGTGTGTGTGTGTTTTTGTGTGTGTGTGTGTGTGTGTGTGTGTGTGTGTTTGTGTGTGTGGAGATAAAAGAGGTATATGCTGCGTTCTGCCACAAAGTGCTTTCCTGCTGTTCAGTACACTTTTGTTTTTGCATGGAAGGAGAAAAGTGCCCATTTGTCTTGAAATTCAATGGCTTAATGTTACAGTGTTTTGTAGCAGTGGTATCACCATCTTCATCATTTGGTTTCCATGGTGTGATGTTGGGTTTTTACTATACCCCTCAACAGACAAAAGGGGAGTGGGCATAAGAAGTGAAAAGGAGGTTGCATTTTGTTAGGCTATTTTGGGACACAAGTACTGCCATGGACCTTTCCGTGGCACATAAAGACAGAGGGAAAAAAATACCCTCTAAATGGATCCCCTCCCTCTCTGGTGACATTACTTGAATTCTAAATGTCCATAAAGGCTAGCGGTGTGAGGTGAGGTGCCATGGAACTGCCCCCTTTTCTGAAAGCCTAGTCTTACAAATATTCACATTGCCAGAGTATGCATCAACAACCAAAAATATGCTTATGTAATGTATTTTGAATGCGATATGTGTGAGTGCGTGTGTGTGTGTGCGTGAACATTTTCCTGCTTATGGTTTCACAGGCACAGTGGGTGACTGAAACGCGTCCTTCAGATAAGTGGCCTGAGGCAGGCAGGCTACGCTTTGAGAACTACAAGGCCCGCTACCGCCCTGAGCTCGACCTCATTCTCCATGGCATCACCTGTGACATCGACAGCACAGAGAAGGTCTGTGTGTGTGTGTGTGTGTGTGTGTGTGGACTCAAAATATAGAGCACGGGTTATTCTCATGACTCCAGAGAACTTTCATGGTGAAATGGCTGATACTTCGTGTGCGCTGTGGCCCCACTTTCAGATCGGTATAGTGGGTCGGACCGGAGCCGGCAAGTCCAGTCTGACGAATTGCCTGTTCCGCATAATTGAGGCTGCGGAGGGACACATCTTCATCGATGGAATGGACATCGCAAAGATAGGCCTGCACGATCTGAGGAACAGGCTCACCATTATTCCCCAGGTGCACACACAAACACATGTGCACACACGCAAGGCACTAAAATGGCCCTTGGTACGGCGTCAGCAAACACGCCTACGGAAAAATCACACAGCAGCCAGAGAGGGCTGAGCAAATACAGTCTGGCTTATTTGCTCAATCTCCCATGAAGGACCCGGTTCTGTTCTCGGGGACATTGAGGATGAACTTGGATCCGTTCGAGAGCTTCAGTGATGAGGACATCTGGCGGGTGCTGGAGCTCTCCCACTTGAAGGAATACGCCCGGGGTTTACCTGAAGGACTGCAGCACGAGGTGTCAGAGGGGGGAGAGAACCTGAGGTAGGCCCCGCCAAACCTCCCCAAAAACATGGTTGAACACGATACGATATGTCTAGCAAACACGGCGGTGCAAGGAATGATCTGACACAGAACGGCACCGTCCACAGTCCAGAGTTCCACATTTTGTGGACAGTAAAGATTGATAATAAGAACTGTAGAGGAGACAGAAAAAAAGAGTTGCAAGCTTGAGAAGGCGTAAGGCAGTCGTCAAAACTCGAGTGTAGAAAGAGGGTGTGTGGGTGGTATGTGTGTGTGTGTGTGTGGGGGGGGGGGGGGGGGGGGGGGGGGGGGGGCTGTTCATCAATCTGGTTGTCATCAAGAGCACGAGGTTCAGACCTCAAGCCACCCACCAACTATTGTTACATTCAATTTGCATTCCACACATACATCCAAGCTCTGACAAATAAAGCCCATTGTAATTAGTCGCGGCGAGCTCCTCCATTCGGTGACATGCCTCAGATGATTACTCTGTACACAGAGATGAAGCTGAATGGAGCCCTAATGGGAACCAGGTTTCACAAAATGTCACATTAAAATTCTAGCCACCTGCTGGGATTGTTGGTTTATGAAATGATTGCAAAAAAAATAAATGATGGGGTGGGGGGGTGGGGGTGGGGGGGTGTAATCACAGCAATATACACAGCTGAAAATCCACTGATTTTATATTTGCTAAAGCATTGGTTCTGTGTGTATGACTGAATGTGGCCTCATTAGACAGGTACAGTATGTGCAGTTTATCACCACAAGCAGTGGTGCGTTTGTTACTTATAATGAGGCATGCCTCTGCCATTAGAGGTGGGTGGGTGTCAGTGAGTGTTTGCGTGCATGTGTGTTTGTCGGCTCTAGTGCCTCCGTTTCTTTTGGTGGGAAAACATGTACGTATGCAGGCCTATGATAAGTACTGAACCTACATCTACATTATGCCTGTGTTAATCCCCATCTGTCTGTGGGTTCCAGTGTTGGCCAGAGGCAGCTGCTGTGCCTGGCCCGCGCGCTGCTACGCAAGTCCCGGATCCTGGTCCTGGACGAGGCCACAGCCGCCGTGGACCTGGAGACCGACGACCTGATCCAGACCACCATCCGCGCCGAGTTCTCCCACTGCACCGTCCTGACCATCGCTCACCGCCTGCACACAATCCTCGACAGCTCCAGGTAAGCCTCTTCTCAAGGGGCTGTGTTGAAAAGACCATCATAGCGCGGTCAGGCTATGGTTCTATACATTTAAAATGGCGTGGCTTTATACTGTACGAAGAGGCCATATTAGCACACCTGGAGAACGAAAAGAGAGCAGTAATACATTTATGGACCAAAAAACAAACTGTGGGGGTTAGGAATCCTATGGCAGCACTGCAGTTTGAGCCAGGGATCTCGGTCTAAGATGCACTTGACAGCTGGTCAGGGTCTGTCTCCAGGGGAACGAGAAGGACAAAGCTCCATTAGGACCAAGCTGTATCTTGACGCTGACACATAACTCTTGATAAAGCACTGAGCCTGAGAATGCCTTGTCGGTTTCTTAAATGCATATAATGTGGAAATGGATATGGTGTTTGAATTATACAAATCTGTCAACAACAGAAGATACACCCTATTGTGGCATCATGGTAGATTATGAATGAATTGAATGAAAATGCTAAAGGGGCACACCTTACAAAATTTCCACCTGACTTCAGAGCAAAACGAGTAAAGCCTCTATTAGGGAAGTTTAGATTTTTGGGGTGGGTGACCACAAAAGAAAACCCCCTATGGCTTTTAAGAGACACCTCTTTTTGTGTCAATCTCAGGCAATTGTCAGTTTAGAAAGCTATAGCTGTGGGACATTTTTAACCTGAGCTGTTTGTAGCAACTGAAAATGTTCCTCAAAAATCATTGCCTATTCTTCTAACTTGAGCAAATTAACCGCATGAACATTTGCTAAAAAAGTCTCAGCCTTATTTTATTTAGTACTTTACTATCCACTAATTGTATGCACAACTTTCAAAAACGTGCTCTTATAATCATAATGGAAAAGAAATTGTGACTGACAAAATGAAACATCAACATTTACCATTGATCATTAACTTTGAACCCTTTTTATTTCTCAGGGTAATGGTACTGGATGCGGGGAAAATAGTAGAGTTTGATACACCCAGTAATCTGCTCGCCAAACAGGGCCACTTCTATGCTATGGCAAAGGATGCTGGGATTACAGCGGTCAACAGCACGGCCCTCTGAGCCTCTAAGTGGAGGCTACTGAGATAGGGCAGGCCTCAGGCTATCTGGAATCACAGAGTTGAGAACTGCATGGGACTCAAGCAGTCATTTGAATTGCATTTTCCGTAGATGCTCACATATTCAGAATGCTAAGATACATCCTATGTGCTATACTTTTAAGTTGCTAAGAACTGTTGATCATTTCAAAATCTTGGAAGAACTTCAAATAAAATCATATTCTGTATTTGTAGATGAATCTGAAGTACTCCAATATTATGTATTTTATTACAATTTTTTTTCTTTTTTTCTTTTTTTTTTTTTTTTTTACAAAGAATGACAAATTATGCCAATGAACCATACCAAAGCATAATTGTAATACATGATCTATGTGCTGTGCTTTAAAACGATGTAATTCTATGTAGAGCTGTAATGCTGGGTGCAGGGCTTTTCCTAATACACCACATAATAGTCTACAGTGTATATAGTATACATCGTTATCCATCTTTCCCTTTCATTCCTTCTGAAAGTCTCTGTGAAAAAGAAAAGCGCCCCTGGGCGTGCCCAACCACGGAAGCATGGGGGCGCCCAGGCTACCGCTAGCCTTAACTGAACTATGGACAGCGAATCCCCGGTTCCCCTCATACCGTGCTTCCTCCTCTCTTTGAGCCTCTCACTCCGGCCAAGGGGGGCCTGGTTGAAAGTGAGGGAGACTCGGATGAATTTGATGCGGAGCTCGCTGCTACCGCAGATGGGGATGAGGACAACGACAGCCTTTCATCAGGCCAGCCCTCTAGGCCCATCAGCTGCCTCCAAGCTCGGGCTTGAATGGCCAGCCTCCCAGTCTGAACAGGGGGCAGCAAAGAGCCTGTACAATGGCTGCAAACTGGCTACCTGCCAGCCCCCCTCCAGGCAACTCATGCCTCTTGTCCCAGACTGCTTTAGAGAGGTTACACGGTACTGGGAGAAGCCTCTCTCCCTCAACGCCTCTCGGGCATGGACATTGTGGGGATAGAAGAGTGTGGCCCGCCACCTTAACCCCTCCCAACGGCTATCCACAGCTGGCCCCCCCTCCCGGGTAAGCTAGAGCACTTTACCGCCTCTATTTACCATAACATTTACCAGGCCTCAGCTCAGTCGGTAAGAGCCCTCAACTCGGCTACTCTCCTGGCAGCCTGCCAGGCCCGGCTCTTGGAGGAGATAGGAGCCCAGTTGGACGCGGGCACTCTTAACCCAGCGTTTTGGGAAGAGATTTGCTTCATCTCAGACAGTCTGCGGTGGTGTCCGGGGCTCTGGCAGTGCCATGGGCCTCTCTGTGGTGGGGGAGAGGTCTCTCTGGCTAGGCTGTCCAGCCTCAGCGATGTGGAGAAGAGAGACCTCCTGGACACTAAGCTGGACCCCAAGGAGCTCTTTGGACCGTCTGTTGGCGCCATGCAGCAGACGTGCGATTAGAGGAAAAAGGAGGCAAAGCTCTTCAGGCCTGCTTGCCTTGCAAGCAGGCACCTCCCCCTCTCCCTCTCAACACCCAACGCTCTGGTTTTGTTGCTGTGGCGTCGGCGGCTAGGGCCCCCAAGCCTCCAGAGACTGATCAGGCTGTGAACCGCCAGACCAGGGCCCCTAACCAGAGGTCATGGGGCAGTCGTCGGGGTGAAGTGGGTGAGATCTACGTGTGCTGAATGGTTCTTTCGAATGCCAACGCATTCATTGTTGTCTCGGTCAATTCGTCCAGGCAATTGGTTTACATCAATTGATCTGCAGGAGGCCTACTTCCACATTCACATTTTTCCTCATCACAGGAAATTTCTCAAGTTTGCTTATCATAGTGTAGCGTACGAGTATCTGACTATCCCATTCGGGCTATCCCTAGCCCCGAGGGTTTTCACCGAATGTGTGGAAGTCGCTCTGACCCCATTCCACATAATAGGTATAAGGATTTTCGCCTACATCGACGATTACCTACTGTGCTCTCCTTCACGGGAACATGCAATACGAGACACCACTACAGTAGTAGATCACCTTTTCAATCATGGTTTTAGAATCAATCTGAACAAGAGCTGTCTTATTCCTTCTCAGATAATAGAGTATCTAGGTCTCCGCCTGGACTCTCTCTCTTACCAGGCCAGCCTATCGGAATTGGTGCTTTGCCTCTTTCTGCCAGTGCCTAGCCCTGTTCCATGGGGGCCGTATGGTCACCCTGAGAACGTGCCTTTGCCTACTAGGTTTGATGGTTTCAACTCTATCATTCGTCCCCAGGGGACTGTTGCTGATGAGGGATTTTCAACGTTGGGTCTCATCCCTGTGACTGTGGCTGTTGATTTGGTGCGGAGCGCACCTCCTGTCATTACACGCAACCCATGTCCAGTGGGTACTAAATACAGGAGTGGACCTGCTGTCCAGGCAAAACCCTCTCTATGGGGAGTGGAGACTCCATCCCTAGGGGGTCGAACAGATCTGTCAGATGAACGGTCGAGCTGCCGTAGATCTCTTCGCATTGCGAGCAAACGCTCAGTGCCCCATGTTGTTCTCGCTGGTAAACGGAAATGGGCCTGTAGGAATAGACGCGCTGGCCCACCCGCAGCCGAATGTGCTTCATTACGTCTTTCCTCCTCTCAGTCTGCTCTTGGCCAGTCAGTCTGCTCTTGGCCACTGTAGCCAGGGTGAGAGAGAACGGCTTGTCCACGATTCTTATCTTATCTTCTCTTCTCTATTCAAGAAAATACAGGTACAGTTCATTCTGGCCAATAATTAAATCTGGTCCTTACTGTAAATTATACACCCATTCAAATACAGCAATTATTTTTAACAGCAGGCACCTATTTTCTGTCAATTAACATATTTGTTTTCCCCCAGAATGTCAAGGTGACATAATTGTTGGAAGGTTCTGAATCTAAAGAATCCTCAGCTGACAACCCGTAATGACCATGTGTAATCCAAACCTCCTCTACTTTAATCAAGCCTTCAGCCACAGGACCCATATCATATAATATCATATCATGCACAGTAAAGCCAGGAATTCAGAGAGAGAGAGAGAGAGAGAGAGAGAGAGAGAGAGAGAGAGAGAGAGAGAGAGAGAGAGAGAGAGAGAGAGAGAGAGAGAGAGAGAGAGAGAGAGAGAGAGAGAGAGAGAGAGAGAGAGAGAGAGAGAGAGAGAGAGAGAGAGAGAGAGAGAGAGAGGGGATCAGAAAACCACTCCACTGTCCATTGCTATTAGCCTACTGGCTATGGCTTTTATCTCAGGGATGCAAGGCTGTGCAGAACCACCTGGTTCCTACTTTATTAAGACATGCTGTGATGTCGATCATGCTCAAATATGATCATAAAAGAAACACGGGTTACAACCCACTGACCTTATATTGTAAGGAAAGACTTTCATCTCTGACTGTTATCATCGAGAACCAAACAAGCCAAACAACCACATGTTGCCTCCAGGCAGTGTTGACTACACCTGGTGCAGGGTTAGCTCATGGTTAAGAAGCACGGCCAAACCCCTGCTAAGATAGTATGCTGTAGGGATCAACATAAAGAACAGAACTGTCCATGCTTTTTCTGCTGCAGTAAACGACATACAAGCTGATGCAGGCTGGGGTACTGACGCTTTGTTAAGAACGGCGGCTAGGACCGTGTGTAGTAGGATCTAGAGGGCAGCATTTCCCACACTGTTAACATCTGCTGTTAATGCAACATATGGATCGATTACTAGAGCTCTACATTCATGTATGATCATCTTTAAGGACACTTGGAAGGTGGCAACGTGCTGAATATTCTGCAATCTGTGCATCCGCCACCTTGAATGCTAATTTTCTGCTCTCCTTTCCCCCCGTCATTTCCTCTTTTTTCCTGTGGCCGTTCTCCAATTCACCATCTGTTTGTAATTTGAGTAACTTTGTCAAGGTCATCGTTACTTTCAACCCTTGCATAATTTGAAATTGTCTTCAACTACACCTCTTAGTTACCCAGTTGTGCCCCCTACTTAATCCTCTGGCTGGGACTTAAAGGGTAGAGAAGGGCCACAGCTGCTTCTCTGGTCCCTCTTTGGACTCAATAAGCCCAGATGTGTGTGTGTGTGTGTGTGCGTGCGCGTGCGTGTGCGTGTACACTTTTTTGTGTACATGACATTCCCGTTCCCTAAACAGGTCCCTAGCTCAGAGAAACTAGCAAACGGCACTCCATTGATCCATACACCATGTTCTTTTGCAAACATGAAAAAACACGACGTGTTGTGTTTAAACGATGCTCACTCTGTAATTGCTTTGGATGTTTGTTTGGATATTCAGAGAGGAGGATAGCAAATGGCAGAGATCCTTGGTCATGAATAAATGCAATATTTAAGCCTCAAGAATAACAGTTAAAATGATGGTACAGTATATTTTTGAATTGTATTTTTTATTGAAACTTCGACATGGTAGAATTAAGCTCATGATAATTGGAAACTCTTTCATAAAATATGCCAAAGGAGGCCTGAAATAATATAGATAAATAATAATGTAATAAAAACTGTTTATAAGAGTCTCTTGACAAAAAAGAGACTTCGGATCCCTGTTTGAGAATAGAGTGACAATAGAGTGCTTCTGATAAATGGGACACACCTAGCTTTCAGTCACTCCAGAAATTTGTATTCCATCATTGAGCTATCAGGGTTTCCACTTCTGGATATGGACTGTAGCACTTCTTTTGTTCTCCATCCCTTATAAATACATATTTATTCTGACTTAAGGAAAGTGCAAGGCTGCAGTGCACACAGATGGCTTTGACAGTCTGTCTTTGAGGGAGGGCAGACTTGAAGGTTAGAGAACATTCAGCCATCGTGGAATTCAAATTCAAAATTCTTTGAGAGATGTTATTTTATTTTAATTATTATTCTTTTTTTTGTATTTCACTTTTATTCATCCCATTTCCCCATTGAGATTAAGACTCATTTTCAAGGGAGACCTGGCCAAGACAGGGAGCAGCATACATAAAACCACATGGTTGCAGACAGAAAACACAAAGCGAGATGACATTAAAAAGAGCTCAAAATCAAGAATAGTGGACTCTCATCTCACAACAGAAATCCAGTTTTGTAAGCAGCTAAATTAAAAACATCTTAACCTCTTATTCTTTCATTTTGGATTTAAAATCATTTTGCAAGATTACTCATTGAGTTTCAACCCATTCTGCAATGTATTCCATGCTGAGGGTACACAATGCAAACACTTTTTACAATCACCGTAAAGGCATTCGGGCCAGAAAGCATAGCAAATTCCTGAGAATGCAAAGAGTGTTGTCCAGCACTTTTCTGTGTGATAAAGACACATAGGTACTATGGGAGTAGACCAAGAATTCCCTTATATATATATAAAGGTGTACCAGTGACAGAGCCTATGGTGGCCACTGGCCAGAGCAGGCCATCCTACCCGAGAATAGAACTCACGGTGGTGTGTCAGAGCTTGACAATTGGCAATGAACCTCAAGGAAGCATGGTAAGCTGTGTTAACCATATGAACAGAGGTATGCACATACTGTATGTATATAATATATACAATATTTATTATTATTATTATTATTATTATTATTATTATTGTTATCATATATACAGTATATGAAAGTATAATCCAACATCCATGGAATAGTATAATCCAACCCAGATATAAAAAAGAAAAGGGGCGGCAACAAGTCTCTTTTTTACATGAAAGAAAAACACAAATTAATGAGAAAATGCATTTTTTTTGAGGAGGTAGGCCAGACACTTCAAAATTTTCACTCAAAGCTTCCATTCTTATATGCATCCAACTTTAATAAGCTTCTGCAGCTAAAGATGTCTACAGTTCATGTTTCCGTTTCATCAAAGGAAAAGGAAATATTAGAAAAATACCACAGATTTTCTTTTTATTCCTTCAGTAAAAGTTAAGAATTTGGTGAATAACGTTGAATGAATAGCATCGTCTAAACTGCGGGCCGGTTTGCTTGCTTCTTTGACACAAAATGTTGAAATAGAAACAACTATTCCTTGACATTTCTCTCTCAGAAAGATTTCAAGGTATAACTTACAGGCACAGCAGCTTAGCTGCAGTGATGGATTAAGTACACAAAACCTGGACTTGAGTCAACGTACAAAGGTACTTGCTCTTAAAAATACTTAAGTGTCAAAAGTAAAAAGTACTATTATTTTGTATGGTTATGCTTGTCAGGGGTTTCTGACATTACATAAAAATACAGTAGGCACACTGTCTTATTTATAAAAAAAAAGGGCATTCATTATAAACAGTTGGACCTTTCAATAATCATTCAACATACTCAGTTATGTGTGTGTGTGTGTGTGTGTGTGTGTGTGTGTGTGTGTGGGGGGTGTATGCATGTGTGTAACCCTCAATTGTGTCCCATTAGCCATTATCACAATGTCCATCCTCAAGTTCTGTCTCTGCATTGTTTTCTTACTGAAAATTGGAATTCATGTGAAGAAAGGGACATAGGTCGCAGCTGACTGTGTAGAAAAGTGCAAGCTATATTTAGAGCTTGTTCTTTCATGCAGCTTATTATCCTTGCAGAAGGACAGTATCGTTTTGTTTTACAATTCAGAATAATTTGGCTGTAGCTACTCTATTATAGAACTCCAGAGGGCTTTTGAGATATGGCCACAGGCGTTGCAGTGCCCTGACCTCCGAAGGCAAGAGACTGTCAGACATTCTCCTAATCCTTATGCTTATCAGGTTTTCTTGTGCATCAATATATCTAGCTAGCTAACGTTAATGGTTGAAACGAATGTCATGAGCCGATCAAAACGCCTGCTGCGTCCTGATTGGCTTGGCTTCAGAAAGTGTGTCGTGTTATTCTATGGGATCTTTAAATCCATTTCCTCCAAATCAAAGTAACGAGTAACAACAGAAATTGCTCAAAAGAGTCAAAAGCAGGTAATTTTTGTTTGAAATGTAGTGGAGTGAAAGTTAAAAGGCAGTTAAGTAGGCCTACAGTAACGAGGTGCATGTGTCCACCACTATTTAGCTGGAAGTGAGGTTTGTTGAGGTATTTCAGTTTGGTATTGTTTACAGCTTGCATTGAACCAGTAAAACACTGCTGATGATGAAAATGAGACTTTCAAATCAAAAACCTTGAGGGTATGTGGAGATGTAGGGAAGCCATAGCAGAGACTGTCTGCCACTGTTTTGCTGCTAATTTCCATCGCTTGCCAGTTTGCATCTTTTCCTTTTCTTTTAGTCTTTCCTACTTGTATTATTTTTTGTTCACTCCAACAACCTACTCCTACTGAAAAATGATGTTGCTTTGTAAGATCATCTGTGAATCAAAAATAACGAAATTGTATAGTGGGTAGCTTAAAGAATAAAAAAAAACCTGTTGATAGTTAAACATCAGCTATTCTGTTGACATCACTTGAATGTTGAAATTATAAATATTTCCATTTATCCCTCATTTTAGCTAAAAGAAAGAAACTGATATTTTTTGGAGCTTTAGCAAATCTACTGTGACTTGTATCGTCAATAAATAGTAAACATATTTTAATATTATTACAGGTACATATTCAAAGATTACCAATTACCTTTTTAGGATAACTAGATGGATCAATGAAAAATTGCTTCACATTTTAACAAAACATTCTTAATTTCTTAGCAATGTCATTCAATGCAGTGAAACACCACAGTTCTGTATCCGCAAGCTTGTACATTGTCGAAGGTTTGACATCATTTTTGGCAATGCAATCTGTTTCTTTATTAATTAACCAATTGGAGTGTGTCATCACCAATCATCAGCAATCTGTAATCAGTAATCCTTTCAGCATTGGTCATTTGTATTATGTTCTTGAATTGTAGTTTTTTGGGATGAATAAATGCTGTTAAGATATATTTCATGTTCAAAGAGAGAAACATGTTGAGGCTGTACAGATTAATTTTTGGAGGGAATATGTGTGTGTGTGTGTGTGTGTGTGTGTTCCTGAGAGAGAGAGAGAGAGAGAGAGAGAGAGAGAGAGAGAGAGAGGGAGAGGGAGAGAGAGGGAGAGAGAGGGGGAGAGAGGGAGAGAGAGAGAGAGAGAGAGAGAGAGAGAGAGAGAGAGACAGAGAGAGAGAGACAGAGAGAGAGAGAGAGAGAGAGGGAGGGAGGGAGGGAGGGAGGGAGAGAGCGACGGAGGATGAAATATGTGCTGTTCAGATTGATTCATGCCCAGAGGAACGCTTTGCAATGTGAGTTTGGTAAGGAACACTAATTTGCCTCATCTTCTGATAAAGGTGAGTCTCCAACTCCTCAGAAATGTCTAGTAAATCGTGGTTTGAACATTAAAGTAATTTGTCAGCAGATCATAAGGGAATTTAGTGTATGGGTATTTAGTATAGTCATTTGCAAAATGTCAGTAAGTTAATAATATCCCTGTTTTCCTGGATGCAACAGGTAGTAGGTGCTAATATATGATTAGTTTAAATTAAGCATGTGATTTGGTCAAACTTACATTTATTTCATGAATCCTATTTAAGCGAGCAAATCTGGCAAATTTGTTATTGACATTTTTATTGTTGTACAAAACATTTGTATGAGTTTATATGATCTAAGTGAATTGTATCCGTGTTTCATTTTAGCAGTTGATGTTTGCATTTGAGTAATTATAGGCATCTTATAGGGACTCACATCTCCAACTCACTGGCTTCTAATACCATACCTCCATGCAACAGAACGTTTTTGTTTGGAGAACACAATAATAATAATTAATAATGAGTGTCCTTTTATTTTCATGCTTCATTCATTTTAGAATATAAAGCCTGATCCTTATACAAAACATTGTACCATTGCGCACACCAATGAAACATTTCTATTTCCAGATCGGTAAAATAGCTTTTCCTTCTTCTACATAGCTAAAGTAGAGCAGCTAACCGTGTTTTTGTGTGAAATTAATCAATATCTCCAGCACTAACTGTTCTAATGAATGAGATATGATGCAATAAATGAACCATGCAGTGTCCAATCCCCCTGCGTTTTTTAGCTTATAGCTGTAGATAAGACATTTTGAAAGATGAAGATATGGAATGGTAAGGGTCATCAATGATATTGACTGGAGATTTCTGTGTTATTTCTTAAGTTAACGCTTTGTAAAAAGGAAACAAAGTCCCTGTCCAATGACTGTGACCACACAAAGGTTTCACCAAATCAGCTGTTGCAATAGACCTTCTGAATCAATTCTCTACTTCTCTCCTGTGACATTTGAAATTCAAACAGTGCAAATTTACCTACTTACCAATTTTGTTCTGTAGTTGAAAATAACAAAAGACCCATTAGTGCACTGACTTGTATCCGTGCAAAGGAATTGAAAAGGATCAACTTGAGGAGCCCCCACAAACGTTCCCCAGGATCGTGAACAAATCTGTCCAACCTCGAGGAGCCATGATGAACCAGAGTGTGGAGCCTCCGTTCCTCTTCTCCTGCAACGTCAGCCCCAACGCCGAGCCCCAGCTCTACATCAGCGTCACCAAGAGAGAGCCGTTCACAGTCGCCGTCCCCATGACCATCTTCTACAGTAGCCTCTTCCTGTTTGGTGTAAGGCCGATTGTCTCCCCTCCATTCACGCTAGCTGGACTGTCTGAGCCAACCTCTGGCCTATCACACAAAACGTTCTCTCCATTTCCAGGTGTTGTTCAATGGGGTGAGTGTGCTGACCCTCTTTTTGGATGCCCGAATGAAAGTCAGTGCCATGCGTCTCTACCTCCTCAGCTTGGTGCTCTCAGGTACATAACTTTCCCCTCCGTCCAACATTAACCAAAGCGTCCAGAGCATGTGTTCTGCTGGGCTGTGTGGTCACTGTTAACACATAATTTGCTTCATTTGGTCATCCAACACTCTGTGGCTTTCCCACATTGTGATGAAGGTATTAAGCAACAGTTGGGCATTTGGGATGTTCTACCTTTCTGTCGTTTTTCCTGAGGATGCACCAACTAGCCCAGATAGTTTGTATTTTGATTCTTTAATGGTCTATAATATAGCTCCTATTTGATTGTTTCTTTTTTTCAAAACACTTTCTGAAATATACTGTGGATTTATTAATCCTACAGTACATTTTGGCTGGCAACATTTATTGTTGATGTTGGTTGGTTAATTGAATCATAATGGAAAAGCTAATTTGTTGTTTTGGGGGACTTATGCTAACAAGTCCATCGAACAATCTGTTTACAGTCAATCAATTAGCTTGTAGCAAAATGTCTAGCAAGACGTAGCTTGCATTTCAACAATAAGATAAAATCAAAAAAATACAGAAGTACTCCTTTTGTACCAGCTAAATTGTGGAATATCCAAGATGGAAGATTTTTCTTTCCTCTCCAAGAGATTGATAACACCCTTCTTCAGAGGAAAATAATTGACCACAGTTATCCGTCACACAATTTTAATGCCAGAATTAAAGGGTTCCTACAGGAATCGGTGTAAAATGTCGGTGCTTTTCATTGTTCTCTCTATGGAAGGGAAATATCTTGTCAGGGCCTCCTATTCCCATGCCCAGCCTATGATTGGAAACGTACAATCCATGTCACAGTGGTGTTTTCCATTAATATCTGATAAAGGTTCCATTGAATTGGACAGATATGTGATGGTTCCATTGTCTTGGACTGTGCTCTCCAATTAGACATCTTGCAGCTGCTGACCATCCCGGTCACACTCTACCGCTACTATTGGGAGAGCTACCCGTGGCGGCTGGGTCAGGCGCTGTGCAAGGCATATTTCATGGTCCGTCAGATGTACTGCGCCACCACCAGCTGGGTGATCCTGGCCTTCACAGTGGAGCGCTACGCGGCAATCTGCCACACCATGTGGTCCGTCTCCAGCCTACAGGTGGGAGGTGACGGTGTCAAGAAAAATGGGTTAAGTGACTCAACACGCCATGACCACAATAGCGTGTGCCCCTTAACATCCTGTTAAAAGCCCTGTGCGGCTTTTGAAAGGCTTGGTGCCCATCCGCTCCACCCTATGTTAACCATTGCTTACGACAGATGGTTTCTCGATAATACAGTCGAGAGAGATTACTAGAATTATGCAGGGTTTTTATAGACAAACCACATATGGTTTTTCATAATCTTTGTCTCTGGTGCTGCAGAAGTCTCGCCTGCCCTTCCTTCTGGGTTGGGTGTGGTTGCTGTCACTGGGGTCCGCGGTGCCCTTTGCCCTGGTTTATGGCCAGGCCCTGGTCTGCATCCTGGACTACACAGCCACCAGCCACGATGAGGCCTTTCACCTCTCCATCATGTGTGAAATGACCGAGCCGGAGCCGGCACACATCTACAAGGGAGCACTCATTCTGCGGGCTGTCCTCTGTTTCCTGGTGAGATTACAGCCTCATGTTTTGTTTTGGGTCTAATTCATTAACCGTATGCCCATCTACTTATCCTGGCCTGACCTGAGATTTTAATCCTTTGCTTCCATCAAGCGAAGTCGATCAAACAAACACTAAACTGAGATGTAATGTTTCGTCCACCTATGCAAAATTGTCAACGTCTGTCTAACAACACCAGGTGCCCCTGGTAGCCATCTTCTCCCTCTACCTGCTCATCCTAACTCACCTCAGACGGAACAGCCGCCAGAGGAGAGCCATGGGCATCACCCGACCGGTGCCCGATGGGCGGAGAGATGTTCAATGCCACCAAAATGGAAAGCTATTGCTAAATGAAAAGAGGGCCCTGAGGCTCATGGGTAAGCATGCACTCTGAGAACTTTCGAATGATCGATTGCTCAAATTTAAAGACTACTTTGTCCAGTGGAGTAGAAAGCTTTAAAACATTTAATTGAACTGCTGCATTTAAAAGTGTGTGTCGCAAATTTGTTCTTTGAATTCAAATTCATGTTGAAGTCCAGCACTGATAGATGCATGGAAAGCTGTCATTATTCCAGCAGAGTGCTTGTAGAACAGATTGTGAAACCGTTTATCCATCATTTGCATCTCTGCCATCTCTATCTCTCCTATTTCCATTCTTGTCTTTTTGAAGAAGAAGATAAAGAGAATTAAACAATGTAATAACAGCTTTCATGTCCTTGAAGGCTGTAATTTTCTTCTTCACCAGGTGCAGTGGTGGTGGCCTTTTTTGTCTGCAATTTCCCAGACATCGCCTCGTCCCTGATGCAGGTCTACGTGGTTGTGTGGTCGGACACCGTCCTCAACGTCTACACGGTTCTCAAGTCCTACCTCTCCCTGCCCCTGTGGTACGTTAACAGTGCCCTGGACCCGCTCCTCTTCTGCATCTCCTCCCACACGTTTAGAAAAGCCTGCTGGAGGACGCTGGAAAGGCTGAGGCCCCGATGCCACTGGGGCTACGGGACCGTGGGCTGGCTGGGGCAGCGGACCTCCCTCGCAGGGGCCTCTGTGACCGGTCGGGAGGGGAGCGACTGTGACTGCTCCGGAGCTCAAAAGGTGCTAGATGGAGACACCGAGGCCAGGATGGTACCTCTAGGTCTAGAAGGTGGGGCTGGCAGGGAGAGACAACCAGAACACCAGCAAGAGCTGGAGTGCCAAGAGCTTTGAATAAGATCCTAGTATACAGTGCATCCGGAAAGTATTCATACCCCTTCACTTTTTCCACATTTTATTATGTTACAGCCTAATTCCAAAATGGATTAAATAAGAAAAAATGCTCAACATTCTACACACAATACCGCATAATGACAAAGTGAAAAAAGTTTTTTAGAATTTTTTGCAAATGTGATCTTTTATTTTTTATTTTGATGTATGATGTACATAAGTATTCACACCCTTTGCTGTGACACTTAAAATTGAGCTCAGGGGCATCCCGTTTCCACTGATCATCCTTGAGATGTTTCTACAACTTGATTGGAGTCCACCTGTGGTAAATTCAATTGATTTGACATGATTTGGAAAGGCACACACCTGTTTATATAAGGTCCCACAGTTGACAGTGCATGTCAGAGCACAAACCAAGCCATGAAGTCCAAGGAATTGTCTGTAGACCTCCGAGACAGGATTGTATCGAGGCACAGATCTGGGGAAGGGTACAAAAAAATGTCTGCAGCATTGAAGGTCCCATCATTCACAAATGGAAGAACTTTGGAACCACCAGGACTCTTCCTAGAGCTGGCCGCCCGGCCAAACTGAGCAATCGGGGGAGAAGGGCCTTGGTCAGGGAGGTGACCAAGAACCCGATGGTCACTCTGACAGAGCTCCAGTGTTCCTCTGTGGAGATGGGAGAACCTTCCAGAAGGAAAACCATCTCTGCAGCACTCCACCAATCAGGCCTTTATGGTAGAGTGGCCAGACGGATGCCACTCCTCAGTAAAAGGCACATGACAGCCCGCATGGAGTTTGCCAAAAGGCACCTAAAGGACTCTCAGACCATGAGAAACAAAATTCTCTGGTCTGAGGAAACCAAGATTGAACTCTTTGGCCTGAATGCCAAGCGTCATGTCTGGAGGAAACCAGGAACCGCTCATCACCTGGCTAATACCATCTCTACAGTGAAGCATGGTGGTGGCAGCATCATGCTGTAGGGGTGTTTTTCAGCGGCAGGAACTGGAAGACTAGTCAGGATCAAGGGACAGATGAATGCAACAATGTACAGAGAGATCCTTGATGAAAACCTGCTCCAGTGCGCTCTGGACCTCAGACTGGGGCGAAGGTTCACCTTCCAACAGGACAACGACCCTAAGCACACAGCCAAGATAACAAAGGAGTGGCTTCGGGACAAGTCTGTGAATGTCCTTGAGTGGCCCAGCCAGAGCCCAGACTTGAACCCGATTGGGAACCCGAAGGGTGTGAATACTTATGTACATGTGATATTTAATTTTTTTATTTTTAATACATTTGCAAAAATTTCTTAAAAACTTTTCACTTTGTCATTAAGCTGTATTGTGTGTAGAATGTTGAGATTTTTTTTTTATTTAATCCATTTTGGAATTAGGCTGTGACATAATAAAATGTGGAAAAAGTGAAGGGATATGAATACTTTCTGGATGCACTGTACGTGTTTGTCCTTTTTTTGTGATTATTTGCTGGCAAACATTGATGTCTAATCAAGCTCACTATCTGTATGCTCATGTATAGTGTCTTTTTACCAGTCCGGTTTATACACGGGAATGATGATGAGCATATTGGAATTTGGGCAGAACTTCAATCCAAACTCTTTCCTTTGACCATGTCTCTCAGTCTGTCTCCATCTGTTTTCTTTGGATTTAAATGTTGAGGACTACCAGATGGAGTGTGACCACTGAAGAGGACTTTAATAATAAGAACACTGTGTCTATCTTCTTTTCCAAAAGACCCTTTCGTTTTCCATCATTTACATCCTCTCTCTTTCTTATCTTCGCTCTCTTGTTCTCTTGCTCTCTGTCTTTTCCTTGCGGACTACAGTTGGGGACACAATCACAGGTCTGAGACGAGGCTGGCAGCTGACATTAAGATTGGCTCGAGACAGGCTCCTACGGCTAGATTTTTTCACATCCATCACAGTGGGGAGCTCAGACTGGTTTGGAGATAACCATGGAACTTTTTCCCACTTAGTCCTCAGCTCCCTCATCTCTTGTCGGACATTCCTCAAAAAATGGATATGTGCTATGTGAAAAGAAATACAGGACTGATGTATCTGTGCAATTTATTTGTGAGTCTTAATACACTGTCGTCCTTCTGAATCTTCTTTTCCATTGACAGCTAATGAGATTAAATTGTTATTGTATGCAAGAAAATGATGTCCCTTGCCATTTTAGTTTTACTGCCTAAGGACTATGAAACCAAGTCAATATAGAAGGAAGATGACACACTGTCATCAATTTTCAAATTATGTTGAATAATTGCATACTAATAATATGGTTTCGAGCCTGCTTACAATTGTTAGAGCTAAAAGAATAAAATTGAATTTGGCTCAGTTGACTCTCCGCTCCGTGCAAGCGCATCTATTCAAGAAGATAAATAGCTTCCTCTACTGGCCGATTTGAGGCATAATGTCAATGTACCCAGATCTTCAAGGCGAGGCCAAAGGGAATTATTGTCACTTGCCGTAAAAAAAAAATCCCAGTTGCATAGCGTCTGGGCTGTACTTAAGTAAGGCTGTTCATTGAAAAAGCAACGTGACTTTGCATTCCATTTTTATCTAACTACACAGGTTCCCACATCTTGATGCAAATATTCACCTTTTGGGGTTTTATTTCAAACAATAAACTTTTATCTTAAAATCAAGTCAAATCCAAGTGTATTCAATGCGTTCAAAACCAGCATTTAAAAGACACTATTGGCCTAAACACTGAGAAAAATGACATGTGGACCTAATTGAACCACAAATAATACATGTCTAATACATTGCATGACTAGGTACAAATGGACGTTTAAAGCATTTATACTCTCACATCCAGGTCCTCATATCAAACTTAATTAGTGTCTAGAAAACACATCAGCCTTAATGTTTGTGCACCTTTACATGCAGCCGTGAAATTTCTCACGAACATGTCTTTAAAAGTAATAAGGAAAATCCTTCTCAAACACCTGAGTCAACAGTTAGAGGTTAACATGATCTTCTCACTAGAAATGTCCTGTAATGGTCTAGATTTTAGCTGCTTTCGTACTAATGATTATTTTATCAAATTTAGATTTATTAAACATTTATGAAAATTTAACATGGCTCTAAAGTTTTTTGCATGAAGTAAATCAAAGATTTTCTCTTAGATTCCTGCGTACTTCTCATAAGCTAATCATTTACTTTGCCTCCCAAGATGTAGACTGAATTAACTGTGACTTCAACACTCTCACAGAATGCATTGTCATTGACATCAAAGTTACATCAAGTAGAGGGTGCAAGACTACTATAGCACAGAGAATACCATACTTGGAATGTCACATAATCACTCTGACATGATAAGTCCTTGGAAAAGGAGCAAAGAGTTACATTCTTTGGCTATTAAAAATTAAGAGCTTTGTAAATTGAAAGCCCAAGATGTTATTTTATTCTATGTAAAAAATATATGATGTCCCTCTTTTTAGCCAGCAATGTTGAATTACTGTTTGCTATATTTCTTGTCGCAATAAGGATTTGCTAATTGTAAAGTGTGCAGGTGAGTGTTTTCCCATAACTATTGACTTTATGGGTGCTACGAGTACGTTCTAGGTGGGCCAGCAGATATATAAGATATTTCAGAAATTGAGGGACAGTAGCATAGACAAGAGAAAACTGAAACATGTCGATTGGAACAGCTCTTCTGGTTCTTTGCGCTGTGATCTCCACCCATGGTGTGCAAGGTACTGTAATTTGTTCTTTACTTTTCAACATACTGTTTTCACACAATTGTAATTGTATAACATTTCTAATGTATTTACTGTATACTATAAACGTTCTATTAAATATATTTCTAACTCTAACTCTTAAATGTTGATTCAGGTTGGTGGACAACAGGTAAGCGTTGTTGATAAGTCCATATGAATTAGGTTGCTTCCGATATTCACATCTCCAATCACAAATAAAAATGTATGATCTTAGAATCTTCCAATTAGAAGGAGGCATATCTAAACAGCATATGATATTTAACTTGCTTTCTAAATATATCATTTCAGACTACTATTGGGAAACACCAGGTCAGTTTTTTTTATATGTGCGTGTCCCTTTGAATTGTCTTACTTATGGAAATGTTTTGATGGAGTGAGTTTTCACTAACAAGACCAAAAACACCAGATAAACTTGGAAGACCAGAAGAAACTGAGTATATAACTGAGTACAATTCAAGGCAGATTTGTAATATTTTACAAGAATAATTTATGAAACCAATTATTTTAAGACTGTTTCAATGCATGCAATGTACTTGTGGTATGGTATTAACCCAATGGTACTGTATGCCTGCAAGGTCAAAATGCAACAGAAGGCATCAGTATTCTAATAAATCCTTTTAAACTAGGAAACTTTTGGAATAATTTTATTTTGCGTCACAAACTGACAGGTCATACACCAGACTCTGAAGTAACTACACCAGGTAATTCACACTACACTTTTCGATGTTTTTCGAATATAAAATCCACTCTAAACTTGAGGTGCATTGAATGTTTTAGTCAACATAAAACAGGTTGCTCTGTATACTTACCCATCAACTCGCTATTGGATAGTTCCATAGAATCTTCCATTTGATAGTAGGCCTATCAAAATGCAACTTCAACGTGTTCATCAGCATTCTCCCTGTTTGCTGTCAAATAATTAGTTTATTTGATGTCAAATGTATTTAATTTTAGTTTCTGTAAAACTCTGCAAACAGATCAAATAAAAACTACAACACACTATTGGGTAACTGCACCAGGCAATAAACTGTTCTATATTGCTTTAACAACCAGTCTAGTGTTTAGTTCAGGGTGATTTACATGTTTCAGAAGCATTCTGCTCATGACATTACACAGTTTGTAACATGACATTAGATGGTTACTGTGCCTTCCGTAACAAAGTTGAAATCAGATGAGAAGTAATTTGATTTATTTGGGTTCCAAAACAGATGAAGCCGAACCCCACTATCCTATGATCTAAACTACTGTCCAATAGTATTATATAGTGTATATATATATATATAAGACTACCTCTGTCCTTTCTGCAATGTAAAGCCACTATTTAATTAACCACTCTAAAATGTACTATCACCGACTTTAATCAAAACACGTTTTCTCCCTCCTTTTTTATTTCCAAGCCTAAACTCTGCTCTGTTTGTTTATATTGCAGACTACTGGGCTTCCGGTAAGGTTAACTGATCAGCATAATTTTGTGTAAATGTCGCATAACACTCTCAATGGCTAATTCTTCACCCCCCACCCTCAACAGCTCCGCCCTCCTGTCGCAATGCCTGTGGCTATACCTTCGGAAGCTGTTCTTGTGACAGCTTTTGTGAATACTATGGCAACTGTTGTTATGGCTACAGTAGTAAGTTTACGTCAGTCTGCTTAATTTCACCACATGTACAGGCATAAAACATGTAACTAAACAAATTCAAAGGAGGGAGCCATGCAATTGGTACTGATTGCATTCTCACCTCCCTTTTTCAGTGTATTGTGATTACATCACCACTACAGATCCCTATCCTACCCCAGGTATTTACATTTTGCCACAACTATTTCAAGCTGAATCCACAAGCAGTAGTCTTTGTAATCGCTTAAAAATAATTGTTCAATATCTATGTTAAATACAGTAGATGGTTGTTTTATATGAATTATTCAATGGTATTGTATGCCTGCAAGGTCAAAATGCAACAGAAGGCATCAATATTCTACTAAATCCTTTTAAAATAGGATTTAAACGGAATGAAGTACCTACTTTATGAATAATTGTATTTTGCGTCACAAACTGACAGGTCGTACACCAGACTCTGAAGTAACTACACCAGGTAATTCACACTACACTTTTCGATGTTTTTCGAATATAAAATCCACTCTAAACTTGAGGTGCATTGAATGTTTTAGTCAACATAAAAAAGGTTGCTCTGTATACTTACCCATCAACTCGCTATTGGATAGTTCCATAGAATCGTCCATTTGATAGTAGGCCTATCAAAATGCAACTTCAATGTGTTCATCAGCATTCTCCCTGTTTGCTGTCAAATAATTAGTTTATTTGATGTCAAATGTATTTAATTTTAGTTTCTGTAAAACTCTGCAAACAGATCAAATAAAAACTACAACACACTATTGGGTAACTGCACCAGGCAATAAACTGTTCTATATTGCTTTAACAACCAGTCTAGTGTTTAGTTCAGGGTGATTTACATGTTTCAGAAGCATTCTGCTCATGACATTACACAGTTTGTAACATGACATTAGATGGTTACTGTGCCTTCCGTAACAAAGTTGAAATCAGATGAGAAGTAATTTGATTTATTTGGGTTCCAAAACAGATGAAGCCGAACCCCACTATCCTATGATCTAAACTACTGTCCAATAGTATTATATAGTGTATATATATATATATAAGACTACCTCTGTCCTTTCTGCAATGTAAAGCCACTATTTAATTAACCACTCTAAAATGTACTATCACCGACTTTAATCAAAACACGTTTTCTCCCTCCTTTTTTATTTCCAAGCCTAAACTCTGCTCTGTTTGTTTATATTGCAGACTACTGGGCTTCCGGTAAGGTTAACTGATCAGCATAATTTTGTGTAAATGTCGCATAACACTCTCAATGGCTAATTCTTCACCCCCCACCCTCAACAGCTCCGCCCTCCTGTCGCAATGCCTGTGGCTATACCTTCGGAAGCTGTTCTTGTGACAGCTTTTGTGAATACTATGGCAACTGTTGTTATGGCTACAGTAGTAAGTTTACGTCAGTCTGCTTAATTTCACCACATGTACAGGCATAAAACATGTAACTAAACAAATTCAAAGGAGGGAGCCATGCAATTGGTACTGATTGCATTCTCACCTCCCTTTTTCAGTGTATTGTGATTACATCACCACTACAGATCCCTATCCTACCCCAGGTATTTACATTTTGCCACAACTATTTCAAGCTGAATCCACAAGCAGTAGTCTTTGTAATCGCTTAAAAATAATTGTTCAATATCTATGTTAAATACAGTAGATGGTTGTTTTATATGAATTATTCAATGGTATTGTATGCCTGCAAGGTCAAAATGCAACAGAAGGCATCAATATTCTACTAAATCCTTTTAAAATAGGATTTAAACGGAATGAAGTACCTACTTTATGAATAATTGTATTTTGCGTCACAAACTGACAGGTCGTACACCAGACTCTGAAGTAACTACACCAGGTAATTCACACTACACTTTTCGATGTTTTTCGAATATAAAATCCACTCTAAACTTGAGGTGCATTGAATGTTTTAGTCAACATAAAAAAGGTTGCTCTGTATACTTACCCATCAACTCGCTATTGGATAGTTCCATAGAATCGTCCATTTGATAGTAGGCCTATCAAAATGCAACTTCAATGTGTTCATCAGCATTCTCCCTGTTTGCTGTCAAATAATTAGTTTATTTGATGTCAAATGTATTTTATTTTAGTTTCTGTAAAACTCTGCAAACAGATCAAATAGAAACTACAACACACTATTGGGTAACTGCACCAGGCAATAAACTGTTCTATATTGCTTTAACAACCAGTCTAGTGTTTAGTTCAGGGTGATTTACATGTTTCAGAAGCATTCTGCTCATGACATTACACAGTTTGTAACATGACATTAGATGGTTACTGTGCCTTCCGTAACAAAGTTGAAATCAGATGAGAAGTAATTTGATTTATTTGGGTTCCAAAACAGATGAAGCCGAACCCCACCATCCTATGATCTAAACTACTGTCCAATAGTATTATATAGTGTATATATATATATATATATATATATATATATATATATATACATATATTTCAGAAGCATGTGCTAAACTCTGCGAATTAGAGTTTAAATAATTTCGATTTTACTCTAAGAATTAGAGTATAAGCGATTTAGAATTGTAAGACTACCTCTGTCCTTTCTGCAATGTAAAGCCACTATTTAATTAACCACTCTAAAATGTACTATCACCGACTTTAATCAAAACACGTTTTCTCCCTCCTTTTTTATTTCCAAGCCTAAACTCTGCTCTGTTTGTTTATATTGCAGACTACTGGGCTTCCGGTAAGGTTAACTGATCAGCATAATTTTGTGTAAATGTCGCATAACACTCTCAATGGCTAATTCTTCACCCCCCACCCTCAACAGCTCCGCCCTCCTGTCGCAATGCCTGTGGCTATACCTTCGGAAGCTGTTCTTGTGACAGCTTTTGTGAATACTATGGCAACTGTTGTTATGGCTACAGTAGTAAGTTTACATCAGTCTGCTTAATTTCACCACATGTCCAGGCATAAAACATGTAACTAAACAAATTCAAAGGAGGGAGCCATGCAATGGGTACTGAATGCATTCCCACCCCCCTTTTTCAGTGTATTGTGATTACATCACCACTCCAGATCCCTATCCTACCCCAGGTATTTACATTTTGCCACAACTATTTCAAGCTGAATCCACAAGCAGTAGTCTTTGCAATCGCTCAAAAATAATTGTTCAATTTCTCTTAAATAGATGGTTATTTCATATGAATTAATTTCAATAATTGTAATAAAGGGAATCACCTGAAGTTCAATCTGTGAAGACTAAATCTATCTAGTCTTTAATATCTGTAATACTGATTCATTGATCTGTTTTTGCCTTTACAGATACGTCCCACTCTCCATGTGGAGGTGACCTGCATGGCTCTGGGTCCTTTTCCAGTCCATACTACCCAAACTACTACCACGATTATGGCTACTGTGTGTGGCGCCTGTCCGCCCCCTCTGGCCAAAGAGTTTTCCTTTCCTTCACTGACCTGGAGTGAGAAACTATTGTATTGAGGAGGGAAAAAAATACAGAAAGTGTGTCTGGACAGTTATCTAGCGAGCAGACTGCAGACTCGGCAGTATTAATCAGAGCCTGATTGTCCACATCACATAATGAAGGGATATAGTGTGCTAGACATGTAAACGTGTTGATATTGGTAGAAAGTCACCCACCACACCTTCACATTGATTACCCAGGTTGGAGAACTGCTGCAACTGTGATTACATCTCCATTCATGATGGCTCGTCAGTCCACTCTGGGATTCTGGGGAAAGTCTGTGAGGGAAATGATACTCAGGATGCCTTCCACTCCTCCTCCAACTACATGACCGTCATCTTCCGCTCCGATGTATCGGTGGTTGGCAGAGGGTTCCACGCCGTCTTCAGCAGCTCTCTCCCCTCCAGCATGGGTAATGGGAGTGGAGGGACAATCCCTAATAGATCATTGAACATTGAATGATAGATTTGCTATAATGGCACCCACCATTCAGTATGTTTTGGTCGTGCCACATGTGGGCTGGTCAAACTTTAACGAAAGCAAACTTTGTGGCTGAAGTCGTCCTCGCTGTCGTTTTGCCAGGTCACGTGGACTGTTCTTCTGACAACTTGAACATTGTCCTCCAGAAGTCCTATTTGGCTTCAATGGGCTACGACGGCAACAACCTGTACATTAACGACGAGAACTGCAGACCTCAGGTTGGCTTCCACGAGGTGGTGTTCAGCTTCCCAGTCAACACCTGTGGGACCGAGCGGAAGGTAGGGGCTACTCCATGTGACCAGAGCATTTTTATAGTGGTGTTCTTGTGGTTTGTGCGCCACAATCCATTGACAAACAAATCGTTCTTTTTTTTTTTTTATATCTACATATCTATCTATCAACATCAATCCTAGAAGAACACATTTTTCGAAAGGGTTTGGTTGGGTACAAAATGTCATGTTTTAACATAGAATTTACTTTAGCGGTGTTGCTCTTTGCCTCTGTTTCGGCCACCCTGACCAGTTTGTCAATGGGCGAGTGGTGTACTCTAATGGTGTGCGTGCGTACACCTCCAACGTTGGCGAAATCACCCGCCAGTCTCACTTTGAGCTCGCTGTGGGCTGTCGAATGGAGCAAGACACCATGGTCCAGATCATGTACGTGGCCAACACGACGGTTCAAGGTGTCATCACCGGCACGGGGCGGTTCAACGCCACCATGTCCTTCTACACCTCCGGCGACTTCCGCGAGCAGGTGACAGAGGTGCCTTACAAGGTGTCCCTCAACCAGCGCATGTTCGCCAAGGTGAAACTGAGGAGGGACGACAGCAGCCTGGTTCTCTTCCTGGACACCTGCGTGGCGTCGCCGTCTCCTCACGACTTCCACACCAGATCCTACGACCTTGTCCGCAACGGGTAAGGAGATGGCGGCTGGAGCCCGTTGGTCAAGGGGTTGGAGAAGGGTCTTTACAATGTCTTAATAGTGCCCTTCAAAATAGTATTTCACTACTGGTTTGGGTACGGTGAAACGAATACGACATGTGGCAGACTTGGTTATCAGTCTTTTGGTGTATTCATTTAACCCTTGAAAACTGCATTATGGACATTGTTGTGGTCTCTGCGTAACCAAAGTCTCTGTTGCACCCAAAGATGTCAGAGGGATAGCACATACGTGCCTGTGTCATCTGGCTCCCATAGCTACGCTGGCTTCAGATTCCAGTCCTTCAAGTTCCTGAGGGCTCACGAGTCAGTGTACCTGCAGTGCAAGATCCTCATCTGTGAGGCCTCAGACTACAACTCACGTTGCCGCCGAGGCTGCCAGACCCGTAAGGCCCGAGACCTGCGCTCGGCCCATGAAAGCCAAACTCTGGTCCTGGGCCCCTTCCAGCTCAAAGGTTAGGGCGTATGAGCACCTGCTTGTGTTGGGCTAACATCCACTCTTTTCTGTCAGTTTTGTGTGATGAATTTAGCCACCAAGAAAATTTTAACTGTGGATTCAAGAAAATAGTTTACTAGTGATAGGTGCCAAAACCAAGTTCTGAAACCTGAATTCAAAGGACTTAACATAACTGTTTCTAATTATGTGATGACTGTGTTGTTTTCTTTCCAGAAGACGAGAAAAATGATGAAGGGTTGCCAAAGGAAGAGGAGTTCATGGCAGCTGTTGAAGTCTGACCTAAACCAGCTTCTATAAGAGTATCCATAATAGATTTTTTCACCATCATATCTGGGCAGTTGTTGCTGTGCCAGTGAATGTTTAGTGCCACTTAAGTAGTGTTTGTTGTAATCATTTCCTTTATTTCCCAAATTATTAAAGAGCATCCTCAAAAGACAATTCATTGTTTGGAAACATTATTAACCCTACAAAAAATGCTTTGCAGTATGTGAGGAAATTTAGTTTTGACCACAAATCTCAGATCTGGAATAAGGATGGCCTGCTGCTAAACCAAAATACTGTACGAATCATAGAACAGGCAATTCAGAAGGACATGAAAGAAGATACAAAACCCAGACACATCAGATCTGTTAGAAAACACTTTACTTAAAAATGTGTTAAAATTCATCTCACAATAAGATTATTTGTCATCAGAGGAGAAAAGTGATGTCCAAACCGCTTCAACATTCACCATATCTATGGCTCTACGACACATTGACAGAACATAACCCAATCGCTATTAGAAACCGGTAATATGTGAGCATGGTGACAAGCACTTGGTCCTAGTAACAGTAACTATGCTCTCCACATATGTTGCTAAGCAACAAACACGACATAATCCAATACAAGGGACTGCTATGGCAGTAATCTTCAGTTCGGCATAATTTTACCTTTTTATTGACACTTAACACCTATCCGACCACTCAGAATACAATACTCAGTAAATATCCAGAAAAGCTTTAGAGAAACCTTACAATACACTGTGTCTCAATCATTCAGTGGGAATCCAAAAGGCGTATCACAGAAGCCTAGGCTAAAACATGGCATCTCTGGTGCTTACTTGGCAAGTCTGAAAGGAAAGGTGTTGACAACGACACACAGACATAAGGAGTATAGCTAGAATCAGGATTTCAAAGTTAGCCAGATAAACGTGGTGACAACTTTTGAATTGCTGAATTTACAGTCACTCAATATTTACTATTAAGAATGCATGTCCAGGCAGCCTATTTCAGTTGCCTCTATTAGAAAAAAACATTGGAGTTTAACTAAGAGCGTTCGGTTATTTTCATCTGGCTAACACTGCAATCCTGTATATTATAATACCCCCGAGGTGATTTTGAAGAATCACTGAATAGTCAGGATGACATGATGCAATATGCTATCGGTGTTTTCCCACTACAACCACTTATCAAATAAAATATGTGTAAAGCGATTAAGGTGCTGGTTAAGGAAGAACACTATTGAAAAGGCCCCCCATAAACATCAATACAACAAACTTATATAAAATACACTTTTACTGTAGATTATGTTGTGTCGTAATGCCAATAAATATCGTCAAATAAATAGATAGGTTAATGATTTCTAGCTACTATGTGTGAGAGTAAATGTCAGGCACTGTTAAAGAAAGACTGGTCCCAATATGCACTCTGAATCAGAGTGTTCCTATTAAGACCACATAGTGTTCAATCGCTTTACTGCAGAGCTCAAACCTCCAGGCATGAGCTAAATAAGGAATGAATGCAGCTGATTAAAACAGTTTAGATGTGTCCTCACTTCATCCCCTTACAATACATATGGGTATGTTAAAAGATGGAAACCTGTGTCAACCACAGTCCCTTTGCTTTCTAAATCTATATCAGGACACGGCACTTTGAAAGGCTATGCTACATCAAGGCCGATTTCATTAAAAAGTAATAAATAACATCACAATGGAATTCAAACAAAACCACCGTCTCCAAACCCTCTTTCTTGTATCACACCCACACGGCAGTTTGTCACGGCTGCTTATGCTGGCCCCGGGCAAAGTGGCAGGCAAAGTCATATTTGCTCCTACACCTGTGGCCACAGATGTTGCATTGGAAGGGGTTCTCGTAGCCGTGGCAGCCCATGTGGATGGTGTAGAGGATGTTATCAGGGAAATAGATGTTACAGTGCTGGCAGTGGTGCAGCAGCTGGGGGTCCTGGTGGAGCAGGGGTAGCCCCGGGGCGGGAGTGCTGGGCTGGCTGTTAGTGATGCTGGGGGTGCTGGTGCGACCACTGTGCTCACTACAGGGTCCCGCTCCCGGACTGCAGTTGCTGTGCGGCGGGGGCAGGGGCTCTGGGGTGATGGGGGAAGAGGAGGAGGCGTGGGCAGCCCTCGCTGAGACAGCCACGGGGGTGGTGGCTGGGTGAGGCTGTTGAATGAGGAAGGGCTTCTCATCCACCACTGACTCGGCCCCTGGGGACATGGGGGCCTGGGTCTGGGCCTCGGAGGGAAGGCTGGCCAGCTGGCCGGCCAGGGTGGAGAGCTGGTTTAGCGGGTTGTCCATGATCAACTCCTGCTGGTGGTGGTGGTTGTCGTCGTCGTCCCTGGAGCTCCCGTCCCCACCGCCACGACCGCCCTGCTCGTCATAAGCTTCCTGGCGCAGGTGGGGCAGCTCGTGGGAGTAGTCGTTGACGTTGTCGGCCTTGTGCGCCACCATGGAGGGGGGGCTGAAGTTGATGAGGAGTCGGCGGCCGTATCCCAGAGAGCTGACCTTTTTTTGCAGCACGCTCAACATTTTCTTATGGGAGAGCGAGCGGGCTCCCTTCATGGGCAGCAGCTTATGGCGCCGGCGGCGATGGTGCGACAAGTTGCTACGATCGCTACAGCGGAAGTTGCACAGCTCACACTTGTAAGGCTTCTCACCAGTGTGAGAGCGCATGTGGGCCTCTAGGTGGCGCTCGTAGGCAGAAGCAAAAGGGCACAGGTGGCAGCGGTGGGGTTTCTCTCCTGTTAGAGAACACAGAGGAAAGTGGAAGGTCCAACATTAGGAAAAGCTGTTACATAAACAAAACTAGAATGACTTCATAAAGTAAACTTAAATAATACCTAGAGCTACACAATACTAGAAATATTATAAATCATAGAATATATAATATATTATGGTAGCCTTGATGCCAGCCCTACCTGTGTGAATGCGGATGTGTTCGATGAGCCGTGCGGTGCCTCTAGTGGCATAATTGCAGTAGCGGCACTTGAGCTTGCCATCATAAGTCCTCTCGAAGCCGTCCACCAGAATTCCCGAGCTGTCGTCCAACGACATGTCCCCAGAGGGGTGGTCCAGTCCATTCTGGCTACAGTCTGCACGTTAACGACAAGTCAGCTCACGTGTTTCATGAGCACATAGAAAATACAAAACTTTGATGCGTGGAGAAACAGTTACCTGGCTGCAGATCATCCACATCTTTAACACCAGTGACCGACCCTGATATCATGTTCACATGTTGAGTTTGTTGGCTGAGATACTCTTGGAAATCCTTTACAAAGTCCAATGTGTCTGGCTTTTCCTCACCCATTGGATCCACAGCTGCAGCAGGTGTATCTTTCCTTTGTAAATAAATACACAAATTGAGTCAAGAAGTCAAACTACGACTAGTACATTGGGTCCAATATTGTCATTAATATCGGCAAATTGTAGTTTACAAATCACATGCTAACAGACTGATCGAAAAAAAAAAAAAAGGCGATTGCAGATTCAAGTTAGCATTACTAGCTTTGGCTGATATTTACCACGAACTTGCTGGTTGCTAGAGTGGTGGCACAATGCGAAGATAAAGCGTCCAGATAGCCTGACTACAAGCTGATATAGCCAGCTAATAGTTATTACTGGTTGTCTAGGCAACCAACGAGCTGGAGCTGAATTTCAAAGCTAGCTAGTAGCTAAGCTAACCTAACCTATTCGTCGTGCGAACTGTCTTGCCTTTTCAAATCAATGAGATACCGTCTTAACTCAGCGGTGCAACGGTTTATCTCAGCAAACCAGATAGTGATGACCAGCGCTGGAAGTTCCAATAAGTAGAGAAAGTTAACGTTAGTAGATTTTTGCCAAAGTGCTTCCCATCATGTAGCTGTTGCTAACGAACGACTCAGCAAGCTAGCGATGTTATCTTTCATGGTGACAGCATCCTTCCATCTATCGTGATCATGAACCCTAAAAAATAAATCAAAAGATTACGTATCTACACGCTGTTTTATGGTTAATTACAAACGTATTGTGCCTAATATGCTTACACATCGCTTTGTAAACACATTAAAGCCAGCACTGAAACGCTAGACAGCTAGCCATCAAAACAAAAGGGGTGAAAGGTCATGTAAAGTACAGCCGTAAAATCCGTCCCGCCAGGTGTTAAGTAGAAGCGGGAGAAGGGTTCCTACATGTGAAGTAATGCTGCTAATTCCATAGAATGTTATGATAGGCTCTGCTTCTGGAAGTAAATATATTAGCAAACCTTATCTTAATTGGGGATTAAGTGTTGTATTGTTAAACATAGTTTAAGAATTTTAGACAATACGATAATTGTTGCATTGGCTCTAATAGTAATTCATAGCATTGGATTCCTTATGTTTCTGATGCGATTAAGGCTGCTTGGCTTTAGAAAACCACGAATCAGAGACTTTGTTAATTAGACTGTGAGACAAAATTAGGCTATACCAAATTTTGAAGCAACTTGAGACCCACACACCCCTAAAATAACAAACAAACAAAAAGCTGGTTTAGAATTCCATGTTCAATCATTTAGTAGCTAAAAAGATTGGAGAAGATCATATTACTCAATTTGTGTCATTGTTAAAGGAAAGAAGGTGATAAACGGCCAGTTTAAGTGAGGCTATTGTGTTCCTTTTCAATGGCGTTCACGTAATGTTACAAGGGTAGGCGTAGGCCTACTCCAGAAATTAACACCATCTAAATAGTTTAAACAATTTACTCTGCAACATGATCTACTCATTAGCTATATAGATTTAGAACGACGTCCCCTTGAGTGTGTTTGAGCACGTGCGATTGTGTATGTGCGTGTAAACATGATCATGTCTCCAAGAAGCCCATGTTATGTTTCGAAGTTCTCTTTTTGAACACTAGGTGGTGCACCTGACCCATATGTGCAAGATTAGTGCAGGATCAGTCAGAATCCATGTAGTGTAATACACACACACACGCACACGCGCACACACGCACACACACACACACACACACACACACACACACACACATATATATATATATATATATACATGAGAAGTAATACATTTATTATTATTAATTCATAAAGCATTGCGTTACAGTATGCAATTACTGTCTATCAATGTCTAAGTTGCCAGCGTAGACTGAGTAAATGACAGGATAACTAGTTTTCACTGTTAACTGACTAATAGAGATTCCACGGAACTATGGGCAAGGGTTAATGAAAGACATGAATGTCAACCTCAAAGGGTTAAACCTCAGAGTGCAGTCAATTACATCACCTTCTAATGGCCTGTCGACACTAATGTTATTTTATTGCAATTTAATTATGCTCAGGTTTCCAATGGGGCAGATCCCTTTAAATAATTTAAACAGACTGACAATTATTTGTCGGCGGAAAAAGATAAAGCACGCTTCTGAGTGTTCTCATTTGTTACTATCCTTGTTTCTCTCCTTTTTAGAATGCTAAGGCTCATTTTCTCATTAAATACTTTAGGGATGTATTTTTTAACAGCACTACTGATACTCTCGTATGCTACTTAATAGAAAGAAGGATGGGCCAAATTAGTTTCTCATTAATTACTTTATGCCCCTTATGATGAATTGGAAAAATAGAAAAGGGCAGCGTACATTAATGAGGTTTAGGACAGGTGTCCAAGTTAACATTTACAGTGATTTGGCAACTTTGTAACATAATAAAAACCCCAAAAAACAAATTTCAATATTACTGGCCCAAAAAGTGATACATATTTTGAAAAGATTGTAACTCTACCGCTTGTCTATAATATTAACATTTTAAGTGTATCTCTACATACCTCTTTTAGATTACTCCTTGTATTTTGGCAAAGATTTAAAAAGAACTATTCATTTTAATCAGTAAATTAGAAATCTGTAGCAAATTGCTCGTTTTTGAATTGGATCCTTTTTACACATAGGATGTGCTTTGAGTCAACACCTGCCATTGAGGAGTTTGCAGTGTTATCCACTTGCCTTAATTCAAATTTAAAAGGCCCTAATAAAAAGGCTTCTTTCAACTGCTTGATTCATGGGCTGTTTGTGGTTTTATGGGGCAGAGACAATTAATTTGCTCCTCCTACAAGAAATTGGGATTTAATTTAGAAAAGGCCTTAAGAATTTGTAAGACTTCTGTTATTTGTTGGTCTCGTATAAAAGCTGCCTTGGAGATTAGCGTCAAAGAAAGCTTTCTAATCCTAGAGAAGTGCAGCCATAGTAACGGTAGCCAGAGCCACCTCCATGACAGAAAGGTGAAGGGGGACTTTGACAGGATTTATTCTCCTTGTACCGCAGCGGTTTCTTTCTTTAGGTCCCATACTCCATGTGGAGCATTTGAAAAAGAACCTGAGAGGTGGGGAATAGGATAAAAGAGGTGTATATAAAGCTTTTCTTTCCTCTCACCACTTAATTTCCTCACAGGCGCGCCTCGCACCACTGTAATGAATGTAATTGCCGCCTTTGATGAGAATGCTATTATCTGGATCACACTTTACATGGGCAAACAACACTAGCCCTCCCTCTACCCCCGCCTCCTATTTAACTTGGCAATGAGACCCCCCAATTATGCAGGGAACAAGTGGCCTTTCATAAAGCCACTGTGTCGCTCTCGATTGGTGAGGCTTGGAGCCGTCTACATCTGCACAAAAGATAGATTAGATGTGATATAGGCACACCAAAAACCTTGATTAATTTCCTGCAGACAGTGGAGAACACTCTCTTGCCTATCAGACTTTACCCTGTGAAGAAAAAAACGACCATCCTTTGATAGACGTGGCAACTCAAAGGACAGAAAGACATTTTCTTGACCTGACTTTAAACAAAGCTGGGAGGCAAAATGTGCAAAAAATATAGACAGATGTTACGTCAGTAAGATTTTATTTTCCAAACTAATTTCTTGACAATACTTTTAGGGTTACCTTTTATCCCCAGTCATGATATCGTACCTAATTTTTTATATTTCAGATGCAGGAGTATATGCCTGCTGTAATACAATGTTAAATAGCCGTTTGTTGAGCAGAGCTGTGACTTGATGAGGTGACGCACAATAAAGCCGCTGTAACCCCGCAAAGTCTCTCACCGCCTGATTACCAATTTAAGGTAGCACTAGAGCAATTCGCACATCTCAGCTGGGCCCTGGTTAACTGTCACGGTTCTCTCTAATAGCCCACAGCGTCAGAAATATTGAAAACAGTCAAAGAGACTGTCAAAGGGACAAATTACAAAATCACGTTTCAAATACTGTTGCTATTTAAAAGTATTTCAAGCTCTTTCTTCTTCATAAGGTGACTGATAATTGCTTTAAGCGAGGAATTATTTGATGCAAAATTGGTAATCAATTAATTTGACTGTGTTGTTTCAGAGAATGTCCTTGAGGGAAACCTGGATCACTTCTAGTTACTTGCATATATGTCCTTATTTGTTTATATAGTCACCTCAGGGGTTGGGTTGGTGGATACCCTGCGGTCTGGCCAGCTAACTCCTCAAGGCTTTTACCATCAAGAACAGGTTGCCATCCAGACTGAAGCGGGACAGAAAAAAATTGGACAGTATTTTTTGACTGAAGTGGCATTTGAGCAGTATTTATTCGAGGGCCAGACTCCCAAAACCACTGGCCACAAATAAAGAAGATGGTATAATAGGTTTTGACTGGCCAGCTCGCTGCCGACTTGAAATGAAGTGTCCAGTTGTGAGTTATTGTGGCCAAACGTCATTTATACAGCCTGAAAAGTGGGGGCATTTTTCTAGCTTGTCACTCTGTGGCTATAGCTCATTGTCCTGAATGATGCCTCTGAACGCACAGTTGCCCTAATACGAGCATTTCACTCGCTAGACTAGAAGGCTGATAATGGATTAGCCTGTCCGGAGCAGGATAATATAGTGTGTCCACTGGCACATCTTTAAACACCAATGCTCTGCTGGTTCCTGGTCACACGTGAAACAGCAACTCTCAACGTGTCGGCCACACAGCATACCCAACGAAGGGAGGCTCACCCTAAGGATTTATATTGCAAATAAAAATAATAAGGATTTTGTACGGTCATTGTGCGTTGTTTAAACTGTGTAAAACGGTTTAGAGCTGCATTTGTATCAGTACTATAATGGTGTTGCGATATGTACAAATAGTTACTCGAAAATATTTTAAGTAGTCATATCGTAAAATATATATTTGCGTTAAAATGTATTTTTTATGTAAATTTACGGGTGTCTCAAAGTGAATTCCCTTCAACCTACTGTAACTTGGAGAGTCATTTTAGATAAACATCGAAATTCAAAAGGAAAATATTAAGGCCCAGAAGGATGTGCCTCTTCCAGCTAAATGACCTGTTTAGTTTTGATCTGTGAGGGAATCCAGTGGAGTGGCTATTGAGTCAGATTAAAGAGTGGTCGGTATTGGACAGTGTTCCTAATGCGAGGGAAGTTTTAGATGAATGAGGCCTCTGCCCTTTGAGGGTATTGATCAAAGCCAATCTAACCAGGAACGATTTCCCATATTCCCCCGCTACTCTTTGTTCCATTCCAGCCCATGACTCATGACATTAGCCAAAGGCATTTCCTTCCCAGACATAGTTATGGTGTATGATTCTTGACACAATTGCTGTTTGAAATGTTAGACGGTAGAAGACAATGACGATTTAGAAGAAAACACTGACAGTGGAAGTGTTGCTGTCTCAGCGATTCTAGACTGATAGCTCGGTGTTATTTGAAAGGTCTCACATGCCTTGGCCTCTCAGTACCTAAACAAATTCAAATGCAAGCTTAAGATAACATCAGGACAGCCCATTAACGACTTAAATATTGATGGCTACCTCGGTCTAGTTTGGTCTCTGGAACAGGCAATGCCTTTGCCTATCGTTATCCTACCCCAGGCCCTCACAGTCTACTTCTAATGCCAACCCTAGTCTTACTACAAACCATGGTCTTACTCCAAGCCGCGGTTCCTGCAGCCATTTGAGGCCCCTGCAGGCATCGTTAGCCAGGAGATGATGGGAGCAGCCCATGCCATAATGGGAGGGTTGACTGACCCCTGACCTTGTATCGATCCCCCTGCCGGTGTCCAGCTGGGCCCCCCAAAACCTAGTCAACTGGAAAGGTGTTTCAAAGCTAATGGCTGGCTCTTATCTGCACCTCTACGTGCTCATTAATTACATCATTTACCTGTGACAGTGACAAACCTCTGCAGCCACACCGCACTTTATTAGGGTCACTGTATAAAACCCAGGCCAAACCCTGATCAAAAGTGTGCGTGTGCGTGTGTGTGTGTGCGTGTGCGTGTGTATGTATGTATGTGTGTGTGTGTGTGTGTGTGTGTGTGTGTGTGTGTAGGATGGGGTGGAAACCACGTCTCATACAGTAAAAAATTATGAGTATAAATGCATTCTTCAAGGGGGAGTGTGTAGACTGCTTTGTCTGTGCCTGACAAGCCCATCAGTGAGCCAGTTTATTTTGATATATCTTGTGTATGTGCAGACAAAGATTGCCGGTTTTCCCTCAGAGACACGGATATGAGAACACAGTCCACAGACACTAGAATAAACTATGACAAACAAACAGACAACAAACTTCCTCAATGTCAACCTCATAAAACATCAACAGAGGACGTCAGATAAACATTCTTCAGAGAGCTATAAACTAAATACAAAAGTTTGCTGAAATATAAATCTGTCTTCCGGTTTTCTGTCTATGCTGTCTACACTACCTGTGCCACAGTTTTGACATAGTGCCCTCTTTTTGTCTTTCTGTCTCTTCCGTCATCTATCTTTTTATTTTTTTGTTCCGTGCGAACATCCCAAACCCATATGCCCCACTATAGTCAGTTTGAATGGCTACCGTATACATTATTTTTTTTCCTCAACATTTTTTTTCTCCCTCCCCTCTATGTATCTATTGCTTGTTTGTTCACCCATTGACATAACTTGGTTTTTATTGTTTTTATTAGTCAACATAGTAAGACTATTGGCCAACCTCGCCATGGCTCTGAAAGTCCAACATTGGCATTTGAATCCTTACCCAATGGAAAGGAGAGGCCCACTGACATAAATAATTGTTTTTAAGGCTCACCAAATGCAGGTGGCACAGGGGGGGAATAAGAGGTGAATGTAAGTAAGCATGAAATGGTTTTTCATAAATAATCCAAATGACAACAGGCCTTCTAATGGTGTCGAGGGGTTGTGTAAGAATATGTAGCCAATTTTGTCCCTATTCAAGTGAAATAGAAAGCCAAATATTTAACGGTGTTGGTGGAAAGGTTACATTAAGGGTCCTGTTGGATTGAATTCCACGCCGGTGTCAGGAGATTGAGGACACAGTTCGGCAGTAGTGGTACTTGTTGTGAAGGTTTGGTGGAGTGATGGCTAGCCCTTACAGTCAAGGTCTTTCCAGGTGGAAAAATGGCCCCCCACACAAAATCAATTGGTCAATAATTGTCCCCATTTTCCTGTGTGTGCGCAAGTAGGCAGCCCTCATCTGTTCCAGCTCCACGTTGATTTGATTTGCACTTATGTTTTTACAAATAATCAATGTTCCATTTTGACTGGTTAATAGAAGGGCCGGTAACAGCATGCCTTAGTTTGAGTAGGTGAAAAAAGAAATAAAAGAAGCAATAGGCACACGATGTATCAGAAAAAAATGGACACTGTACTACCATAGCAACCTACAACAGCCTTAGCTGCTCCCTGCATTCATCCTTTGAAAACTATTAGTTAACCACTGAACCTTTAATGTCTCTGTTCCTCTTCATATTGCCACTTGTCACACTAACTGGACACACTGCCCAACGACTATTAACCAGTGAACATTTTACTGAACGTGTGTTAAGATAAAAGGTTCCTCCCTGTGCTTTTTCACTACACAAATTGTAATACCTAGTTTGCTTTCATATGACCGGGGTTTGTAATACCTAGGTGTAACATATGGCCATATATATCATAAACTTTAATTGTTTTATAACTACAACTTACTATCGTAATATTGTAGGCTAAATTAGTTTGGGGTGTGTGTGTGCGTGTGTGTGCGTGTGTGTGGTTGATTTAGAGTTCCACTAAGTCAAAATCTGTTATATAGTACTATTAAGTGGATAATTTTCAATCTTGCCCTCGGGACCTTGAGGTACATTAGAGTTAAATTGAATGGGTTGTTCAGTCATGGTGTGACTACATCATGAATATAGAGAGGCTTTATGATTCTTAAATATGAAATAAATTCAGATTTGACTGTATCCTATTTATTCCCCAGAAAGATCAATGACGATATAATTCAGTCATTTGAAAAAGACATGGCTAAATTAATGGGGATTATACAGTAAATATCGAACTAATTAGCAGATAATTACAAGGATTTATATACTTTTTTTTAAAGATTATTTGCGTAAGTATTAACAGAATTTTTGTGACATTTACTTAGAGAGAGGGACACACACACACACACACACACACACACACACACACAGACAGACAGACAGACAGACAGACAGACAGACAGACAGACAGACAGACAGACAGACAGACAGACAGAAAGACAGACAGAGAGAGAGGATGTCTGTGTGTGTGTGTGTGTGTGTGTGTGTGTGTGTGTGTGTGTGTGTGTGTGAGCGTGTGCGTGTGCGTGTGCGTGTGTGTGGCTTTCATCATTCCTTCTCAAGTTTCCTCTCATTAGGCAGCCCTGCCAGCTGCTGGAAGAGGCAGAGGACACATGCTAATCAGCTGCCAGTAATAACACTCTTTAACCACGCCACGACATCGGGGCAGGAGAAAGGAGAGCAAACAAACACAAATGACTGTCCTTGACAGACGACGCAGGACAATCACGTATTATGGGGCACACTGTGATCCTGGGTTGTTTGCTTCCCACAGAGGGTCACAGTGAGTCTGGTCCACAGGGAAAATGCAAGTTCAAATGTCAAGTATTACAATCAACGACAATATTGAATGGCTGAAACTGAACAGAGTTTATATTGTTTTTCGAGCATTTCTATTACTTCGATATCTTTTTTTTTTATTTCATGTATTTTCTCTTGAAATATTATGGTCAGAGTGCAAAAACAGGCCACTTTGCCGTAGCTGAAATTATAAGCTAATATCGGCTGCTGATTCACTGGAAAATCCATTGATCCATGGGTAATCTACAACGATCGAATACCAGCTGAACGTCAATCCATTTCTGAAATGACTGAGTTTAGATGAAATTGACCCCCAAACCTTCCGTCCTTAGCGTAGACAGCCAGCTCCAGTTCCTTCTGCTGTGGACAGCCGTCACATGCATGTTCTAGACCACTGGTCCAGCAAGGCTGTGGAAGCTCTTAGCTATAGTGACTTGACCTGGCTGACTGTCTGTCACGGGCAGTGAGTGGACTCATCCTGTACAGATCTGGCCCCACTCGACTCGGTTCCCCTGGTCTACTAAGCTAGGGCTAAGATAACACTTTCCCATCTCTCTCAGGATCACATCCGCGATACCACCAACCTCTCCTTAATTATGCAGTGCCACTGGCAGATAATCTACTCCGGCGGATCTAGAAGCCGACAGCATGGTGACACTGAGAATGTGTCTCATTGCTTCTCTGTGTCGATCTGTGAAGACTGACTGCGGCATACCGTGTAGCAGGGGTTCCATGTTGATTTGAACTGGAACAAAAAAAGCATTTGAGACAGTTTTTTTTTACTTGAACATAGTATGATAGACTTCAAACCATACCGAGGCCTTTTAGACATTGTCAATAACTCACTTAGAATACCCACAGCACGATTTAGAGGCATTGTGTCTGTTATTTGCTTGATCAATACACAGGTCGAGCCAGCCGTGTGAGTAAAGAGAGCAGAAACAAATGGATTCCTTTTTTTAACTACGTACTTGGTTGAATAGGTCGCCCGGGTCACATTTAGATATAGCTAAGTGGCTTTGAATAGCTTCCTCGATTTCACAGCTCCAAATGACCCGCGATAATCAGGTCATTAAAAGGGAACCATTCTCCACATTTGACACACTTCCAGCCCTGTCCCATCTGCATAACAAATCAGCTCTAGAGTGCTTTCTCAAAAGAGGTACAGAAAGAAATCCTGTTGTTGCTTCAAGAAAATAGCTACATTCAGAAGCAAAGATGGGTATGGAGCTAGCAAGCAGGGGGGAAAGGTCCTGTCAAAAGTGCCAGTGCCTGTGTGAAAGTACCCGGTTTTCTTAATTCATCCCCTAGGAGCGGATAAGTCTATCAATCTGCTAAATTGGAAAGCCATTAGGTGCCCTAGTTTATGTGTTTCAAGCTGTTAACTAGAGGCTGATTGATTGTTGTTCCTTTGATGGGATATGCTGATCTAATCTCACTGTGCTCGAGTTTGCAATAAATTACACAATTCGTTGCCCCCATTTAGAGGGAGAAAATCACACCTCCAGGCATGCCGGCGCTCTGCAGGCAAAAGAGCAGGGAACCTATTTTATGGTGCCATTTAGCCAGCAAGCTTTCAGCAATTCCAGTGTTCTCCCCCTGCTACCCCCACCCCCCTGCCCAACCACCTCCCTCATCCCCTCCCCACCATCCCTCCAAAAAATCGAAGCATAATCAAGGTGTATGTTTAGAAAATTTATTGTTATAATTTTCCCCCATAATCTCTTCCATTTTCTAGCCGTCGCCATAGCATATATCATCATCTAAAAAGAGAAAATGGATAGCAGTTTAAAATTTATCGGTCTTTGATTCTCAATTATACGTGTTTATGACTTCATCTGTCTTCAGTGACTTCAACCTTTTCGATTATGGTGGAATATTATTTGTACGGAATCCATTAAATTCACAAGGCAGGACCCTAATGGCAGGGCTGCAGCGATTTGCAGAGGGAAAAGTTTTTGAAAGGTTGGCTTTAGGAAAAGCGCTGCTGTTATGACACTAGAAATTGCTTTATTGATGGTCTGCTCTGCTGCCTGTGCATTTGGCCATTTGTTACCCAGCCCATATCTATATCTCAGCCTGACACTGATGAGAACCTTTCTGTTGCCCGCTCCAGATTACCTGGTTGTAATGACACGTTCAGGCAGGTTGGGAGCGAGTGGCTAAAAGCTCTGGCTCAGTGGCGGTTCAGAGCCGCCTTATGGAGCTAGAAGGTAGATAGGGGAACTGGGTGCCTGCGGCGTTCTGTCGAAGTGGGCCATAATGGTGAAATAGAGCCACAGTACTTCTGTGACTGTGTCCGTCACGAGCCCAGATAGGTCATCATCTCTGCCAAAAACCAATAAAGGGAAAGAGGGGGTGATAAAGAAAGAGGAGGAGAGATAAAATAAGAGAAGTAGGGATAAAGAGAGGGAATGCCTCATCTGAATGCCCCCAATCATTGTGCATCATCAAGGCCTGCCAAAAAGGCCAACAGAGTGATGTTGTGTTCTTCATCTCAAAGATCATGTGCAGATTGAGATTCCTCAATAAGTCACTGGAGACTATACTTTCCCCTCCTTTCTACCTTCATCAAAATAAGTGCATGCTTTCCTACTTGTGGAGGACGTAATACATTTCTTCATTGCCAAGCTGTCTTTGTTGTTTTTTCTCCAGCCAACCTGAATGACATTGAGTGCCCCTGCCGCTCCTACTATCGGCTGGTGAAAGGGGCAAATAAAACCAGCAGACACCTTTCTTGTAATCAGGTTGTTACTCAAGCCTGGCCCGACCACTCGACAATCAATACCAGCACAATCCCAATTAAGGCTTACTGGGTCAGTGCAGGGCCACCAATGCCTTTACAAGTAAAATTAAAACTGAATGTAATGCTTCAATTCAGCCAATCTCAGTGACCTTCAATGGTTTAATGGTTCGTTCAAACAGAAGTGGTCAGTTAAAACCGAGGAAGGACATTTGGTGGAGGCAAGCCAAAGAAAGAAATTACTAGATGACCACATGTTTAGAGTTCAGTCATGTACAGAATACTAAATTCCACGAAGCCAATTAAGATGCGCTGTCCATAGCTCATAGAGTTCTTCTTCCATTATATTGTAAATTGTGATGGCATATAGGGGGTGACTGTTGGAGACAAACCCACAGAGATTGGTTCTAATAAAGCACACATTTGATGAAAAATATGATATAAATAGTAACACTATTATTATCCTCAATATGAAAATATTTGTGACTTTAAATAAATTAAAAAATTGTAAATATGGCCCTGGATGTAGAGTATATTGTATATAAATCCAACACCTATGCTAAATGTAATATTGGCCTGGGGTTGTCTTCCCTAACATGTGAGAGAAAACAAAATCTTTCGACCATCCAGTTTTTTTCTCTCTCTCCATCTTTAAGGTTCCCCCTCCCTCTCTTTCTCTCTGTGCTGTTGCCATCTATGTCTTTTATCACAATCTTGACCTGCAGAAAGGAATTCTCACAAGATATCAAAACAAAAATCTATATTTAATATGGGAGCAATTACAAAGCAAAGTTGGCTTCACAGGGCTGTTGTCAACGGAGTGCCGTGTTTTTCATCATATAGGTCATTAGACGATGATGGATGTAAACCTATAAAGTATCTAAACTGGACCTTTTAACAAACCATGAGCAATACTATCATTTCTCTAATAGAACCTGCTGACCGTGTCATTCCCTGCTGCCATTTGTCATTTTTCCTGGTGAAATAATCAATATCAAGGCGCTTTGAAATAAATAATATAAAAGTCAGAGGAGCCTACCCGAGGAGCAACAAAAACAGACTTATGGATCATTCACCATCCTTAGGGCAGAACATACTTTAGCCTATGTACATAGTGTAGCCTATGTTCCTGATAATCAATGCTTACCGTTAACTATTGGTCGTTTTTAGATGGAACCTCTGGCTCTTTCAGTGCTCCATTTATTTTCAGATGCCTTTTACTCTACTTATTTTCCGTGGGACAAGTTAACAGGCAGGCAATATTGGCTGTGAACATTTAGGCAAAGATTTAGTGATTGAGGTGATTGATGTTAAGTAGTGCGGATTCAGCTCAAATTAAACAAGTCCTCAAAGATGGAAAGCCGCTAGATCTCGCCAGCTGAAAAGCAAGTATCTCTCCAACTATAGAAAACCAATTCTAAATACATCATGCCCTTTGCCGTCATTAGCCATTTGTAAGACCACCTCACATGGAAAAGACACGATGCTACTCTATACACCCTTTCATCTGTAAGGTACACCCTCCCCTGACATGGTGACTTGACATGGTCACATTAGCACTGTATAGTAGCCATCTCACACTATGAGGGCAACGCCCATTGACATGTGATCCTTTCACTCCAAAACGTTTGGATTTATTAGCTTTAAACAAAGAAAGATAATGATGTAAGTTAGTTTCCACACTGGTCGATTTAGGATATGTGTTCTGTCTGTGTTTTGGTGAAACAAACTTTTCAATCGTAGAGCAAATATAGGCCTTAGTAGACCTATCGTAGTTATTTCCAAATATACTTACTGTTATCGATTCAGTCATGGAGGTCTGCCTTTTTCTCAACACAGTTTTCGTTCACGCAAATTTGCATTTCCCTTTTAATTCCAACAGAGGACGCTGTCCTCTCGTTGTTCATGTCTATCCTTGTTTATATCTGTGGACAGGCTCCAATAAGTCAATTAATATCAATTCGAGCAGATAGCCTACATAGCGCATTTACAAGGAATGAAATCTGAGCAATCAATTGACAACATCGAGTGTTTATAAAAATGTAATGATATTCCGTTGCAGACATTTTGTAATTGGCAAATCAAAGCTTAAAAAAATTCCAATTCTTCATTTTTTAAATCGTGTTATCTACAATATTTTGTTTTATAATTGTAGGTTATCGTGCCAAATGAGGCGAAATGCAATAGGAACGGTGAAAAATTGCAGTTTGATTTTCACATTTTGCTGCTTATTTTTTAGCTTTTGATCTTTTATCACTCTGAAAACGGCCTACAGAGGTTATTTTTATTCCTGTAATTCAGGAGACTACATCTTAATTTTCTGCGTGCTTTTTGCAAGTTCAGGTCACATGCGTTTTGGTTAAACAACGGGCCAGTGTCAATAGCTTAGAAACAACATATAGAATAGCCTATACCTCAAGAACTTATAGCTTACGGTAAATTATTTAGTCTACACCTGACTACAGCCCATTCAAAATTATTTTCCATCAGGATTAAGACTTTAAAGTTATCCAGTTTATTAATCAGTTTCGAAAAGTACATTTTAAATTAAATGTTTCATTACCAATACTTAAGTTAATTAGGCCTACTTTTAATTTTTTTTGTTTTACTTTATTTGGCCTAGTACATAACGCAAATCAAATAAACAAACAGGTTGCATAATTCAACAGTCTACAATTGCAGTTGTATAACACAAATGTAACTGATGCCAAATGAAATTACTGAATATATACCTCACACATGTGTTAGACACATAGACCTATTTGATATATTTAATTTAAACCTACAAGCTTTTTTAAAATTGCTTGTCCCAAAACTTCCCCTTGATGATAACAGTCCTGTCCTCATTACCTAATTGGACTATATAAGACCGATAACACGCCAGCACTTACAGCCTGCAGATAAAGCACAAAGTGAGGAGAGGGTGGACTTGGTTGATAACGCTTCTCTTCTCTGCCTGCCCCTCTCTCTCTCTCTCTCTCTCTCTCTCTCTCTCTCTCTCTCTCTCTCTCTCTCTCTCTCTCTCTCTCTCTCTCTCTCTCTCTCTCCCTCCCTCTCTCTCTACGTCGCATCTCTTCCTTAATCCCATTTGCCATTGTACGTGCCCAATCGCCTATACTTTCCGCATTTAACTTGGATGACATTTTTATTTCATCATTAGCATTCGGCGCCTGGCTGACGCCGTGGACACGGCCACATTTTGACCGAGAAGACAATAACACACGGGAGGACATGTTTATTTAATTTTAATGTCTAAGTTGTCATTTTTGTTTTTACGGAAAGTGTGATAATTTGTATTGTCTCACAGTTAGAGAGATCAAGAAGATTGATACCATTTAAACTTCCAAAAACCTGAAAGTAGTACTAATTGTCACAAGACCACAGGCAATTTGTAAGTCGACATTTTGGCTACTTTTGGATCACAACCATCGCACTTACAATGCCCGAGACTACGCAAGAAACGTGTGCTCCGGTTAAAGACTCTCCTTTCTTCATCAAAAACTTGCTTAACTGTGATAGCAAACCTTCCAAACCAAAGCCCATATTCGCGGCGGCAAAGGCAGCGTTAGAAGGAGGCTTTTCTCTTTCCCAGGTAGGGGATTTCAACTTTCCACGCTTTGAGTTACCGACACAGAGGTTTGCTTTACCAGCGCATTACCTGGAGCGCGCGTCGGCGTGGTGGTATCCCTATGCACTCAGTGCATCTAGTCATCTACACAGACATGAAGGTGAGTTTAATGCTTGTTTATTCATTTTCACATTCATTTTACAGTTAAGTCTACCTATTTTCATAAAACAAATATAAGAAGAGTTCGTGAGGCCATAAATATATTACTATTGTGATTGTCGAATAATGCATGATTTGATTGATTTATAGAAAGGAGCATGGCCTGTCTTTCATCAAATCCACTATCAACAACATTTATTTGTTTTCCCTCTGTTCTCATATTAGCTGGAGAAAAGGCAGGTCCAAGAGATTCCTCACCAACCTCTGGCACGGATCGTGACTCGCCTGACCTGGTGCTTAAATCCGACCCAGACGCCAAAGAAGACGATGATAACAAAAGTGGAGATGAAATAATTCTAGAGGAGAGTGATACCGAGGATACCAAGAAAGACACTGACAGGGTGGATGACTGGAAGAAACGGGACGAGGATGGTGGTGCGGACAAGAAACAGTGTCGGAAAAAGAAAACGCGCACGGTCTTCTCCCGTAGTCAGGTGTTCCAGCTGGAATCCACTTTTGACATGAAACGCTACTTGAGTAGCTCAGAGAGAGCTGGTCTAGCTGCATCTTTGCACCTGACTGAGACCCAAGTAAAGATATGGTTCCAGAATAGGAGAAATAAATGGAAGAGGCAACTGGCTGCTGAACTGGAGGCCGCCAACCTCAGCCACGCCGCCGCGCAGAGGATAGTGCGAGTGCCCATACTTTACCATGAGAACTCGACTTCGGAAACTGGGAGCGCGGTGTCCAATGTTCCTGTGAGCCAACCGCTCCTCACTTTTCCTCATCCAGTTTACTACTCCCACCCTATAGTCACATCAGTGCCACTGCTTAGACCAGTCTAAAAATAAAGTAAAATAGAAACGAAGAAACAGAATTGTATATATTCCCAAATCCACTCATCCAAAACGTTCAAAATTTTTACTATTTTTGTACAGACTTACTAGAGAAGAAAAAGACAAGCAGAGAAAAAATGGACGGTCAATTATCTCGTTTGGTATACATTAGGTGTATACCTATGGTGCAGTTTCAAATATATATATATACATCTGTTTGACCATTCAATTCAAAATTATTTCGTTAGAATGATTTTTTTATTCACAAATTTAGGCCCATTATTTTTTTTTTACACGTTTTCAAAGCATTACGTAAATATTTCAGCCAATAAAAAATCATAGTCCAAACCAAACTATTTGAATGTATGGTAAATCAAATTGACCCTTTTTTTGAACTGAAGCCCTAGTTGTTGTTTAACCTATAGCTGAAAAAGCTTCCTGAAGAGATTATTGCAAACTATTTTCATGTCGAGAGCGCTAATAATGGACAATCACAAAAACACTGTATGTTGTACAATATCAATGTAGCTTTATGTTTTGTTTTGTTGATTCTTATTAGCATAGGCTATACTCACTTGATGATTTGACATGTCCTTTAAAACAAATGTCCCACAGGCTTACTTTGTGTTTTTCAATCTAGCCTATCATGTTGTACAAATGTAAATGTATATTTAATCAAGACAAGGACAACACCACTGACCTTTTCTTTGTACAGAAAAAAATAACATTTTGATATTGTGTTGCATACTGTGAAATAAATGGCTATTCCAATTTATAAACTAGTGTGAAGATTACACATAATTGATTAGATATGTGGGACAAGGTTATTTTTCCTTTCGTTAATTGGACACCCAGTCTTCGAGACACCCTCGAAAGGACTATGAACATGCTTTTAGCATTGTGTTGTATAATCTATGCCATATAGGTTCCACGCGATATGCATCGTATTCAATTCAGAATGAATGTATTTATTGAATTTAATGGATTTTCATGTTAAGAAATAATTTACACATGCGCGCATGCACACACGTGGTATGCATGCAAGTGAAACACACAAACAGACAAACTTGAAAACATACACAAACAGAAGCACACACACACGCGCGCGCGCGCACACACACACACACACACATACACACACACTCACTCGACCCATCTTGAGCAGGTGGGTTTTCATAATCAACCTGCTGTTACGCACTTAAAAAACGTTGCTTTACATAAAAAAAATAGACTCGGTCAATTAGATGCGTAATTGCCACCATCTTGCCAAAATTATAGATAATGTATTCAGAGGAGGAAACGACTGTGTTGAGTAGTTAAGCATTTATCTCTCTCTCTCTCTCTCTCTCTCTCTCTCTCTCTCTCTCTCTCTCTCTCTCTCTCTCTCTCTCACACACACACACACACACACACACACACACACACACACACACACACACACACTAACTTTCTGCATTGTTCTCAACATAGGCCTATACAGTGCTTCCTAGTAAAAAACAGAATAAGCACAATTGTGGCTTTACAAGGGTAAAACAGTTTTAAATGTGTGCTTATGGGCATAAGTGTTGCTCTTGATTCATACTTGGAACTTTCCACTTGCGCCCGATCTATACATATATATATTATTTTAGAGAAAGATACAATTGGACAAGTTTTAAATTCACATGTTAGAAAAATGACCACGGCTGTCATGGCAATTGATTAGCATACTATTGAATTATCTCTCGACGCAGTCTATCTTTTTCTGCAAAGGTCATTTTGTTTCCCTGCATTTATTGAAAACGAAACATGTTGGCTCTGGTGACTATAGTGGTCTTATGACAAAGGATGCATTCAGATAAGCCTAAGCCTATAAACCTAATCCCATATTGACGTATCATATCATGCAAACTCAACACGGCCCCATTACCGAAAATTAATAGATTGGTATGGCATTATTCCCCTGGCACATATTGATCGGCAAACGGCTGTAAAATATAGTTTGAAATTAGGGCAGCGTTGGCGGGAAGTTTCGACTGTGCTTATGACCTTGATTTGTTCGCATAAATTGAAAACAAAAACACTTTGTTCCCTTTTAAGCATATTCATGCAAGAATATGGGAAAATAACTAAAACTGATTGACACATTGTGGCCAATATACATGACACAAGGAAGTGACCACATGGGCCACTGCTCTGTTTTTGTTCAGTGGCGATGAAGCCGTGTAATATGCTTGTCCTAATTGTTTTATCTTGTTGTTGTCACTGGTATGATAGCATTTCACTGCATGGCGCACACATGTGTTCGTGTGTAGCCTGTACACGTAGCGGTTAAACCCCCTTGTCGACAGTCGCAAGTTATAAAAAGCGTGGGCAATGAAAAAAAAGAAAGCAACTATTATAGTTTTTGAATTAAGTTAAAGTTTAAAGGTATAGGCATGAGGTATAGCCTTAACCTGAAACATAGCCTATTACAAATGTTGTATCTTATATATATATATTGAAACATTATGTTTTTGTACACTGTGGTGCATACGATCGTGTTGCTGGAGACACTTTCCCAACGTCTAGCCCAAACGTCAACGCCTCAAGTTTGAGTACTTTCACCACGGACAACCTTTTTTAGGCAGTATGCCTACAGCCTTAACAATGTGACTATTTAGAAAAAGTATATTTTACCGATCTCTATTCCATTTACTTTCTTGATTGAACTTGAGCATCCGATTTTCATCAAAGTTCTATTAAGTGAAACATAGGTTGCAGGGTACAGTCTGATTGAAACAGTTTAAATTTTAATTGTGTTTTTAATTTGACATATAGTTGCTGTGAAGAATGACACCAAAACGCCGAGGGGCGGTCGATTTTCTTAATTTCTCCCCAAGGAATTGATGAGTCTATCAGGGCAGTAGATTGGAAAGCCATTAAAACTCAATGGTTCGGTTGTTAATTGGAACTTGATGGATAGGAGCCCTTGGATAGGCTGTACTGATCCAATCTTCTTGACTTTCTGTTTTCCAATAAATTACCCAATTCATTTCCAGACTTAGATTACATAAATTGTACACCTACAGGGCTCGTTCGCTTTGCCTTACACTTATAACTACCATCAACCCATTGAATCTCGCCCCCCTCCCACACCACCACCAGCTCTAGACCCAAGTCCCACTCCCCACTTGACTGAAGAAAAAAAGCATGGTTCGCTTCCTTGAATGAAAATCGAAACATAATCAACGTTTATACTTAGAAAATGTATTGATATCATTTTCTCTGGTAATTTCCTTATTCTAGACTTGGACAAGCCATATATCATAATACACACGTGTAAGGGTCTTTGTTTAATATTTATCGAAGCTTGATTCCAAGATCAAACCTGCTCATAACTTAATTTGTCTTTCTTGGACTTTTCAACCACATTAGCGTATATCCTTTTTTATTATTGTGGTAGGGCCTCTTTACAACAATAATTATTAGACTTGCTGGTGGAGAATGTTTTGGAGTCTATTACTATAATGCAAGTGGATCTTTTGTCAAATTTAATTGGTCTATAAAACGTTTGTAAAACGTATTTTTATTCAGCTACATGTAAATTATCACTACGTTTTTTTAGGATTTAGATTTATTTAACATGCCATTAAACATAAGCCAAAGTGATACATTTAATCAGCACAATTGGTCAGGATATAGCATATTTAACTTTAAGGGACAAATTCGGTCGCTCGCTCTTCATAAATGCATCCACTTTATTGAACAGTTTGATGCTCTAGGTTAAATTCTTGTTGACAATTCACCTGCGGAGCCGACGAAAACAACCAACCATCATTATAGGCTTATCAACTGCAAGCAGCATGTTCATCATCATTGTGCTGCATCACCATCCTCATGGCCACCCACCAACAGCATGCAGTGTCTTTCAAGGTAAACTACTGTATCTGTATTTCACAATCATAATCCAGATAAGGACAAAGACAAAAGACAAGGCACAGCCATCCCTGTCTTAGAGGGTAATTGGAGACATAATGATTACGGCTGACCATTTGTAATGTGTCTAGGGTCCCTTTGAAAGCAGTACAGAGGGATAATGTGATCGAGATGCTAACCCAAGCCCTGCAGCTGCCCCACCAGACACGGTCAGAAAGGGGCAAGAGGGGAGAGGGCGCAGCAATGGGGCACAGCCCCACCCTCCAATCAATTAGTCAATCAATTAGTCGGCCTCCACTCCACCTCACAGCAGAGCGAGGCAGGTTAGCTCTGTAATGATGAAATTAATTCTTAATAGCAGATAATAGACATGAAATTAGTCCATCGTTCTTTTAAAAAAAATGGGGTAGGGACATGATAGTCAGGACTGTGTATTATCCAAACAATTAGCCCACCGTGCACAAAGTGATGAAATATACCCATGCCATTTCTTTCATGAGGTCACCAAGGAGCTGTCTTCTTGAATGTTCTAATGGGATTTCCCGTAAGTCAGTGATCTTTCGTATACTTATACTTAATACAAATTTTCTAAAGTCAAATATTATTATTTAATCAAATTCCTTATCCATTATTTGTCAAAAAGATTGTAGCCTAATTATTCTGCAAGGAAGGAAATATTACACCTACCCCGCTACTGTCACAACGTAGCCTATTGAAATATTCAACTATAAACCTAATTATTTGTTATCCTTATTCAACTTAAATATTGGATGAAAAGTAAGACTATACAAAGTTTTCGTACAGTTTATTTTCCTCACCAACTGCTATAAATCTCTGTGGTAGCGAGAATAATGCAGTTAATAGCCATAGCCTTTAACATAAAAATACACTTATTTTGTCTGCTAAAATGATATTGATTCAAAGTGAAATAAAATATAAATAAATATATTTATCAAACGCTGAAGTCTACTGGGCCTGGACGTAAATGGACGAAGTGAAACTTTCTTACAATACTCGTTCTTCCTCTCTTCCTTCTATTCCAGGATCGTGACAAGAGTTTGAAATTTCCGGGCTTAGTTTGGGCGCGTGATTGGCCCACTAGGGGCCTACCTAGATGCAAATTAGGCAACGCCACAACACTGCCTGATCCAGAGCGCGTGGAGGTAGAACAGCGATACACTCACGTTCTTTGAGCGCACAGAAAAACAACTCTTAGTCCCCTCATAAAAAAAGACGCTAGGCTACCCAAAAACTGAACTGCACATTTTACGCATGAATTTACCGCAATTGCAAAATATACATAGACATAGCTTAGCTCTAGCCTAATTATAGGCTACTGTTATGAATTGAGAATGAGTAGCACAGAAGATATCGGAAGCAAGTGCTCTTCAGCCCCTATATCAAGCTTCACTATTCAGTCTATCTTGGGCACAACGTCCGATGCACCACGGTCCGGAGTAAAGGATATCTCTAAGGGATTGCCGCCTCAACGGAGACGCTCTCTGTCGGTTTCTTCCGAAGATGAGTGCAGCGGTGGAGAAGACTCAGCGGACTGTTTCTGTTCGGATCCTGGTCACAGGGAGCCATGCAGTCAAAATCAACCTCTTAATTTTTCATGCTTAGGTAAGAATGTTTCCGTATTTTTTCACATTTGACAGGTACGTGCAAATTGTATCCACGTGTTAAAATCTTCATACAACTTTAATGTAGTGCATATTGTTTATGTAATTGTGTATAATAGTACGTAAAATCGTATAGCCTTAAATAATCTCTACCGGAAGGTTTTATTAAGCAACCTGCTCTGTGTATATTGATATTGTTATTGTTTTTATTAAAATGTATTGAGCGTATTTCTCATTATTCGTCCTAATTGCATTGACCACAGAATGAATCATTTTAAAATAACTCACAACTTGTTGCAAATAGACAGCCCAACATGATAACTCTCTGACAATGGCTATGTTGTGACTTACATAATTATCAAATGGCACTTCATTTTTACTGTATTACTGAAAAAGGGGAAAGGTCAAACAGTTAGCCTGATGCTTTCCCTCTCGGTCTAAATTTAATCGAGCCTGCTAATTGATTAAACATGTTTTCACAATGACTGCACTACGTGTCGTCAATTGAGCGTTAAATGTAGCCTGATTTAATTAATATGCTACTGTAGCCCACACTAGCTACCCTATTGGGTTGTTTATTTTAAAAGTGAGAAGCTTTAAGCCTTGATTCCCATTAATATGCCTACAGACAAAATACAATTTTTTTCGGGCTTAATTCGATTTCTTAATCTAATGCGTTCAAAAACATTTTGTTGTTCAATTTTTCCTTTCTCAAAATGTATCAAATATATAGGCATTATTACGGTATGGAAAATGCCATCTTTTTGAATTCATGTGCCTGTCTTTTTTGTCATTACAGGAAGGTCCACAACAAAAGGACTTCTTTCAAACAACGAAGGCATTTCAAGGCGGGTGCACCTGACACAACCATTACTACAGGATTACAAAGAGGAACAAGACAGACCATGCAATCAAATGTCACCTCAATCCGAGGACAGACAGACAGATGGTGCGGACAAGCAGAGCAATTCCTCCAAGAAGAAAACTCGTACGGTATTCTCTCGGAGTCAGGTCTATCAGCTAGAATCCACCTTTGATATGAAACGGTACTTGAGCAGTTCCGAGCGGGCCTGCTTAGCTTCCAGTCTTCAGCTGACGGAAACTCAGGTGAAGACTTGGTTCCAGAATAGGAGAAATAAATGGAAGCGGCAGCTGTCAGCCGAGCTAGAAGCAGCAAATATGGCACACGCATCCGCACAGACACTGGTGGGGATGCCGCTTGTTTTCAGAGATAACTCCCTGCTCCGAGTTCCAGTTCCACGGTCTATTGCTTTCCCAACGCCAATGTATTACCCGGGTAGCAATCTACCAGCGTTACCGCTTTACAACCTATATAATAAGATTGAATACTGACTCGATGCTTATAACAGCTGTCCACTGAATGAAACATTAAAAAAACAATACAGAACATTCTTGTTAAACGTATTGACATGACCATGTCTATTATTATATCACTTTATTTGTTGAGAATATATTTCTTATTATGCAGCAGCTGTATGTTTAATCAGAAAGCATTTATGCTTCCCTTTGTATACAATACACCATGTGTATAGCCTAATTTTAATTATTTTGTACGTTATTTCTTATTTTCTTGTCATGAAAAAAAAATATGCAGAGCAGAAATTAAATTCTTAAAACTAAAAGCATTCTAATGAATCCAGAGCCCAGTTCTTCTGTAGTTTGTTGGAATATATGATCAAATATAATTTTATAAAGATGTACTCAAACAGTACAAGTTCATTTTTCACCCAAGACATTCAAAACTGATATCTTCCATTTAGGTGCATTTTTTTTATTTTGTAAAAAAGACAAACCAAAATAATCTGTTCATCCAATAAATTTTGTATGATAGCGAAACATACTAGTTTGTTTTATTTTAGTATTCATTTCTAATTTATGTTACTTTAGTCATTAAAGAGGCTATTGAAGTTTATGAAGATCCATACCATGATATTAGAGGGCAACACATTTCAGACTATATAGCCAATAAAGGTGCAGTTACTTAATGTTTTATTATAAACATTATTACTTTATGGAAAAAAGACTTGAAGATTGCCCCCATTTGCCAATACATAGATACAATTGATTTTAAAAAACGTAATGAAACTGAACAACAGGGTTGCTGACTTTAAGAAGGAGCTTGTGGCCTACTAACTTCATGAGCACCTTGATTAGAATCGAATAAATTATTTGTAATCAGTCAAATCCCTGTTATTGCCGAATTTAACTAACAATGGCAACCTGCTACAATTAAATGATTAAATCAGAAAAATTATAAAAAGTTAGAGACATTAGATGCGCACATGCGCACCCATGCACACACACATACACACACACACACACACAGACACACACACACACACACACACACACAATTATACAAACACAAACACACACCACACCTAAATGACACACACACACACACACACACACACACACACACACACACACACACACACAGGCATTGATAAAAATGAACACAGTACACTAAACAACTCGGAAAGTCGACAAAGTGGCAAACAAAACCTCTTTCAGTGGGGAAGATAAGGAGAGCCGCACCATCACTGGCCAATCAGGGTGGTGGTGGGATATTCTGCCATTTCAGGTGTAGAACAGGGCTCTAGACTAGAGCATGAAGCTATATGAGGAAAGAAAATATGGAAGGCCTTTGTCAATGTTGAAATGTCTCACCATTGTTTTGTGACGCCGTACCTTTTTGGGGTAGCCGTTGCATTATCAGTTATCCCTCATCTTTGTAAAGTTTTCATACTTTTAGGCTTTTTTTTTTAATAATTGTATCCTTTTTACCATTGCTTAGACAACTCCAAACATTATGAATATTGCAGCACTGTTAACAAAGGTTGTCAGGCTATAAAACAATCCAACAAACAAACAAACAAACACACGCACACATAGAGACACAAACACTCACACATACACACACACACACACACACACACACACACACACACACACACACACACACACACACACACACACACACACACACACACACACAATCACACCTACAACTGTATGTGGTTGGTGCAGTGAGCGCCATTTACCTGCTTTTCTTTGGTGTCATCTAATTCAGTATATAAAGGAAGCTCTCTCTTTCCCTTTCTCTCTCTCTCTCTCTCTCTCTCTCTCTCTCTCTCTCTCTTTGTCTGTCTGTGTTCTCTTTCTCTTTTTTCCCCTGTCTGCTAATGGCTACATTACCAAGCAAAATCATGACTAGCAAAGCTCTGTTGCCCTGCAGATTATGCCTGACCCAATTTCTGCAACAGCCGCCCCGTGTTCTGGGCAAATGGATTGCGTTGGACAACAGCAGTGATTTATGGGTAACTCTAACGCCAGCGGAGAGGTGAGGTGCAGGAGGATGAATTTGTGACAGATAGGAGAGGGAGGAAGAGAGAGAGAGAGAGAGACGGGGGGGGGGGGGATCAGAGATGGAACGCTCATGAAAAGGAGCAATAGCTTTGGGTGAATGAAGCTGTTTATTAGTTTCACGTGGGCCATTATGTCATCAGCCCTGACGGTTATACACCACTCTCCTGGATGGATGTTTGCACACCACTGACTTGTTGGAAATCTGCATGACCTGTCACCGGGGCCATGCTTGATTTACAGCAGACCCACGCAAGGAGAGAGGGATGGAGAGATTAGAGGTGAAAAATAGATAAAGGGAGAGGATGAGGGAGAGGGGAGGTGCAGGGGTTGCGCAATGTATGGCACAAATGGAAGGTGCGTATTACATATTTCAATAGTTTAGCAATGAAAATGATTTGAAGTGGTTTGAACGGCGAAGAGACGGGGGATGACATGGCAGTGAAGATTTGTCGAGATGGTGTGTTGTGCCTCAGGATTCATCAAACCTGACTGCTAAAGTAAAAAGCAAGAGTAATTCATTTGGTGGGGTAATATACGATGGGAAAACGAAAAGGCCACACAGAGTAGGCAGAAGAGAATTATGATCTGCAGAAATTGCTGCAAGTTAAAATCCTGGCATCAAATAAAGTCAATTGTAAAATTATATGCATCTTGCCAAAACCTAGTTGTATCACAATAAATTAGTACTTCCGGGGGATTTTGAGCAAAAACATTGATGCTAATGACAATAATTGTATAATATTCATCAAGGCAGGTTATACCGCTGTCAAATGGGGCAGTTTACAGTAATAATAATCAAAAAAATCCACTATGGTCAATATTTTGTGCAAATGTTACTTTATCTTCATCTCATGAAATACAGCAAAGTACACAAGTCTACTCCTTCATCCCTGTTATGGAAACAGCCAACCTCAACTCACCTGTTCTTTCAAACAACAACTTCCCTACTAATGCAAATAACACTATTCTTATTCTTATTCTAAATAATAATTTATAACCAAACGATTTCTTAAGAACCCATCCTGTACATATCTTGCTGAATTTCCAAATCAAATCCTGAACTTGTGATAGTGGCAGTTTTGTGTGGTATGTTTAATGTGAAACTACTGACTTGATCTGGATACATTTATATATAATTTGATTAAATATTGTATATTTTAACAGTACACAGACTGTTTATAGTTTTGTAACGGTTTCTTAAGAAACTGTGATTTTTCTGAATAATTCCAGTCTTGCATTATGTTATTCATCAAACAAAACATTTTAACACACTACAATATTTTATTACCAAAATCTATTAAAGATAAATGTTTTTTGGTGTTTGATTTCAAGTGGGACTACGTATATTTACATTGTGGTAGGAGGTTGTGAAATAAAAAATAAAAAAACAAGAGGAGATGCATAGCATTGACTCTGCCTCAAGACAAGAGTTTTAGACGCAATCGCAATGCATTAAGCCAGACAACTCTCAAGACCTGTTTTTGCTCGCTAAATGAATTTGAGGAGGACATAACTAGGTTTTAGTGGCAGGCCTTGTCATCCACAGCTCTTTAACCAGCTCCTGTATTTATGGCCTAATGGTTAAAAAGGAGAGCTTGGACCAGAAGGGATATCTCCTTTATCTGTTTTATATCAACTGGAAATGGAGGAGCTGAAGGGAAATTGTGTTTGACCCCCCCACCCTCCTCTCAGCCCACCCACCTCCAGCCCCACCTTTTTCTCTGAACAAGAAAATATCCAGGTTTTTGAAAAAGAAATTGACCATAACACCATAAAAAAATTTAAATTAAAAGTAAAAACTTGAGAAATTATATTATTTCTGTCCAAGTAATGTACATGTACTGCCAGGGGTGTTTTAACATGATTCCTCAGAGGAAAATTACAGTGGAGCTGAATTTCTTCCGTTAACGGCATATGGGGAAGTGCTATTTGCTGGCCAAATGCACTATTCCATACAAGTCCATTAGCATTACCTTTAACACTGTAATAGACGTGAAGAACAATTTTCTGTTCTCCAGTGAGTATTTGTAAGGATAATAGGGGGATTGTCTGGAAGGCTTAATGCCAAACACTCGTAGGATGCACTAGAGCCGAGCTCCGCAACAGTTGTATTAAGGCCCTTTCCCCTCTCTCCCTGCTTCTCCTTCCCTCCCCCTCTCCCCTCCCCGAGACTCCCACTCAGACAGAGGCAGGGAAGATAAAGCATGTCATTATTCTATTAAAGACCTACAATTTTTGTAATGGGACTTGCAGCAGTCGGCAGAAGTGCAGGCAGCTTCTTCAATATCCTGGACATTATTTGCTCGTTTAGTTAAATGATGTTTCTAATTCCCTCATAATTACTTGTAATGAGGCTGTCTCTCTCATTTTGATGCAGCTTCATCTTAATACAGAATGGCATCCTTTTTAGGGATAATTACCTCTTGTAAGGATGGGGAGTGAGGCCGGGGTTTGTTGTGCACTGCACACACCGCAAATTGGCTTGTTTCCTGCCATCTTGTCTTCCCGCAAATTGGTAAATTAAGTTTCTCGGCTAGGGCATTAGAACTGTTAAGTTTGCTTTCCCGGCTCCCTTAAATGATTGGCTTGGCTGACATGAGAAATAGCTGCCTCTTTGGTTTGTTTGTTTTTCTTCCTGTGGTAGCATTATCTTATGAAGATTTAAGTTTTTTTATTCCCTCATCTGCACAATGAGTAAAGTAAATGGTAAAGTATTTTGCATTAAAATGAGAATTCAATAAACACAGACCATACCTATACAAGAAATAAACCATAAATAAAAGTGAACGGGCCTCTTAGTAGTAATGACTAATTAAATGCTTTAGTCTAGAATGTGAGATTCCATTGTCTTGTCTTTACTCTGCATTATTCAAGAATAAAGAAAAAAAGAAAACACAGACTGTTCTACAAAAGCCCAGCCTTTGCTCGTCTTCTGAAGCAGCGGCGCTGCCAGCCAGCCAGTGGTGTTGATGTGAGTGGCCAACTCCTGGATCCTCTGACCACAGCTGTGGCAGGGACTGCTGAGGGCTTTTTATTCCTAAGTGCTGAAGTGTTGCAGACAGCTTGGCTCTACACGAGCCTGTTACACGCCGATTAAAGAGGGGGAATGAGTGCTCCCGCAGGGCGCCCATGTACATTTGCCCCAACCGCAAAAGAGTCTAACGTTTTCAGCTCTGTGCTGACGTGACCTTGAGACAGGGCTCTGACACTGGAACTGTCTGGAAGAGGCCTTCGGAGGAACGGACAGACAGACAGGAAGTGTCTTTCGTATCAAAGAACAACCCCCTGTCATGTCCTGTTTAGTGAGAAGATATGGCTATTACTGGGAAATATATGATTAGTTACATGTTTCACGGGTGTGTGGCAGTGCCATGAATAGGGGCTAAGGTTTGGTGTCAAACTCATTGAATGTTTTGGAAATGTGATAGTAAGGACGTAATGCTATTTAAGGCTTTGAGTGAAAACGCATGGTGGTCCAGTCTTTCTTCTGAACAAACATTTTGTTAAGATAAGTCATCGACACATCAAGTCAATAAATAAAAGAAATAGTTCCAACTAAAATGAACTGGAAATGAAGACATGACCCATTATTTTAGTTTGAGAGGGCCCTGCCAGACTCCCTCAAGTGTCTCTTGTTTTTGGGAGATTTGATAGTGGGGTCTTTTTGATACGGTGAGTTGGGCTCTCTTTGTCCAGACCAAGTGGTTTCTTTCAGCTCTGGGGGTGTGGCAAACACCCCGATGATCTGTCACTTCTGACAGAGACCGACTGCTGACCACACAGCCTGCAGCACAGCATGGCGAACACAATGGAAGTGACGCCCTATCACCTGACAGCTAATTAGGGATCACTCCCCGGGAAGGGAATACATTGTCTTTGAGGGGGTAGGGAAAGAAAGCATGGGGTGAGGGAAATCCCTGTGAAGTGTCAGTCAAAGTAAGACGCCGCAATTGCCATTATCTCGCCATCCCAAGTGTAAGCATGACATGTCACATAAATATCTAAATTGGGTACAGGTTGCTTTGCATGTCTATAGCCCTGAAATTGTTGGGTTTGTTGGGATATGTTCAATTTCATTGTGCTCACTCCACCTCTACGATATTATGGACAGAACCTAGACTAGCTATTAGCTGTCTTTCTTTCTTTTTGTGTGTGTGCGTTTTAACCCAGCTCTCCAGAGACCACAGTGTGAACAAAAACAAGAATCTCAAATCTCAACATTTGTTTTAGCCTTTGAAAGGATCTAAGCTCAGTCACACCGATCCTGAAACCCTTTTTTTTTGTCTGCCAAAGAGTGTGTGTGTGTATGTGTGTGTGTAAGTGTGCGTGCGCGCGTTTGTGTGTGCGAGTGTATCGATCTGGGAGTGTGTTCACATGTATGCACATTTAGCTGCATGAGTCCTCAGTGTATGCTGGGACCTGGGAACTCTTTGAAAACACATTTGTAACCATTAGTTGAGTGTAAGGTTTCAGGTGCAGAGTGCATCCTCTGTGCTGGTGTCAGAGTTTCTGTATGGCTCAACTAGCTTGCTGGCTGCAGGGACTGTGATGCGGGGTGGTGGTGAAAATGGGGATGGGAGGGGGAGGGGGGGGGGCACTGGAGCCTGGGCGTCCCACTGACAATGCATCATGGCAGGCAGGCCGTAACCTGAGCACCCCCCTCTGGTCCTAGTACGGCCTGCCACAGCGCGCTCCCACTCGGCCCCTATCGTGCCCCGGGGATGCTTTTAAAGAGATTTGGCCAGCGAGAAAACAGTTTTTCAAAAGAATCGTCGTCACATTAGAAAGTAATTAGCAGGCCCCAAGGCCAAGGATCCCCGTACTAATTTTGTACCCCCAAACAATCTGTCTTGGTGCTAGGCAGCGAGTGAGGCACACTCACACTCCAGGAGGGTGAAGGTATTTTGGGAGAAGCCATTCCTATGGCTCTGAGGGTGACACACACATCTAGGGGTCCCCGGGAAAGGTCGGGTTGAAAAGCTGACTTAAGTCACGGTCCACAGAGAGATTAACAAAGTAATTAAAGTAAAAAACTGGGTTCTTCTAGGTCTATTTGTTTCTGTGTGGCATTAGAAAGCTTTAGTGCAAAGTCTATGAGAACGTTATGAATGTATATTTCCAATGTAATTATAGTAACACTTTTGTTATTTACTTGTTAATGTAATTAAAAATATTTACTAATGTGTTGTTTTCTCACACATCTATGTGAACACCTGGTTAAACATAGCATCATTGCTCAATCTGTCTTGACTAAATTTAATATAGGGTGCCACAGGTATAGAACTGCATTTTATTGAACAAGATGGAACCCCAGATTGTTCATCTTGAGGTATCTAGACAGTCACCTTTCGAACCAGCAGGGTGAACTGCTAAACTTGGTTCTCACCGTGGGACATAAATAAATGTTGTTGGGGACGAATGGTGCTCAGGGCTGGCCGGAGGGAGGATGAGCCAGGGAGACCCTTGGTTAAAACCAGACGCTGTAGGGTGAGACTCAACACCATCCGTGTTCTTCCCGCGTCACTGGTGGTTCACTGGAGCTGCTGTACCCTCCAGCACATCAGGCCCACCAACACATAACAGGTAAAAGCAGACAATGGAAGGTTATTAGAAACCTGTGGAACAACACAGGAACTCTTGTGCTTAGGGGGGAAATTGTGTTTGGTCTGAATTTTCCAAATGCGTGCTTGAGTAGTGGTGATTTTATATTTGATGCATCCGCAGAACCACATACTCGATGTATTCAAACCGTACAAACTTAAAATACGTGTGCCGTTCACAGACTTATTATTGATGGACTACTGGAACACTAACACTCATTTTAATGTCCTTGTTTTCCCAATTTTGACACACCATGTTCTGCTTTTATTCGACAACAGCGTATACTCACACGTTACCTCGGCATAGTGCAGGAGGGAGAGTGGAAGGACACACATCAAAGACACAAGCATTGATGTGAGGAGACACAGCGGACGGACGGGGGGAGAAGCCGTACACTTGTTAAACCGTCAAGGCCCAGAAGAGGAGCCGTGCAATTGACCAATTAGGAAGTGGCCCATCATGTCAAAGCCATTTGCAAAGGGGAGGCTTAACCTGCAGGGTTCAAAGGTCAGCATCAAAGGATGGCCCTACGGGACTGTATTGGGACCCTTCAAGAAACACTGATCCCAAGCTTGGGTAAAGGAATCTCCTAATTACAATAAATCTCCTGTGAGGTGAGGACTGGTGCGGTAGGTACAGTGGCTATACGATAGCTTCAGCCCCAGGGCCCTCTCCATGGAAGGTAAGATGGGGCCTGATAGGAGATAGTGGTTGCCAGTAGGCTCGTGGCCTTCCATTCAAACAGGTCACAGGCTTAGAGAGAGATCACAGCCTTGGTAGCTTGGAGTGCCTACTGCCGTGAGGCTGTTTAGCCTCTGGCGTGTAACCAGGTCTTTGACCTTGCTAACAGATTAGTATCAGTATCAGTATTAGTATTGGATTTAACTCTCCTACTCTCGGGCCTCTCCCGCGTGCATTGTGTTGCTGTCTTACGAAGGCATGTCATCGCTGTGAATGCAAATAACAACGTTTTTTGTTAAGATTGTATTAACTTGTGATATAAATATATAATTAGTATAAACAAGATAACTTTGCTTGCATGTGCCCTAAATAAAAGAAACATTGACAAGTGTTTATATCAAGCTTAACCACTTTAATACTAAAATGAATGAAGTGCATTTGAATAGAAAAAAAAGCTCAAACTGAATGACGGTTTGACATTTTACTTTGGCATGACTTCTAAATGATTGTTGCCTGACAAAGTTGCTTACACAATCATTGGATATATGTCAAACTCATGGAAGATGATGAGCCAGCTCGATACCTCGATAGCCCAAACAGTTGCTGATGATACTTGTCTCCTTGAGAAGGGACCTAGTGAGCACCTAGGGGGGCAATGACGTTCAAAGCCTTTCAATCGCTTTGAAAAGAGTCTCGTCACCAATAAACATATTGCTCCAGATGTCACCTATGGAGATGGAGGCGTAACTGATGCCTTTAGCTGCGACGGGAGAGCTTTCCATTGAGGTGGATAGAAGTTAGTGGTGCATTGAGGGGATTATCCCTGGCAGGCCGTGGAGTGAGGCCTCTCCCTATAAACTGTCATAGCCTGTCAGAAGACGACAGCCGTGGCTCCCGGCGAAATATATAGCCCAAGCTTTAACTGTGCCTGCTCTCCCATACTACGGCCTCAATGGCAGCGCTCTTTAGAAAGCCCTTCTCCCTTTGTCCCTGCTCTGTGCCTGGCTGTATGATCCTCTCTGTGCTTCTCGGCTAGCCTCACCAACTGCCGAAGGGGGTGGGGGAAAGGAAAGGGAGGGAAGTAACAGTTTGTTCTTCCTGCAATTAGCATTCACGGTTAGCTAAGCAGAACTAATGCAGCGAATCTTTGAGTCTCACGTTACCTGTCCTCCACCGCTCGAGTACCTGCAGGCCGGATTAAATTGAGGCAAGATGACTAACCCCCTGTGTATCCATTACAAGCTTTTTATTATTAGTTGTGTTATTGGTAATTCCCTTTGAACGGCCTGGACAAAAATGGTCCATTGGCCAAGAGTGACTTCAAGAAAAGAACAGGGCATCAGCTTAGCAGCAAATGCTAACTATTGTTCGGCACCACTGACGGAAGGCATAAAGACTTAACTTGTTTTTAATGAGCAGCCTACACATGATGACGGTTATGGCTGTCAATAAACCCATGAGACCATCATCTCCACTCTCTCTTAACAAAGTTCAGTATTATTACAAATATATGTTTTTTGCATACATCCATAAACCTTAAAGTTAGAATAATCGTTAATTAAAACACAAGTGGTTTTTGTTATTGCGTCTCCGGAATGTTCTTCAGCATGTAGGTCAAGAGTGAATGATCTCATGGCTGTCCTTTCAGAGCAGCAGAATCTGGATATGGGCTCAGCATGTCACCAATACAGAACATGGAGGAAGCGGACATGATCTCATGGGTCTTAAGTGACATTACAACATGACCAAACCCTAAAGAGGTTCTCACGCAGTTCCAAGGCACAATATGGATTTGCATCAATCCATCCCAAGGGGTCATTGCTGTGAAAATGCACATACTCGTTGCTTTCAAACATGTGTCAATCCACTGATGGATGTCAGGCAATTAACGCTTTACTACTGATTCACATGACCTTTTACTGGATGTTACTCCTAGGCCCAAAAAATATAAATTGTATCACTATCTACGATGTGGCTGGTGGCTACTGCCATTTAAACAATCCTAGCCTATTGGATTCCTCTTCCTCTTTGAGCCATGTTTGTGCCAAGACAATCATTGTAACAGTTATGTCGTGTTGCCTTATCAGTTACAAACAGGTATAAGTGGAAACAATGCTTCTGATTGATCCACTAAACGCTGCCACGGCAAGCAGGCCACTGTCTAGTCACTTCGGTCTCACAGAAGACACTGGTGTTCATAATCAATAGGGCTTCCCGTCAGGGCATTGGGTCCACTAAACTCGGCTGCACCTCAACAGTGTCTCGTCTTTTGGAAATGCAAGCAGCTCTGTAAAGGAATACTCACAATAAAGAGAGCCACGACTGTCAGACTGGGCCTTTTTGTAAAAATGTCTTGAATACTTTCTGAGACATTTGTGGTGCGTAATAATGGTCGCAGTATATTTTGTTTTACGACCAGGACTTGATGATGAGCTGTTTGCAATAAAAAGGAAAAACGTTTTACTCTATACCAATACAAGCCCTTTTATTTTCACTGTATTTTCTTTGTAGAAGTGCAACAAGCTATTCAGAACTGCCAACTGGTAATGGTGAGTAACTTAAATGTGCTGTTTAGCTAAGAGAAATTATTGTAATTAAAATCAATGTATAGTAACTGGTGGAAATGGTAGGGAAATATTTGGCTGAATAGTTCTAAGCACTCCCATTTAATGAATGGTGCACACCTGTTCTTAACAGGCACCTAGTCGCTGGAAATCAAATTTTTTTCAGACAGCTGGTCACAGAGATTTAAGCAATTATTTGAATTATCAAGCATACTTTTACCCGTGCTTGAATAAAAATGCTATCAGAATGCCAATAGAAGACTTTCATCATACACTTAATGTTGTTACTTTGAGGCAACAGATGTCTGTGCTGTGATATAAAGGTCTATGCTGTAAACCAATTTGTATGTAGCTTACTACATCAGAAGAGTAACAGACATGTTTTTGTCACTGATAAACCAATTCAGTCTTTCCTTCTCACTATAATGCCTTATGTCACTCTCAAATTCTCAACGTTGTCCGTCGCAATTGCATTTAATTCCAAATAAACCAATTTCCTATTGAGGGGAACGCCTACTTTAAGATGTAACAATTTTGAGACTGAGAAAGAGGGAGAGACAGGGAGGTAGACATAGGAAAGATTCTGTGTATTGCTGTAGGTTAAGGTTATAGTGTAATTTCCCTGTTGTTACCTGCTGACTGCACCACATCCGGCCCTCTCTGTGCTTTTCAGCTTGGAACATATAGCGCAGTGATCACTAGCTCTTCCCCAACCTCTTCCCCTGTAATGCATAATTATGTGTTTTCTCCCCCCACCACCCTCTCTGCCCTTCAGTATGTCTCTCTGCTTTCGTTTTCTCTCTCTCTCTCTCTCTCTCTCTCTCTCTCTCTCTCTCTCTCTCTCTCTCTCTCTCTCTCTTTCTCTCTCTCTCTCTCTCTCTCTCTCTCTCTCTCTCTCTCTCTCTCTCTCTCTCCTGAGCTATTACCCTAACTGACTGTTGTGGAGCAGATAGGAGGTGTGTGAAGAACAAGGCAAGCTTTTATGGGCTCCCCACCAGCGCCACTCCATGCCGCTCCATTTGGAAATTATCGGGTCCCCTTGCTTTTGAAGTCTCTGTAAGCGCACCCTCCCATTTACGAGATGGCTGTGTACTTAAAGGTCACAAATTGATCAAGAGGTCCTAAAGATGGCCTTTTCACTAAAAGCTCCGCCTGCAATCCTCTCACTTCCACAGTCTGGACCCTGAGGGAAAAAAAGATGTAAAATGTTTCCTAAAGTCAGACATTCAGATAATGCAGCATTCCATTTAGCCTGGAAAATGCCACAATTGAGTGTACACTATATGGTACAGTAAGCCCAGATATATCTGTGCTTTTATTGTAATTCATGTTTGCTCAGGTTTAAGATGAAGACTCTCTTTAGTGGGTACATAAGTAGTTTTCTCAATGTGAAAGTCAAGTAATTATAAACATAATAATACATATTTTGTTTGGATGAAGGGCCTCTCATGCTTATATTTGAATGATTCTATAAACATTGAAATCTAGGTATGATGAGCTGTTTACAATATATTCATGGGCAAAAAGTAGAAAATGCACAGTTTGTATTTTACATAAATGCATATGTGTTTCACTATTGCTTTTCCCCCGGAGTAAATTAATCAATGGGCATTAGTGGGATTATTCTGTTTCTTAACTCTGACCAATCGCTGGGTGTGTTGCACTGTAAACAGCATGAACCTACCGGGCCTTTTTAAAAGTCAAGTAGAAAGCTCATCCTCCATTTCCAACAGATGGGCAAATGCATAACGCATGAGCACGCAGCATGGATACCTTTACCGACGTTCTAAAATACAGCGTTGTACATGTATGTTGACGAAAGAAAGTGTTGAAGAATAGCGACACATTAGTTTCAATTTGGCAGAACTCAATGAGTTCAGATGGAAGAAGCGACATGGCATTGATTCCGACTGGTATTTTGTTTAACTAATGTAAGGGACTCAATCAGTGAATTTGTCTGGGGCCTACCCATTCAGAACCCCAATGCGTCAACACCAGACATAGCTGTATAAAAGCACAGGGGCTTCATTCATCATAGAGGCCCGTGCAAAGCTCACTCTATTATTGTTATTGATAGCCAGCGCCTTTAGCCTGTCTATTTATTAGCCGATTGGGGATGGATGGGAGAGGGCCAGGCGGTGTTGTGCTAATGCCATTTTGGCACTGTGTTTAAAAACGTGGACACCGGGAGGCCCCATGGCTACTTGGCGGAGCCGACGTTGGGTTTTTATTGATTGTGTTGCTCGCCGATAGTCTGACGCGTGTCACATTTTGACGGCATTATGAGGAGAGGGGTCAGGGCTACGGGCTAATGAAACTGTTTTGGGGGGGAAAAGGTGGATGGGAGAGAGCGATGGGGGGTGGGGGGGGTGGACAATGTTTTCTACAACATTAACCTTGCAAATGGCTGTCAGAGAGCTGCTCTCTTTGCATGGCTGATGCCTGAACTGAGTCCTCCCTCCACCCCTTTCATTCCGCACCTCCACATCTCCCTATTCCCAACTCAGGCAACCTCTCTCATTGTTGACATTAACATTAAGCATAAATCCCCCACGTAAAAAAAAAAGAAAGAGCCTCGTGTTCACACAGCACGCCGAAATGACGCGTGCGTGGCAGCGGTTCAAATAAATGAAAATCTTATTAGCATCACAACAGCGCTTGTGGCGAAACGCTGCTGAGTGATTTGAAAACAGTGTCCGCGGCTGTCTGCGAGGGGGCTGACAGATGAGCTAAAGATGATGTAAAGGCCCGGGTGTGGAGTGGATGGGGAGGGCCTGCCAAGGAGCCCCAGCTAAAATCCTTCCAAAATGAGAAATCCTACATAATAATATCCTCATGTATCTTTATAAGAACACGCCAGAAGCGGGCCGACAGCGTCCTCCAGTATGCTCTGTGAAGGCCCAATAACAACATTAGGGGTCCTGAAGGCAGCTATATCCTCTGCAAATATGCTCTATGCTCCCCTAATTTGGCAGCTATATCTTCTTTAATGGCATCGATAACCATGCCTTTCACCATAACTGCATCCACCCAAACCCTCTAAACCGAGGCCATTAGTTGGGAAAACACCAGATTGGCTCCCGTAGATGTAATGAAGATCTAGAGCGCTGCGTGCTGTAACTCCCTACAAGGCCACACAACCACAGTATATGAGCCTCTACTGACTACGTTGGCTTTGTTACATTGTTTTAACGAGGAAATAATTAACAGGCTTGGTCAATAGGAGGGGAGATGGACGGTAAGGCTATGATGCCATTATAGGCCCCCTGAGAGTTGGCTGGGGTGAGGGCCCAAGACAGAACCCATCTATCCAGCGTCCGTGCCCCCCCCCCCCCCGACTCGCCTACAGTGTAATGACATAATGGTGTCTAAATATTCATTGTGAATTGATCAAAATGTAAAACGTTTAAATAATCACCCCGGTGATTTCCCTATGTTGATCCGTACGGTTTCTATTTATTTAATCAGTTATAATTATTTATTCGGATCATGAATGTTTCATTGTGACTCTGTGTGTGTGTGTGTTTGAGTTTCTGTTTTGGTTTGTACTTGTGTGTTGTGAATGCGGCAATGTGTGTGTGTGTGTGTGTGTGTGTGTGTGTGTGCCTGAGGTCCGTGAGTTTGTGTTAATCAGACCAACTAAATGCACTCCTATCTTTTTGGTGCGGTGTATAGAGAGGGCTGCTACAGCGGCGTAAATGGCTCCCTCTACTAATCATTTTTACCGAAGCGAGGCAAAAAGGGAGAGATAAATGTTTGAGTGGATAGGTTGAGGGCGACTCTTTCAGAGCTGCCCCTTCCGTCTGCGAATAAAAGCCTGAAAAGGAGCCACAACGACAGGCTAGAAGTGAGTCTGACTGGGCTTTGAAAATGCTGCCTCTTCTCCAAGCCTAGGTGCTAATGCATCTGACTCAAAGGCTGGAAACGTGAGAGAGAAAGAGAGAGAGAGAGAGAGAGAGAGAGAGAGAGAGAAAGAGAGAGAAAGAGAAAGAGAGAGAGACTGGTACTTTTGAGCACAAAGAGTTCCAAGGTGTGCACTCACTATTCAGTAATTGGTAAAAGAAGATTCATTTCACTCAGTGATTTCCTGTCTCTTTACTTGCTTTGACAATCCTGATGCTTCTAATAGGAGTATGAGTAAAGGCTATTCTGTGTGTAACCCCCCACCCCCCCACCCCATTCCCTCAAACACCAACCTGTCTGGCTGTTCCGTTCTCACTCCAATCACCCCACCCCTCTCCCTCTCCCCTTGAAAAAAATGGAAGAGAAAAAGCATTAACCATATTCTTTTTGCCATTCTTTCCTTTGAATACCTCAAACCCCTCTAGCTTTAATCATTTCTGGATCAGGCACACTCCAAACAAGCCTAGCCATTTTTTTCCATTCAATTACTCCCTTAACAACATCAAAAAGAGAAAGGATTTAGGAACAGTGAGGAAAGAAAGAGAATGAGAGGGAGAAAATTGTGAATCATCTTCATCTCTAAAAATGCCCTGAATGCTTCAAAAGAGTTTTTTTTTATTCTTAAAATGAAAAACCAGTAATCTAAGAGATGGTTCTGACAATCACAAAATGTTTGCCGTCTCTTGCCTAGCTGGGAGCTCTTCTCTCTCCTCAGACAAATCGTGGCACAGGCAGAAGGTGAATAAAGGCTGCGAGAAATGGGCCTGCAAATTACTACATTTCCACCGAATGCTGCTTTCATTACCAAGGAAAATATATCAAAAGGTACTTCACTCCGAAAGGTATTTTAATAATACATTACTTCCCCCCCTAACTACTCTTAACCTTTAGACACAATGCATTTCGGATGAATGCAGCTGTCAAGGCTAGGTGTTGGGATAATGAGATATCCAACTCTTATTTACAATTGTCTGACTGAGGCTAGGAAGACTGACTTCGGAGTGAGCTGCTCGCTTTTATCCGGACGACCCAATATCCTAGTTGTCCTGTTCTCAGTTTAAGCTGAGCATACCCCAACGACCCCCTGAGAGGTGAGAGCTTTTTTCATATATTTTCATATTCAAACATGTGCAGGGCGTGCGTTGAAATAGGTCACTTTTATTCAAAAGTAGCACTCAATCCAAAAGCATGGGCTTTGTTTTAAAATGCTGCCCTATTTTTCCTCATTGCTCAAATTGCCCACGTTGTTCCAAATAGGAGCCAGTAGATACAAATCAAGTATGAAATGTGTGAACACCAACAGAGGTCAATAAAGCATGTCCACAGTTATAATGTGATTGATTTTTCTCCCCAGCTCTTTCCATATGGGATTCTGCTGTGCGCACATTGCCGATGATTACACACAGAACTGCTGATGGTTAATCATAATGGCTGGGGGTGAGCACTTTGCTTTGCCACTCTCCCCTTAGCATTCGCTCCCCTCGTTTTCTCGTATCCAGCTGATGTGATGGTTGGAAAGGTTAGGTGACATGCGTGCATCCCAGAGCACCATCTAGAGGGTTCAGAGGGGAGAAAGAGCCTCTGTTCCTGGGGCGTTCGTGTGCAGAGGGAAACCTCGTTTTGATGTTGGTCCAAGCAAGAGCCTCTTCTGGCAGACCACTCTCCACAGTCTCTCATTATAGCCGTAGCATTCCGCTAGCTTTTGGGTCAGGCACTGAGCGTATGGAAGCCGCTTTTCTAGAGTCCTCCACTGAGAAACCAGATCTTTGGCCATCAGAGGAAATGCAAACAGTAAACAGTGAATGTAAACAGGCTGCAGTGAACCTTTCAACTTTGTTGTGATGTACAATTGTCGGAAAATAGCTGCACATCAAAATAGGCAGAAATCCCATTCTATAAACATTTGTGTATTTATACACTAAGAACCAATATAAAAACAAGACTGATTTGATGTACAATATATTTTACACACAAACAAACATAGCAATTGTCCTTTTCGTTGAGATACGGTGTGTTATTCATGAGTATAAGTCAAATACGCAAACAAAAATAGTAAGTGTGGGCCAAGAAAATTGTTGGTAGTGTCAATCAGAACACAAAAACAAATCAAAACAAAACACTACACTGATTCCAGGTAAAGGCCATTTAACGGCGCACTCTAGTCTGACTGCTCTCTTCTTTGAAAAGGTTATAATTTGGAACATATGAACAAAGCCACTCACTATTTAGTGTGTTAATTAAATCTAGAAGCCTCTTAATGCATTGAAATACACACTTCATATTTGCCACTTTGAAATATGTTTCAACCATTTCCTTACTCTGTTGTCCTTGTCCTTACTCTTTGAATTAGAGAAGCCTTTCCAAATTGATGCTAACGGTCATGAAATAATGGACGTGTGAGCGTTAATGGGGATGTTAGCACGGCAAAGTCCCTAATGGACGATGCTAATTATTCCTGGCTTGGAAGGCCTCACAAAGAGCATGGATCAATATGTAACGCAAGCACACTCCGCTCATTCATACCAGTCGGATGATGACATTCACTTGGAGCACGGCGCTAGACAAGAGGGCATTATGAAGGTGGGATGGTGGCGGAGGCAGCCGTGGCGGTGGGGGCAAGTGGGGCTCGGCTCTTTCATTTCCAGCGGGCTCAATGGTTCGATAAAGGTATGGCGGGTGGAGGACGAGAAGGAGAAGAGCGTGTGCGCTGGTGGATAAAGGCAGACAAGAGACCCATGGGTGCCATTGAAACTGTTTGATATGGAGCATTAACAGGTACATCATTTTGATAGAAAGGAAGAGAACGCTGGGAGACAAAAAAAGAAGTTAAAATAATCGGTGGTGTGGAGTCAGGGGCACTGTTTTCCCTGGTTACAGTCTCCAATGTGTACCTTAACGGAAATAGTATGTATAGATAGGCCACCATCTTCATTTTGGTGTACACCACCTTTATCCCACCTCCTGCTAGCCGTTTGGTAGCCCTGAACAGAACGAGACCTAAGACAATCTTACTATATTGTTATCTGTAATACTAGCTTCAAAGCCTGATCTGGGTTAGGCGTGGTGTGGGCCCACAGCCAAAACAGGCAAGTGAACATTCAACCTAAACATCTGAACGGGTAATAGGATCCACCTCAACTTCAGGAGTAGCTAATTTGGCCAGGACATGGCACACTTTCTTTGGGCAATATCCTGCTCTGCCTCCCTGCTCCCCCTCCCGTCACCCTCCCTGGAGAGACCCATTGATCCACTGTCTGGTGAGCCCTGTGTCTCCAATCCCAGGCTAATTCCTGGAGGGATTGGTTTTCCCTTGTTACCTTGTAGTTGGGAGTCCTGTTCCTGCCTTCTCCTAGTTATCCCCGCCCTGTCTTCCTCAGTTACTCCTGGTATCACTGGACAAGGACCCCTTTGTGTGGCCTGGAAAATCTGGACACCCCATCTGAGAGAGGAATCAGGAAAAAAGGAGGGGGATTTTGGAACATCCTGTCCTTGGTTCCAGATGCCCCTCTGGAATTGTATCCAGAAGGAACAGTGGCATGTCATCAGGAGTGTCTTCCGTAATCCTTCCCGGTCTGTGATGGAAACTACAGTAGGATATTGACATGACAGCTCCTGTCACAATTTTTGCCAAAATATTTTTTCAGCTTCATGACACTTAAATTGAGTGTACAAGGACCAGTCTTGTGACATCTCTCTTATAGCTCTATTAGTCCTACGATATGGTATAGTATTACTATTTAAATATTTTGAATAGTTGTTGGTTTGTTAGGTTATAGTTCATGTAAGGTCTTGCTTTCCCTGTTGTTCTCTGTTCAAAGTGATCCACTGCAATGGCACAATCACCACGATAAAATAGAGACAAAATCACACATTTCTCTTTGAAGTGAAACCATGTCAACGTGGCTCATAAACATTGCATACTCTCCCAATTACTTATGCACAAACATGCAGTTTCATAAACACAGAAAAAAACTTCAAAAACGATGCATTTCAGACAGACCCTCACTCTGGACATCTCTTTCATCCAACCCTGGAATGACCCTTGTTAACCAGGAGACCTTTGAGAACCATCCCCACACAAAGTTCCCGGTACACAGGAGAGATTCTTATTTCCTCCCCATTGTGCTCATAGGACAACACAAACAGGAAAAAAGCCCTGAGAGAACATCATTTAATTTCCATATAGATGAGAAGTGTGCAATGAAATAAGCAAGTGTCCATTTGTACACAAAACACAGTGGTTTCCATCTTGATGCTTCAATATGGTTGAAAGTGCTCTATGAATTAGCTGAACAAAACACTGGATAGGGTGATATTCAGGTCATTGTAATTCCAAAGGGGTGCAAATAGATCTTACCAGTGTCAGAGCACTCGAAGCTTGGAGGAGGTTAGGGTCTGTGGAGACCTCCTTTAATACCCCCCCCCCAGCTGCCCTTGTACAATAGGCAAATTTCAGTTCTTATTTTACACACGTAAACTTGCAATGGATGCTGAGTTGGTAAGATTGTTGATAGGCATATGTATAAAGAGAAAGAAAGTACAGTCCATAAAATTGAGCCTGTAGCTGTTGGCACCAGTGTGTTTGCAAAAACACAAGCCAGTGTCAAAGCCAACACATTACACATAAAGAGCTCTGTAAAAAAGTGAGCCATTGTGGAAAGTCTCAAAATGGGACTACAAACTGTACATGGTAGTATAAGAAAGTTGTTTTTCAAACATGATCAAGGTTGATATTTCCTTTCATCAGAACAGCCACCTCTAACAAACCCTCTGTACTACATATCTTACTACACACTCAAACGCCCAAAAAAGGCTGAACCTTCAGTGGACAAAAACAGCGAGTGTGGTAAAAGTGGGGAAATAATAATATTTCCATTCCAGGTTTCAAGACACCAGGTTACCATTCAAAAAGATCACATCAGGACATGAAAGCCTCCTCTCCCTCCACAACCACATTCGTGTTTGCCTGAAGCGCCAAAGCTCTGATGGAAGTAACTCAGTTAGAGACAATCCATGGCCTCTGCAAATGGAGTACTGAGCTGTTAATGCTATTCAAGTGGCCATAACATACGCCCTGAAAAGACATAAGACACAGAAACAGAAAGGAAAAGGCCATCTTAGGCGTTCTGAGTGAATGGAGATAAGCTTTACACCACAAACCACAGGGCATGGACACAACACATTAGCGGGATGTTCAAACTCCTGACTGAGAGGTATTATTGCGGCCGAGCTTTGTTAAATATGAGGCAGATGCTAGACATTTGTTTTCTAAACTTTTACAAGCATTTACAATACCAAATTAGTAAAATTAATAAAAGGATAAATATTAGTTATGATACAGTTTACACCATTATGCCACTAAACAGCGATGATATGGCTACCTACTGAAGCAATGTCTAAAAAAACTAGCAGAGGAAATTTGCATTACTAATAGTGAATATGAGTATAACTTCATGAGAGGTCAGATGTTTTTAATCTCTTCCAATTAGCACATTAAGCGAAAAGTACTACAGAACAGAACCGTACCGGAGCAAACAAGCACACCAATTTAATGGGTAATTAATTAATGCTTTAAAGTGCTAGCAGGCACTGCAATTGTAATTCAAAACAAGTGAAAATGAATCACATTAATTGTTTGGAATGAAAGTTAGCATTACCATAATCGAGGTAAGGAGGAGAAAAGGGCATTGCAGTGTAGGGGACATGAATAGTTTCCAACCCCGGTTTGAGGGCATTATTTGTTATTGAAATAAATTAGACCCTCAACTGGAAAAGTAAATATAGCAATTTCTTCAGGTTTAAAATTATGATTTTTTTGACAGGTATGTGAACTGCTGCACACTGATACACTGAATCAAGTCAACATGCAATAAAGTCAAAATAACAAACAACTTAATGGGACTCATCAGACACTTCACACACCCTGTGTTCATAAGTGATGGTTGGTTTAGTTTTGTGTTGTCAGATTGGATGTTTCGACACCCTTTGTGATATCCACAAATACAAAGTCTGACTTTATCGCCAATGATCCACAGTTTCCACCCCCCTCATATGCAGTCTCCTTACAGGTATTAGTCCTGAATAGCAACATTTACCCTTGATGTGGGCATGATTGTAATGGTAATTGGGAGAGAAAGTATCTGTGGCCTTCGAAGGATCGTATGCCAAATCAGCATTAGCAGCAAAACGCGCGCAACATTAACTGCTCCCAACAGAACTTCCAGATGGATTCTACTCTAATGGCATCATTATATGCTAAATTAAAAGGCGAATAAATGGAAGTGTAAAAATATAAATGACTGGAAACCCCCCCCTCATCTCTCAAGCTTCAGCCGTCTTTAGTGGGGGCCTTTGCCACAAAGAATGGGAGCTACGCTGCGGCAGGGAACGTTCATCATGCAAGGGTCATGAAATAGTCATGAAAAAATGAATAGTACAGTAGGGTGGCGGTACACATCGCACTCTGTTATGTTTAACACGCAAACTAAGACTGAAATGGCTGGGTGGAAGAGGAGTCAGAGATCGGACGGATGCCACCTCGTTCACACCTCACATATTTGACGCACCGTAAACGACGGCACTGCAAAAGCCCCGCACACATACATTTAGTCCCCTCCTTATAACAGCAGTGACCCAGATGCTGTAGCAGAAAGCCACGGTAGTGAGAAAACGTGAGTGCGCACAGACCGGGGGTCACGGGGGGTCATGACCCTGACTGAGACCTTTTGACCCCTGTCTGGGCCCTGGTAGACACTCATGGCCTTAACCTTTACCCTTTGACAAGCTGTTGAGTTCCGATCACCCAAGACTCCACTCCGGGTTGAAGCTGGTGCTGTGCTGGGTCGATGGATCTCGGAGGACAGGCTCTATTCACCGAGGGGAAAGAGGCGAAGGTCATTGGCGTGTAGATGTTCCTGGACCAACATGTTGCAGGTGACCTATGGCCTTGTCATTTAGCATGCACTCACATGTGGTGAATTCACTAAGACTTGCGGGATTCGCTTTGTCTCGTCAGGACAAAAGCTTCGCCACATTTGGATATGTCATAAGAGCAGAAGACACATAGAACATATTTCTAAATATGACGGCCACGGAATACATCGCAACATTTCCCAGATTTCCCTTATTATTCCAATAATAATAGCAATCCAGAAAAGTAAACCAGACTATTTTTGATGGAATCTATGGGTAGTTCCGCATTGCTGTGCAATTGAAGGGTAGGCAGCACTCACTATTCTGAAGAGGGCTGGAAGAGCGTGAGTTTGAGCCGCTCAACTCTGACCCAGTAATTAAAAAACGAGAGACTCACCAAAACGCCATTATCAAAACAACTCTCCTAAACCCATTTGATGTGACTTATTTCCCACACACATGGCAGCTAATGTAACTGAGCAACCCTTCTGCTAATGATTATTATGAATGTTCACATTTCACATATTAATCATAATGATTCAGTTCGTGTTCACCAGGGCTGTTGAATTTATTTCGTTACTTACTGCCGCACACTGCTGTTCCTGCGACTCCATACTCTGTCGTTTCACGTGTTCCGTCTTCCATTTCGGCGTGTTTTCTCTCACCAGCAACTGGTCTCCACTCTCCTTACATTTATGTGCAAATCCAACTTTCATCTGGAAGATGATTTTGAATGGTTCTCCCACATCTAGCCCCTTCACTGTGTCCCTCCATCATGTTTATCTGTCCTCACAAAAGCTTCATTAGCAGGCCACAGCCATCCAGGTAATTGGGTCCATTTATTTCAAAGGTACATTTTAATGGATTCTCTTATTTTTCAGTAGTGCAGTGGATTAAAGTAGATCACAATAGCCCTTTCCCACAGTTCTATTTTCTTCACTTTAGAGGTGGTCAATTTTTGAATTATTTGTGCTTTTTCTTTCATCTGCAGCATGCAATAAATTGTACGGACCCTTTTAGTTAATAGCGGCAGTGTCAGGTGTGTATGTGTGTGTGCGTGTGTGCGTGTGTGATAGAGGGCCAGTCCACGGCTACAATTCACGGGGATCACGACAGACACCCTCAAGCCCTTTATTTCCCACCCAAAAACATCAAAAGCCACATAAGCAGCCCTGGTGGGGAGGAATGACTACTCAGTGTTTGTGTGCATGTGAGCGTCTACGCATGTGATTTCTCTCCCTTCTGCCTGCACCTCTCGTGTGGGCTCTCTCCTTTATGTCTGTAATTGTGGGTGATTATTTTAACTGTGAAAAGGGTAGCAGGTAATAGGGGCTGATTAAATCCAATGGACAGCAGCCCAGGAGACCCTTAAGACACTGCCATATAATAACACAGGGAGTGGGAAAGCATCACCTACACAGCCTATCCACTCACCTTATTTTCCATGACACGGAGGCCAGACGCAATTTCATGCATTTATTGTGGTGTTAGTCCTCTTATTGACAGCTGTAAACAGTTGCGGTTAAATTGAGGCTCACACACCACTGCCATCAGAACTGTTGCGTTACATTGACAAGATGTGGCACAATGTGAAATGAAAAGAATGCACTGTTAACATGGACACACTCACGCATGGAAAAAACAACAAAATATAAAAAAACACCACGTGCACACACATTCTTACTTGCAAACGCACACACACACAAGCACACACAGAAATAATATACTATAATTTGGCAACCACAGCCTGCCACAACAGGGATTAGCGTCGAGACTCTGAAGCCATTTTTGGGGGTTCCAAAGAACATGATATGAAAACCATTACTGCCAACCAGCATGACACCCTTATCCTTTATCCTCAAACCAGACGCCTTTGGATGCCAACTAAACATATCCAGTTTAAACCATGCTGTAGCCAATGCAATAACAATGGTGCATGGATTACCTGTTGACTAATTGTTGACACCAAAAGTTATAACCTTTCTTTGTTAAAGATACACCTGTGTACGACGCCAAGCCAATTATTTTAGCCAGAAGAAAAATGATTTTGCTATATATTATTTTTATATTATTTAAAATAAGACAAAAAATGTATATTGAAATGATCTAAGATTCTGGATTCCAAATCTATGCCAGAAATGATCGGCACAGTTTCTTTTGTCAGTTTAACTCCCTTTTTTTGATCAAAAGCTTTCACACACTGAATTAGTAATTGCAGAACAACTAGCCTACTGAATTAATTTGCAAGTCAACAGTGAACAATTCAGAAGAGTCACACACCCAGCAGCTGGTTTTCAAAAGTCACATTTTTCTCAGAACACCACCACCACCCAAATTAAATTATTATCTATATATGGCAAGCATTTGGAGTGAATTACAAATGGAATCTTTATATATGAACTGGGTGGTTGGTGAAGGCAACCTAAAGGGGAAAACGTGTCTGTCGGTGTTGGTGCATGGCCCATAATCAATCACATCTATCCACCATATTATTAACTTCCTGAGCTGTAAGGGAGTTAGAAGACTGGCTTCTACAGTCCCATCCCCTGCAGAGGGTCCCAGGGGATATGTGTGTGTGTGTGTGTGTGTGTGTGGGGTGGGGGGGGGGGGGGGTTACACACAAGTAAACAACTTTCCCTGCCCAGAGGGTACCCCAAGTGCTACCCCATCCATTACAAATGGTTACAAAAGGAAGAGGTAGGCAAGGAAAGATGAAGGGGAAGGAAATAAAGAAACAACAAACATTTCTTCACTGTCTGGCCTCCCCGCTGTTGTCACTTCTGCAGTTCTTTGATGATTTACGATTGGTTCTGAGAATCTTGGTTCTTTGATGATTTACGATTGGTTCTGAGTTGAATTGAGTGGGTATAGAGTTGCCTGGTCCAATTTCAAGAGAAAGTGTACAAAACAAGTTAAATATAAAATTATGTCAATGAAGACTAACAAAAGGTCACTGATGATTGTAAAGATGCATGACATTTGACAAGACATATACAAGCACATATATGTTTAACCTTTTCTTTCTTTGTGGAAGAGTAAGCATCATGTTTAAAACACTAAGCCGTCAGCCATCATTACAAGAAAAAAAAATTATAATAATCCACCCCAGAAACCATTTTTAAAACCCCAAAGAATTTCCACAATTAAAGACAACTCGTCCCATTCATGAAAGTTATGCACCTGTCATCTGCCTGACTCCTGTGGGAAATGAAACACATCTTGAATGCAGTGCGTTGTACAAAAATATGACTCTGGTTATGTTGAACAATTGTGGTCCGCCGACCACCTAACCCGTTAAAGATAAACTGACATTCCGGACATAACTCTAGAGGCATCCACCTCTTATGAATACCTTTGAGGGAAAAAAAGTGACATAGCATGGAATATTCAATTGTTTGTTTTAACAGCACCTTCACCACGAGAATGCACCTGTGGACCTTCTGAAGATTTTAGGTAGTGAGTTCACAAACAGAGATTAGAAACACATGGTAAAAGTAGGCCATATCACACATTTATATCACATACTTTTTTGACATCCTATAACATTCATTGTAAAACGAGTTGCTTTGAATGTATTAAACCGTACCCAAATCTTTTATAAGGCCTTCTTGATTTACTTGTTGGGCTATAATGTTGTCTCTAATGAAAGGAACAAGTTAAAAGCAGGGAGAAATATGTCATAATTTCCTGTTATTCACTTATTCCAGTAATGCAGAAATGTGTCTTTTCTTTATAATATTATACACATTACTATTACACATGCAAAACATGTATGTGTAATGGTACGCATTTGCGTTAAAGTTTTTAACGTAATGATGAAATCATAAAAATGTATACACAAATCATAACAATTTGTAGAGGGTCTTATTACCTAAGAATCACAGATAATAATAAAAAATATTCGCAACACTTGCTTATCATCTATGTAGTTGACATTTTTTGCCAACATATTACATTATCGTATTGCATTTATTTGACAAAATACTCCTAGCTGACTGAAAACATAGTGATATTGGTTTTACAGCATTTGACAAAGGTTCATGGGCAATGTATTGATGATTAAATTATGTATTGTGATCTTGGCTCTTCCAAGAGAATTTCCCTGCCCTTTGTTTTACAACAGGGAAACAACTGGCCAGCAAGGCCTAGTCACAATGAGAAATGGAAGAGTAAAGGCTGGAGAGCAGTGGAGAAAGAGAGAGGAGGAATGGAAAGGAGAGGTACAGCAAGCGATTATAGGGAAGACAAAGACCCCGCTGTCTTGGACCTGACAGCACCCTCTACATCAGCTAACCCCCACCCTCCCTCCTCCATCCTCCCCAGACCAGCCGCCCCATTTCAACCATACAGGGAATTTCCCCCCTTCTCCCACACCCACCTATCATCCATTTATCCCTCTATTCATCTCTCTTTCCTCAGCAAATGAAAATAATAACAGGCAACAACACAACAACATACAGATATCTGCCCCACCTCCACCTACCATCTCCAGTCAAGGCTTCTCCCAGGCAGATGATGAGTTCTGAGATCTTGCCTTTCAGCCTAGCGGAGGGTAAGAGATACGTCTGAATCACGCAAAGAATGCAACGGCCAGGTTTGGTGTGGTCTACTCCGCCTGCCTGCCAGAGCATTCCTTTGCCGAGGCCTACAGTCGAGACGCCCGTTCAAACACAGGTATTCGGTGTCGCAGACAACGGCGGTTTTGGGTTACATTGGATTATTCTGACACTTTGAGACAACCGGCCAACTCACAATAGAATTACAGATGAAGCGCTCGCGCTTACAGAGGTTTACATTCTTCAGATAAGCCAGGCTATGCTTTTTGACAATGTGCCCAAACATCGTCTCGGCCTGGGCCCAAGAGACACGAACATTCACCATTGGCTGCTACTGCCAGTGGATTTTCCCTTCCCTTCAATTACGGCGCAGACGTTTGGCGGTGAATAAGCTGTTTGTGGAAGGGGAGATGGCAAACAGACAATCTGTACTATAAAGAACAAGCTCCCAAAATAGATTTCAGATAGTTAGCCGAGTTAGCTGTTCACCACTGTCCTAAGGGAATATGGCACTTTTATCTATCTGAGGCAGTCAAATCAAGCAAACCATAGGACGGGTGCTTTGGTTTCTGGGTCACAGAACGACCGACTGATTTGTTGCCATTATCAGTTGAGCCTAACCACATTGATAACCACTGGTAAGCAAACTGAAATGTTTACATTGTTGCTTTGTGCCAAGCTAATCCTTTCAACGGTGGCTCAAAAGCCAGCCAGGGGCTATAGGGGGTTGGAATAATGTGTTCCAAAAAAAAGAGAGAGAGTCAATTTGGATATGTTCCCTTGCTATTAGACAGGGTCCCTGGGGCATCAGACATGGTACAATGGAGTTGGAGCTCACACTTGTGACCTAACAAGCTGTGTGCCTCCCAGCATTAAGGAATGACAGCAGAATCCCATGTCCCCCTTCCACAGTCTATGTCTCTCTGTCTCACAGCAAGGCTTTGTGACATCAACCGTTGGCACCCTGACAGCCCAGTCAGTGTCTCTCTTTACTGCCTAACAGCCATACCCTCTCAAGTTTTGCAATGCTTTTCACCCTTTGACCTAACATAGGTATTTGAAAATGCATTTGTATGCATGCAACTCTTTAAATCTCTGTGTTTTTGTGTGTTTGTGCAAGTGTGCGTATGCTTGCATGGGTGTGCGGATGTGAGTGTGTGTTCAAAAAATAAATGTATATTTACTTTGGACGGATCCGTTTCACAAAGTAGTGGAACTTGCATTTCAACAAAAACAGGTTTATGTAACTGTAACGTGTGGTGTGTTTAGCTCATGTGTGCAGAAGGTTAAAGTTACACTGCTCTAAATGGGCGATACATGTGTCCCTTAAGTAGTCTATAGAAAAGCAGTGGTAGAGGGGCGCGGACCTGCAACTATACCCACCTGCTTAGAATTACCTTCATGAGGTCATCTCACATCCTTCATGTGCAGACCTCCACACCCCAACAAAGACGGAATACACATTCCGGGGTATTAACTTTATACGACTAACACCGAAACATTATAAACATTGTACCTGCATGAACTTTAGAGTGGACTATCCAAGGCAAAGCCTTTGAGCTGGTGAATAATTACTTTAACGTCCATTTTAGTATTGTTGAACGACAACGTGACATTAGTTGTAGGGATGTCACATGCTTTGGATTGGCCAAGATGTGTCATCACCTGCATGTTTGCCATTCAATCTCTGTGGCCTTTTCCTGGTTCATTGACACGGCACCTGAATATGAGCATGCACAGTGCCAGAGTTTTACCCCGAGCCAAAAGGTGCTCTCTTACAGGTGAACCCAGGATGGAAGGTAAAGCCACAAAGACCGAGGGGGTCGAAAAGGAGGGGGAAGCGGTGGGGTTCATGTGAATGTGTGTGTGTGTGTGTGTGTGTGTGTGTGTGTTGAGGACAAGTAAATCAGCCTGTCAAGCTTTATAATGAGAGTCCACAGACGTTACCGCATCTTGATGTGATTCGCAGCCACGAGATCTATGATCCGGGATGTTAGCCAATAAAAAACATGTACAACTGGGTTGCTTTCTTATTACATTCGTTGGGACATATACTTTGTATCTTTGTATCACCATCATATCATACTGAAATAAGTTGGCCCAGGCATTGTATTCATGGCAAATAAGAAATATATAGGATGCTATGGACACTGCAGCTTGTGACTCAGTTAGAGGTTTTGACTGAAAAGTACTCCTAATTGAATGCACTTTGGAAATTCCCAAAGTTATTAGGGCTATCATTGCTGTCTGGCTGTTGTCTGGTAAGCTACCTGATGTTGTCACTAACAGCATGCCTGTACTGAAAGGGATATAGAAATTATAGTAGACCAGCATTGGGTTTATAATGACTCAGAACCCCCCCCCCCCCCCACCCATCACAGGCTGTCACACACACGTGCACACACGCACACTATCTCTCTCTCTCTCACACACACACACACACGTGCACACACGCACAATATCTCTCTCTCTCTCACACACACACACACACACACACACACACACACACACACACACCACACACAATTACACAGCAGCTGCCCAGAATTGGCAGGCTCACATACAGTCCTTCTTCAGGGGTTTGTGTCAGAAGCCATCCTCTCCAACACACACCTGCTCGTCCATCGAGCTCTCAAAAGAAAACTCCTCCAAAAAACATCTTCTTTTCGTACCCCGTTAGACGCGGGGTCCACAGTTCGGTGGCATACACCCATCAGCCTAATCCACAGTTCGGTTTGCCAAAGTTATGACCTCAATCACAATTCTGACTTGAAAATAGCTGTGCCTTGGCAAACAGGAAACCATTAAAGCACCCACGATTACCATTTCCATCCACCCGCACGGTCCCTATTTTACTTTAATCTGTTTAAGTGCATTTTCTGCGCCAGGTTAAAATATGAATACCTACCGCCCCCCTCCTCTCTTGAGTTTGGCAGAGTTTTTCTGGCTGACTTGAGAGCACAATTTACGACTGATTTAATTTGGCCTCCGCAAACATTTCTAATGACATTAGCCCCAGTGCATCTAGTGACTGCCTCTCCCTCTTATTCCATTAGCTCCTAAATCAGGTTTAAAGACCATATTGATGCTCGATGCTATTACGGGTGATTATCAAAACAACAGACAATGGGGCAAAGTGTTTACTAACTGGTTTAGCTGTAATTTTGCGTAACCACGACAGATGGGAATGCTACAAATTATAAATCAAGCTTCCTTTTTTTTTTTTTTACGAGGGTAGCTGCATCAGGTTGATTTTGTCAGCGTACACTGCAAACCTCCATTACAGAAACAAACCATTTTAGCTAGGAGTAGGACCCACGACTGTGTTTGTAGAGCAATAGGGCTCCATGGTGACAGAGCAGCAGGACCCTAACGTGTACAGTAGCCCCGTGGCACACGCTGTGGATGCTCTCCAGCTGGTCTGACAGGGACTAATGACCGTTGTCCATCTGCATGCAGGCTTACAGCTGTCTCTCTCCGCGTCACGGTAATGACTGTGTTATTAACCCTGCGAGCCCTGCTCAAACTGTTATTAACCGCTGTGGGACAGCACAGGGCTCAAACTGTCTCAGTTGCCCGCGTCGCGGAGCGCCTCCCCGGACGGCTCGATTCCCCGCGGCTATCCGTCAATGTCAGGGATGGAACCAGGGCGGTGAAAGAGAGAATGGGAAGGGAGGGACGGGAGTACCACACAGATGGGGAACCTCTGTGGGTGGATGATTTAAACTTACTAAGAGTCCTAAGAGTCTGGTCAAGTATTTTACATTGTATTGTACCAAAAAAGTATCGTTCTTATTTGCTTACATGCTTTTATATAAGGGCGCGCACACAGATGAAATTAATTTAGATGTGTTCTTTTTTTTACGCAGGATGACATTGTTCCAATGAAGCTGGATCCAAATGGTGCCATATGCAAAACAGCGATGTTTTGATAAAGCAAGTGCTTCCTACTTTGGCTTTTCCCATCATTATATGGAACACATTTGTGTTGTCAACAATCCTTCTCGGCCCAGTAGGACTGCACTCAGTCCTTCAGACTGACTCTTTGAAGTACAACTGACAGTCATTTGCCTACAAACTGTGTTTGACTCCCCCTTATCCAATCCAATTACACCAGCTCCACCAGTGAGCAAGTGTAACTCCGAGTTCTCGTTAGCATGATCTACAGAGCAGCTAAATGATGATTTGCAAATTGCCTGCCCATATTTTCCCTGATCCTTTCCCGAAACCACTCCTCTCCACTATCCCATCCCCAAAGTGGAGAGAGCTAGCACACTTCAGACACAGCACATAGGAGAGAAAGACCTCTGTCACAGTGTGCGTGTGTGTGTGTGTGTGTGTGTGTGTGTGTCCTTTTCCATTCTGTGTGTCTTGCCTGTATGTGTGTGTGTGAGTGAGTGTGTGTGTGTGTGTGTCTGTGCATGTGAGTGGGAAACAGAGAGGTTAAAGGTGGGCTTAGCCTCCGTGGGTTATATGCAGCCTCCTGGCCTCGTCCCAGTGATAGATATGCTAATATACTCCATTCACTCCACTTCACTCGCTTTATTCCCTCCAATTAAAGCAAACGCCAGTGAAACTGTAATTAAGCCGTGTCCAGGCAAAAGACTGCCTGCTGCTTTTAATGAAGCCCCATTGATTCTCCCTTTATTTGCCATCGGTCTCCCCATAACATCCATGGGGCTGAAAACAAATGGGAGTGAAAAGTGCAGCCCCGCCTGGCCTGGTTGTACATTGTACTGGCATGTTTAATTAAAAACTCTCAGACAACTGCTCTAAGCAGATATACCATTAGGATACAATAG
>CM030184.1:10304755-10319755 GCA_017639675.1 Aplochiton taeniatus
GCACTCACAGTCATCAAAGTTATCTGGGGTTTCACTTTTATAGCAGTAAGTGAGGGAGCTGTGAAGTTGGCTCTTGATGAGTTATCTCGCGTCGTGGACTGAAGACCTGAGCCCTTACAGGATGAGACATGCCAGGTCCGCGACAGGCGTCTGGGGCAGACGTCTCCTGACATCCATCCCTCCTGGTTCGCCTTGCCCCTCGTCCATTTCAAAGGCGCTCCCGCAGCGGGAAACACGGACGTGGCCGGGCGGCCCATGACGGACATTCAAACAGCCTCCATTTACAAATATTTTTTGGTAAATAACATATCATGTTTTAACACAGTGGGTCCCGTGGGTGGTGCAAAGAGCCCTGTGAGAGTAGGGCTGGATGACAAGGCCCCGGCCCGTATTGAACCTGCGGCATCTGGAGCTCTGGGTGCCCCCCGCTCAGTGGCTATCAGTGGCTTAGACTACTGACGGGGGCTAGCCTCTACTGGAAGTACCCCGTGTATATGGCTCCGTCCTGGGGGACCAAGCCTTCTGGTGCGAGAAGGGACCCCCAACCCCGCCGCCCCCTCCCTGATTACCTCGTAATGGACGATTGCTGTCCTTTAGCCCCCCAGCAGTTCCCAGGGGTCCTCTCTCCCTCTGACCCCTATCTATCTTCACCTTCTTAAAACACACTAAATAACCTTTCATTTGACAGGGCCTGAATGGGACTCAGTTTAAAGACACGCCGCTTGCCCTGGACAATGGAATATTGATAGATGAATCATTTTGCTTATTTTTATGCCGGGCAGAGGGTGTGTGGGAGGAAATAAAAGGAGATGCAGGCCATTCTGTCCAGGGGAGAGGTTGTTCAAGTAACAGTTAGTATTCTATTATATACATATTACCCTCTTTGTCCTCAAAACACCCAGGACCGCAGTCCCTCTAGGGACAATCTATGTTTATCCTGGGAAGAGAGCACTGGGCATATAAAGTAATTTGTTCTAATTTATGCATTACCGTTTAAGAAGTTCTACATTGTATCTACATGACTAATTTATTCGAACACAGGTTTTTCCTCCTGTGTTCATGTGATTCACCAACAGCCACGCCACACATGGCAAATGTGCATCCCAATAGTCAGTCCAATTTGGACTTATGCCACCACGGAGAAAGTGCCCAGCATATTTACCTCATCAGCCCAGTCAATTAATCGCCTCACTCTAAAATAAACAAAACAGGCATCCCAAACAGCTGCCTATTAAATCGCCAAGCGGCCTAGATGGCTGCTTTTAGATGCAACATTTACATGTAATTATCTTCTTATATAATTAAGCACATTCAGTTAACAAGCATCTTGCTAACGGGCGGCATTGCTTACCCAAACGAGCGGCGGGCAGCCTAGAACGCTGAGTGAGTGAGTAATTAGAGCTCAGCATGCCAGTGTTAATGGAAGTGATCTAAAAAATCACCAGGAGGAGTAGGGGGAGGCGCACGGTGGAGTCGAGGGGAGGGGGAGGCATGAAAGAGTGCAACGGTACAGGAGCAAAGGGGGCGCTTAATTTATGTTAGAGAGAGAGAGAGAGAAAGGAGGAGAGAGAAGAAAGGGAGGTGCCGCTGTTATAGTCCTATTTAATTCGGGGTCAGTATACACAATTGAACCCCATTCACAGATGTAATCTTGCCGCATATTAGTATCAGCAATGCAAGATTTTGATTTACTACCTGTGCCAAGCTCTCACACTTAAAAAGGCCTTTTGAGGGTGCCCACCCTAGTTATAAACCAATATAACCCATTGGAGAATTTTTTTTGTGTGAGGCATTATTTTAAGAGTTAGAAGAACTGGCAAATAAGTATGTCTTAACGCATCATTCCACCATTTAATGTTTTGGTTGAGGTGTTGAATAGTGAATAGTTGAATAGTATAACATTTACTATACTGACTTGCAACATTGTCAATCATTCCTTATTAGAGTAGAATAAAATAAAAGCTATGAATCTTCCTGCCTTGTAAACAAATCTTACATAGGATCTATACATCCATCATCCTCCTTGACCCTCTCCAGAAGAAACCCAAGCAGTCCCTCTGCAGGAGTTGGCCTGCAGCTCAATCTGCACGGCAACAATGGAGTACAGGCCTCACCTGTCATGTCAAACCAGACTCCTTTCAGCACTCTGGTCACCCTGCTCCCTCCACTACCCAAGCCTACCAACCTTACAACTCCAGCCATTACGACTGCTCAATATCCCCGGAGTCAATAGCATTGTTCTGTTGATATTGGCCCTTTAAGAGGGCCCAGGTGTAACACACAATATCACCGGGACAACAAGGGTTCAAAGAGCAATGTTGAATGGCTGCCAAAATTCCTAGCGCAGCGATTGCCGCAGCTTAGACTGAAATTATGATACAAAACTATGCAGCAAGTCAGTAAAGAATATCTGGCCCCTTTGTCCCTACTGCTTTCTACGGAGTCCAATAAACACTTATCTGCTCTCCGAGGGACTCAGCCTCAAGAAGTGACAATGACTCCTCTCAGAACACGACACCAGCCCCTCGACAATACAAAAATACTCTACCCTACAAAGACTAATTGGTGTTATTCACCTTTTGATAATTCCGAGCCAGGCAGAGTAATGGTAAAAATATTTGTCCGAAAAAAAAGCAGACGCAGTTCTTTTGATGGTCCGTAACCCAAGTAACTGGAGAACAAGGAGGAGACAACAACAAAAATGCTCCATCTTTGGGGTTGTTTATCACCGAAGCCGGCATCAGTTGATTGCAGAGAAATATGAGCGTAATTTTAAAGGGTAGGACTTTAAAAGGAAATGCTTGGTGTTCTCAGTAATGCTGGACCGGTTAGCCGTGCACAACAGTAGACAGGCCTATTTGTCTACCAGTTATTCATATTCTCTCTGCATGTCACACAGTGCATATGGCCACAGAAAGAAATACTGTGACTGAAAAAGCCTGTAGAGCTTCTGTAAAGCAAATACAATTGCACTTTTTCTCTTTGGCAACCGCAAAAAAAAGCTGGCAGGTGGCATAGCCTGGACCTGCCTGGTAACTTGGCTGTAGTGCCATCTACTGGTGACAGAGGCCAGGGACCAGACGGGCAGGGAGTTGGAACCGGCAGAGAACAGGAAAACAATGACGGAACTAACGCCAACAACCATCGTGGTCTTAAAAAGGGAAAGGGTGCTCTCACTGCATGTCTCTATGACGGCAGGCCAGAACATAGACGGCATACCGGACACTTACGGGACTTGAGTAACACCCTTGGGCTGGAATCACGCATTTTAAAGTGTGCATTTTCGTCTGAATGGTTGTGTGGGAAGAGCATGCACATCCATCCACTTGACTACTAGTCCAGAGTGGGGGGAAAAAAAGTATTTGGAACCCTATGAGGTAGAAAAAACTAAACGTTTACCGTCCGCCTATTCCTCCAGGGAACGAGAGCCATTTGAACTACACTAAAGCCCAAAGGGGGGGGGGGGGGGGGGGGGGGGGGGGGGGGCAGGATGCTACTTCAGAAGGTGTTGTAGAGGGAAGACAAGTCTAAGTAAGTTTCCTGATGCATCCCAAGGTAGAAGTAGCCCTTCTAAATGCAAAAAATCTAAAAGCCACAGCATATGTTCTAATCTGTAGGGAAACATATTTCCCAAAAGGTTATCCTGGACACTTTTGACCAAAAGCATGAAATTAGGTAGAACATATCTGTCTAGCGAAAAAATAATACAATTATACAGATACTTCTTCTTTTTTTTTTTTTTTTGTACATGGATGGGGAGTGGATCTATTGATATTGAAAACACAGATTCCGCTTTGCATGCAATTGTTGGGACACAAACTCCTTCCTGTCCATTCAATATATTTAGCTTGACATGTATCATCACCGACTGGGTTCTGTTATGGCGATGTGTTCCAAGTAGCACTGTTCAATAGAGAACTGGGAAACCTTATCCACCTCACCGAAATGGGATCGTATGGCGGTGATGAGATGATGATGATATTCCACTTGGCCCTCAGGACAAATATAGATCATCTTTATCTCACACAGGTGATTCACACGGAGAGGAGACCCAAACTGGCTGGGATAACATCCCTTGGTTCAAACTCCTACTACCACTTAGGGGGATTGTTTATATTGTTACTGTACTTTGATTCCTGCTATGCATTTAAGTCATCAAGCTTTTAATTGTGTGTAAATTGTTGGTTGTGGAGGGTCTAAATCTAAGCGTTTTAACAGATTACTCGCCGGAACAACCAACAAATCCAACGCTGTCGGTCTGCAATGATTAGGCAATCTACAATGGCAATGAACAAACTTAAAACACAAAATAAGTTGAGGCTAAAAAGAAAATCAAAGGCCGAAAAGCAATCACTTTCATATTTATGATTGTTTTTACACCTTCTGTCCGCTCCACCTCCCCCAACCCAGCGAGAAGGAGCACTCCAAGGTCTTTCATTTGAGCTTGTATTATGCCCCTGTATCTCTGCTCATTTTTCACCCGTATTGCATTAAGTATTGATATTGATTTCTTGTAAATGGTGGCGAAATGGATGGCTCACACTTTTTTGTGTTATTGTTCTGCAGCACTTGTAGGTAATTTATTATGGCTGGGGTCCCAGGGAGGCCTCCCTCTCCGTATCGCCAGGTCCTATCTGATGGAGAGTCCCAACCCCACCACCGGCCACACAAACACACACGCACACACACACACACACACACACACACACACACACACACACACACACACACACACACACACACACACACACACACGCACACACACACACACACACACACACACACACACACACACACGCAAGCACAAATTCTCTTGACAGGACAAAAACTGGCACATATACATGTATACAAAAAGACCCAGATACCCACACACATGGACAAACATAAAATATGAAAACCACAACCCTCTTTCACGCTATTACTCTCTCTCTCTCTCTCTCTCTCTCTCTCTCTCTCTCTCTCTCTCTCTCTCTCTCTCTCTCTCTCTCTCTCTCTCTCTCTCTCTCTTTCTCTTTCTCTCTCTCGATCTCTCTCTCTCTTGCTCTCTCTTGCTCTCTCTCGCTCTCTCTCTCAGACCTCTCTCGACCATTTTCTCTCTGCCAACATTGCTCACTTTCATGGTCCACCATAAAGCAGGAGACATAAGAGGGCCCCTTGGAAAACACACACAGCGATAAACTAAAAAGCGCTAACTTTACAGCCCTTTCTCAATCTCAACACTAGCGCTGTGTAATGTGCCACTGTTTTATTTCTCTTTTCCCCTCTCTTTTGATCATTATCATTCTTTTTTAGTGTAGTAGCTTAGTGTGGTGAAATCTATTCTCAGTGCGGGGACAAAGCGTGGCCTTCTTGACAAACTGGAGTGGTTTACTTGCATTGTCATCCCGGCCAATTTCTTTTACCCAGCTACCTCGTTCCCCAGCAGTCTATTTGCATTTCAATAGGCTCTCAGTCAGGCTCTATATTGCCTGATATTATGTCTAGCTTGTATGAATCCGTATCCGATGTCTGCATCTACAGCTGTTCAACTCCCCCACAGCCGCCATAAAAAGGTGAAAAATATGAAATGTTACTTGGGGGCAAACCTCTTTAAAAGTGAGTAGTCGTAAATCAAGTGAAAGACATTTGCGCAGGTTTGATTTGATTCTGTTACTAAAAGGCAGCTGTAAAGCATGCCTGTTTCCCATCATGCAGACGGCTATTTCCAAAGCATATTAACGATATCGGGATCCAATCGAGAAATGATCATCCTATTGCCTGCATTGTGTGTGGCTGCACCCATAATGCCAGCTCAGCTACACCACACCAAGGAGAGGAGCGGCATTGTGGGGGGGGGGGGGTGAGAGGCGAGCTGTGGTGGATGGGATCCGGGCTGTTTACCGTCCGTGTCACCACAACAGCAGCGCTCGGCCACAGAGCCCGGCTGGTGCCAGAGTGGCGGACACCACAGGTCACATTACCCCCCACGCGTGGCCCGCAGATGTCCCTGGGCTCTCGCCGAATAGTCCTTCCAAAGCCCTTCTGTCTCTCTCTGTCTCTATCTCTGTCTCTGTCTCTATCTCTATCTCTGTCTCTGTCTCTGTCTCTCTCTCTGTCTCTCTCTCTGTCTATCTCTGTCTCTCTTTCTGTCTCTATCTGTCTCTATCTCTGTCTCTGTCTCTGTCTCTCTCTCTGTCTCTATCTCTGTCTCTCTTTCTGTCTCTCTCTCTGTCTCTGTCTCTGTCTCTCTCTCTGTCTCTCTCTCTCTGTGTCTCTCTCTGTCTCTGTCTCTGTCTCTCTCTCTCTCTGTCTCTGTCTCTGTCTCTCTCTGTCTCTCTCTCTCTCTCTCTCTCTCTCTCTCTCTCTCTCTCTCTCTCTCTCTCTCTCTCTCTCTCTCTCTCTGTCTCTGCCTCTCTCTCTCTCTCTCTCTCCCCCCCTCTCGCTCTCTCGCTCTCGCTCTCGCTCTCGCTCTCGCTCTCGCTCTCTCTCTCTCTCTCTCTCTCTCTCTCTCTCTCTCTCACTCGCTCGCTCTCTCCCATAGGGCTATGGGATATATGGTGGTTTCAGAGGGACACTGACAGTTACTGTTAGGCCAGAGAGATTTACTGGAACCAGGGCTTTAACAAGCCTTTACTACACCAAAGCCTGGTAGATCTTTCTCCAGACGAGAAATCAAAGACATTGCTTAAGAGAAAAGAGACAATATTTTGCTGTAAAAGTAATTTTATTATATTGATATATTGCACATTGATTCAATAATCCAACATCTGAATACCAAACTATATCCCTTTTTTTATGCAGCTGCAGAAACACTAGGATATTTTCCCATTTCTCATTTAACGGCAACAAACCCCTGCCAAACATAGCTTGTGTTGGGAAACAATTAGTGACATCCAGTGTGGAGGCAGGCTAACAGCTGTGTTTGTGCCATTCGTTGAGCCTCCAGTGCATATAATTACAGCAATCCAAAAGCTGAGCCACAGCATGGAGAGTTTAATAATGTACAAGTAGTCACTATCTCTTCATAGATCATGTTACCACAGCACTCATCCACGTGTAATTTAGATCAATCAAAAAATATAGGTGGACCATGAAACCAATGCCTTTCATAACCCTGTGCCAGCTAAAAGGTCTCTGTTGTCTAAGTGTCTGATAAAAGGCTTCCCTGCATCCCTCAGTCACGGTCTGGTGTGACATGCTGTGTAGCCCAGGCAACAGATACACAGAGTATTATGTGAATTGATCAGATTTGTCCAAATGGGAGCTGAATGATCTTGGTTTTCTGTTTGAATGTTCCTGTTAACCACTACTACATCTTGTTAGTACCACCTTGATGGGGTACTCAACTGCAATGTGACCTGTGTCTGTTTTGTGTGTGTGTGTGTGTGTGTGTGTGTGTGTGTGTGTGTATATGTGTGTGTATATGTGTGTGTGTTTGTACGTTTGTGTGTGTATGCATGTATATATAGGTTGTGTGTTTGTGTGAGTATGTAGTTGTGTATATGTTTCTGTGTAATTTACATTATTAAATTACCTAACCTGAAAACTAAGGATCAACCAGTTGAATGTTGTGTCATCGTAAATGCACCATAAAATGATATGTTACATGCTTTGTCTTGTCAATGCTACCACAGTGTGCTTCTTTTGATCATGTGTGGTTAATTTATCGACTGGTGAAAACCTTTATTTGGTATTATTCATAGTTTTCATGCACACGAAAGTACATGACACACAATTTGACCATATTTGCGGCTTCTGTGTGCGGCATGAAGCCCCTTTGGTTGATTTGGTCCTTTCGGTACTGTTTCTGCTTAAGCGCCTTGTCTCAATCCATTTAAAGGACTGCAGCGGGGACAATAAGGGCGGTGACAGCGAGGTGTCGTTTTCTGTCAAGGACTGTCCTTGCCTCTGGCTTTCTGAAACCTTTAGACCAAGTGAATTCAAGGATCTTCCCATATTCAACCTGCTTCCTACTTCCTCTCTCTGCCCCTGCTTCTACCCACGGCATGTGTTGTTTTGAAATGGCAATCCATCCCTTTTCGATTACTCGTCCATGTTTAACATTCATTTCCTTACAGAGCGCAAGTTTGTTACGATCCGACCGGAGAAAATAAAAATGGTAGCCATCTATTGTTCAGCCCCTCCTCATTAGAGCACCAGCCCTAACCTCATCAGAGCAGTCACCATCAAGCACCAAGGGAGCAGCTCCAGCAATGGCATTCGACTTCCCCTTAAGTTGTTTTATACTTACTGTTAGTGCCAAGAACTACCGGGGCATATCAAATATGCATGAGGTGTTCGGTAAACAATGCCCCATGGTCTTATTCCTTTTAAATAAAACTATTTCCATGAGATGTAAGAGGGACTTTAATATTGCCTTAAATATTAAAAGAGAGAACTGAGCCTCATCTATTTTTCATTTATGGGCCCGTGTGTAAGGAGTCCTCAATCTTAGAGAAATTACTGACATTTTCATTTCAAATAAAAAAGGGTACACTTTATCCAGCGGTAATAGGGATTGCCGTTCCTGCACTGAGAGAATTATATAGCTGCTGGAGCGCTGAAATAGGAGCTTTACATTCCAGAACTGGTTGGGGTCTTGTAACCTCAAAGATGCACGAAACGACAAAATAAAATCAACGATATTTTCCCCCCACACACTTGATCTTCATCTAATAACAGCAAGAATTGCATTAGTCTACTGTGTTTTTGATACTTTTCTAACTTGCCACTCTGTTGGATGTTAAAGCTTTACTAAAATGTGTTCCTCTACACATTCTCCACACTGGTGGAACACATGGTGTTCTTTTAGGCCGTACGGATATAATTTGATACAAATTCATGGTTGGATTATTTAGCAGTTACGATCCTCTTTAATAAATGTTCACATCATTACAGGTCCATGCTCGCAAGACTTTAGCCCTGAGCTTTGTAATTACCGCACAATAAACAAATGGTTCCGGTAATGGGGGACCAGGCCCAGGCCCTACAGGCTCCAGAGAGGATTAGAATGAAGGGTCCCCACTTTTCAGACCCAAAAAGCCCTCTCCCCCAAACCATAAGGCACAACCCGTGTCCCACGTCTACTGCTCCCCCTGTGAAATCACCGTCGCTGAATTATTAATCCACGACCAGTGTTGATATATCATCCGTCGTGTACATACATTATACACGGGGAAAATAAGGCTTACAGTAGGCCGAGATTTTTTAACAAAAGCTTGACATGCGCTGCTAATTCACCTTGACAACGCTGTCACTTCCTGGTCTGTGAGTAATTGACTGGTGGCGCGGTGAGGGCGCCTTGGGTTCAGCTCACAGCCAACACTTCGCGGCGCGCCGTCACCTTGTCTTCGCCGCGTAATGGATGGATATTTATTTATAATGTCTGTACACAACTCTTAGTGTCAGGCTCCCCTCCCTCTCCCGCCACTGTCTCATTTGCATAGGTAGATTGAGACGCCGCGAGCACATCCAGGCAGCCGGGACATTGGGGACGCAGCAAGTTGATGAATAGAGCTCTCTCTCTACGGTGGCACCTTTGTAAATGTTTGATTAGTTTGGAATGGATTACAGTTAGATTATGGGGTTTGGGGCCCAAACTCAGATTCAGACTTGCTTCCTTGTAAGGGCCCCACGTGAGTTTCTGAAGTCTTAACGGTAGTTATGTTTTTCATAAGAGAAAGGGGGGCAGAAAAAACTGCCCGTTTGTTTGTGCACAGTTGTCAAAAGGTTGAATATACTGTTGCTGTTTCCCTATGGTCAGAATATGGCAATTGAGATGCAAAGATTGAGTTGGAAAAATAAGAAGAATTTACATTCAAGATAGAATATTTTACTGTACAAAAGACTAAGCATCTGTAGAAATGCATCTTCAGCTTAATGCCTTCATGCTCAGTACAGCCAGGTTTGAATATAACATGTTTAGTTAGCTCCTTTGCCATTTTTGTTCAGTTATAATTGTACATGTCCAGGTGCAAGGGAATTGACAGACTGACATAAAATACAGAGGAGGAAGTCCAAACAAAATCACTGTCTAAACTGTAGGGGATAAAACAAGGAGGACTAGAGGAAATCCTTCCATGAAATTGCCTCAATGAAATGACTTTATAGAACCTCTGTTCCACAGTCGTGGATTAAGGATTCCCTCCCATCTTGTTCGGCGGCTCCCTCCCGTCTCCACATGGCGTTGTCGGGGTATTTAACGGGTTGCTGGGATTCTCGCACTCGGAGGCCCATAAATTCCCAGAGGCCGCCGCGAGGTGCTCCTCCGTCGCTTGTGTGGCAATCAGACTGGTGATTATATGGGTAATGAAACACGTGCCACCTCTGGGTGTCTGCCCCTTACATTACCCCTCTCTCTCTCTCTCTCTCTCTCTGGCTCGCTCTCTGCCTCAGACAGGTGATGGATGGCTCCTAACCGTCGGGGTGAGCGGCGGCCCATCAGTTCCCGGGGCCCATTACACGGAGTGGATGCTGGGTAAAGGGGCAGCGAGATGTGGAACAGAAAATCTGCCGTGCTGCTTAACCCCCCCCTGACATACCCCAGCGCTAGTTTTCCCTCCCCCAGCCCCCCAAAAAGAAAGAAAAAACCCGCACCGCATGTTGACAGCCCTGCCGCTGAGCTCCGTTCCTCCCAATCTGTTTAGCTTCCTGTTGTGACCTTTCATACAGTCAAACATATTAAGAGCGCACGGCGTTCCCAATTAAAACAGCGCATTAACCAAGAGACTCTTTGGAGTCTAAATGACAGACAAAGGACCTGAGAGCTAATAGCCATGGGCAGTTGGGGAAACTTTAGTCATGAATCAGCCCGCTCATGCCAGGCCAGCGGGCCTGCAGCGCTGTAATTGTATGGGCAGCCCTTCATTCTCTGTTCTTATCCGTCCACCTTTCCCTGTATCTCCCTCTACCTCTCTCTGTATCTCCCTCTACCTCTCTCTGTATTTCCCTCTCCCTCTTTCTGTATCCCCCTCTTCTTCTCTCTTTATCTCCCTCTACCTCTCTCTCTATCTCCCTCTACCTCTCTCTCTATCTCCCTCTACTTCTCTCTCTATCTCCCTCTTCCTCTGTATCTCACTGTTCCTCTCACTCTTGATCTGTCTTTTTCTCTTTTCTGTTTCTCTCTCTCCCAATGCTCTAATACCACTTATCTCTGATACCTTTATTTTTTTTTTTATGCAGCCTTTCGCTCTTTCATCCACACCTTTTCAAGTTTCTGTTTCTCTCCGATGTCCCCCCAATCAACGCACCGTCGTCCTTTCTGACACCCCTAATCGTCCTCCCCTGTTGCTCTTGTTTATCCCATCATTCCTAATTTTTCTCTGCCTTTTCACACAGTTCCTTGGCCTGCTCTTTCTCTCACTGTCATTGTTTTGCGAATGGGGGATGGAAGGGGAGAGAGAGGTTGATACAGAGGGAAGGGGAGTAAAAGAGGTGAGAGTAAAAGCTCATTACTTTAGCCCTGATGGGGGAAAATGAGTGAGGGGGCAATAATAAAGCTTGAATTTTTCAATACTGTTAAAAATGGGCTCCTGACAGCTCGCCCGCCAGTGCTGAAGACAGACTCAGACAACGCATGGTGAGCCACCGAATTAGCAATACCATAGATCATAAAATCTAATTAAATCAAAGAGCAGAATGAAATTAGTTTTCTGTGACTCCAACCGCCGCCGAAAGAGCTCTATTAAATGAACTGTGGAGAGGGACTTAAATAATTCACTATGAGGGATTTTGCATTTATACAAAAATTGTGCACTTAATTGTCCATGCTATATTACAGAGTTGGCCTTATGTTAACAATGGGCCTAAAGCACACTTACTGATCACACGCCATGCACAGATTATAGCCTATGTGGTTGACAAGGCTTAACAAAGTGGGGATATTAGCCACTAATCACAGGTTCAGATGGCACTGGTGTGTAGAGCAGGTATAAAGGCAGTGACACTGGTGATTGTTTTAATAAGGATTTAATACGTGAAACAAAAGGTTAAAACAGAGTCAATTTAGGAGAAGAATAATACAAGGAATTATATTTGACAAAATGGCAGTGTTTTATATCTGGGTATATTTAATTTCATATAGGTGTGGAGAAATTCACATTACATCATCAAACTCAAACATTTGGGTCCAAGTTTTGTCACACAAATTTCTATTTTTTGTAGCATTCAACCATTCCAGATTTTCAACCAGTTTCTTTCCCTTTTTTCCTTCTTGGTTTTTCGTCTCTCTTCTCTTTATCTGCCTCTCGCTTTTCTCCCTGGCATCAAAACAGCACAACTTTATTATGGTCGCTGTCAATACCATAATAATAAAAGAACGTGGACGGGGGAGAGACTCCGATATTACACTTTTAACGAGAATATAGCAGATGCACGTTGAGTGAATATTGAGTTTTAAAACTTGTCGCCGTGTGATTTGTGGCCTTGTCACCACAAATATTTGTCACTGTCTCGGCGCTAGGCCTGAGCTGTCAGTTTGGCGGTCAGCTGGGGATGGGGGGAAGGGCTAACACAATGATCTGGCCCCTAATGGGGAACTGCCGCTGGGACTGGCACGCGGCGGTGATGGAGCACTGTTTAGTTTGCAGGTGCCATATTTCTGCTGGGGGACGTTATTATAAAGCGCAGTGTTAGTTTGTCAGATTTCAATCATGGGCCGGGTTATTTGTCAGCTGCGTGGCATTGTTGGCCGCGTCAGGTTGAGGGTGAGTTATTGCCTCTCTGATGTCCCAACCCAAGTCCACCGCTGTCATTCGGCGGTGGAGGGCGGATTTCACTTGGATGGGTGGAGGTTTCACTCCCAAACAGCGAGGCTGATTCCGCGGCCTACTTTCTGCTGTTGCTGTATTCTTTGAACAGTGGGCCGTGTGTCTGCGTAACCTGTAGGAGTCGGTGACACCGTCCTCACAGCAGGGCGGGAGATCACAGTGCTTTCTCTCTCTCGCTCGCTCTGTCTCTGTCTACCTCTCTCTCTCTGTCTCGCCGTCTTCCCCTTGATCTCTGTCTCTCTCTCCCTTCCCGTTTGTCCACGCCTGACTCAGACCGTCTTCCAGAGTAATCACAGGTCTCAGTGCGGGTCTTTGTCTTGGGGGAGTGACAGTGTCAAGTACCTTCGCAACGGACACCACAGGGGGTCAGCGTTTAATTTGCTCCGATCAACAAGGCACGGACGACAGGCCTTCCCCTGCGATGACTGTATTGTACAGTCTAATGGTCCGTGTAGTGGTATCATGCAAGCTTTTGCCCCCCCATATCTCCTGCTGTTTCCATTATTGACCCAGAAAAGGCCAGCATAAAGGGAGAATCTCCAGGTGGGGGGAGTCAAGACCACTAACTCACACAGGGTTCCCAAGCCACTGATCAATGCCATGCGTATTATTATTTGTATGTGGGACACTTACATTTAAAATATTATGTGGAGATCATAATACATTTTACTCTTTTTGGTTGTCATTGAGTAAATAGACGATATAAAAAAATGTAACATTATCATGATATTACAAAAAACAGAATTGTAGTTGAGTGTATGTTGAGTGCATCTTAGGCAATGTGAAACCCTACCTTGTCGCTACGTTCCTCACAACTGCATCACCTCTCAGAACAATCGATAAAAATAATAATAATAAAAAACGACACATTGCCTCAATTATACTTACTGACATTGAAATCTGGTTTCCATTTCACCACTCTGTCAATATTCATTTCATTGACTCTGATGCAGCTCAATAACTCTAATTGCCAATCATACTTGTTTTATGTCCTCATTGTCCTTGTATTTGAATGTCATGGCCACTACACAAACACGGAGCACGTAGAATCCGAATAATTTTGGTGTGCTCCATTAACTCCAAAATGTTTTGAAGCGATACTATGCTGTGAGCCAATTTCTAAATATGTAAATTCCGATATTGGTTTCGAGTGGACCATCTCACTAACTTCCTCCTACGTCGGATGAAGAGACAACGGTGACATTGTATGCCAGTATCGGTCTGACCTTGCCACTCTTGCCTGGCTACAGACTGGCTATTGGCTCCGTAGGCTGTGGCCTGGCACTTAACTGACCACTTTTCAACTGGGACATGCAAAGAGGAGAAGCTGTTTTTTTCTGGACACCTGTGTCCAGCTCAGTGCAAACGTGCTCTGATGTCGAAGGGCTCAAACAGAAAGGCAGCTTAGTCACCGCTAAAATGCCTGTCTACACACACACACACGCACACACACACACACACACACACACACACACACACACACACACACACACACACACACACACACACACACACACACACACTAGCAGACACACGCAGAGTGGGCCATTAGGATTGGCTGATATTGCAACCATTAGCATACAGTCTCTAGTTGTGTGTTCCATTCCAAAATAAGAAGGATTTCCATAATGTGTGTTTTCCATAAGCGGTGTGAACAAACCCCACTCTGTGTAGGTTTTCTGTTGGTAAATGTTTCAAACTGACCTTGGGAGAGCGTCTGTCCATCTCAATGAGGTGCAGTTGCATTTATTATAAGGCTTTTACCCATTTGTGTGTCTTTTGTGTGTGTGGCTACGGCCGATGATTCCCATACCAGAGCGATGGCTTCAGAGTTAATATTAATAAGAGGCTGAGCAGCAGCACAATGTCTGTGGCAATGTCTGTCCAACGGCACCCATTATAAGCCTGTAATGTCTGAGTGTGAGAGAGCCAGGGAAGAGCAAGATTGGGATACCACTACCAAGTTGGGGTCAAACTGTCACAGTGACCTGGGTCAAACTCTGCTGTGCGTGAACCTGTGGGCTTTGTAAAATTGAGCCCTGGCCTGTGTGTGGTATGTGGACATGTCCAGGTCCAAATTAAGACTCTGCAGGCACTTTTGTGTAGACCTACGCACACACACACACACACCCACACACCCACACATGCATGCATATAAGATTGAACATACATAGAAACCGCCCTCAATGCACACATGCACCAATATAAGAATACATTAATCTATCCATCCTCACTTCCATACATACATATATGC
>CM030184.1:10324755-10329755 GCA_017639675.1 Aplochiton taeniatus
GTGAATCATGGTTGTCAGTAATTTTTTTTGTCCCCAAGATGTTTTCATCTCAATCTTACAATGCATTTGTGAAATGGCATATTTCACATTCTATGCCCTAAGCAGGCTACTCAATTTCAACTCATATGTATATTGTTTTCCTTAAGACTTAGATGAAGAACAGTTATCAGAGGACCTGCCTTTCTAAAGTCAACTTCCAGCCACAGTCTACCACCCCGACTGGTTCTCCAGTTCGGCGCCTGTTCATGCCACTTTTAAAAGGGGAAGACATTTTGGACAATCCCTGTTTGTTCCTGAAGCGAACAAGGCAGCACTTTCAGCTTTGCTGTCAAGCGCCATTCAAGAATCCGATTAAAGACCATTAGGAGCATTGGCGTTCAGAAGAGTGGCTGCTTTCCTGTTGGCAGAAGCTGCACACATCTTTTTCACACCAATTCCACACAGGCTTTGCATACATGAACTCCATTTGTTTAGCAGGGCTAAGATGGATGCAAAGCAACAGGGCAATACATAGCGTCGGTAAATAACAACTGTCATGTATTGACCCGGACTTTCAACAATACCCTGTTTGTGTGTTTAGGCAATTCCCTTCCACTGTGACTGTGGTTAGGTAAATGGTATTGAAATTCGACTGATGTGCTATCAGTGGGGACCTAATGGCTGTCACAGTGCCATTATTGAGGAACAAACTAGATCAGTTATCATTTACATGTCTACCTTATAGGCGGACATGTGCTGTGAGTGTCCTTTACATGCAAAAAGGCAATACACTATTTGAATGGAGTCACTGTTGAAGTAATTGGGAGATTTTTTTTTCTTCGATGGCTAGCGATAGCCTTTTAAAGCCCAAACGAAAAAGAGCACAAAATGTCCACTAAAAGAAGTAATACCCTGCCCATCTGTTTTCGTGCTTGTTTATGATAAACACTGCCAAGTGCGTGCAGCCTAGATGGACATGTGCGTTGAAGAGCGGAGAGGGGCCATATTGAGATTAATGACCAGGCGGCCCTGTGTTAATTGGGACATCAAACAAGCAGGTTTTAATAGCAGAAGGTTCCAGCCTTGGTGAGAAGTGGGCCCATAGTGCTCTCTGTCCCTAGATTGGTCCTTTTGTCTCATTCGATTAGCAGGTCAAGCCCCCCACGTGAAGAAGACTAGCCCACACTGCAGCCCGTGCTTTCGCTGGAGAGCCGCGAATAACACACCTGTTACTCTCGGACCCTGAAATGGGACCTGAATTTAATTTCCCCTCCATTTGTGTAATACTGCTGAGTTTGCGTTAACGTACCCTATGTTTTTCTCTGTCTGTCCATTTTCGTGTGTGTATCTGTGTGCATAGTAGCTAAAAGCACAGGGGTAAAGAGCTGGAGTGTGAACAGTATTGTTATTTGTGTGTGCGTGTGGGTGTCTGTGTGTGTATGTGTGTGTGTGTGAGAGAGAGAGAGAGAGAGAGAGAGAGAGAGAGAGAGAGAGAGAGAGAGAGAGAGAGAGAGAGAGAGAGAGAGAGAGAGAGAGAGAGAGAGAGAGTGAGAGAGAGTGAGAGAGAGGGAGAGAGAGGGAGAGGGAGAGAGCAAGAGAGAAAGAGGGGGGGGGTGGTGGTGTATGTGTTTGAAATGGGACTGAGGGATAAAGAAATTGAGACAGAGAGCAAAAGTTGGTTTCCTCAGAGAGGCAAGGAGGTTACTGTTCAGGTCAACTCCTCTCTTCTCCAATGTCTCACACCCAGGACACCAGGAAATGATGCTTTCTAAAGCTTGAATGTTATTGGATGCACCTTATACCATTCAAATGGACACAATCTTGTTCTTTGAAATCAAGATGAGTGTAATTATTGCTTTTCTCTCTATCTGTCTGTGTAAACCACACACACAGAGACACACGCAAAATACAAAATGCTAATTTATGATTAGCATCATTATGCAGGAGTGTAATTTCACAAAAGCCTTCCCACTGCGGAACACAAAAGAGCCATTCAACGCCGGACTGCTCTTAGTCGAGGGAGAATTATGGCACGCAGATGTATTCATTCATAGAGAACAGGATTTATTTGATAATTATAAACCTTCACATTTTTAATTCTGCTTAACGAGGAGCTGCACTGTGTGTTTCCTGCTTGGGGCGAATTTGTGCCGACTTTCCAAGGAGATGTGTGTCATTGTTTCTTGGGATTTTTTTGTATCCTTTAGTGGCTGTTTTTCTCTCTGCATCATCAGTCGCCCTTATTGTATACTGAGACCTGAGCTGTGGCAGTGCTTCACTCACGCAAACCAGGCAGTTAATTAGCTACTGATTGGAATCAAGTTTCAAATGAGACCTCAGTGTTTGCTTTGTAATATATGGACTCCCCAGACCGTGATGATATATGGTGATGATGATGATGATGAAGATGATGATGGTGATGGTATTTGCTATCACAATACATAGTGTAGCATATAGGTTGTCTTACATCTCATTCAATTGGTCTCTTTGTGTGAGGCGTAACGCCACATGAAAAGAGAAGTTAGCATGACCATGATGAAGAACACAGCCAAGCAAATAAACTCGTCCGGCCTGCATCGGCCCCAATATTCCCCATCAGGTTAGTCTTAATGCAGCCACGGTATGTTGTTGTGGGGAGGTAATTGAGTTAGCAAAAGTTGAATTGTTCAATTACCATCAACGTTTAGCTAAGAGGCATCTATGCCCCCCTCTGCTCTGAACATACTATATTTGTAATGGTTAGCAATTAGAGCCAGAGCCCTTTAGCGAGAATAGACCCAGGAAAGGCTGCCAGCAGTAACGGAAAGCCATAATCACCCTACCCACACTAGTTGTTAGTGGCAAATTATAGGTTACGGGAAGGGTGGTGCTAGCTCCTATGCATCAAGATAAATGGCGTGCCTACCCATGGCATGCATGGCTCAAACTCAAACCTCTACAGATCTCATTTTAATCAGGGCTTCATATACTTTGAAGTATCACTCATGTTCAAGACTAAGTTACAGGCAACTGAGAAATCATGGCGAAATACCGAAATGATAGATGTTTCCAGTGCTGACAAACATGAGGGCAAATCACTGTCACCAGTGACATCATAGGGCCCCTTTGCAAAATGATCAGGAATCATCCCTTACCATTATTCAACGTGTGACTTACAACAACCTACAGCCTGGCAACTTGATCGAGCCTTGCAATTCTCCAAGAAGTCGTCATATTTAAAAACTAACATGAAAAGAGGCGGAAGGGAATGCCTCTCCTCAGCCATTATCAATGCAGACGGCCACTGACAATAGCATGATCCAAGTTCCACCACAGCCCATGTTCTGCCCGCACAAAAAGAAAATGGAGGCTTTGCCAGCTCGTTAGTTGTGCCCAGTAGTATGCGGCAAATGACCAGAGCGGCACAAACAGAATCCCCTCTCACTCTGTGTGTTGCTCAGGGTAGGCCTGGAGGAATGCTGCACCAGTGATCAAGCCTCCGTTCCCAGGGACTGTGGGACACTCAGCTGCCTGCTCCTCAGATGCTAGCTCAAGATGAAGCATGTGCACGCCAAACAATTGCCAGACATTCTTGCCGCACTGAGGGGATGTTAATGAGGAGCATCCCCAGCTGCACAGCGAACCAGGCAGTCGGCCCCAGAGAGGAATTCTTGGCCCTTTCTGCTAGGAATTGCTTCGGGCTATTAACCACTGTCTAAAAAGACTGACAGAAGGGCTTGTTGTATCAATTAGGAGATGGTTGACATGTCTGTTGTTGGCAGCTTCGCCGTCAGTGAGATCACTGCACTGTGGAGTCAGATAGAACCTGTGTGTCTGATTGCTAGTGTGTAGCCCCCCCCCTCCACCTGCCCATCATTTCTGGTAGATACACATGTTGCAGCAGCAGACCAAATATTTTTCTTATACTGTGTAATTTGAACAAAATACATGGGATGATTTGAAACAAAACATGGTCAGAGGGCTGTTGAATCTCCCTGAACCTTTCAAGTGATGAAAAGGGTCATTGTTGCCACCTAGAGGTCAATTTCAGTACTACCATATCTAAAGTCAAATATTTCAATCAAGCCAATAGCTTGCTTGACAACAGGTCATTGTTAAGTCTATTTTGTTTTCAACTCATATACCAACAGTTGTTGCACTTCCTGTAAGCAGGCCAGATAACGATCACCCTTCATGCTTTCAGTAATATATCGCGGGCTTCCCGCAAGACAAACCGTCACTTCATGTCCAGTAAATCAGTTACAAAGTATATGCATAATTGGAAATAAAGTTGATAAGACTGATAAGTTTAAAGATGATCCTGTCACAGGGTGAGAGAGTACTGTACACATTAAATTTGTTTAACTGCCACCGTGCCCCATGGCTTACAGGGCCTGACTATATTCCTTGGCTGTTGTTTAGAGCCGCATAGGCAAATATCAGGCAAATTGTCTTTGTTTTTTAGTTAGTTTTTTACAAATGAGTTTTCATTTTGAAGATACTTTTGGATAATAAAATGAAACATTCCTTTGCATGCCTATCTGATGTACGGTCCATGAGCTGTTGTCTTTAAATGTGCTCCATCCATTTTGCTGCGATTGAGCATGCTGAAAATTATATTAAAAAATTATTTTATTAACCTGAGATATACCATAACAGTTTGGTATTTGCTCACCAATTCCTCATTTGCATTTTCAGAAGAGAGATAGGAGATTAGTTATTCTTCAAGGTCTGTGTTGACTGCAGGTCAGCAGCTGCAGAACTGACAGTCCTGTTGAGCAAATAACGTTTCAAGCAAGGCATTATCAGCAGGCAATGAGAAAAAAATATGTTATATACATTCAATTTGTTGAATGAATCTAAACATGATGTTCTAATAATACTACCAAACATGACATAATGTATGTGTCACTCTTCAACTTTGACAGAGCCATTTGGTCTGTCAAAACATAAATGTCATGTTTTAAATGTCATGTCATATTCTAGTACAGTAATGCAATTTTTTCGCCATCCTTAAAGATTCCCCACAATGTAACATGCAA